>CM045759.1:147805844-149005844 GCA_025200525.1 Camellia lanceoleosa
GCGATGGCAAACAACGACAAATACAAAATATTGCGATCAATAGCGATGAGGCGTTGAACAAGTATTAAGTATGGTTGGAAGTTTCCAACCACCAAATTGTTTGGAAGTGTACATGCCGGGAAAGAGGTTGTACACAATCTTCCGAATATAACAGATGGATTCTCATACATTCACTACATTCTTGACACATGGGATTGACACGACGGTGTTTCTATCTCCTATGTATGAATCAAATGAATGTTATGCATTTGGCTACACATGAGACATTTCATGGCCATGGTGGAGAATCAAGTTCCGTGGTGGATATGAGGCGAATTTCACAATAACACCAAAGATGTGCCCATTTGACCATCATACCACTCGATTGAAATTCTTTGGTAATATGGCGAAACGTTTAATGCAATGCGGTTTCTTTGATAGTGACATATGCGGTCTTGATGTAGCCCTAGACAATGATGAGAATGAAATGTATGATGAAAAAAATTTATTGGGCGGATCAGATGATGATGATGATGAAGAAGATGATGTCGACGCTCCCGTTGATATTCAGAATGCCCCCATTCCACCTAGACCTGAAATCCCTTTCTATGAAAACATTCACATGGGTGGTGATTTTGACATTAGTAACCGCGATGTCATTCCCCGTAACCGAATCTGGAATGTTGAAAATCTAGAGTTGGACAAAGGGATGGTTTTCATTGATAAGAAACAACTCGTACATGCTGCGAAATTGTACCATGTAACAAATAATCGAGAGTATAAAGTCGTAACCTCCAAGCGAGACGTTTGGGTGTGTGCTTGCAAGCACGATTGTAGATGGTGGTTGCGTGCATCTCTTAGTAGGATACATGGTCTTTTTGAAATAAAGTAGTATAGGGGTCCTCACCATTATTTATACCCACGAATGAACAGAGACCACACCAATATTAGCTCCAGTTACATTATTTCTCATCTTTTGGGACAAGTTGCGGTGAGTATACAAAACAAATGTTTACATTTATATACATATTTGTTTGTTTAAAGTGTTCACACCAAAATAATCTGACTCATAGGTATTGTTGTATGCAGAATGAACCTGATATGCCCATTAAGAATGTCATCGAAGATATAAAAAAGACCATGAACTATAGTATATCATACAAGAAGGCGTGGCATGCAAGGGCAAAGGCAATTAGAATGGTATTCAAAGATTGGGATGAATCATATAGGATGTTGCCTAAATTCATGCATGCATTACAAACATCTAATCTTGGCACCATCGTGCAATGGAAGCATAGATATACCGGAAGTACAACCATTATGCCCGTCTTCCACTTTGTTTTCTGGTCTTTCAAGCCCGTCATCGATGGATTCAGACATTATAGACCTGTTATAACCATAGATGGTACATTCTTATCTGAAATACTGCTGGTGTGTTGCTTGTAACATTGATTATCCTACTTATGGCAAAGTATTACGCTTGCATTATTTTATTGTCAATAGGGAGAGTTTGAAGTCTTGGTGATTCTTCATTTCAAATATCAAGGCGTATTGTCATGGACCGTTAGGGTGACTTTGATATCGATCGAAATTGAAGTATTTTAGTTCTTTGTGAGGCATTGGTTGAATCCCTCGCTCCAATTTGTTGGATATCATCGGCACTGCCTTCGACATGTTTGTAGTAACTTTAACACTAGTTCAAAAATAAGGAGCTAAAACAACTTCTATAAAGCGAGGTGCTCATCAACGAAAGTGTAATGGTTACTTACAACAAATCGGCTATTGACCAGAAGCCATCAATTGGGTTTACAAGATGAATCACGAAGTGGGCCCTTCCATTGGCGGTGGATATCGGTGGGGGTATTGACCGGCAATGATGCGAGTGCTTCAATAAGCGTCTGGAAAGGTGCAAGGAACTTTCCTATCTCAACTATGGTTGAATTTACATTTTAGCGGCTCGTAAAATATTTTGGCGAGATGGAAGCCAAGCTAAAATAGATGTCTGAAATGAGTTCCAATACCTAGAGATGCAAACTATTGAGGATGGCATCGCAAGGGCAAATACTTTCAAGTTGATATCGTATGACAGGTTAATTTGTAATATAAACTAAATTGTTGTTATTATGTTGTCAAGTTAAGTACATCTAAAAACTTGAACTTGATTAGTTTCTATTACAATTTTCTGATAGGCCACGCCACGTATTTGAGGTGCAAACATCTTTTCACCATGGATGAGGTTGCAATACACAAATTGTGCGGATGAATCAACCCACGTGTAGTTGTGGGAAATATGAGATACGACACTATCCATGTTTCCATATGCTCGCTGTAATGTTTGAATGCGGTGACAATCCATTCGAGTACGTTGATCTAGTATATAGGCTTTCTGTATACATGAGGGTTTGGAAAACTAAATTCAATCCAATACCGCATCAAGATTATTGGACTGATCCGTAGTGGACCTTAATGCCTAATGTACTGCGTCTGCGAGAAGTAAAACGGGGTCGTGCATCTATGTTTCGTATTCCGAATGAGATGGATATATCAGATAGGCGTTTGACCGCTCGTTGCAGTGAGTGCTAGCAGACAGGTCATGACAAGCGAACATGTCCGGCGCGACTTGGTCGATGAAGACTATGTAATACTTTATTATTGTAATAGAACATTTTTTAATTCTTTATTTGTAATAGATCATTTTATTCTTTCTTTTGTAATTCATTATTTGTAAACGGGGTCGTACATTTAAATAGATCATTTTTTATTTGTAATAGATCATTTCTGTTTTTTAATTCTTTATATATTGTAATTGTTTGATTTCCTTGACAAAATTTACAACTAACATGCTAAACAAATAAATTAAACTCAATGACAATGCAAAAACATTTAACTATACCACATAGGCCTATGTTTTTTATTCTTTACTTGATTGAAAATGTCTATTACAAAATTTTAGTTAAAATCACATAGTTCTTCTACCATTTTAATATTTTAATATTTCGACTGATGCAAGCATTTTTTACATTTACAATTTATGAATCAGATGTACGTAATTTACAAATTTTATACTTTATTGGAACTTTTACCATTACAAAATCAATAATGAAGTTTTGTCAAATATGCCATAAATGTAATTAGCAACCTCTTATTGGAAAAAAAAATTCTCATTCCATTTTTTAATATTTATCTGCGAAAACTATCCACATATTCTTGGTCATTATTAAGCTTATATAAGCGAGACCCTAAAATGATTTTTGTAAAAGATTTTATATTAGTTATAGCATGAATACTTGATAGGATTCTGTTGAATTGCTTATCATATTTAATGTCATAATATGCAAAATTTAGATTTTAGTGAATTGCTTCCATGTTAATGGCACACAAATTAAACGTTTAAAATAATCAACCATTTGTTTTTAAGTCGTCATATGCGGAATAATTTGAGTTTAATTGTGATAGTTAAATTACATGCTCACCAATATAGTTTTTAAAAATGTATTTGTTTTTTTAGCGTATGGGCTTCATGGCACATCTACGATGAGATCACTTTTGAGTCATGCACATGGTGACGGTATATATAAAGACCGGTATGCGATAGCGTTTGTTGGACTTTAAACACAATGAAAATACTGCATTTTGTTTTATATTTCGTGATAATGCTATAATTTAAACTACTCATTACATTATCTTGAGAACCGAGGCGCCTGCAAGTGGCGACATCTTGTGAGAGATTGGCTATGTGGGAGTCCATTGGACCATAGAGTCTTACGGTGTCTACTACGGGATTCTATAGTGTCTATCGTATAAGCCATATCGAGACTTGACCACCCTCATTCTTGCTCTCGGGAGGTGGTGCCTGAAGACTCATACATTTCATTTCGAGCACCGATGAGGCCATGTCACATTCTGGGCGTATCATCCTATCACGGTCTCTGGATTGATGGTGACGATTACTGGACCTAACCCATCATTGACGAGGACGATGGATAGCCCTATGTCTTTGAGCTATTGAGGTAGCACCCTCGCGCAGACTTCTGGTAGAGTGGTGAGGTGGTGGGTTGTCGGCAGTTCAAGGCCATCTTCGAGATCATGCTCGGATGAGTTAATGCAATGCCATGCGAGCATATATTTTGTGGCTTATTGGAGTACTTCTCCTTGATAAGTCCAGAACACTCAAGTGATATACTTGCCCTTGTTGAGAGACATTGGCGTGATCGGATGAGGCGGTGGCTTTGGCATGCTTGTATAGGATGCTATGTCAGCGGCTTCAGTGGGTCACCGAATCGGATCGGAGGACCTTGTCTTACCTTCTGAGGTTAGTAAAAATTTTATTACATGTCAATTCATATTGTATGGCATATATCGATGTGTAATTACGTTCAAACTATTGTAGATTTGGGCGTGGGAGAGATTGATTCGCATTACTTAGTCTAGGCGGCAATTAGTTGCTCTGGTGAGGTTCCCATCGGCGAGAGACTCTGATTCTTAAATTTGGACCTCGAGAAAACCGGTGGAGGGTTGACATAGGCCGCAGTCGTATCGACCCGTGGTAAATGCGTGTATAGAGACGGCTTGACAGGATGATAGAGGCGAGGTATCAAATTTAAATACCTAAATTTTAATTGTCATGTGGAGTGTATATATGTTCATGGCGATTTTAATAGACTTGTCGTTATTGTAGTTTATCTGGCGACCTTATCTTTGAGGTTCTCGTCGACTTCGAGACTATTGCCGACTAGGTGAGGAGATATGGATGGCGAAGTGCCACTCATTTGTTTAGCGTGGTTGAGTGGCATCTCCTGATCGTGTCCTCAAGCGGTTTGGTCGGGTCGATCCGTCTTGAATCGGTGTGACAGAGTGGCGGTTGCATCTCTGATAGGCGTGGCGAACCGCCTTGTGGGTGTGCATCATATGCGATACATCTGATTGTGGGATGCCGTCGCGACACTATTGTCAAAGTTATTTGGGCGATGGGGTCCTCCTCTCCGACCACTTACATGTTGTGGTATCGGCGACATATACACCTACTTAGTCGTGTCAAGCCACTAATATGCGGATATCAGGGAGTTGGGCCTTCTCTCGAGGCATTAGTGAGTATCATAGTATGTGTCAGATAATTGTTAATATCATAATTGATTATTTTCAGTCAACTATAGCCTAAGCCTAATATATCTGATTTTTTGTTCAGGTGGTTCTAGTTGGGTGGTCATATCACTTGGCTGAGGACGCTCTTTTCAGACGTGATGGACAGCTTGGTCTGAAGGCCCTTGCAGAGATCTGAGAGTTATTGTATGAGGCGATCCAGCATGTCCATCGGGTAGATCGCCTACATTTTGGGGACTACGGTGTACACAGTCGTGGTGTACTCGGTACATCGATCCCGTCACGTCGGTGCCTCCTACTTCGGCGCCCTTACCTGGAGTCCTTGGACTTGATCACCTCGCCGCATGATACCCTTACATTTCTCCAGATTCTCCACCGTACATCTACCCTACGACATCTTGACTCGACCTGATTGGACACTACCTCGGTTCATGTATGATGTTGTTACCCCACCTACCCAGTTGACACCTGATTTTCTGGGGAGTACTTCGATCGCGCCCCAGTTCATGCATGATGTTGTTACCCCACCCACCCAGTTACCACCTGCTTTTCTGGGGACTACTTCGACCGTGCCCATGAGCACACATGATGCAGTTCTTACTGACATCTCCCACATTGACGATGAGGCCCATATTGAGCCCCCTCTAGAGCGCGAGGGAGAGGCCGAGGTTATGGCCGTAGGGGACGTCGCGGCCAAGGTTGGGGTGTGAAGAGGCAAAATTCGAGGTCGATTACGGTCGTAATCTGATTGCACAGATGAGGGAGTTTCTGACTCAAGCAATATCCGTCTGTGGCGAAGATAAATTAGGGCGGCAGTCACGGAGAGTGGGGTCACCTCACGAGCTCCTGAGCAGTCAATGGAAGGCCACATCAGGGAGAGTGCAGATATTGAGAGTCTACATGAGAGACCGATGAGGAGAATCTGATCGAGGTTGTGAGACTGGGGGTAGGTTAGGGCATTAGCGGTTGTGATATAGACTGTATAGTTTTTTTTTTTTTGGTGGTAATTGTTATAGTTTTTGTAAATCAAACTTGTACAGCTGATGTAAATGTGTTATACTTATTTATTCGCAATTATAATTTCACAATTTTTTATTCTTACTTATTTTGATGAATCACACAAATCTTTTTCACATCTCTACCTCTCTCTCATTATCCGTAGTCTCTGCATAGTAATTTACGATTTTTCCTCAATTTTACAAATTGAGACAACCATTTATAAAATTGAAGTTTAAATAAATTTTAAGAATTAAATTATAAATCCTAAACCCTAAAATAAAAATAAATAAGGTAGCGTTTGGTAACATTTACGTTTTTGGTTTATGTTTACAAAAAAATTAAAAACTGATTTTTGTTTATTTTTAGAAAAACATAAATTACAAATGCGTTTGGTTTGAACAAAATATTTAAACAACCCATAAAAACATAAAATAAAAAATATGTTTGTTCATGCCTAAAAAATATGTTTGTTTAAGCCTAAAAACAATTGAAATATCTCCCTTCGTTGATAAGTCGTGGATAAGCATTACAAATCCATTACAACATAAATAGTTTGGTCATTCATCCAAACAATTTCATTCATTATCATCATCATCTGACATCTCAATATCAGATTCATACATAACATCCATGCTCGGTAATCTTGGTGTGCATCATCCATTAACCCATCTTGGTATGCTCATTTGCGGTCTTCATTAGTGACAGCAACCTTTGCAAGCGTTGGGTCATGTGATTAACCGTGTGAATACGATGCAATGCCCTTTGCAACAAGCGTGGAGTGTCGGTTAGCATACATGGCCTAACCGGCGAGAAATTTAATATTAACTTCACGATATAACTCAATGAGAATGTTGCTCGAGTTATCGAAATTCCCTTTCGGCTCTCATGGTATTGGCGGTGTACGTGAGTAGCAAATTTGGATTTAATGGGTATTGAAATTCATCTCCATTGCAACAATAGCGACCTATTCTTTGAATATAGATCAACCAGTATATCTCATGATGATATCGCTCGAAATAGTACGTAAAACTTTTGTTGTGGTATGATCGATATTTATACCATATATAAACATAGTATTTGTATGTATGAAATTATTGTAAACAACTATGACAACTATGCATCGAGTTGTCCGTCAACTGATGACTGAACAACTATGCATCAACTTGATAGGAGTTGTCACCGACTTTATGAATTGCATAATTTATTGTCATTTGAAAACAAAAAGTAAAAATTTGTGAAAAAATATTTCAAGAAATTAATAAATACATGAAAATACAAAAATATCTTGAATGCTTGTATTTTTTAAATATTTTTTGTATTTAGTGAATTTTTAAAAGATTTTGTTTATATTTTTTTACTTTTAAGTGTTATTATGTTAGGTGTGTCTAAAAAGTAAAAAATTGCTTAAAATATTTTCAATAAAAAAAAAAACCACGAAAATTAAGAAAGTAGAATTTTACGAAAAATAAAATGAAAACAAACAAAATTTGATCAACCGACTAAATGTCTAAATTAGTCAAATTTCTCTGCCTGAAATTTTTTTTAAAAAATAAATGTGAAATTATAATTTAAAAATCCAAAACAAACACCACGCTCGTAAAATTGGGTAAAAATGTATTTGACAAATATAACTGAACACAGCCTCAATTTTGACTACAATATTTCATTGAAATATACTTACAATTTCAAGTACTAAAATATTTTAATTGATTATAATATTTTGTTTCAGCAATTTATGAGCATTTCTATTCAATCACATGCATGCCACTTGACCTTACTCTGATGCATTAAATTTGCCGAGGACTCCACTTTTGTCAAGTCATGAGCAGATCAAAGGCACATAGCATTTGTTGTGCCCTGAGATGATGTCAACACAGCTCTTGTAAAAATGTAACTTTACCTTCTTTCAAAGGGAAGTTGAAAATTAAGAGGTTGTTTGGGATGATCAAAATAAGTGTATTTTTTTCTCACATTACAATATTTTTCTACAATATATCTTTCTACCCATTGTTCAAACCACTTTTTCTACAATATTTTTTACTTTTATGTATTTATTAATTTGTTATTTTTTCACAATTTTTTTTTACTTTTTAGGTATATTGAAATATTTATTAATTTATTGTTATTTTGTTCTGACACCCCCTCAAAATTTGTATGAATTGCATAATTCACATGGGCACAATAGGTAGATATGTGACTTTGTGGAAGCGATCTTGATGATGTATCGACTTTGTCTTGATCTGATGATCCATGTGACTTTGTGCGTTGATGCATGTCACTTTATCTTGATGATCGATAATGCATGTGACTTTCTGACTTTGCCATGCTTGTATACGTTGTGACTTTTTTCCTCACATTACGTGATGCATGTGACTTTCTGCAGCGCAACTTACATGCTTTGTTTTTTCCTCACATTTCATAATTCATCTAAGTCACATTAATACGATTGTGAAAAGAAGCACAAAATGCTATTATGTTGGTGAAAAAAACATGATGGACGGTTGTGTAATAACAATGAAAATGGGATGATTGTGAAGTTCATTAAGTGAAAATAAGATAAAATATAGGCTGCAAAGTTCCAATCGTGTTTACATATCAGGTGACCATTTTATTATTTTGGTGAAAAAAACAACGATAGTTTTGTAGGTCGAAGTGAGTTGGACAATTGTGTATTTACATGCACTCTGTTTCATAGTTGTTTATGAACAATATTACTTTAAAACAAAGAAAATTAAAGCCGTTGTTTCATTTTATGATTTCATTTATAATTTTTTTAAAACACCTATGTGTACTAAAATCGTCAATTCCAAGTGACAACTCACTGTATTACAAAAGTAAGCATGACAAAATAGTTTCATGTGGCGATGTGACAACTCACTGCATTTTGTTTTATTTGACAACTCGCTGCTCGAATATGAAGGGATTGCATTGTGATCCTCTGGCCTACAATTATGATTTTATCTGACAACCACATCCTTGACTACATCCCAGGTACACAAAGTCACAGGTACTCAAAATTGGATGAAATGAATAACATAAAATAATATCACGTGTATCATTTCTTCCATAGTGCCCCAGCACGCATTATTGTCACCAGATCATCTCTAGTTAACCCCCACTATGATGTCTATAAATATCCCAGTATGATGTTTGTTGAAGTCATAACAATATTAATATATTTACAATTACTATTATTATTAATTTTTTTATTTTATCAACAATGTCTTCAAGATGTGCAGGAAGTTCATGCCGGCAAAGAAATCCGAAAGTGTGGTTGCTACCTCCATTTACCTATGACTACAAGAGCGAAAAGTACTCGAGTTCGAAGGATTATTATGCTGGTATCCGAGTAGAATGGGCGTTCAGGGTAAGGGAGCAAGAAGGATTGTTTAATGATCTACGTAACTTTGGGGCACCGGTACCTCATCGTCGTTCATTGACCATGGCTAAACGAAATGTGAGTGACTATGGCGATTAGCGAAATTAGAAGAGAACAACAGAATGTTGATGCGGAGATGTCGACATTTCATGCTTCAGCTAGCCATCGAAATGGTAGAAGCAAGCAACAGAGATTTGACAGTGACTGAGCAAAATAATGTCTTAAACAATGAAAAATATCTCTCTGACTACTACATGTCAGATGAGGAATAAGAAATCAAACACCATTATCTTTCATATATGTTTGTATGTATGTTGTGTCGTATGTTCGTTACTGGAGTGTAAGACAATGTTGTTGTTCATCTAACGTGCGGATGTATTTCAAGTATTTGTTTTATGAACCTGAAGTTCATGAAATAACTACATTTATAACTACACATTTATTAGTTCATGACTTTCTTTATTAAATTGCAATGAGTTAATGAATGTTCTGGAGTAATGAATGGATTAATGTATGTTGAATTATGTGAATACTTAAAACACATAAAACAGAATAGGTAGTTTAGTGAAAAGCTTCCATAAGCTGAAATTTGGTGAAATATGGATCAATTTATAAAGAATTTCAATCTCCATCGGAAAGAAGAAAGGTCACCTTCAAATTCACGAAGTCGGTAAAATGATGACTACGGTAATGAATGAGGGTTGACAAAAAACTAAACTTCGGTGAAGCGAACTACCGCCTTCAATAACACATAAAAGCAGAGCGTAGGTCGGTGAAAAGCTTCCAATTGGGGCTCGTGAAATAGGGATCCTCTCGTAAAGAATTTCAATCTCCATCGGGAAAGAAGAAAGAGTCTCATTCAATTCACGGAAGTCCGGTAAAATGATGACTCTGGTAAGGATGGGGTTGACAGAAAACTAAACTTTGGAAATTTGGACAAACAAGCTCAAAGCCAAGTGGTTGGTCGGTTGGGAGACTAATAAAGTTTAGACAAACAAACTCGCCTTCAATAACACATAAAAGCGAGCAATAGCTTGGTGAAAAGCTTCCCTTAGCGGGCCTCGTCAAATAGGGATCCTTTACGTAAAGAATTTCAATCTCCATCAGAAAGAAGAAAGAGTCATCTTCCAATTCTTGTAAGTCGGTATAAATGATGACTTTGGTAAGGAATGGGGGTTGAGAAAACTAAACTTGAAATTTGGACAAACAAGCTCAAACCCAAGTGGTTGGTCGGTTGGGGACTAAGTTTAAACCAATTGGTTTTACTTGATTTGGTTGGGATGAATCACTATTTACAATTAATTATACCAAAAGCAGTTGTTTTCTACACATTTTTAAAGAAATTGGCGATTCTCTTAGTATAGAAACTAGAATTGTAACAGTTCTAATGATACGATTTGTTATTTTTGGATTTATACCCAAAGAGAACAACACTTCGAAATTCTGTGTAACACCGGTTTCTGAATGGGTTTTACGGACAAATTTGAATGCACCATGATATTCACAAACATTGGTGGCCAAGTACTCCTACCTAACCCACGTTTCACTCACAAGATCCGCCATTATTTTAAAGTTGATTTCAAAAGTTGAGATTGTAAATGTTTCCCAAAATATTACAAATCGAATATTCAAAAGTTAATTTTAAAATAATTCCAAATGACAACAAAAATTCAAATAGTCATACTTTTCTCGTTGATAGAAATAGTAGGTCGTAACAACAAATGACGCATAGCTAAGTGAAACACAACATTGCCTACATAAGCTTCATTTTTTCAAACATTGAGTAGTCAAATCGTGGAGAGACTTGTCGTTATATCTTGAGATGGATTGTGAAGTCATGTGACTGGTGCACATGCTTTGGTTTTCTTGATATTTTGCTCGATTATTTGATATCTGATGACAACTCATGTCTTATTGATATATGTGGGATTCTCAATTAAGAAAGTCACATGTCCTTGAATTCTTGATTTACCTTACAATGAGCATGCCCTTATTTTGTCCGTATATGCAGATGGATTGTTAAGTCATGTGACTTGGTGCACAGGCTTTAGTTTTCTCGATTTTGTGCTCGATTTTTTTATTACAGTGACAACTCATCTCTACTTGATATATGTGGGATTCTCAATTCAAAAAGTCACATAGCAGCATTGAATTCACTACTTTACCTTCTGATGAGCATGGCCTTATTTTGTCCGTATATGCAGATGGATTGTCAAGTCATGTGACTTGGTGTACAGGCTTTGGTTTTCTTGATTTTTTGCTTGATTTTTTTATTATAGTGACAACTCATCTCTTATTGATATATGTGGGATTCTCAATTCAGAAACTCACATGGCAACAGTGAATTCACTGATTTACCTTACAGTCAGCATGCCCTTATTTTGTCCGTATATGCAGATGGATTGTGAAGTCATGTGACTTGGTGCACATGCTTTGGTTTTCTCGATTTTTTGCTCGATTTTTTTATTACAGTGACAACTCATCTCTTATTGATATATGTGGGATTCTCAATTCAGAAAGTCACATGGCAACAGTGAATTCACTGATTTACCTTACAGTCAGCATGCCCTTATTTTGTCTGTATATGCAGATGGATTGTCAAGTCATGTGACTTCTTGCCTGAGCTTTGGTTTTCTCGATTTTTGCTCGATTTTTTTATTACGGTGACAACTCATCTCTTATTGATATATTTGGGATTCTCAATTGAAAGTCACATAGCAGATGAATTCAGCGATTTACCTTCTGATCGGCATGCCCTTATTTTGTTAGTATATAGATGGATTCTCAAGTCATGTGACTTCATACGATGTTGCTTTTCTTTGTTTTTCGGTCTAGTGACAACTCATACCTTGTTCATATATGTGGGATTGTCATGCGAGGCATCTTTCTAAAGCCGTTCATAACCAACTATATAAATGACTAAAGGTGAAGATACAACCTTACAACTCATTTAAGCCCTCTGAAATTATCATTCATTGTTTTAAAAAATTAGCATGGCTACATGGTTCATGGGAGGGAGTGGGAATCCTTGAGGTGGTAGGAACTTGCAAAGGGTGGCAGTTCTGACGAGGAGGAAAGGGGCGTGGTGATCTTGAAGGCGATTCATGGGAGGAGTGGGAATACTGTTTTAGATTATGCTTGTGGTTATCGTGATAGGTTTGGGACATTTTTGATGCCCAAGTATTATCGAGTTCAAGGAGGTTCATGTATGGATCCATCGGATAATCAAACAAGATATGGTTTAGCGATGCTAGACTTGAAGTGGCTCGCACTATTTATAGGCGAATGCAAATGGAAAGATTATGTCGGAAAATCATGAAGGTGCCAAAAGCACGTTACATTGAGATCAAGGAAGATCTTGATAATGTTGATCGACTATGTGAAAGACTACAGCGTGAGATTTCTCAAATGCACGCAGTTAGCCCATAATATGTAGCTATACATAGTTAAGAAGGATGCCCAAAAGAACAAAACAGAACCAAATGTTACGGCTATCAAGGGTATTATGGAGGATCCTGAACTTGTCTCGGCAATGAGCTTTGGATTATTTAGACTCGAGCCACTGCGATTTAAGCGAATTAGGTGTTAATGTCTACACTTCGGCAATATTAGGTCATGCATTAATATGTAATGTCTGTGTTAGACTAAGTATAACTGTTATGTTATGTTTATGTTTATGTATTGTGTCTGTCAAATGTTGCGGCTATTAATATGCAATATTAGGTCATGAATTAGCTGTTTCTCTGTCTAACTGTTATGTTTATGTATTGTGTGTTTAGTTCAGGGTGTTTAGGATGCATGTAATGTGTGTTCAGTTCATGGTGTCCAGAATGTATTTTTGTGGGAGACTTATGTCTGTACTACCTATGTAATTGAAAACTATTACATTTGCAACTTCAGTTATATTGTTTTTATGCCTGTATGAGTATTTAGTAAATTAGTGGCTTCGTATATTATGTATTAAGTTTTATTACAAAAATGTTAACAAAATTTATTTTAGGAGCTCTCGCGGTGGCCAAAATAATTTTCTAAATAACACCTTCTAACCTAAAACAAAGACAAAAGAAAAAAAAAATTTACATGAAAACAGCTTTAGTAAAGCAAAAAAAAAAAAAATTATTAATTACATTATCACCTTCTAACCCAAAACATACACAAAACAATAAACAAAAAAAATTTACATGAAAATGGCTTTAGTAAAGACAAATTTTTTTTCTGAATTACATTTCTAAACCAAAACAAAGACAAAAGAAAAAAAAAAAAAAAAACATGAGAACGGTAAAAAGCCAACAAAAATTTATGAATTACATTATCATCAAAACAATGACAACAGGAAAAAAAAAAAAATTAAATATAATTTAAATGAACAGTGAAAGCGTGGTTTCAATCCATGCTTACTGTAGTGAACAATAAAAGTATGAATTTTGTAAATGAACATGATTGGCTTAATAATATCTAAATGAACATGATTTTAAAATTATATATATGAAAAATATTATGTAAAATTAATATATGAAAAGAGGCTTTTCCCATAAAAATTTAAATGATATATAAATTGGCTTAATTCCCAAATGTTTGGTAATTAGTTAAAAATATTATGAAAAATTAATATATAAAGAAGAGGTTTTTCCCATATTATGTAAAATTTCTGAATTACACATTGTAAACCAAAACAAAGACAAAAGAAAAAAAAAAAAAATTTCAACATGACAATGGCTTTAGTAAAGCCAAATTTTTTTTATGAATTACATTATCACAAAAACAATGAGAATAGGAAAAAAAACAAAATATTAAAAAAAAAATAAATATATAAATAAATGAAAAGTGAAATCGTGGTTTCAATCCACGCGTGTTTTTATCAGCGATGCGTTATTCCAAATAACATTTTCTCACAAAAATTAGATGCCTGGCGCTATTTCAAATAGCGTTTTCTTGAAAATTTTTCCACATAAAGTGATTTCAAATAGTATTTATTTGGAAAATTTTTTATGTTAAGCGTGATTTGCAACCACGCTTTCTTAATTAATAGCGTGGTTTTGAATAGCGTTTTCACTATTCATCACATTTTGGGCTCCAAACAGTGAAAGCATGATTTGTAATAGCGCTTTAGCCTAGTTTGAAAATTCCGTCCAAACTAAGGCTAATTTGAGAATTAACATACAAATTAGATTTAATATGGGAAAAACCTCATAAACCTTCATTATGAAATATGATGACAAATCTCTCAAAATCCAATACTTCAATCATAACCTATGTATAGCCTACCATGCAAAGTGACAAGTGGTGGGGTGACTTAACCCCCACCGGCCACCTAAGCTCTTTTTTATAGTTTTATTTTTTTGTGAATTGGATGATAAATTTATATAAATGTGTATTTGTGTGGGTTTCTTAAAATCAATTAATTAAAGTTTTTTAACTAAAGTATTTAGAAAGGGTAATTATTAAGTTGAATCATTGTAAAAAATAATTACAAACAACAAACATTGAATACCCACAAAATTATTATTCTTACTAATATTTTTGTTTGTGTTCTAAAGCTGGAATAACTTTTACTTAATTTACTCAATATTGATTTTATTAAATAGTTAAGTATAAGATTGAATTTATTATTCATATCATATAATGCATTTATAAGAATAATTAAATATGGATTTTGACAGTAACGACCCTAAATTTATAAGCCAATTAATAATTTACAGCCCTTAATTATTCTCTAAATAGTTTCAACACAGATAACTTCTCATGAATTTCTAAAACAAAAGATATAGTTTTTTACACAAAAATAAATCTCTTTCTCATTACTATTACAAAATATTACATTTCCTAGTCATGAATGCATATAATCCAATGTTCATAGCTCAAGAAGTTAGAGAATTCAAAATAATTATCCTAGTGGCTTTTGACTTTCAAGGCTATTGCCTTGGTCATACAAAAAAATTGGACACTCTATCCCAAAACATAGTTGCTCAAAATTTTAGTATAGATATCATCAATGAACTTTTCGTGCTCCAATCAAATCTTCACCATTGCTTATTTGGGTGGAGGTACATCACCAGAATCTGAAATTTGTTATGATAGGAATGAGCGAATTCCCTAGTAGGAATACATTTAACAGAGTATATAAATCCTTGAAATAGACATGATCATACTATACACATGCTATGATAAAATCTTTATTTTCTCCTTTAAAGAAATGATGTTTAATGCACCGTTGTCATACCAAAACCTCAACATCGACAATGGGATGATAAATAAATAATGAAAACCCAAGTAAGAGTCAAAATCATCGTATATAATTTTTATATATCATGAAAATACTCCCACATTTCTGGCTCTGTCTGGTGAAGCGATGGGCACCTAAAACACACATCTCTTCCACATTTGCGGCTCATAATACGACAAGGCAGGTGAACACCCAAAATCACTTCTTTTTTTACATTTTCCATCATGATACGACAGGGCTAGTGGACACCCAAAAACATTTCTTACATTCGTCTGACGATAAGCACAAGATGGAGCAATTGGGCACCTTGACTCCTCGCGTAGGTACCAACACAATACTCAACTCGTTTACAAAATCTGACTCTATTACTAGGACTCATACACTATTTTCCCCATTCCAACATTTCCATACATCAAAGAGATTGAATCAATCATGGAACAAAATCATGAAATGCCATGTGATGCATGAATTTGCAAATATCTCAATTTACCTAAGGTTCATTCATTACGTCAATAAAGATTGAACATAACCAATGCTCAAAAGAGTTTCCAATTGTTACATTCCCAACAATATTCAATCTCCTTCATCACATCATAAAATTTCACAACCAATAAAAATCAATGATTACTGACATTTCTATAAAACATCAACCTAATTTCATGATTCAAGATCCAATTGAACAAAATTCCTTCATTAGAGCAATATTTAAAACTAGGGTTTGAGTAAAATTTAGGGTTTTAACCTACTTGCATTTTTAAAACATATATTCATCATTAACAACCTTTATTATTAAGAGTTATTCAAAATCTTTCAAAAATTGGGGCAAAAACCCATTTTCATGTATCAACACCCATTTAACCTAACATATTTATCTCATATATAAATATAACTAAGAAATTATCACTTATATACCTCAAATCATAGATATACAAAGTTAAAAGTACCCTTACCTCGAGAATGAGAGCAAGAGATGAAGACCCGAGGAGTAACTTTAAAGGAATCATGATCTAATCGGTCAATGTTTTGTTCTCCATGTGTTTTTCACTTTTTATATAAGGTCTAGGGTAGATTCTTTGTAAAAATGGGTGTTATCTAGGTTGAAGTTTTAGCGTTTTTGGAAAAAGGAAGAATAGAGATATGAGAAAAGAAAATGAGAAAAATGGGACAAAAGTTGAATTTTAGCGGCTAATCTCAAGCAGACCGCTCGGCGTTGTGAGGCGAAGACCTAGGCGTATGATCTTGCGTTCGAGTGAAAAATTTGAACTTCGAATCTTAATCTATCGGAGGGCACACCACTCGGCGGTAACTCTTGCGCTCGGCGTGAGGCATAAGTTCTTAGAATCTCAAATCTATAGAGCAAAATCTTGAATGCCTCGATACCTTTGCTCGAGGGGTAACTCTTCTTCGGCGGACTTTATTTTCTAGAATTATTCTGATTGCCACTAGCTTGAGGTTTCACGATTTTTAGATCTTAATTGAAATTTTCATTGTTTTAAATATAGTGATATTAAGTGAAATTTTGTTAACTCTAACCTTTAGTCAGTGAAAATTCATTGACTTTAGTAAAATTTCACCAATTATAGTAATTTCACTAATAAGTGAAATTTCACCGATTTGAGTAAACTTTTATTGATTTTTTAATAATGTCATTGACTTTAGTGAAATTTCTCCGACCTTTAGTCAATGAAATTTCACTGACTTTAGT
Organism: Camellia lanceoleosa; assembly: GCA_025200525.1. Lineage (NCBI taxonomy): Eukaryota > Viridiplantae > Streptophyta > Magnoliopsida > Ericales > Theaceae > Camellia > Camellia lanceoleosa. Next base: position 147,823,230 of record CM045759.1, read on the forward strand.
AAAATTTCATTGATATTTTGTAATTTCACAAATTTTAGTGAAATTTGTTTCATATTGATTCTGAAAAAGTACAAAAAAGTAGAAAATAGTTGATTTTTTAGTCTTGACTTTTTGACTTTTAGCTATTTAGTAGGTTGCCAAAACAATAGTAAGTGAAATTTTCTCAATTTTAGTAAAATTATATTGACCTTCAGTAATTTCACTATCTTTAGTGAAATTTCACTGAGTCACTAATTTTTAGTCAGTGAAATTTCTCTGATCCAACTTTAGTAAAATTTCTTTGATCCAACTTTAGTAAAATTTCTTTGACCTGGTCAGGAAACTCATTGATTTTTTTTTTTTTTTGTTTTTTTGCCCTTTAATAGATCTTCTTTGATAGATCTTGACAAAAAAAATTTCAAAATATAAATTTTACAAAAAAAGAGAGTTCGAGATGTTATTAATTTTTAAAATTTTGAAATACATTCCCAATTTAAAGACAACTTGTCTACTATATCTATTAGTTGCTTTCCAACACTGAGATTGAATAAGGGTATTATTAAGAAAAATAATATATAAGTCCACTTTTTAAATCTATTTTATAGTGTAAGTGATTTAATTGGTTAATGATTATAGAATGAGAGAGAATGTTATTTTAAATATTTTAATTGATTGCCACATCATATAACTTGAAAATTGAGTATAATTTTTGGACTTGTATAGCAATGCTCTTATTCTAATAAGGACTTCTGATAAGGGAGCAGATTTTTTTTTTTTTTTTTTTTCCATATATATAATGATGTGATTAATTTTGGGCCTATGTTTTTTAAATTAAAAATTTATTAAATTGTATTTTGTTAATAAAAGAAATTAACATTTCTATGAGAAAAAAAAGAAAAAAAGAATAACCTTTTTCCAAACAAAATCTTTTCCTGTCGAACTTTACCTTCATGATGTTGTGATGATGTAAAGTATTGTCTAGGCTGTATTTGACTAAAGAAAGTTGTCTTATAATCAAAAGTTTTCTCTTTGGGAATAATCGAACAGTTGTCATTTAATTATGAATTCCCCCTTTTAGTAAAAGCAATCAATCATCATCCAGGTTTTTTTTTTTTTTTTGGAGTAACCAAGGCCCACTATGACTGTTTTTGGAATTCGAGAATTTTTAAGGGAGATGGCTTCCCTTTGATTTAGACTGGATTGGATAGTGCTATTAAGTCTATGTGCGTTTATCATGGAGTTTTTATTGATAATTTAGATCGTTCAATATATAGATTTTATTGATTATTTATTTTTATAAAAAATTATGTTGATCGGATATTGATAGTTATTTAATCAGATTACTTTGTGTCAACAGTAAATGTAATTTTAAAAATAAATTATTGATACGAATGTGATATGATCAAGTGATTATCGATATCCGATAAAGGAATGAATTACTCGATGAATTCTACATATTAAATAGTTGATTATCGATCACCTTCGTGGTGGGTCACAAAGGCCCAACAACATCCTTGAGTTGAGTTTCTCAACTAGAGAGAACTCAAGTCTATTTTTTAATAATTTTTATATTTTAGTTAAAATATAAAATAAAAAATTAATATATTTGAAAAGAATATTTTGAATTTTACCAAAAAAAAGTACAGAGAAAGTGAGCGAATTTTGAATTTTTTGTATGAATTAACATTTTTTTGATATTTTTAATGACTTTTTAATTAAAATAATCAAAAAGAATTTATTAGAAAATTCTAATTTAACTATTTGTATCCCCCTATCTTTAAAAAAAAAAAAAAAAAAAAACTTATATTACATTTAATTCATAAGATATTCTTCTATACCAAACTAAACCAAGCCAAACAAAGCCTTAAGTCCATCAAATGGGGTTGGTTTCATGAATCCTTCTTCTCCATGCGGCTCTATCAAATGCCATTTAGTTAGTCAAATTAAGTAGATTCATATCTCTATTTACAATGCTAGCCAGCGTTAATCTAGGCCTACTCGATCCGCTAACACTTCCATCTACTGTCACTGCATCTGTTGGACTCTGTTGAATATGATCAAACCATCTCAATTGATTCTCTCTCAACTTATCTTCTATCAGCGCCATACCTACCCATTCTCGAATACACTCATTCCTAATTCTGTCTTGTCTAGTCTTGCCGCACATCCACTTTAGCATCCTCATCTCAGTTACACGCATCTTATCTATATGTTGTTTTTTGGTTGCCCAATACTCCGTCTGATGCAACATCGCTAGTCTAATAGCCGTTTTATAGAACTTATCTTTTAGTCTAGTGGGTATTCGTTTATTGCGCAATACCCCAGATGCACTTATTCACTTACACCATCCAGCCTTAATGCTATGGGCCATATCCGCATCAATCTCCTCTATGTAGACACCTCATTTTTGACTACCTTTAAGACTTGGATGCCTTAGGTTGATCACTCGATGATGAAAAGATATGCTATACAATCGTTCAAGTTCTTCAACAAAAGGCTTCGATTTTTGAGCTTCCAATCCCAACCTTACACCTTATTTTAACTAAAACTATTTTAGACCTCAAAACCTTCTTTTTCAAAATATTTTTTCAAATGCTTCTACGATGTTTCCAGGCTCGCATTTTGTTTAAAATATTGCACTTTTTGGTAAACCGAGTAAGGACAAAATCGAAATAAATGAAGGGGAGGCGAACTCTTCGCAAAATATCTACCAACTTTTTATTTATAGGTTTAGAGTTGGAGGAAATAGGAGAAGAGAGGAAACTAGTTGGGGAAAGGTTGGACATCAAATCGTTAAGAGAGAATGGCGACCTTTACTAAATTAGGCATATCTCTTTGCACACTTATAATTTAGATGTGAGGTTATCACCATTGGAAAGTAAACTTTTGGGACTTCAATTTAGATCACCTAAAACTGAGGCTGGATAAAAGAGATATGCTGGTTTGAAGTCGGGCTTGAAATTAGAGTTTGTGGCGGTTGGTCACTTTTTGTGGATGGTAGTACAAGTACCTAGCTAGCTTGATCGACCAAGTGTCTCGAGAGGCGATGTTTGACCCAGTGTGCCCATAGGCCAATTTTAGTGGCCGCCATCCCTTTAGTGGCGGTCGGCGGTTAATGACAAAACAAATATTTTCTTGCCAACTATGTTTCCAATGCAGGTGCATTACATACCGATTATCTCTAAATTGATATTTTCGAGATAGTAACACGTTTTGCTACATATAGATGACCATCCCTCTTGAAATTAGACTAGAAAAAAATATCAAAAGCTCTAAAACTTGCATAGCACTCTCTCTATCTTGCAACCTACACTCTCTCTCTTTACACTTCCTAAACTAAAAATTTAGTTCTTCTTGCTAAGGTTCTTGAGCTCAAATCTCAGCCCTTGAGAGTGAGAACTTGTTGGTTTGTCAACAAAGGAGTTACCTCTCTTCAAGAGGTATAATTTTAAACATCTCTACACTACTTCTTTTCTCTCTTTTCTTGCTATTTTTCAATTGTTTTTCCACTATTTTTATAGGCTGAAACTTATGGCTTAAAGCTATCAAAGGTGGAAAGGTTAACCACCATTCTTTGAACCTTGTTTTCTAAGCTTTTATCCTTGTGTTTCCCATTTCTTTCTCAACTTTTCCCAACTTTTTACCACTGTTTTTCAAAGTTTTTTAGAGGCTAAAAATGTGATTTTGAAGTCCCAAAGTGGAGGGGTTAGCCACCCCTCTTTTGGCTTGCTTACTAGCTTTATTTCTCTCCTATTTTAGCTTTTTTTTTTTTATAGCTTTTCAACTCAATTCCAACACTATTTGTAGCTATTTTAAGACTGTTTTAGGTTGTTTATTTCATTTATGCTTTGTATAGCATGCTTGTAGTGTAGTTGTCCTCATAGATTTGGTGGTTTAGGCCTTAGCCACCAATCTATGTGAGTTGATAGTATTTATTTCAAACTTTTCATACTTGTGTTCACATATAATCACTACATAACCTCCCTCATTTCTTGTCTTTTTATTTGTTTGAGAATTGTTTCAGCAGAGTGTTGTTTAAGCTTGAGAAAGAGACCTTTCAATACTAAATGGTTTAATCTCTTCGGAGGTTCATTACCAGGGCATTACCTATCTCTTATGTCCAAAACAACTTCTTGTTTGACACTTCTCTCTATTTAGTGGACTTAATGCTCATTTTTGGACTAAAATGATTAATGGATGGAAATGTAAGTAAAAGAGGCAATAAAATTGGGCTAAAATAGAGTAAGATAATAAAACGGTTTGGGTTCAATCGAACATTAATTGAACCCATTGAGTCTTGAGTCATTACATACTTTTATTGATAAAAATGGTTCAAGATTCAAGGTCTACCACTTCCCTTGATCAATTCCATAATAAAGAGGAGGTTTGTGGGTCTTTCCTTGTCATTTATTGAGCTTTTGTCCCTTGATCCATAAATCATCACGTAATGGATTTGTGTTGATTGATGGTTTGTGAATCAAGCCTATCCCTCTTTTGATCTGTTTGATGATGATAGGGTGGACAAACATCCCTTGAAAATACTTTGTTTGTGCTTTGTTTCATGTCTGTTACAGCAGGGCAGTACCAAACATTAGTGGCTGGCCGGCCACTTCTTTTGGTCGGCCGGTCACCTTTTTCAGTCAGGTAGTGTCCTTTTTCATGCAGAACAGAGCAGAGGTTAATGTGAAAACAATGCAATTTTGCCAAAAGCACATCATCGATACGGTAGCCAAACAAGGGCATTTTCGGGTGGCCAATTCACATTTCCTCCATGAGCACTTCCTCCTTGTGGCTCGTTAATGAGGGGCTTATAATTAATTAAAGTGTATTTCCTTTGTACTTGTAATAACTTAGTTAATTAATTTTGTGTTGTAAATTGCTTCTAACTTGTAAATAATTAGCTAGAATAGTTGATTCATTTAGTTTGGTATTATAATAATTAGCTTAATTAGCTAGGACATTTATTTGAACCCTCTTGTGGGGCAAATATGTAATAATGGGTGTATGTCTTCCAACCCTCGTTCTTTCTCCCTTTTATTTGCCTGCTTATAATGGATAGTATAGAGCATCATGTTTTAATTAGCATTTTTCATGACTTGCATTCACTCGTTTGGCATGCATAAAGGGTTCAGCTCATCATACTAAGCAACATCAATTTTGAAATTCCTTGATTGAATATATACGTTATTATATGCTTTGAAATTGACCCATATGTCATGTTAAGAAGCCGAATCCGATAGTTGCATTTGTATGTGTTGCATTAGTCATATTGCATTGTTTAAGATCATGTATTTTTTCTAACTCTTTTGTTTCTTTCGACTTGCCTTGGAGTACGAAGTGAACACTTATTGCTTTAACATACCTCATGTGTGTGATTGATTGCCATATCTAGCATATTTATCATAAGGCTAAGTGCTTAACTGATATACCTGATTGGATGCCTGTGGATGAAGGCTGATTGCTTAAGTTGGGATAACTTGATGAATGTACATATGAGATCACTTTTTCAAGTGGTACATATTCAAAACAATTTTCAAACAAACACAGAATCAAAGTGTTTCAACTTTTGCAAATTAGTTTATACTTGTGTGCATCATATAGTAAGATTAGCCTAATAATCGGAACAAGAGCATATAAATAATATAAATAAGAATCACATCATGATTAGTAGAGGTCGATCTTTGATTGGGCAAGTGGGGTGCTCAATTCATGACCTTCCCCTCTCATACTTAAGTTTTCAAGCCGAGACACTTTGGTGATAACGGATAAGTGGCCTTTGGCACGAGTCATGGGTTTCCTAAATTTTTCAAAATTTTTTTAGGTTGCGACTCTGTAATCTGGCAAAACAGTCCATTTTTGGCATATTTGATTCAAAATCGATTTTCTAAAAAAATTGCCGGATTTGGACTAATTTTGTGTTTATCTATTTCATATTGCACTTGTGGAATTAGATTCAGAACCACGAGAGTCCGAACTGTAGGGCTAATCGTATCCGAAAGGAGCACGAAAAGCAAGCTACACCTTGCTGTTGTGATAATTAACCCTAAATAACGAAAATTTTCACTCTTAGGTAGTTCTTGGTTCTTAATCTTCACTTCTCATTTGCTTTCATTGTTATTGTTACTAAATTTATACTCCATATACTCTGTCTTAGTTCTACTTATTCGGAATCCTTTAGATTCAAGTGCTTTTCTCTAAATCTCCAACTTTGTGTTAACTCATTCCCTAGTCTTATCCACTAGCACGATATCGTCTACAAAAAGCATACACTATGGCACGTCATCCTGAATATTTCTCGTCAACTCATCCATAACTAAAGCAAAAAGATAAGGACTTAAGGTATATCCTTAACCTTACAGTGATAGGAAATTCATTTGTCTCTCCAGTAGGCGATCTAATATTGGTCACTACCTATTCATACATGTCCTTTATCACATCAATATAACTTTTTGTCACCCATTTCTTCTTTAACACCCACCATATTATATCCCAAGGCACTCTATCATATGCTTTTTTAAGGTCGATAAACACCATATGAATGTCTATTTTCTTTTCTCTATACTTTTCTAATACTCTCCTTAAAAGATAGATCGCTTCCACTGTTGACCTGCCAACCCAAATTGATTCTCTAACATCTCTGTTATATCTCGCAATCTGAGTTTCGTCACTCTCTTCTACACTTTCATTATATGACACATTAACTTGATTTCTCTATAGTTGTTGCAATTCTGGACATCTCCTTTATTCTTATAGATTGACACTAAAATACTTTTCCTCTACTCATTTGGCATGTTCCTAGTCAACAAAATTTTACTAAACAACCTAGTCAATCAAGCAACCTCCTTTTTACCCAAACACTTCTAAGCTTTAATAGGGATATCATCGGGTCCTAAAAGCCTTATTTGATTTTATCTTCTTAAGTGCAATCTTCACTTCAAAGTTCCTAATTTTGTGATAGAACCTTAGTCTTGGTTTATCGTATTACTGGCTATTTCTTGCCTTATTGACGTACCTCCATGTTTCTCATTTAATAGTTTCTCAAAATAGTTCTTCCATCTTTCCTTAATCTCTTCATCCTTTACTAATACCTTAGAATCCTCACTCTTGATGCACTTAATTTGATTAAAATCTCTTATTTTCCTCTCACGTATCTTAGCAAGTTTGTATACCCTGTTCTCTTCTTCTTACTATCTAATCTAATGTATATGTTATCATACACTTTCAACTTAGCCTCTCTCACTACTTTCTTGACCTCCTTATTAGCCAATCTATAACTTTTAAGGTTTTCCTCAGTTCTATTTTTCTGCCATTTTTTAAAGCACTATTTTTTTGCCTTAACTACCACTTGAACCTCTTTCCTCCACCACCAAGTTTCCCTAGAGCTAGGTCCCGTTCCTTTCGACTCTCCAAGCATTTCCTTTGAGATTCTCCTCATACAACTGGCCATCGAGTTTCACATAGTGTTAGCATCATCTTCCAAGTCTTAAGTACCTTGCTTATCTATTTTATTCTTAAATATTTCTAGTTTATCCCCTTTTAGGTCCCACCATCTCGTCCTATAACGCCCACCATCCTTCATACCTTGGTATTGCCGTTTAAAACATAAATCTAGTATCAAAATCCTATGTAGAGAGGCTAGACTCTCTCCAGGAATCACCTTACAATCATTACATTTTAGGCGGTTCACTTTTCTTACTAAGAAGTAATGTATTTGGCTCTTAACTGACCCGCTCTTAAAGGTTATGAAATGCTCTTCTCTCTTCTTATGCATAGTATTGGCCACCACCAAGTCAGAAGCCAACGCAAAATCTAAGATTCTCTCTCCAGTCTCATTTCTATCACCAAAACCGCATCCTCCATGCACCCTTTCAAAGCCTAGTTTATTTATGCCTATATGGCCATTAAAATCTCTACGTACAACCAGGTTCTCTCTTACGGGTATCTCCTGTAAGATCTCATCCATTTGCTCCCAAAAATCCCTCTTAGTCTGATCATCTAATCCTACTTGAGGAGTGTATGCACTAATAACGTTCACTATATTCTCTCCAATAACTAATTTAACTAACATATTCCTATTACCTTTCCTAATGACTGCCACTATATTCTCCACAAGATCCTTGGCAATTATGATTCCTACCCTATTCTTGCGTCTATCCGTACCACTATAATACAGTTTAAAATCGGTATTCTCAATTTTCCTAACTTTCTCACCCGTTCACTTAGTTTCTTGTACACAAGCTATACTAACTCTCGTCCTAATCATAACATCTACCAATTCCATCGTCTTACCAGTTATGGTCCCTATATTCCAAGTGGCTACCCTAAATCCCACTTCTTATATTTAAGATATTTTATGGATAATTTTATCCTTAAAAAGATTTTTTGAACCCTTAGCAATTTGGTGATGTGAACATTTACATTAAATAAATTTAACAATGTGAATGTTCACATTATGGACCATTTACATTGTTAATGTGAATATTAATGCACTATTTACCCTATTATTATTAGGGATATTTTGGTAGTTATATCACCCATAAGACTGATTGGAACATAATAAAATAATTTGGACTAAATAGAATATAAATAGATGAAGAGGGATTTATGAATAGGGTTTGACTTCTCTCAAGTTGTCATCTCAAATTGAGATAGCATTTGGGTTTGGTAGGCTTGTTTTGGAACCAATTTCGGTGATCTGAATCTTTTACTTTTTTTAGGGACGGGTATCGGTCCGTTGCCCACCCAGCTTGCCTGGCTCAACCCTATTTTTGTAGAGCTTGGGAAGATTGTTTTAGCCTATAGGGCCGAGCTGGGTCAATATTTTCAGCCCGATATATTAATGAAGGGCTTAGGATTTATATTTTCAACTCGGCCCAGCTTGCTCTTAAATTAATTGATTAATTAATTATAATACAATGATATATATAAATTTTGTTAGGATGTAGACTTTATCTTTGTTGATTTTATTGAAACTTACATTTGTGGTGATGTGTGATTGAATTTATTTAAGAAATCATTCAATTGATATACAAAATCTTTTAATTTATAATGATGTCTATATATTTATTTAAAAAATATAATATGTGATTGAATTTGATTATGAAATATTTTTAATTTTTTTTAACATATAGACCAATGGGTGGACTTGAGATTTATAACTAATTTTTGGGCGGGCTTAGGCAAATGTAGAGAGCTGATGTTAGGGCAGGGTCGGGCTTGGACAAACACAAAGTCCCTTATTATGTAGTGTCGGCCCGACCCGACATATGCCTATCCCTACTTTTTTGACTCATTGTATAGAATATTCATGTAAAAAATAAGATGATTAGATATCAGTAATTATATATTTGAATCATATTTGTTTTAAAAAAAAATGAACGACAAATATAATTTGAAGAATAACCATTGATTTTTCTGTAATACAAGTTTGATTCCAACATATAGTTACCAATATCTGATTATTTTGATTTTTTGCATGAATATTCTACTCAACGAGTCCTAAAAAGTGAATGATTCGAATTATCAAAATAAAACCTATAGTGAATTTCACGGCTTTTTAAAATTTTCTTATATTGAGATATGAATATATAAAAAAAGTAATCCCAATAATCAAAAACAAAAATTGTATAGATCCCATGGATCCCGCCATTCTCCACCATTAAAAAGATATGTTTTGTTTACAGTTCAAAAATGTCTGAATAAAATCGGAGTTTTAAATAACTTCTTTCCAAATGGGACATCCATATTGAACATAACCTATTGATTAAAGATTGGGGTAAATTATCAATAGTTCATAATGGTTGGGTTTAATTCCTATTAAATCTTATTAAAAATAAATTATAGTAACATTGTCATTAAAAATAATTTTTTGTGACGATTTTTTACATGTCGCTAAAAATTAATAATTAGTGACTTTTTTGTCACAAATTTTATAAATTGTTGCTAAAACTTACAATTAGTGATATTTTTCTGTGATAATTTTCAAACTGTCGCTGAAAGTTGAAAATTAGTGATTTTTTTTGTGATGATTTTTTTTAAACTGTCGCTAAAACTTATAATTAGGGACATTTTTTATAACAGAAATTTTAAATTGTTCCTGAAAATTAACAATTAGTAACTTTTTTTAATAGTATTTGATAAAAAAAATCATTAATTATCATAAAATCTATTAAATAATCAATTTATCTATTATGATCTACACATAAATTCTCCTACAAATAGTGAGGTAGGGGTGGCGACTATTACACTAATAAAAATAAAACAATAATATTATGAGTTGTTTTGGGCAAGTTTGGTCTGTCTCAAACAAGTTTGGCTGAAAATATTTTTTTGGAAATTTTTTTTCAAAATCATGTTTGGTTTAATTTTTTTTTTTGATTTTTTTTTTTTCAAAACCACTTTTCTCTTTATTATATATCAATCAATCACTTTTTCTCTCACACCTATCTATTCAACTATAAAAAAACATTAAATAATTTCAAACTCTAAAACTATTTTCAAAATATATAATTAACCAAATTTTAAATTTTCTAAACTCTCTCTAAAAAATTATTTTTAAAATAATATCTCAAAACATGAGCCAAATAAGGCCTTCATTTCTTTTGATGTAATGCTCACTGTCACTTAGACAATTTTCTAGTGCCCAAATTTATGTTAATTTTTTTAGAGAAATTATAAATACACCGTTTGAAGTATACTTAAAATATAGATTGCCCACTGTGATTCGGAAAATTATAAATAACCCTTTGTAAATTTTTTAATTTTAATTGAATTAACTAGAAAAATAAAATTCCTAACTGCTCTTCATCACAATAATAAAATTATGTGAATTACTAATTAAAATATATTTTTGACATCATTAAAAACTGTTAATTGACTTGATGATTTATTGATAAACGAGATTATTTGTTATGAAATTAGAAAGTTCAGAGGACGGGATATAATTTCTAAAACCACAGAAGACAATTTGTATTTTAAACAAATCTCAGGAGCGTTTTTATAATTTAAGCTATTTTTTATAATGTGTCGTTAGAATTTTGTACGAAGAAGGAATTGAACTTTGTGGCGGGTACTATTGAGAAAGGAATAGGCTTTTCTCCGGTCTAAATTGAATTGGAGGGTGCTATTGGACCTCCATAGGAGTATGACTAAACTCGTATCGATAATTCGAACCGTTCAATATACAGAGCTCGTCGAGTATTTCATCCCTGTAAAAAATCACATTAATTGAATATTTATTGTCATTTGATCGGATTACATTTGTGTTAATAGTAAGCATGATTGTTAAAATAAATTATTAGCACAAAATTATCTATCAATATCCGATTAACATGATTTTTTTGCAGGGATGAAGTACTCGACGAGACTTACATATTGAACGGTTTGGATTGTTGATACGGGTTCTGAGATAGGCCCACGGATGCCCAACAACGCCTTTCAGTGGAGAGAACTCTCTTCCATCGAGAAACCTCTCTGTTTGGATTCGACCACTCAATGTAGAAGGAGCCTTTTCCATGCTTGGATTTATGTTGAAATTCAAGCCTCTTAGGCTTAACTTAGGTTATGGAACCTATATAAAATTAAGGTAGAAACTCCTTGAAGGCGTAAAAAAGGTGTGTAAATTGTAAACTTATGGTCACACTCAACATGCTTGCTCTTCCTCCCCAAATTCCAGTACCAATAAGCAAGAATGAAAGAAAAAAAGGTGGTGAACAAAGCCCAATGAATGGGTTGAGGTCTTGCCATAAGGATACTGGGAAGAACATGATTAAGGAGGCATGAGCAACACACAAAAGTGACAACCTCATCCATCATGTAAAAAATCTCATATTAGTTAACATAGGTTGTGGGCATGTGCATATAAGTTTCTTGGCACCCTCTTTTTACAAGCTAGTTTTTAAGGTTGAGTTCTATCTAAGGAGTTCATATTATTTGGTATCAAAGCCAGCCATACGTCTATGCAAGTATGGAATCATATGGGTGTGGCTTTACAGTTCAAGTTGCGGGGAAGGTGACCTACAGACTAAATTAAGACACCATTGAAGTGTAGCCTTCAGAAACCAAAAAAAAAAAAAAAAGAGCTCACATCAAGTATAGCCTTTTGGGCTCCCTCCTTTCCCCTGCAAGTCTCATTTTAAGAGTGAGTTCTACCTAAGGAGCTCGTATCATATCACCACAAATATGTTTAGTGTTTGATTCTTGTATTGCAATGATTGAATATATGATAAGATTGAAAGTTCCTCCACTTCAAGAGATGAAAGGAGAAAGAAATTGAAAGAGAAAATCCATAGCTTGAAGTTAGCTTGAGAAAAAGGTAAAAGGGGCAATGTTATTTACCTTCTTAGAGCATCTTCAATGGTGTGCTATATGACTTGCTATTGCTATATTTTGCCTTAAAGCAAATTTTCACTCTAATGGCAAGGCATATGACTTGCTATAGATTACATATAAGTAAACATTGTGCCAAATATAGCACAAGTAAGGAAAATGCCCCGGAGCTCTAATTAGAGTTGAAAAAGGACAGCTCTAATGAGCTGTCACCCAATTTAAAAAAAAAAAAAAAAAACAGTGAAGTAGAAGACAAAAAAAAGTGGAGAAAAAGACAAATTAGTGCTATTTTAGTGCTCTTTTTTTAGAGCTCCGTAGCATTACTGCACAAGTAAATAGCTAAAATCTTTTGTGTCTATTTTCTCTAGGGATCCACATGTAGCATTTTGATTTGACATTTTGTGTGAAAAGTTAAATTTTTTTACATTGTATCATTGGAGCAAAATTGCTAAAATTAAATATTTTAATACTGATTAATTCAAACAATTTAATCTTTGGGTCCCTAAAAATAAGATTTATGGGATAAAATTATTTTGAGCATGTAGACAGTGAAAATTATCATTTGTTTTGAGCCAATAGTATAGCTTAATATACGATGATAAAAATGTAGAAATATGCTAAATTATAGTAATAATTACCTCTTTATCCATTCAACCATTGGAGATGCTCATAGGTTGTAAGAGGGCATCTTTTGTTTTTGGATCCGGGGTCCCTGTTGTGCTTAGGCGCTGTGAGTTCTTTATCAGTCAATCTGACCGTATTGAGATTGGTTGAGTCGTTTTGCACGCACAAGGGCAACATAACGTTAACTTTATTTGTTTATTTTTGTGTAGTTAATTAAAATCACTTATGTATGATATTAATTAAAATTAATGGATTGGATTGGTTTTGTTTTTTTTATAATGCTCCGTTTGTTTGGACAAAAAATATTTTTTTATATTTTTTGGTATTTAGTACAATCAAAAACAAAAATCAACGGAAAATATTTTTCATGATCAATAAAAAACAAACCTATTTAGGTGAAAAATATTTTTCATTTTTAAAAGGTGGATAACGTTTTTACGAATTAAAATTTTACTAATGTCACCATACCATCACCACTTTCCCCTCTACCACCACACCACGGTCACCACCACCATTACCGTCGCCATCACTGTCACCGTCGCCCCACCTCCATCTCCACCTTTGTTCCACCACCACTATCACCAAATATAGAAAAATATTTTCTAAAAAAAAAAATATAATTTTAAGATCTAAAACTGAACCAAAATATTGAAAAGACCAAACCAATTCAACCAATAGATTTTAATTAACCAAACAAATATTGAATAAAATAAAATCATGGTGTGCTGCCTTGCGCATGCAAAATGACTCAACAAATCTCAATACGGTGCCGTATTGACTCACAACAACCCTGCTGTGCTTAGGCGCACAGTAGGGACCCGTGTTTTTACCTAAACTCTCACTTTGTGAGAGTTTTCTTTCTTTATATATATTTATATACGGCAATCTACTAGAATAACTAAGATAATTCTCTCTTTCATATCTTCTCTGAATATCAATTAATCATCTTACTTATACATCATTGGGTTTAAAAAATGGACTTGTATATTATTTTATATGTGGGTGTTTAGGAAGTGAGTTTTTATGTAGGTTTTTTTAGTTATAGGATATTATTGGAGAAATTTTTTTTTGCGTTTGGGAAGATTGTTAGATTTTTTTGTGGTTGGATGTGATGTTTGTGAGAGAAAAAGTGAAATAATTATGGGATTGGATGTGATATTTTGTTTGGATGTGTTTTTTTTTTTAATTTTGCAAAAAATTTGTCTTTTTGTGAAAAAAATAAAAAAAAACCCAAGTCCCAACCTTTCCAATATATATGTTGAAATGGGTCTCAAAACACAAAACGAGGAAGCTTGGGTTGACCTACCAAACATGAACCAGCCCAACCCACAATATCATAGATTGAGTCGTTTGGGTTGGCAAAACCATTGCCATGGGCTACAATTTTATGGGGACTGGGTTTTGAGTTCAATTTAGTTGGACCATAGCCCATTTTAGCCTAACAAATCTGTGGACCATTTTTGTAGTGTAAAAAAAGTCATGACAAAATAATGACAACAGATCAACTATTGGCTCCTTGCAATTTTTATATGAAGGAAATATACAAAATACTTGGCTTAATTGGATTTGTTTATAATTATAATTAAACCTTGGATCTCAAAGATATTACCCTAACTTCAAATGAAAAAAAATAAAAAATAAAAAAATTCTCAGTCTACTTTTTGAATTGGAGGGTGACGTTTGGATTCATGAAACTTATCATAGATCCTATTTTGATAATCTGAACGATACATTTTGTAAGTTTTTGTGTGTAAATTATTCATGAAAAAAATAAGATTATTTCGATAATCTTAACTACATGATTTTATTATATTTTTCTTAAAAAAATAATAAAAAAAATATGATTTAAAAAATAGACAGTTAATCGTTTTAAAAGAAAATATAATGAAATTATATAATTATAATAATGAGATTAATATTACTTTTTTATTAGAAATCTATACGAATGATCTTATAAAATAAACACTTTAAATTAATAAAGTGGAATCTATAGTACAATGTATGGGTCCAAATTGTATCCGTCTTTCTAGACAATGGATTGAAATAATCCCTCCTTTATTGGATTATTACATATTAATCATAAAAGCCTATTTGTTTCCAAAAATTTTAGACCAAGACTCCAATAAACTTTGATTTTCAGCTAGCCCAACACTAACTCTCATATCTCTTGTTGGAAATATCCTTACATAGTTGTTAAATCATGCTACATATTCATTGTCCCGACAACAATAAAAGTTTGAAAAAAATAAAAAATAAAAACAAACAAACAACAATGTACCTGTAAATGAAAAAATTGTGTAAGTGAAGGGACGGAATTAAAAGAAGATTATGGGGATCATAGTTAGTGGTGTAGTTAGGAATTTAATAGAGAGGGGGCACAAATTAATGATAACATCAATGTGTTTAGTTTGAGTTTTTTGGATTAAGTTTTTTGAAAATTGAGTTTTTTTGTTTTCTTATTTTTTTTGTTTTTAGTGAATATTTTTAAAATTTTAAACATTTTATTTTTTATTTTTTTAGATGCACTTTACTTAGATATATTTAAAAAGTAAAAAACTTGTGAACAAATATTTTTAAAAATTAATAAATACATAAAAATACAAATAATATCTGAAATTCTTGTTTTTTTAATATAAATTTGTATTTTGGTATTTAGTGAATTTTAAAAGGTTTTTTCACAAATTTTTGCTTTTAGGTATATTTATGTTAGGTATGTCTAAAAATTTAAAAATTACTTAAAATATTAAAAAATTCAGTAAAAATAAAAAAGCGGAAAACAAGAAAATAGAAATTTCAAAAGTGTTTTTGGAAAACTCTAACCAAGCAAATTTTTTATTTTTATTTTTTTAATAAACAACAATGAGATATTACTGTACTGAAATATTAAGAGTTCATTTGGATAAATGTGAATTTTAAATTAAAGGATTTGAGATTAAATTTTATATAAATATTAGGGAGTAACTATTTCCAGGTAGATTGGAAAATTAAAAAACAAGATAAGTTGAGATAGAAATAATATATTTTAGTAGAGAAATTCTATAAAACATACCATAAAAAAAAGTATTTATCATATGTCGCAATTATGATCTTTGTGGTCTTTAGTTATGACACATTATAGTATTAGATATAATTTAGTTATAATTTCTTGTGGTTGTTATTTTGGTTATGACTGTATATCACGTAATAGTTAGTTATGACTCATTTTGATATTAGTTATGACTTATTGTAATTTTTTATTTTTATTTTTATAATTGAAGATGTGTTGCTTGATTATAATTTATATAGTGGTCATTTTAGTTATGAATGGAAAGAAATATATAGAGGACAAGCTCTAGAGTCATTGACATATCAAATGTACCTAACAATCCAATAAATTTCATATATCTTCATTGATGTTAATTATGTTTGCATGTCAATAATAATAGACATCACTATTATATTAAAATTTTCATAAATAATAATATAATTTATCATAGTCTCTTTACTTTCAATTAAAATAATTATTATTGTTCTCGTAATTTTAAAAATGTCATTGACATTTCACTTTAAATAATATTTTTACAATTTTTTTTTATTTAAAATATTTTCTTTATGTTTGAAAAAAAAAAAAATCAAAAACACGGGGGGCGTGACCCCCAGCCCTTGTGTGCCTCGATCATAGTCCCTTTATTTTTGTGAAAAATATGATTTGTCATAAACTTTAAAATATATATATATATATCATTTTATATATAAAATAGCATTCATTATAAAAATATATATTTCATTATTCTTCCATCTTGCATTCTCTTACTATTGTATGCATACACACAAAAAAAAAAAATATAACTAATCTTCCTCATCCTATTAGAAATTGCTTCTATAATTTTTTTTTTTATGTATATCTATAATTTATATATATCATATTGTACATATACGTATGTTTATATATATGGTGAAAAAAATTATTTTTCTTTTTGAACCCTCTGATAATATAATCCTGGTTCTGTCTTGGGTGAATGCACTGCTCGAGCAGTCCATGCATGCTTGAGCATCTCAACACTTCATGCAATAATCCTACAAAGTCTTATAAGTCGCTTGAGCGGTGGTTAGTTTACTTTAGCGGTCTAAGTCAGTCAATTAAGTTATAATCGTCCATTTGAGGTCGAATCTAGTTCTATACTTTTGAATTATCATCCCTGAAGTGCGAAAATAGAGTCTGAGAATTTTGCGAGGGCCCAAATATTTACTTCGATGAATTGAGAGTAATCAAGTGATCAAGCTCCATGGATTGAAGATCATCATGGATTTCAACTTCAAATACACTTTTCAAAAGGAGGGTTCTTCAGTGGATTCCGGATATTTTAGCTTAATTTTCGGTCTGGAGTTGACTCCCATGTCATGGATTCAACAACAAAGTTGCAATTCATTGAAGAAGATGGCATTGAAAGAGACATAACGAATTTGATTTAGTTGGATGTGAATGCTGCTCTTGTGTAATTCCGTTGTATTCTTAGAATATTCTCATCAAACTAGTTAAATTTTTGCTATATTTTAATTTAAAAGTTACTCTTTCTATTTTGACTATACACATTTTAAATCCACTTTCCAATGAACTCTCTATCATTTTGGCATGCTATTTAAACATTATTTTTATTAATTTTTATAAACTTTACACAATTAATTCCAAAATATTAAAAGAAATATTTTTAATGTTTGACTAGTCCAAACTAGGGGTGGACAGACGTCGGGCTGGGCCGGCCCGACACTACATAATAAGAAATTTTGTGTTTGTTCAAATTTGGTCTGATCCTAACATCAAGCCTCTATATCTACCCAAGCCGGTCCACACATTATATTTCTTAAATTAATATATTGATATCATTATAAATTGAAAATTTTTATGTATAAATTGAAGGATTTCTTAAATAAATTCAATCACATTGTAAGCATGAAAATTTTTAGCCAATTACAGATTGCCACGTTCTGCAAAGGCCTACAAAATATGGCACAATTATTGGTAAATCAAATCTTGCCACGTGTCTAATTGGTCTCAAATCAAGATTAAATGGTAGTCAAATTAAATATTGCCACCTGTTAAAATGATGCAATAAGTGATTGACTAATCAAATTAAGTCATAGTGATGCAACAAATAAGTTTTGACTAATTAAATTAAGCCACTTGTCACATTGAGGTGGTCAAACCAATAAAATTATGGTACACTATTAAAGTGATATTTTGGTATTTGTCTTTAAATAAATCAAAGATAATTATCAAAGAAGTTAAAGTCTATTAAGACTCTTCTCCATCCATTCCTATAAATAGGGTGATCTCCACTAAAATTTTTCATACAAATTCGACATATATAAATCAAGTTGTAGAGACAAAAATCTGTATCAAGCAAGAGAATGCTCCATCTAATTCAAGCCTAAAGCCTCGAGGTCTCTTCACCAAAGCCGATCAATCTCCATAAAATATATAGTTAAGAGATTCAAATCAAAGTTCATCATCAAACTCTACAAATCTATAGTCTTCTACTAAATTGGAGGATTTTACAAATCGATATGGAAAAAAAGCTGTCAAGCCTTCAAGTCAAAATCCTATAAATTTTTCATCTTCGCATTACTTGGAGGAGAATATGCTGTTTGATTCTGGAACGAGCTATCAAGTCTTTGAGTTAACTTTTTGAAGAGAAGAATCAGAGAATCATTCTTTTGTACAAGAATATCCTAGAGATTGTAATCACCTTATTATAAATCAATAGATTTATATTTTGTTATTCTATTTTTTACGTCTTTATTTTTGCAGACAAAAATTTTTTTTGCACGCCAAATGGGACAATCTCTGCCTCTCATCTCTTTTATTTGCAAATCAATTTTGAAGTCTACATATATTTTTCGACATGTTGGGGGTGAAGAAGAGTGTTTCTCTCATGATATCGAATAAGCGAGCGGCTTTCTCAACTTCAATGGGGGCAAAGGAGGATGTTTCTTCTATGGGTGAACAAGTGTCGTGACGCCCAAAAATAATTAACAATAACCCATTGATTAACAATGCTACAATTAATCCGCAATCTCATAACTTCTATTCATTATATTTTTGATCATTATAAAATATGACATATGCAATATATATTCACAAATCTTAGATTTTGAATCTATTGACATGGATACAAGAGTAAAAAGGGAAATTAAAATCAAATAAAGAAGTGTCCTAATGGCTCAAAATTTTCCAAGACAGTACTTGGTTACAACAAAATGAATTTAAACTTAATACATATAAAGCTCGAGGCTTAATCAAAAATAGTTACATAAAGAAAACAAAAAGGAAGCCTTAAGCTCCGAGTCCTCCCAAGCTATGTCCTTAGCGGAGACATACACAAAAGTTGTTTTCCTCATAGGGAGAGCCAAAGGCCAGTAGAGATACTCTAATACAGTATATGAATCTTAGCAAAATTATAAGGTGACTGCGCATGCATGCCATTTCCAAATGTTCCTCGTTTTCCATCTCAAAACCATGCATTACCAAATTACAAATCAAGTTATGAATATGATTGTTTTATACAACAAACTGGGTAGTGGATACAACATACTGGGAATCTCTAGGTACATGTTTGTAAGTAAGCTATACAAGTACTACCAAAACCATTTTACTAGTACTAATTGGAAGGATCGGCACCTAACCTCGCGGGTTTCTAGACTTTCACAACAGACACACAGACCAACATAATAAAACCACAACCACACCCCCTAACCAGATTCATCATGGCATTCACACATTTTTCTCAAAAACCAACACATTTACAATTTTTAATGTCAAATGATGCTCAGTGCACAATGAATGAGAAATCAGTTTCAATTAAACCTAATCCTCATGCAATGTCTACAACAATCAAGACTATCCTCCATCGATAACCCAAAATAGGTATTTCTTTTCTATAGATAAATTCAATTCAAAATATACAATTTCATCAATTGCAATGGGTGTGATAATACATACCCAACTCCATAGCAAAATTATATGAATCTTAGCAAAATTATAAGGTGAATGCGCATGCATGCCATTTCCAAATGTTCCTCGTTTTCCATCTCAAAACCATGCATTACCAAATTACAAATCAAGTTATGAATATGATTGTTTTATACAACAAACTGGGTAGTGGATACAACATACTGGGAATCTCTAGGTACATATTTGTAAGTAAGCTATACAAGCACTACCAAAACCATTTTACTAGTACTAATTGGAAGGATCGGCACCTAATCTCGCGGGTTTCTAGACTTTCACAACAGGCACACAGACCAACATAATAAAACCACAACCACACCCCCTAACCAGATTCATCATGGCATTCACCCATTTTTCTCAAAAACCAACACATTTACAATTTTTAATGTCAAATGATGCTCAGTGCACAATGAATGAGAAATCAGTTTCAATTCAACCTAATCCTCATGCAATGTCTACAACAATCAAGACTATCCTCCATCGATAACCCAAAATAGGTATTTCTTTTCTATAGATAAATTCAATTCAAAATATACAATTTCATCAATTGCAATGGGTGTGATAATACATACCCAACTCCAGCATCATTATTAACATGAACCTTGTT
Source organism: Camellia lanceoleosa (assembly GCA_025200525.1). NCBI lineage: Eukaryota > Viridiplantae > Streptophyta > Magnoliopsida > Ericales > Theaceae > Camellia > Camellia lanceoleosa. The sequence goes on from CM045759.1 coordinate 147,843,755, forward strand.
CCAATTTCACCATATCCAACATCATTTCCCATTTCCTTTCACAATTTCCAAATATTCCAAATTAGGGTAAAATCCCATTTTCTCACAAAATCAATTTTTAAGAAAATATTTCCATCATCTTAACCCAAATCACCCATAACCATTCTCCCCCAACCATTTTCAAGAATCAATTTGGAAAATACCTCTTTTGATTTCAAACCAAACCTTAGGTTTTACCAAAAATTCCCAAATAAATAACTTTTTTCAAAGAGCAAATAACTAAGTTAAAAATAATAAAAAAAGAGTTAAAGAAATCCCTGCATCCAAGTAGAAGACAAGAAGAGAATATAGGTAGAACTCGATGGAGTCAAAAACATCAACTTCTCCGACTAGAACGAAGCCCTTGACGTGCTCTATCTTTTGTTCCAAGGGATGAGGGTTAGGAAATCAATGGATTGAGAGTTATTTTGAGTAAGAGTTCAAAAACTAGAGAGAGAGTGAAGATCTAGGGTTTTGAAATGTTTAGAGAGAGAGGAAAAGGTGAAAAGTGATTGAAAAAGGCTGTCTCTTGGACTAATATATGCACAGACCGCTCGAGCGACCTAAATACCACTTGAGCGACCAGACACTATAAGTGACATTGCTCAAGTGACCAAAACCACCGCTCGAGCGCATAATGACACCCTCTTAGTAGTTTAGACCTGTAAAATTTCTCTCAAGTGCAGGAAGAGTCGCTTGAGCGCAGATATCAAACTCTTAGTTATAGATTGTAAAAGACCGCTCGAGTGCAAGAAACATCGCTCAAGCGAACAGGCAAAAATCTGGACAACAACTTTTTGAAAAACTAACTTCCCAACCTATTTTAAATACAACCAAAACTCTTAATAGCCAAACCTAACAAACAATAAGATGAAAATGAGCAGAACAATAGTTAAATACACAGGTTCACGGATCTAAAAGCAACAAATGGGTCAAGTCTAAACTAGAATCGCTATAATCTCCCCCCTAAAGGAATTTCATCCCCAGAATTTAAAATTAACTAACATTTAAATGAAACAATTGTCATATAATCTAGATTTATAATAAGGATACGCCAAGTTCTCAATATCAATTATCAAAGTTCAATCTTCGTCAAAACATATACAATGCCCTTAAAGTACAACATTTACAAAATTTTTCAACATAAGTTTCAAACATCAACAAATAAGTTCAGATACTTCTTACCGACTTCTTCCTCACGCTCCCAAGTCATCTCCTCAACCCCGTGGTGTCGCTACAACACCTTAACCAATGGAATAGCCTTGCCTCGTAAGACCTGGTCTTGAGAGTCTAAAACTTGTATCGGTCTCTCCTCATATGAGACATTCTCATCTATCTCTAAATCAGTCCAATCTAACACGTGTGAAGGATCAGGCTCGTACTTCTAGAGCATACAAATATGGAAAACGTCATGAACCCCAGATAATTGGGGTGGCAAGGCCAAACGATAAGCTACCTTCCCAATTTGCTCTAGAATCTTAAAAAGCCCAATAAACATAGGAGACAATTTTCCATTCTTACCAAACCTCGTCAAATCTCGCCATGATGACAACTTTAAAAACACGTGATCTCCTATCTCAAAAGACAACGGTTTCCTTCTACGGTCGGCATAGCTTTTCTAGTGATTCTGAGCCAAAGCCAACCTTTTTTGGATAAGCGCGACATTTTTTGTCGTTTCTTGGACTAGTTTAGGACCTAACATAGGTGCGTCACCCACCTCGGCCCAATACACTGGGGATTTACACGGTCAACCATACAAGGCCTCAAATGGTGCCATACCAATACTTGTCTGAAAGCTGTTATTATAGACAAACTCCACTAAAGGTAGATGCTGCTCCCATGATCTCTTAAAGTCAAGAACGCAACCCTATAGCATGTCCTCTAAGATTTGAATGGTCTGCTCGGACTGCATGCCAGTCTAAGGATGACAGGCAGTGCTAAACGTCAATCTAGTGCCCAAGATATTCTGTAGGCTCTGCCACAATCGAGCCGTGAAACAAGGATCTCTATCCGATACTATAGTCATAGTCACTCCATGAAGTCGAACTATGTCCCTAACATAAAGGTCGGCAAGGTAATCTACCGAGTCATTCGTGCACATAAGAACAAAGTGTGCTGACTTGGTTAGCTGATCAACTATCACCCACACGACATTATTACACCATTGAGACCTTGGAAGACCCATAACAAAATCCATCGTGACATGTTCCCACTTCTACTCGGCTATAGGCAAGGGTTGTAACAAACCCCCTGGTCGTTGATGTTCGGCCTTCATTTGCTAACAAGGCATCTTGAAACAAACAAGGCTACGTCGCTCTTCATCACTCTCCACCAAAACTAGCGGCTAAGATCGCGGTACCTCCTGGGTGTACTGCAAGGCATGAATGGTGAAACTCTTGGAGTACCTCCTCTTTATAAGATTCTGGCATGAAAAGACGGTCTAAATACCTCACACTCGAGTCAGAATACACATTCAAGCCCTTGTCTACCTTCCCAATAAATATTTTCTTTCGAATAGTCTCTACTTCATGATCACCACTCTATGCTTCTATAACTCAGCTCACTAATGTGGGTTGTGCAACTACAGTGAACAAAACAGCCGACTCGATAGACTCGCCAAGATGCAAGTCAAACTCACTAATCGCACCCAACATCTCCCATTCCCGAATAGCAATACTAGCTGCACTGCTTACTAACTTTTTACTCAAGGCATCGACCACAACATTAACCTTCCTCGGATGATAGTGTAACTGAAAATCATAATCCTCCATAAACTCCATCCATCTCCTCTATCTCAAATTCAAATCGTTTTATGAAAATAGATACTTCAAACTCTTATGATCGGAGAACACCTCGAATTTCTCACCACATAAGTAATGCCTCCAGATTTTTAAGGCGAAAATCACTATTGCTAGTTCTAAATCGTGAGTTGGATAGTTTCTCTCATGGGTTTTCAATTGTCACGAATTGTAGGCTACTACTTTCCCTTTTTGCATTAACACACAACCCACTCGTGACGTATTACAATAAACTGAATAACCCAAACCCCTCTTAAGAATAATCAATACTGGAGCAGTAGTGAGTCTAACCTTAAGCTCTTGGAACAAATTTTCACAAGTCTCACTCCACACAAATTTCACCCCCTTTCTTGTCAATCTAGTTAATGGTGAGGTCAATTTAGAGAAATCCTTCATAAAACGTCAGTAATACCCTGCTAAGCCCAAGAAACTTCAGATCTCAAAGGCATTTTTAGATTGTTTCCAATCTTGCACTGCCTCTATCTTAGAAGAGTCTACGGTCACTCCTTTGCCAGATACCACATGGTCTAAGAACTTAACTTCTTTTAACAAAAACTTGCACTTCTCAAACTTTGCATATAAACAATGGGCTCTAAGCAACTCAAGTACAACTCGCAAATGTTCCTTGCGTTCATCCTTAGAGGATGAGTAGATTAAGATGTCATCAACAAAGACAACCACAAAACAGTCCAAGAACTCATGGAAGATTCGATTCATCAAATCCATAAATGATGCCGGTGCGTTGGTTAGCCTAAAAGGCATCACTAAGAACTCGTAGTGGCCATACCGCGTATAGAATGCCATTTTCTGAATATCCTTCTCTTCACCATTAATTGGTGATAACCCGATCTCAAATCAATCTTAGAAAAGCAACAAGACCCATTTAACTAGTCAAACAGATCATCTATACGAGGTAATGGGTATTTGTTCTTAACAGTTACTCAGTTCAACTTCCGGTAATCAATTGCAAAGTGCCATCATTCTTCTTAGCAGAGAGAGCTAGTGTTTCCCAAGGTGATGTACTAGGACGAATGAAGCCCTTATCTAACAGCTCTTGAAGTTGAATATGCAACTCACACAACTTGATGGGTGCAAACCTATACGGTGCCATAGAAATTGGTGTCATACCAGGCACTAAGTCAATGGTGAACTCAATATCCTGGTGGGGTGTCAAACTAATAAGATCTTCGTGAAAGATATCCGGGTATTCACAAACTACCCTAGGCAATTCTACTTAGAGCATATCACTCTCATTATCCAAGAGGGTTACAAGAAGACAACTAAACTCGCCCCTACCACGAGGGTCATAAACTGGTGATAAGACTCTATTAGCTCTGTCTCCCAGAAAATAAAGATAGTCACCACTCGAGGTGGACTGTAACTCTCTGATGGTAAGAATTAATAACAGCACGATACGAAGACAACTAATCCATACCTAAAATGATGTCGAAACTCGACATGTCTAATAACACCAATACAAAAGGAAGTCAGCAACTGACAACTTCAATCTCACAACCACGACATCCCGGTCCAAGTCAACCTTACCCCCAACTGGAGACTCTACCCTGAGCGGAGACGCTAACTGGGCCACCTCTAACCTTAAAATGAATGCGAATACAAACAAAATAAAGGAATGTGATGCACCAGTATCAATCAACACATTAGCAATCGTATTGAACAACAAAAAGTTACCACTCAAAACAGAGGGTGCTGGCAATTGATCCGGCATAGTAATAACGTACACACGTTCGATAGGTCTCTGCTCCTCCTCTCCACCCCTCGAAGCATAGGATTGGTAAACTGATTAAGCCAAAGAGGCTCCTTGAGTGGCCCTCGAGGCCTGTACTGACTGGTTGGGCTAATGGCTCTATGTCTGCCTTAAACTAGACGCACCAGGTGTGCCACCTACCTCAGGAAAAAACATCCTCAAGTGCCCCGACTACCCACACTGTTAACAGATAGGCGACTGTCCTCGCTTTTTATTCTAGCTCTAAGAACGAGTTGCTGGTAATGCCGACTGTTGCCCTTCTCCTCTCTGCAGGCAAACTGGAGACTTATAGCCCAGCTGGCCACACTCGAAACAAGTGATCCCACCTAGCTGGCCACACTTGAAACAAGTGATCCCATCCAGAGCTCGGTACCAGAAAAGTGGATCTAAACTGTGCTGCCTGGGACTATTATGGGGTAGAACCCCTCTGCCTCTTGTTGTCCCCTGTTTCCCCCTAAACCTCCTGAATCCTCTGTTTAGAGCCCCTCATCCTCTTCTCTTCTGCTTAAATCACGGTCTTTAAGTAAGCCTCTACCTTCAGAAGACGATCGTAATCCCTAATCATAGACCTGACCACCTTGAATGGGAGGAGCCTAGTCCTTAGCCTCTTCTTAAACTCCACACAACGGCATTCCTTAGACACCACCAACTCCGGTGCAAACCTAGAGAGGCTAGTAAAAGCTGCCTCAAACTCGATTATTGGTGTGTGTGTCTTTTTTTTTTTTTTGGGTAAGTAAGTCATAAATAAAAACAAAAAGCTAACACAAAATACAAGGGGCATGCCCCAGGCCCTACCCACAACTATACATCAGAAAAAATAAAAATAAAAATGAGCAACAGCAGACTTAACCAAAGACACTAAAGGCCATACACAAATACCAAACAACTCACAAACTAAACATCTCACAAACAATTTTACAATAAACCAGCAGAAGAACCAAAGACACCATAAAGAGACATATTCTTGGAACCCAGCATAAGAACCGAGAACACTATCACAGCATAAATGGTCACCCCGGAGAACAAAACATCCCTTGCACATCCCGCAAGGGTAGGCACCCAAATACACTAATAAACACAACCTATAGACAATTAAATATATAGGAAATAAAACACATTTCTTGATACCATCGGCGCTTCCAGCAGCCAACAACTTGCTTCCATGCTTTCGAATTTTAGTGGTTCCCCATTTTACAGCGGCATAATGTATTAAATCGTGCTTCCATTGATTAGAGGAGCCTCGCACAATCCTACATCCACAAACCGTGTCCCTATTGTTCCAATAAGAACTGCTTCCAATAAAGAGAGAGCTCTTCCTTACACAAAACTGCCACTCTTTCCAGCAGCCTTTGAGTAATGCATCACCCTCCCTTAAGCTAAAGTAGCCTGACCAAAATAAGTGGAAATAAAAAAACCACACATTAATAAAATATAAACACACATTTTTTGGGCTCACATCACTCAACACACAATTTAGATTCTCACTCCACTCAAAAAACTTCAGATCCATGTACCTGCAAAATAGAGAAAGACAAGTAGACATGAATATATAACAGACACTCAATATGGCTAGTAGAAATGGGGTATGGATATTTGTGTATCTCCCATAACACTCAACCTACTGAGATTGGTTATTATCACTCACAGCTAGCAGTTCCATCTTATCCATGTACCTACAAAATGAGCAAACCATTAAGAAAACACTCAATTTGTGCTACCATCACTCAACCCACAATTTACTGAACTCTCAACTTTCATTCCATTTGTTGTTGCTTTCAGCACAGTGTTAGGCAGCCTCCAGGAACTCAAAAACCAACTGTCACTAGGATGCAATTTGAGGTTAGTAATAAACATTACTCGAAATCTAATCATATCCATAATGCCTTTAATCACAATCTCTTCAGGAATCTTTTCCTTTCTAAATATGCAATTGTTCCTAACAATCCAAAGCTGATACACAGTACAAGTAAATGCAAGTCTTCTGACTAAAGCACTAAGAGATTTACCTTTGACCGTTTTAGAAACCAATTGAATAATGTCAGGCCAAAGGAGATGGGGCCAATTCACATTAAGTTTCCCTCTAATACTCTCCCAAACTCGACTAGAGAAGGGAAAATCAAAGAATAAATGGTTATGATCCTCATAAGGGTCATTACACAAAACACACATAGAGGTTTGAGATATACAAAATAGCTTAAGCCTATCCCCTGTGTTTAATCTCCCCAAAATAGCCATCCAAGTAACCATACTTGCCTTAGGGATATTATGAGGACCTCACAGCAGCTTCTCCCAAGAAACTCTAGTAAAAGATTTCCTGAACCAATTCCAAGTTGAATTTATAGAAAACTTACCATCAGAAGATGGCACCCAAATAACAGTATCATTACCAGAGTTGGGAGTAAACGTATGCAGGGTATGCTCAATCAACTCCTGTAAGAAGCTCCTCCTTCTCGTGGGCCAACTCCAAGAACGATTATTAACAATCCTACTAACCTTAGCATCCATCCCAAAGGCAGTATCATAGACAACTCTAGCACCAAACCTCGCCCACAAAGATCTAAGAGGATGCCAATTGTCAAACCACAAGAAAACATCACCCCATTCCCAATTTTGTGCAGAATCAAAGGGTAAATGACATGACGAAGGGATATAATTTTCCTCCAAACCCAAGAAGGGTCACTAGGCATTTTAACCCTCCATAGACTGTGACCTTTAAGTAAATAGGATTTCACCCACTGGCACCACATTGACTGCTCTCCTCCAGAGAAAAGAAACTAGATATGTTTGGCCACTGCAGCTTTGTTCCACACCTCTATGGATTTAAAACCAAGACCCCCTTCAGATTTGGGGGAGCAGACATGCTCCCAAATTACTGGTGTGTTCCGTTGCTTAAGCTTCAAGAATTGATCCCTTGACTTTTTCCTAGCAGTGGGAGGTAAAAACTTGTCCCGGAAGGAGTTGACAAAGGCCTCTTAAGTCACCCTAATGTGCCACTGTACATACTTCCACTACTAAGCAGTATCTCCCTTCAGCTAGAAGGATGCTAAGGTCACTCTCAAGCCATTGTCCTCAATGACAAACATCTCGAACTTCTTCACCATCTGTTCTAGCCACTCATCCGCCTTCAATGGCTCATTTGAATCTCCCAAAAACTCATCCAGATTCGACAAGAAGAACTCCCTCTTCAGAAAAGATGGCCCTCTCTTAGTAGCATGGGCCTAGACTTGATTCTCAGCCTTGAGAATGTCCATGGATTCCCTCAAAACACCAGCCATTTCCTGGGCCAAAGCACCCATGGCTTGTTGATCTACTGGCTCGGCCACGTTAGCTTGACCAACTCCTTCATCTTGCATTAGAATATCATCCGGTAATGGCACCTCCTACTGCCTAGGCCTACCATGCCTAGCACCACCATCTAGACACCCCATTTTTGACCAACCTTAAGACTCAGACATCATCGATTGAGTGCTTGGTGATTGCGCATTTTGTGCTCGTTCTGAGGTTACGGAGTCTCGGCTGAGAGCCTTGCCTCCGGACTTCGAGACTTTGTTGTGCTTTGCCTCGGTTTGCGAACCAGGTTCTGTTTTCTCTTCCTGAAGGGAGGGAGAGGTCTCGTAGACCATCTCTCAGTGGCCGTAGGCTACTTTTCGTGGTTGTAGACCACTGTTCCTGTTTGGAGACCAGTTTTTGGTTTTCGGAGCCATCAGCCGTGTGCCTCAGTTCGGGACCGCTTAACTTTCTTCGTTTGCTCTAGTTTTTGGCACACACATTGTTTCCTTTCTCTAGAGGGACACTGTGGCCCGAGAGACCACCTTCATGGTCGCGCGTCACTTTCGATGCTTAACAGTTAGTTTTCGGGGCACCCGGCTGCACGTTTTGGCTCCCGAACCCTCGTTTTGCATCTGTCTTGGTTCATTTTTGGCGTGGACCCTATTTTCATTGTTTGGGAGGTGGTACAAGGGTGGGAGACCACCTTTTCTCCTTGGAGACCACTTTTCTCCCCGCTTGTCAATTTTATGGTTTTCTTGGTTTTTGGGCCACATTTACTGGTCTCCCACCCCACTACTAGCTTGTATTCAATCGGGAGACCACCAAATGGGGCCACCGAACAGTTTTTTTTTGAGTTGAACCTTTTGAACTCTTGTTTTAGCTTCTTGAGGAAGCTTGAATCTTTTGAACCTTTGTTTTAGCTTCTTGAGGAAGCTTGAACCTTTTGAACCTTTGTTTTAGCTTCTTGAGGAAGCTTGAACCTTTTGAACCTTTGCTCTAGCTTCTCCAAGATGCTTGAACCTTTTTTTAGCTTCTTCAGGAAGCTTGAACCTTTTTTAGCTTCTCCAAGAAGCTTGGACCCTCTTGTTTTGGCTTCTTAAAGAAGCTTGGCTCTTTACTCTTAGCTTCTAAGAGAAGCTTGACCTTTTGTTGAGCTTTTTGAGGAAGCTTGACCCCTTTGGTCTAGCTTCCTCAAGAAGCTTGACCCTTTTGATTTAGCTTCCCTAAGAAGCTTGGCCTATTTGCTCCAAGCTTCTAAGAGAAGCCTTGGACCTCTTCTTCTATAAGAGATACCCTCCTCTCCACTTGTAAAGGTTAAGAAATTTTGGCTAAGGCATATACATACACCTCTCTCTATCTCTCTACATCCAAGCTCCAAAGCTCCATTGTTCTTGCACCATTGCACCACACCTCCTATCTTAACACCTCCACCATCACTCTAAGCACCTTGGAGCTGGTTTTTAGAGGTTGAAGGCTTACTATTTTGGTCTAGAAGCTGCTGGCTCTTTTGACTACAAGGGTAAGTCTCTATTTCCCTCTTTATAGCCTTATTTTGCTTCATAGTTTAGCTCTATTTGCAAGCATATTTAGGCTTTGTCATAAATTGAAAAAAGTCTTGTTTTGAGCTTTTAAACATGTTTGTTTAAGGTCATTTTTCTGTTGGGGGTCGTCTACCCCCTTGCATGCTTCATTTCCTCTTGTTTTGAGCTATGCATTAGAGCATTTGTGTTGGAATTGGTTTGGTCTTTTAGCCACTGAAATCCAGAAAATTTTCAGTGGCTAACATGTGTTTTTGAGCTTCAAAATCAGAGAGGGGTGACCCTTTCACCCCTTGTTTTGTTTACTAGCTTTTTTGGCCTTACAAAGGAGCCCCTATTTGCATGTTTCAAAGCCATGTTTCAGGCCACTTTTTGTGAGTTTTGTGACCTGCATAGGCTCTATCCAGAGCCCTTTTTGCCATGTTGAATGTTTATTATGCATGTGTAGAGTAATCCTCTTCAAGGCCTTCCAAAGGGGCCTTTACTTGCATGCTTCCTAGACTCATTTCAGGCCCTTTTCAGTGAGCTTTAGGGCCCTTATAACCTCTATTCAAAGGTGGTTTTTCCATTTTGTGTGTCCATCATACATGTGTAGAACAACCCTCTCATTGGCCTTTCAAAGGAACACTTCATTCTAACATGTGTTGACTGAGTTTCAGTGGGTTTTTGGTCATATTTTGGCATGCCATGTTTCTGTTTTTGTCTGGTTTGGTGGCCTCTCATGTGCTTCATATACATGTAGTGTAAACCATGCTTACTAGCCTATGTTGTATGATCTTTTGGCCCTTAATTCTAGCACTTTTTGGCCATGTCTTAGACTGATTTTGTACGTATTTTGGACTGCCTTAGCTCTGTTTTGGGGTATCATGGTTGAATGATGTTTGTTTTGCATGCTTGTAGTTCAATGTCCATGCTTAGCTTTGAGTTTCGAGGTCTATTACATGCATATACTGAGGTGTTTTCATGTTTTGGGGCCATTGCATATCATATTTTAGAGCTTACATATATGCCATATTCCCATGATTTTCACTCTTTAAATGCGTTTGGGAGTTGGGCTTGTATGCCTTGTTTTTGGACCATTGAATGAGCTTTATTTCTTTGCATATTGAGCTATTATTTTAGGCCATTTTCCCATTGTCTTGGACCTACCTAGGGTCTATTTGGGGCTGGTCTTGCCATTTGTGCATCGCTTTGTGTACCTCTAGTGTAACCCGCTTCACTAGTTTCGGTATTCGAGCCATGTTGCGTACATTGTGTGACGTATTTGCATGATTCGAGACCATTGGCCATTATGTTTCAGAGCTGGAAAATGTGTGTTTGCATGCCATACTCCATCCTTTGCCATGCTTAGTTAGAGTTGCATATTGTGCCTTAGGATCGGTCCTTTGCATCCGTGCATGTTTGCATGTATTTCGGTTGTCTCATTTCCATCATATGGAGACTGATATGAGTGTGGCTGAGGTCCACTCATATTGGTGTAAGTCCATCTTGCATTTGTATATGCCATTTAGTTCATGTGTGCATGATAGTCTTCGTAAGTGCATTGTGTATGCCATGTTATGTCACGTGCATTGTGTATGCCATTTTAGCCCATAGCATTGCGTATGCTAGGTTGCATTTATGCATATCATCCCTCGCATGCTAGCATGATTAGGTTGCATTGCATTTAGGGTTGTATGTTAGTCACATTGTGTATGCCATCTCATTGCGTTTGTGTTTGGAGTAGGGTTTAGTCCAAACACGGGACACGAGGGACGTTTCGTACTCCAAGTGACGAAACGTGTCTCGATTCTCAGTCGCCGACACTCCGGATTACCCATGATGGAGTTTGGGCCTTGTTATGTTTATATGTGCATTCATTTCACATCGAGTTGTGCAATTCGACTCATCGGCCATCATGCATCGAGATGCGTGATTAGTGGCACGAGGATCGAGGTCATGCACACATGTGTTGAAAATACTTTGCCATGCCCCTTTCTTGCTCTCTGTTGCAGCAAATCGGAATCCAGCACCAAAAACTAGTTAGCAGCCTTCGGAAGTTTTGTACAGTGTTCTAGGACCAATTGCAAAACAGAGGCAAATTGGGGCATTGCGAGGAATTTCCCGACAAGGCGACCCGAGCACTGTAGACACCCCATTTTTGACCGACCATAAGACTTAGACGTCACCGATTGAGCGCTTGGTGATGTTGCATATTGTGCTCATTCTGAAGTTACGGAGTCTCGGCCGCGAGCCTTGCCTCTAGACTTCCGGACTCTTTTGTGTCTTGCCTCGGTTTGCGAACCAGGCCCTGTTTCCTCTGTTTTCTTTTCTCAAAGGGAGGGAGAAGTCTCATAGACCGTCTCTTAGTGGCCGTAGGCTACGTTTCGTGGTTGTAGGCCATTTTTTTTGTTTGGAGCCCAGTTTTCAGTTTTTCGGAGCCGTCGGCCGTGTGCCTCGGTTCGGGACCGCTTAACCACCTCCGTTTGCTCCGATTTTTGGCATACACCTTGTTTCCTCCCTTTTGAGGGACACTGTGGCTTGAGAGACCAACTTCGTGGTCAAACGCCACCTCCGGTGCTTAATAGTCAGTTTTCGGGGCCTTGGGCCGCACGTTTTGGCCCCCGAACCTTTGTTTTGCATCGGTTTGGGTTTATTTTTGGCAGAGACCTTATTTTCATTGTTAAGAAGGTTGTAGGAGAGTGGGAGACTGGCAATTTTTCTAAAAAACTAGCTTTTCTCTTCATTGCTCTTCGTCGCTCGTTTTTTTTTACTAGAAAGTTGGTTTTTCCCATTCTCGGGCCACTTTTTCTGACTTTCCACCACACCATTGTGTTGTACACACCTGGGAGGCCACCAATATGGGTAGGCCGACCAGTAATTCCCCTTGACCCTTTTGAACCCTTATAAAAAGCTAATTTTTCTCTCTCCTGAACCACTTTTTCTAGTTTTTCACCACAAGGCTGTAATCTACTCACCTGGGAGGCCACCTTTCTGGGTAGGCCGGCCAGCAATCTTGCCTGACCCTTTTGACCCCTGGTTGGCCGACCAGGGGAGGTGGCCGGCCGGCCACTTTGAACCTTTTGAGCTGGCCGGCCAGATTTGCCTCCCTGAGTGTGTTCTAGCTGTGCCAGTTGTTTCACACTTGTCTCACTGCCCGAGGGCTTTGTCCCTGTTTTAACCCCTTTAAAAGTGGTTTTTGCCTCCTTTGCTTGGTTCTAAAGGAGTTTGGCCCTTTTGGTCAAGCTTCTTGAGGAAGCTTGACCCTTTTGGTTTAGCTTCCTCAAGAAGCTTGACCCCTTGAACCCCTCTCAAAGCTTCTCCAAGAAGCCTCACCCTTCTCCCTCTATATAATACACATTCCACCTCCATTGGAGAAGGTTAGAAGCTTTGGGCTGAGAATTATATATACAATCCAATATCTATCTACTCCAACCCTCAAAACACCTTGGTTCTTGGCCATTTACCCTACACCTCATAGCCTACCACCTCCACCACCCATCCCAGCACCTTGGAGGCCATTTGCAAAGGTTGAAAGCTTAGAATCTTGAATCAAAAGCTGTTGGAAAGCTGTTTTTCAAGGGTAAGTCTTTATTTCCCTTTTTCTTGCCTTTTCTTGCTTCATCTATAAGCCATACTTACAAGAATTTTTGAACTTTGTCATAAACTAAAAAGTGTCATATTTTGAGCTCTTCTTGAAGATTGTATAAGGACACTTTTCTGTTTGAGGCCTCCTACACCCTTGCATGCTTTACTCCTCTTTGTAGGCCTTTTTTTGCATCATATCTTAGACCTACTTGTAAGCATATTCGAGATTTTCCATAAAATGTAAAGTGTCATATTTTGAGCTCCTCTTCAACTTTGTTTAAGGGTACTTTTCTGTTTGAGGTCATTTACTGCCCTGTTTGTTCAATCTCTCTTTTAGGGTTGTTTTTTGCATGATATATTAGCTTTATTTTTGAGCCTTTTTGGACCTTGAACTAAACTGAAAAAAGTCTTGTTTTGACCTCTTCTTTAAGTTTTATTAAGGTCTTTTTGCTGTTTGGGGTCATCTTCCCCTATGCATGCTTCATTCCTTCATGATTAGGGCTATGCATTAGAGCACTTGCATTGGCCATGGTTTGGCCTCTTAGCCAATGAAATCTAGTGGATTTTTAATGGCTTAGGTGTATTCTTGAAGGCCATAATCAGAGGGGGGTGACCCCCTCTCTCCTTGTCTTGTTTGGTGATCCTTTTGGGCCTTCCAAAGGGACCCTATTTTGCATGCATCGAAGTCACTTTCCAGGCCCTATTCTGTGAGTTTTGGGGTCTTCCTTGACTCTATCCAAGGCCTTTTTGGCTATATTTTATGTCTACAATGCATGCGTAGAGCAATCCCATCCCTTTCAAAGGAGCCTTTCTTTGCATGTTTCCTAGACCCATTTCAGGGCCAATTTGATGAGTTTTAGGGCTGTCATAGTCCATTTCCAGAGGTGGTTTTTCTATGCTTCACGTCTATCTTGTATGTGCTTAATAACCCCTTGTATGACCCTCTAAGGGAGCTCATCATTTTGGCATGCATTGGCTACATTTCAGTGATTATTTGGGCATATTTTGGCATGTTTTATTCATTGATTTTTTCTGGTTTGATGAGTTTTCATACGCTTCATACACATGCCATGTAAACCATGTTTGCTATTCAAAGTTGCATGCTATTTTAGTCCATCATGCTAGCATCTTTTGGTCATACTTTGAACTAGAAATGTTCATGTTTTGGGACTGCCTTGGGTTTGTCTTTATGCTTCATAGTCAAATAATGCATGCTTTGTATAGCTATAAGTCAATACATGTGCCTAGTTTTGAGTTTCGGGGCTCATCTCATGCATCGGGTGCCATGTTTCCATGTTTCGGGACCTTTTAGCATCATGTTTCAGTGTTGGAATTTACATGTTTGAATGCCATGCTTCATCCTTGCCATGCCTTGTTAGAGTTGCATGCTGTGCCTTAGGTTTGGTCCTCGGTTTGCGTGTATGTGTGCACGCATTTCGGTAGTCTCATCTTCATCTTATGGCCGCTGATGTGAGTGTGACTGAGGTTGGCATCTTAGTCCATAGCATTGTGTATGCTAGGTTGTATGTTAGAGCATTGTGTATGCCATGTTATATCGAGCATTATGTATGCCAGTTCATAGCATTACGTATGTTAGGTTGTATGTTAGTCGCATTCATGCATGTCATGCATATTGCATCGTGCTTGGGATAGGAGTTAGCCCAAGCACGGGAAACGAGGGATGTTTCGTACTTCAAGTGACGGAACGTATCTCAATTTCCGGTCACCGACACTCCGGATTAACCATGATGGAGTCTCGGTCTTGTTGTGTTTTCATGTGCATTCATTTCATATTGTGTCGTGCAATTCGACTCCTCGGCCATCATGCATCGAGATGCGTGATTGGTGGCACGAGGATCGAGGACTACACTCTCTGAAGAGTAGTCATGCATACATATGTGAAAATACTTTGCCATGCCCCCTTTCTTGCTCTCCGTTGCAGTAAATCAAGGATCAACATCCTTCAAGAGCTTTGCACAACATTCCAGGATTAATTGCAAACAGAGGCAAATCAGGGCATCGCGATGGATTTTCACACCAAGCAACTTAAGCATGCATCTTTCATCATTCGGAATAGAGCTGAGGTAGTCCATGAATTTGCGTGCTAATTTACTTGCTTTCCTAGATTAATTTGTTAATTAATTAGGGTTTTGTACTTATTCAAACTGTATTATTTATTCGGACTGTATTATTTATTCGGCCCCCCCGAGCGAGGGCACAATTGTAATGAGTGTGCGTGTGTGTGATGTATGTCTTCCAACCCCACGTCTTTCTCCCTTTTATTTACCAGCTTATGATGGTTAGATTAGGGCATGTTTCAATTAGCATACTTATGCTTGCATGTTTGCATCCATTCATCTGTCTTGCATGTACTGGGCTCGGCGTATCATACTAACTGCATTGTATTTCAATTTCAAGTTGAATACGTGTTAGTTGTAGCATTTCACATGCCATCTTTAGAATAGCCGAGCCTGTTATAGTTGCATTTTTGCATGTGTTGCATTAGGCATTTCTGTATAGTTAGGATCATGCATGATTTCTAACATAGCTTCTGTTTTGGCTTGGAGTACTTGGTAAGAGTTTATGCTTTAGCATCCTTGCATGTGTGTGAGTGACTGCCATGATAGCATGCTTACCATGAGGCTATATGCTTATGTGATATATCTGCCTGAATGCCTGTGGGTGAAGGTTGGGTTATTTGGATTGGAACAAATCATCAACTGTGAGTTTTAAGCCCACTAGATAGTGGCAAAACCATCTTTTCTAAGCCCACTTGAGGGTGGCAAAATTTGCATTTTAGCCTACTTGCGAGTAGCAAACCGTTTTCAAAACAAACATGAGATGTTTCGTTCCAATTCAGGTGATCCGGTCTATACTTGTATGCTGTGCGCATCACATAGTAATTCTAGGCTAATAACCAGAATAAGAACGCATAATATTTTCAAAACTAGATATCATGGTTAGTAGAGATCGATCTTTGATCAGGCGAGCGGGGGTGCTCACGAAGTGACCTTCCCCAATCGTACCCAAGTTCCCGAGCCGAGGCAACTTTGGTGATGACGGACATGTGGCCTTAGGCAACGAGTCAGGGTTTCCTAAATTCTCCCAAAATAAAATATTTAGGTGGCGAGTCTGTATCTGGCAAAGCAGTCCATGTTTGGCACTTCTTTAAAAAAAAAAATTTTTTTTTTTCAAAATGATTTGCCGGATTTGGACTCTTTGATGATTTCATCGGTCTTGCATTGCACTCTGCGAGATTAGATATAGGACTGTGACATTGAGTCCTTGAACTGTAGTGAGCCCAAATGAACAAAACGGGATTTCCCTCCCGGGATGTTCGGGGACGTCTACAAGCACGCATGCATCTTTCATCATTCGGGACAAGAGCTGAGGCAGTCCATTTTATAGCTTGCATGCTAGTTTATTCGCTTTCCTAGTTAATTTGTTAATTAATTAGGGGTTTTGTAATATTTGATTAGCTAGAGTAGTTAATTATTTATTCGGACTGTATTATTTATTCGGACCCTCCGAGCGAGGGCAATTGTGTAATAAGTGTGCGTGTGTGTGATGTATGTCTTCCAACTCCACGTCTTTCTCCCTTTTATTTACCATCTTATGATGGTTAGTTTAGGGCATGTTTTAATTAGCATACTTATGCTCGCATGTTTGCATCCATTCATCTGTCTTGCATGCACCGGGTTCGGCGTATCATACTAACTGTATTGTACTTCAATTTTGAAGTTGAATACGTATTAGCTGTAGCATCATCACATGCCATCTCAGAATAGCCGAGCCTATTGTAGTTGCACTTTTGCATGTGTTGCATTAGGCATCTTAGTATAGTTAGGATTTATGCATGTTTTCTAATTAGCTTCTTTCTTTGGCTCGGAGTACTCGATAAGTGTTTATGCTTTAGCATTCTTGCATGCGTGTGAGTGACTGCCATGATAGCATGCTTGCCATAAGGCTATGTGCTTATATGATATAACTGCCTGAGTGCCTGTGGGTGAAGGTTGGGTTATTTGGATTGGAACAATTCATCGACTGCGAGTTTTAAGCCCACTTGAGAGTGGCAAAATCATGTTTTCTAAGCCCACCTGACGGTGGCAAATCCACATTTTAGCGTACTTACGAGTAGCAAACTGCTTTCAAAAACAAACACGAGATGTTTTGTTCCAATTCAGGCGATCCGGTCTATATTTGTATGCTGTGCGTATCACGTAGTAAATCTAGGCTAATAACCGGAATAAGAGCACATAATGTTTTCAAAACTCGATATCATGGTTAGTAGAGGCCGATCTTTGATCGGGCGAGCGGGGGTGCTCACGAAGTGACCTTCCCCAATCGTACCCAAGTTCCCTAGCCGAGGCAACTTTGGTGATGATGAACACGTGGCCTTAGGCACGAGTCAGGGTTTCCTAAATTTTCCCAAAACAAATATTTAGGTGGCGACTCTATATCTGGCAAAATAGTCCATGTTTGGCACTTCTTTCAAAAAATCTGTTTTCAAAAATGATTTTTCGGATTTGGACTCTTTGATGATTTATCGGTCTTACATTGCACTCTATGAGATTAGATACAGGACTGTGACATTGAGTCCTGAACTGTAGTGAGCCCAATGAACAAAACGGGATTCCCTCCCGGGACGTTCGGGGACGTCTACACACCCTGTCCACGCCCTGACATCCTAATAATGGTAACACAATTGATTAGCACATTTAGAAAAGTGCCGAAGTTAATTCACTCACGTCCTAATGCAATGGACAATAATTAAGTCACTCCACTTAAGCACATAATTACATAAACACAACGAATTTCCTTTCTAGATAGTGATCATCCCGCAACATTGCTAGAGTTCTAGTTAGATATAGCAAAATTATAAGGTGAATGCACATGCATGCCATTTCCAAAGGTTTCTCATTTTCAATCTCAAAACCATGCATTACGAAATTATAAATTAAGTTATGAATATGATTCTTTTATACAAAAAACAAGGCAGTGGATACAATATACTGGGAATCTCTAGGTACGTGTCTGCAAGTAGGCTATACAAGCACTACCAAAGCCATTTTACTAGTACTAACCGGAAGGATAGATACCTAATCGTGTGGATTTATGGACTTTCACCACGGACACAAATGCTAACATAATAAAACCACAACCACACCCCCTAACTGGATTCACCACAGTATTTACCCATTTTTCTCAAAACCAACACATTTACGATGTTCAATGTCTAATGATGCTCAATGCACAATGAATGAGAAAGTAGTTTTAATTCAACCTAATCCTCATACAATGTCTACAACAATCAAGACTATTATCCACCGATAGCCCAAAGTAGATATTTCTATTCCATAGATAAATTTAATTCAAAATATATAATTCCATCAATTACAATGGGAGTGATAGTACATACCCAACTCTAGCACCATTATTAACATGAACCTTGTTCCAATTTCACTATATCCAACATCATTTCCCATTTCCTTTCACAATTTCCAAATATTCCAAATTAGGGTAAAACCCCATTTTCTTACAAAATCAATTTTTAAGAAAAGATTTCCTTCTTTTCAACCTAAATTACCCATAACCATTCTCCCGCAACCATTTTCAAGAATCAATTTGGAAAACCTCTCTTTTGATTTCAAACCAAACCCTAGGTTTTACTAAAAATTTCCAAATAAATAACCTTTTTCAAAGAGCAAATAACTAAGCTAAAAAATATAAAAAAAGAGTCCAAGAAATCCCTACTTCCAAGTAGAAGACAAGAAAAGACAATGGGTAGAACTCGATGGAGTCAAAAACACCAACTTCTCTGATTAGAATGAAACTCTCAACGTGTTCTATCTTTTGTTCCAAAGGACAAGGGTTAGGAAATCAACGGATTGAGAGTTATTTGGAGTGAGAGTTCAAGAACTAGAGAAAGAGAGAGAGAGGCTGAAGATCTAGCGTTTTGAAATGTTTGGAGAGAGGAAGATGTGAAAAAGTGATTGAAAAAGGCTATCTCTCGGACCGATATACGCACAGACCACTCGAGCGACCAAAACCTCTGCTTGAGCGCACAATGACCCCTTTCTAGTAGTTCAGACCTATAAAAGTTTGCTTGAGCATAGATATCAAATTCTTTGTAGTTTTACAGACTGTAAAAGACCGCTCGAGTGAAAGAATCATCGCTCGAGCAAATAGACAAAAGTCTAGGCAACAACTTCTTGAAAAATTGACTTCCGAACCTGTTTCAAATACAGCCAAAACTCCCAACAGGCAAACCCAACAAACAATAAGATGAAAATGAGCTGAACAACAGTTAAATACTTGGGTTCACGGATCCAAAATCAACAAATGAGTCGAGTCTAAACCAGAATCTCTATATATCAACACACCCAATCATCTCTTGAAAGTCTACGACAAGCAAGGGTTCTACATCTTTAACTTGTTCTAAGAGTCTGCAATCTATGCGTAGACAGCCCATGAAGCATATCGACTTTGATGGAGATGACGACATCATGTCGGTCATGATGGTGCAATCATCTTCTCTTGAAGAACAAATTGTTGCATTGGCCAAAGCTGTAGAGACACTTGCTAAGTGTGATCAAGAACAAAAGACTCAACTTACAAAGCTTTCGAACAAGCTTGAGAAAAACCAACCTGTGGCGCGACATACCTTCTTGGATCCATGCCAAAATTAGCAAAACAAACTACTCCACAAGAAATTCTTGAAACCTCATCAAAATTAGAAGTTTCAAGTAAAGATATTCAAGTCTTTGCCGATGGGTTGATTTATGCCATACAGTTGAAGGATCTTATCATGGGAGCAATTGCAGAAAAAGACGCAAGTGGATTGAAAACTTTTTGGTCCTACACCAAGCCATATATATGGAGAATAGAACTGCTAAAGATGCTAGAAAACTATCAACCTCCAAAGTTTCAACAATTCAACGGTAAAGTTGACCCAAAATAACATGTTGTGCACTTCGTGGAGACATGTAGCAGCGTTGGAATTGAATGAGATTTGTTGGTCAAGCAGTTTGTGTGTTCCTTGAATGGTTATGTTTTCAACTGGAACACAGAGTTTGAGCTAAATTCCATGGACAACTGGGACCAATTGGAGATGGAGTTCCTCAGTCATTTTTATAGCCTTCGACGTATCATCAGTATGATAGACCTCAACAATACTCACCAGCAACAAGAAGAATCGGTTATTGGCTACATTAATAGATGGAGAAGCCTTAGCCTCAACTACAAGGATCTTTTGTCTGAAACTTTTGTATTGAGATGTGCATCCAAGGAATGAATTAAAGCCTTCTTTACATCTTACAAGGTATAAAACCAAAGACGTTTGAAGAGTTGGCCACACAAGCTCACAATATGGAGCTTAGCATCTCAATCTATGGAGAAGAAGAAATCCCAATTGAAGTACTATAAAATGAAGTTAGAGCAACGCCATATGTAGCTATGATGTGCTTTACATCTTTAAACTTCATAACTCCACCAAATCAGCAAGTTGATTTTCAAAATACATCACATTCAGAGCTCTTGAATATGAGCCTAAACATTTTGTCATCTCCTAAAAATTGAAGCTTTTGCGACGCTCCTTAATGCATAAAACTAAATTCCATGTTACTCCTTGTCCACATGAGTTGAAACTGTGAATGACACAAAATTGAACTATGACTGGCTTGATCATTTTGGGGTACGTAGGCAACTTGAACTAATGTTCTAAGTTTAGTCAACCCAACCAAATAAAAAATTTAGCATGTTGTGAGGTTTTGAAGTAGTGGTCTCAAATCAAAACCCCAAAAGTTACTACTAAATCGTCTAACGAATCGCAAGAAGTCAAGTTTTGAGACCCGCTCACTTTTCACACTTTTGGAATGTGTACACAAGCAAGTCTTGAGGGGGCATTTGTAAGCATGAAAAGTTTCAGCCAATTATAGATTTCCACGTACTACAAAGGCCTACAAAATATGGCACAATTATTGGCAAATCATATCTTGCCATGTGTCTAATTGGTCTCAAAACAAAATTACATAGTGGTCAAATTAAATATTTCCATATGTTAAAATGGTGCAGTAAGTCATTGACTGATCAAATTAAGTCATAGTTGTTGGACAATCTTCACTGTACTTAAATAAATTAATTCTGTTTGGGTACTAAGCGACAAATAGAATACAAAAGAAAAATAGGAAATGAGAGAGAATGTTTGATTACAAAAATCAAACCAATAAATAAAAATAAAAAAATAAAACCAGATTTTTATTTTGTTACAAAAACAAAATCAAAATTTGATTTAAATAAATAATAATAAAACAGAAAAAGAATTAACTTACTTGATTAATTTTTTGTACAATATTCTGATCAAGTCCAGTGTTAGACACAGATTCATCCTCTCTACGGTGCTTTCAGAATATGGACGTCTATCTCCCAAGATAAAATGATCAATCAATGAATAAATGCAGCACTACAATTTATTCGTACAATGAACACACTAAGTGTTTACACTCTTTCTCACAAAAATTAAATATAGCAAAATACAGAATATATTTGCAGAAGGGAAGTACGAAAATTCTGAATGAAAGTATCAAATGAGGGTTGCTTATAGATGTAGTGGTGGCTTTTCAATTTGAATTAAACAGGTGCAAAACCTGTTTGAACAGGTATGATACCTGTTCAGTTTGAATAAACAGATACAAATCTGTTGGGTTCAAATTTTCAACAGATGAAAACCGTAGGGACCTGTTTGGATGTAGGGAAAAATCGGAACTGATTATTTCTGGAATTAATTTGAATTATGGACAGAAATTTTATTGTACCAAAAAATAAATTAAATTCAAATGTTTTTGGCACAAAAAGATTAGTATTGGGCCGGACAAGCCTAACCCAACCTCATACTATGCACCCGCGTCCAAGGCCCACCCGATAGATTGGACGGGCGGCGGCGCGGCGCGCAGGCGGTGATTTTTGAGTCCAATGGGTCTAGTTCATTTTGCCCATAACCTTATTCTCTACAAAACTTAGGTGCCCCACAAAACTTAGGTGCCCCTTGGGGCCTACCCCAAATTCCAATCCCATGCCTTATAAACCTACTCAAAACTTCCTACCAAATCAATGTGGGACAAGTCATTATTCAACCTTTTAAGAAATTTCCAACAAAATTCCATTTCCATTGAGCTCATTTTGGCTTTAATTTCCCATTTACCCGATAATGATTTTGAGCAACCAAATATACCGCGTGAATCACAAGCGGCATAGAACGCGTTACCATTTCGACCCGCCAAATTTGGCGCACGGGTCCCACCTAAAAATTAGATAAAAGTTAAGAAAATTTTTTGTTTTTACCTAGATTTTTTTTCAAAACATTTCTAACAATAGTGATGCAGCAAATACGTTTTTGATTAATTAAACCAAGCCACTTGTCACATTGAGGTGTCAAGCCAATAAAATTATGGCACATCATTGAAGTGATATTTTGGTATTTATCTCTAAATAAATCAGAAATAATAATCAAAGAAGTTAAAGTCTATTAAGACTCTCCTCCATCCATTCCTATAAATAGGGGTGATTTCCACTAGATTGTTTTATACACATTCTACATATATAAATCAAGATGTAGAGACAAAAATCTACATCAAGCAGGAGAAAGCTCTATCGGATTCAAGCCTAAAGCCCCGAGGTCTCTTCACTAAAGCCGATCAATCTCCATAAAATATAAAATTCAGATATTCAAATCAAAGTTCATCATCAAACTTTGCAAATCTATAGTCTTCTTCTACTAAAGTGGAGGAAATTTTACAAATCTGATTTGAGAAAAAGCTGCCAAGCTCTCAAGTCAAAATCTTACAAATTCGTTATTTTCTTCGTATTACTTGGAGGAGATTTCACCATTCAATTTGAGAACAAGCTATCAAGTCCCCAGGTTAACTTTTTGAAAAGAAGAATTAGAGGATCATTCTTTTGTACAAGAATATCCTAGAGATTGTAATTACCTTATTTTAAATCAATAAATTTATATTTTGTTACTCTATTTTTTTGTCTTTATTTTTGCAGACAAGAAATTTGTGTGTACGCATACATCACCACTAATGTGATTTTTAATAAAATCAACAAAGATAAAATCTAAATCCCAACAAAAAAAATATATTTTAATGTATTATAAATAAATGAATAATTAATTAATTTAATAGTGGGCCTAGTCGGCCCGGGTTGAAAGTACAAATCCCAAACCCAACCCATAAACATTTCGGGTTGAACTTGGCCCTATGGATTAAAATAATCTTTCCAAACCTTAAAAAATTGGGCTGGGCCGAGCGGGCCAACAAGCCGATGTCCATCCCTAGTCCAAACCACTAGCAACATTTGTTGAGCCAAATCTATCAAAACTACAATAGCTAACTTAATAGTTAATTTGTTGGAGTTAAAATTTAATTATTTACTCACTATTTTAACTAAAATATAAAAATAATTTACTTGATGGTGATGCTCTTAGCGGCTTGTTTGGTGGCATTGGCCTATGGTTTTCTCCACAATTGGATGTATACCAATTGTGGTTTTTCATGTTAAATTCTTTCTTTTCCTTAATCGTATTTAAATCTAATTTAGCTATTATGAAATTGGATTAGATTTAATTTTTAACGGTTGAGATTGTTCAATTGGTTGCTGAGATTTGTGAATTTAATTTATAAGTACGAATTATCGCATCTCAGATTTACATATTTTTCAATTAATATTAGAGATATGATTTTTGCATTAATTGGAAACACTTTACTATGGAGTGACACATGTGTGTCGTACGATGAATTTTTACTTGTTAATAATCATTATTAAGCTCACATCTAAAAAAAGAAAAAAAAATTATTGTTAGATCATCTCCAATAGTTGTTACTATAATATCATTGCTATTGCTATAATTTGACAATAAATAGTGTTATTTTGCCAAATTGTAACAATGGTGCTCTAATGGTTATTTGTTATTTTGGCAATTTTCAACCAACTTTCCTTCTTAGTTTGTAGGTATTGTTTCGATATAGGTTTTTTTGTAATTTTATTTTTGTTTAATTTTTTTGTCTTTTATGACATTTTTTTTAACTATTTATAAAAAAAATTATATATTTATATTATTCCTGACTAAACAAATATAAAAAATGAAAAAAATTAAATATAATTCAATTTGAAAAATTAAATAAAAAAATTAAATTAAAAAAATTATTTGATTTTCTACTGTTTCAATTCTGTTTTTTAACTGAATTTGGAGTCACAAATATGTTCATATTTGCTGATGTGACATGTTTGGCAGTTACTATTTTACTTGTCAAATTTGAGAACATATATGGCATATGCCATCTTTGACAAGTAAAATAGTAAGCCATTAAAGACCCACTTTTTATCATTATTACTAAATTATACCTTTGACAAGTGTTCTAAGAGCTCCATTGGAGATACTCTTAAGCCACTCAATTATAGTGAGTTCCCTTCATTTCGTTTAGACGAAAACCTTGACTCCAACTACTAATATTGAACATGGCGTTAACTTGTGCCCACAAGCATATGGACTTGTTATACTTTCTTTCCAGCAAAGACCATGGTTGTATTATAGTCATACCTATATGAAGTACCTTTCCTTTTGCTTTAGGGTCCATACATATATGACTTTTAATGTCAAATTTTGGTGGGAATGTGGGGAGCTATCTTGCATATTTCTCTTAGGATAATGGGTAGTTGGGGGGAGAGATAGAGAGAGGAAGTCATTATTCTTTGCTGGGGAGCTTCAAAGTGGATTAAACACCAAATTGCTTGTCTAGATTAAATTACCCCAGAGAGAGAGAGAGAGAGAGAGAGAGAGAGAGGAATTTCATCATTCTTTGCTGGGGACATTCAAAGTGAATTAAGCACCAAATTGCTTGTCTAGATTAAATTACCCACGTTTTCAAGGGAAATGGGACCTCTAAAATTAATTTATCCCTTTTTTTTTTTGATCGGCAAATATTAGTTGTTAAATTAGCACCTATAAGAGAAAATCTTTTCACCCTTGACAAAGCACCTAAGTACTTGTACTTTCTTAATTCAACTCTTCTAAGGGGAATTGAATCCATAACTTCCTTGGGATTAAGCTCTAGGGACTGTATGATGGCCAACTGGATACAACCATGACCTCCCTTGCTTTAATAGATACTACAAGATATTTGTATTTTTATTAATCTGTTACGATTTTCAATATTACACAAAATTTTGTATTGCTTTTGGTCCCAATATTCTATTTTAGTTAGTGTGGTATGAAGTAAGCTTGTTTGTCCAAAACAAATCAGGGCGGCCAATAAAGAAGAAGAATTATGCTGTGTGGGTTGGTGGTAGATAATTAAATGGTTGATTTACAGGTTTTCTTTGGATTGTGGAGGGATTTTGGACGTTAAACTCGAGTGTTAGCTGGACTGATTTTTTAAGATCTGATTCTTTTTATTATATCGATAATTTTTACCTTATTTGATACTGAGCTTATAAGTTAGTTTATTAATATAAAATAAATTTACAAATAAGTTAGCATTTAAAAAAGCTTCTTTATTTGACATATTTGTTTTTAATGACTTTTTAAAATGATTTAAGTTGAATAAGAGTAGTTAAATAACAATTGATTTATTTTAACAATTTAAGCTTATAAGCTAGCCTATAAATTGTGATAAAGGAGCAGGGGCACAAAGCTAAATTAATGGGTAGAGATAATGCATGGCAGACACTTGTTGGGGCTCTCTATCAATAACCAACTTCAATCATAAAGGGGCAATGTATCTTATACATATAGTGTATAAATCTTGAAAAATAATTGTTTAATGGAACACATAATTGTGATTGCAATTTGTAAAAGCCATCCCGTGCGTAAGGGCTTTTGATAAAGTCAAAAGATGTGCAAAATTATCCTCCTCCAATCATCATTACGTGGCAACTAAATCATGGTTGCGTCATTAGATGCATCTAGGGTTTGAAGGGAATTTGGTTAATACAAATTTATTGAACCCATTATTTCATATTATTTGTATATTATTGGCGCAAGAATATGTTAATATCAATATATAATATATTTTTATATGTCAAGAGTTGTTGAGTTTCATTTTTTGTGTCACGAATATCTTGCATAATGAAAAGTATAACATTAGTTATTAGCATATTTTTATTTAGGTAGAAAATGTGGAATAACTTTTTTTTTTTTTTGAAAATATGGAATGATATTATAACCTAATATTTCGATCGATATAGAAATTTCATAATTGTTTTGACGATGTTTATATATTCATACTTATAAGTGTTTGCGAGGTTACCTTCATGAAATTGTCAAGTTATATAATTTATCATGGCGTTGTAAGTAATCAGCATATAACAAAAATTGATCGAAACTTTTTCTTTAATGTATTTACTTTCTACATCATTGAGTTGCTGCGATAATGTTTGAGTATCATTTGATTTTTTTTTTCTTATAATGTGTGCATAAGGTATATTATTTTTTTTGAACTTTACAACAGATACAACAATTCCTATTTCAGCTTATCTAATTTTGCTTGGAGAGCATGTTGTAATAGATCTTCTGTAGTTTTTGTTTTACCATCTTCTTGTTTTTCTTCTTGCTCACATAACTCATTGTAATAAAAATATTTTGGTGAGTAAGGGTTTGAGGTGATATCAAATTGCTATGAATTTCAAAATCCATTTTTCCTCAATGATGTGATTTTTATTTCTGTAAGGAAAAAAAGTACAATTATTGTCGTGATGGAAGTGTTTTGCCAAATCTTAGTTTGTTATTAAAAGTGTTTGTTGTGGACCCTTGTTTGTATAACATGTATGTATATATGTATTGAACATAAGTTGATAGGAGAATAATACATAATTTTGTAGTTTTTTCCTAACAAATATAATTATATTACCAAAGTGATACATGTTAGAAAGTATCAGATGGTAATATAATATTATAGATTGACAATATATGAATACAATAAAATATATAAATTTACATTTATATATATATATATATATATTTGTATATGTAGACGTTGACATATATAAGATATCATAAAAGTAATATGTGAAATTTTTTGTAACAATATATTACAAGTAATAACGAGAAGTTAATTATTCAGATTTAAATGGTTGGTCATAATGTAAATATTTAGTGTTACATTTTTGTGTGTGTCCACCATTTTTTAATTAGATTATTAAATTCACATAAAAATTGAAAGGAATTTGTGATTAATTTGTGTAAAATTAGAGATTAGTGAAGAAAGATTTTAACAAAGGCAAGTTTATAGTGTTTGGTTTGGTTTGTTTTTTCAAACTTTTATTTTGAATTTTTCAGTTCTCATGCTTTTTTTTTTAATAACCCTTTTATTTTCTTCTTAGATTCACTTAATTTAATACTTTTTTATTTTTTAATTTTACTTTTAGATTTAGATTCACTTAATCAAAATACACTTAGGAATTTTTTTTTCGTGTATTCCTTTTATAAAAAAATTATTAATATTAAATAATAATAATAATAATAATAATAACAACAACAACAAACAAATATATAATAATAAAAATCAGTACATGTTTGAATTTATAAACTTTTTTACTAATATTTTACTTTTTAATTCTATTTAGATTATTAGATATTAGATTTTCATGTAAAAGTATAATTTAAATATAAAATATGAAAAAATTCTAGTATCATATGAAAAATCAAAAATTGAAAAATTGATTTAAAAAATAAAATCAATGAAAGCGAATTTTGATATCATACCTTGATTATTAAAATACCATGTAAAATATTACATGTAACGCCCCAAAATAAATCAACATCCTACTCCATTAAATTATTCTCAAAACGTGCGGAATCTTATCATGTTATACAACAATATGGCATTCATGTACAATAATGCATTAGATCTGTATAACGTTCCAACACGTACATGTTATAGCGATCTTTACAAGGTTCCAACATGTAAATGACAGAGTATTGCTTTTGAATCTGGGAAACCATATCTGTGACGTTTGTTCTTTCCACTACATATTTCATTTTGGCTATAGGGGTCAACACCATCATTGTTGTTGTCGACGTTGCCTTCTTTTCTTGGTCTTGTTCTACTCAAGGGGTCGACACCAACCCTGGTAGGATCGATACCTTCATGCTGCTGTGTTCCTAGATAACTACTGAAATTTAGGGTCGACACTAGCCTTTGGTGGTGTCGACACTTGCCTTTTGCTGTTGGCCTCTGGGGTCAGTCGACACTAGTCTGGGAGGTGTCGACCCTTGTTTGCTGTTGAAACCAGAATTTGCTACTAAAATTTGGCGTCGACACCTTTGGTCTGAAGGTTGACACCCTGTCTGCTGCCAACATTGGTGTTTTGCCATTTCTTCTTGAGGGTCGACACCTCTGGTTCAAGGGTTGACCCCTGTGTTCTTTTCCTTAGATTCCAGTCCGGTTTTTGGGCCTTACTTTTTGGGGGTTTTGACTTATTCTTTTGGGTTGACTTTGAGACTTTATTTCACTTTAACCTAGTACTATAAATAGGGTCCTTACTTACCCTTTTCTTCTCTTTATCTTCTCTCTTCTCCTCTAAAACTGTGAATCTCTCTCTCTCTCTCTCTCTCTCTCTCTCTCCCACTCCTTACCTCCCTCTAAAACTCACTTTTTTCCCGCAAAGATCTTTAGATCTGCTCACGTAGAAGCATCTCCTTACCTTGCTCATTTGAGATTAAGTGTAAAGCATGTCGAGGGCTTCGTTTTGATCCAAGCAAATCATTGTTTCGTCTTCGTCGACTTTTGGGTTTTTCTTCTTTCTTCCTTTTCTAAGCTTGAGGTAGGGATTCTCCGCACTCTTTTATGATTTTTAACTTAGGTATTTGCTATTTCTAAAACAATGTTGCGATTTGGAGATTTTTGAACAAACCTAGGGTTTTGGTTTAAAAATCAAAAAGAGAAATTTTTAAATGGTTTCTTGGAAATGGTTGTAGGATTGGAAATGAGGTATAGAGGTGACAAAATGGCTGGTTTTGATATTTGGAATTGATTTTGGAAGAAAAGGGGTTTTACCCTAAATATTGATTTTGTATAAATGATTGGTATTGGTGTTGGAAACATGGAATTTGATTGTTATTAATGGAAAAATGGTGAAGTTGGGTATGTATTATCACTCATGTCTTGGGACTTAGAAAGTTTATCTTTATAGAAATTATTTTATCTATTTAGAGATATTTGTTTTGGACTATCGGTGGAGGATAGTTATGATTGTTGTAGAAATTGCATGAAAACTAAGAGAATTGAAACCGTTTTCTTATCCATTTGCATTGAGCATTGTTGCATATTATCACATTGAAAATGTATACTGTTTTGAGAAAAAGGTGAATACTTGGCGAATTTGGGTAGGGGGTGTGGTTACAAATGTTAAGTTGGCCTACGTGTCCTTGGTGAAAGACCAGAAAATCGTGCAGATAGGTGTCGAGCTTTCCGGTTAATATCGGTAAAAATGACAAAGAGTATTGCTTGTATAGCTTGCTAGTAGGCACGTACCTAGAGATTCACAGTGTTGTATTTACAGTATTGTTTATAGTAAAAGAGAAAGGATGTTATGAATTGTTTTATAACCTGACATTACATGGTATTTGAAAGAAATGTAAAACGTTTTAGCACATAGCATATGCATTCACCTTATATCTTTGTTAAGATTCATATACTGTGTTGGATTATTTTCTACTAAGCTTTGGCTCACCCTATGTGGGGATAACATTTTTAGGTACTGAAGATATGCCTCCTCCAAGACAATAGCTTGGGAGGACTTGAAACAAGAGCTTCATGTTGTTCATTTGTGTATTTGTTTTTGTACAAGCCGAAGGCTTTATTTGTATTGAGTTTATAGGGCATTTCTTAATTGCTCAACTTATTTTCATATCTTTAACAATGTAATACATGCTTTAGATTCAAGGTTAGGGCTTATGAATGTATAACTGCATGTGCTATCCTTTTTAATATGAGATCATATGGAATGGAAGAGACCGTATAATCAGAATGATATGCTTAATTATGAGTGTTCGTGGATGGCTTCATTGTAATTATTTCGGGGCGTTACATATTGCATTCCTTGAATTCATAACGTGAAACCAAAAATGTAATCGAAATAAATTAACATTCGTTCTAATGTGTTAATGCCTTAAAGGTTATAATTTTCAAGGCCTTGCCTAGTTACAACAAAAGAGTTACAACTCAATACAAAGAAGCCCTTGGTTTTAACATAAAACAAAACAACAACCTAATGAGCCTCAAGCTCCAAGATCCTCCCAAGCTATTGTCTTGGTGAAGGCACGCCAATCTACCTGAAAATGGTTTTCTACGTAGAGTGAGTACAAAATCCAGTAGAGACAATCTCAATGACATATATGATGCTTAATAATGCCATAAGGTGAATGCATATGAAATGCCATGATAAAATATGCATTTTCTCGTTTCAAACAATGCTATGCAAGAGTTCCAAAATCACACTTCCAACACTTTCCTTTAAAAACAACACAATGGTAAATACAAAGGGTGAATCTTCAGGGCTAGCGTTCAAAAATAGTAAACTATCCAAGCTAACTATGCCATTTTACCGGGATTATCTAGATGGAATTGGCAACTACCGTGTAGGTTTCTGGTCTTACATCAAGGACACACAGGCCAACTTAATTACCACAACCCTTTACAGCTTTACAATTTTATTTACCCCTTCCAACGACACACTACATGTGTTTCCACAGAACAATTTCAAAACATAAAATCTCCAATTTACAAGTCCATGATATGCACAATGTGGTGTATGATTTGTAAACAATTCCATTTCTTATTCCACATGCAATTTCTAACACATGACAATACTATCTTCCACCGATAGGTAAAATAGTTTTCTCTACTACAATTATTAAAAGATATCAGTAACAATAATAATAATATTCCAAAACGATATCAAAGTTGGAATCCCAATGATTTATAAAAAATCTCCATGATTCTTGATAATAACATTCACATTCCTTACGAATCATGTGAATCTCAACAGAAAATATTCAATTTCCAAAATTGTTCATATAGTTTTCCAACAAACCATTATTTCAAAAAGAGTAAATAATACTCGATATTTTCCAATAGTTTAAAAAAAAAAATATTTTTTCAACCAAACCTCCTTTCATCAAAATCCCATAACATTTACAATTACATTCCCTTGCCCCCCCCAAAAAAAAAAACACACACACACACACACGCAAATAATATATCCAACATCCTAGATTTTGATAAAATTTTAGGGATTCCTTCCCAAAACACAATTTTCTTCAAAACCTTCCTACACAACAATAGTGCTTACCAATTTCAACGATAACCGAAAACAAGAGTTTTTTTCCCAATTTGTGCATTAATACATATATAAACCAAAAACCTAACTTTTCGAAAACCCATAACTAACAAGGATAACATATAATGAAACTAAATAACATATACATTGTTAAGAAAATCCCTACCTCTACAATAGAAAAAGACATGAACAAACTCCAAGTTTTGACGATGACAGAAACTCGAACTTTCTAGATCAAAATGAAGGTGGCGAGATTTACAAATTTGAATGTATGGAGAGATTTAAGCAATAAAGTTAGAGAGAAGGATGATAAATGGGTTTTTTAGAAGTTGTTGCATCATATTTTCATGCCTTAGTATATCAAATATCAAGTTTTGAGGCTTTAGAATGAAAAAAAATGAGTTAGAACACCAAGAACACGCACTAGACTTGAATTTTGCTTGCTTGGCGCTTGAGTGGCCACCATCGGGCGCACGAGCATGCAGAACACAATCTTCCTCCCCTGAACCACCATTTGAGCGGCCTAGGCCACCACTCAAGTAGCCAAGATGGGCGCACGTGAAGCCAATCCTGTTTCAATTCACTTTTATGTCATACCTTGCAACTTTAAAATGAGCATATATCTTTCATTCGGGCTTAGTTTTAAGTGATTCTTGAGTCTAAATTCAAACTGTGCAAGTTTAGTTTTCAATGGTGATAATCTCACATCGAAAATTTTAGTATACAAAAATATATGTTTAAATTAGTGAAGGCTACTCATTTTTCTTCTAACCATTTCATGCTAATTCCTCTCCTAGATAAGTTCTCTTTAATTCCTTCCCATTTCCTTAAACCTTAAACATCTAAACATTATATTTTCAATGCAAAACATATGAAATTGTTGTAGAATACTTAAGGCCCTTCAACGTACATTTTTGGCACAACTTCGATATAAAGCCTTAATCACCTAGGTTGCTTCTAGGCATGCATTCGATATATGTTTGACACTAGACTTAGACTTGAATTAGGTTTAGAAAAGTCTTGGATAATCTAAGAAAATATTAAAAAAACACTAAGTTAAGTTAGAACACTTGAAGTGAATTTACAAGTTTGCCAGTTTGTGTGTTTTTATTGCCTTGTTTCTACTTCGTGTAGGTTAAGTTTTGGAGAAGGGGAAACCTCATTGCTTTTGAGCCATTTGTGAGTAATATTATTGTAAAGTTGTGTTCAAAAATTAGTTTTGAAAACTTGAAGATATGCTTTGTTTCATGAAACACTTATTTTACTTCGAATGAATGAATATTCCATATTTTCATGAATCTAGTAGTGGCATCCTTTTGTGAGTCCTAGCCATTGGAGGACGTTTGTTTTCGTGCCATGGCCATTATTGAGATCTCCCTTTGATGACCAAGAATGGTTGTTTCGTTTGCATTGTTGGATGTACCATGTTATCATGCTTTTGATTATAAGTTATTCGCATGAAATATTTGAATGCTTTGGGAATTATGAATAGAAATGGATGCTTTGCAAATCTGATTAGAATTCATTCATTTATCACTTTACTATAATATTATTCACTAGGCAATGGCTCACCCCTCTCCTTTATATCTATATATATATATATATATATGTAGGTGACAAAGAGCTTGGTTACAAAAAGATGTTGATTAAGAGTGGTCTTGAATGATTGTGATGGTTTTGTATAAGCTTTGTCATAAGTTTTGTATTTTACTTTTGTTGTACGGATCATGTAATGAAATGAGATAATGATTCAAGAGGAATGTATACTTTCATTTTATATAGTTATGCACTGTGCTAAATGGATGTTTCAAATGGACTCAATATAAGCAAGTAATGGCTTTGCACTTAAAAATGAACAATTTGCCCCAATTATTCTCAGAGTCCAACTTGTTTTGTAGGCTAGGCCTTCGGTAGTTCATGACTACTGGCTGGTCACCTCACCATCCTATTTGGGGCGGATTGGGGTCCTGACAACAATGATCGACAGTTTTCTCAATGGCTTTTGTCATACAGACGGGTGGATGAATCTAGACAAGGCTCATTTGTATTCAACATAGTGTTACCAAGGTACTAGGTGTGTTCGGATATTGTTTCAAATTGAGTTATTTCTTTTGTATCATCGTTAGTTTTTATATCATCTTCAAATTTGTGTTGGCTCATTTTATCTCTAGTTTGCCCAAGAGTCGGAGGACCCTTTAGTGCAAGATTCTGTACATGGGATGTGGTCAATGATAGAGTTAAAGTCCACAATCCTTTGAAGGTCTCTGATCATTGTCACCATCTCGACAGAGGTGGGTTTGACCATGGATAAATTTGATGCACTTGGATTGAGTTGGGTTGTATGGGCTAATTGAGTTGGGTCTTTTCTAAGTGGATTGTTCTTGACTTAGTAAATAGAACTGGACTAGGCTTTTTAAGAATCTGTTAGACTGGGGTTTCTTTTGAATTGGATTAGGCTTTTACTGAGTTTGATGGGCTAGACTTTTCTAGGTTGGATGGAATCTTTATTTATTTTTCTAGGTTGGATTTTTTTTTTTTTAGTTGACTGGGCTTTTTCTAAGTTAGATGAATTAGGCTTTTTTGGGTTGGTTGGACTCATTATTTATTTATTTATTTATTTTGGGCTGGACTTTTTTTGAGTTGACTGGGCTGTTTTCGGGTTAGGTGGGCTAGACTTTTTTGGGTTGGATGGACTCTTTATTTATTTATTTATTTTTCTAGGTTGGACTTTTTTGAGTTGGCTGGGCCTTTTCTGGATTGGATGGAATAGGCTTTTTTGGTTTGGATAGACTAGTGTTTTTTTGTTTTTCTTTTGTAAGGATGCACAAAAGTATTTTGAATCTGGCCCACTTGACTTGGTAATCCCGACACCAACGAAAATATCTCATTAGATCATGGCACTTGTCAGAGAGGGTGAGACACAGTCTTTAGCCCCAATTCTGATTATGAATTTAGTGACCCATTCAAACACAATCTTTGAAGTTCTGATCTTTCGACCAAATTCAACACAGTCCCCTAACTTCTAATTTTCTGTCAAATTGAACACAATCTCTAGATTTTGACTCAAATTGTGACTTTGATATGATTTTATATCTTGAAACAGATTTTTCCAATATTCTGGTTTGATTCTCTAAAGATTTTTCCCTTTTCTACATGATGATTAGGATCCTAAAAGTGAATGATTAAGCAATTGTCTCCTAATCAAATATTATTCAAGGAATTAGGGTTCTTACCAAAGTGATCAATCAAACAATTGCCTTCCCATTCATTATTATTTACTTAAGGAATCCCAATTCTATTCGAAAGTACATGATCAGATTACAGCTTCCAATTTTATTTTTTAAATTCTCTCAATATATATATATTTAAAAATATTTTTGAGGAGTTTAGATTTTGTTCCAAGGAATCAATCAAACAATCATCTCTTAGCCAAATATCTTTTAGGGGAATCAAAACTTTATTCAAAATAGAAGACTTGATCACCAATTCCTTACCTAACATTTTTCTAATAAAATTGAGATTCCTCCAAAGTTAGTGGGCCAAAGATTTTTATTCAATTAGCACACTTTCCATAATTTCCAAAATTCTACTCAAATTTTTCTTTAAAATTTTCCAAGGAGTTTCAGATTTTATTCAAAGCAATCAACCAAACAATCATCTCATAGTCAAATGCCTTTTAGAGGAATTGAAATTTTATTCAAAATAGAATACTTGGTCATCACTTCTTTTTCTACCATTTTTTCATAAAATCGAGATTCCCCCAAAGCCAAAAACTTAAAGTTATGCAAATGGTCCTTGTAATTTACACAATATGTCATTTTGGTCCTTGTTATTTTAATTTGCTTGATTTTACTCCTTAATTTAACGGATTGTCTCATATGGGTTCAATAAATAACGACCATTAGGTTTGGTGGACGAAAACTCAAATGATGTGTCAATTTGGTCCCTGTAAAAGTCGAGCAAATTAAAACAACATAGACCAATTTGACGGATCGTGTAAACTACAAGGATCAAATTGATATATCATTTGAGCACATGACGATTTTTTGTCTACCAAACCTAACGGCTGTTATTTATTGGACTAATATGACACAATCCGTTAAATTAAGGGACAAAATCGAGCAAATTAAAACAATGGGAACCAAGTTGACATATCGTGTAAACTACAAGTACCATTTGTATAATTTACCCTTTTTTTATTCAATCAAACACTTTTCATAATTTTTGAAATTCTATTCAGATTTTTCGTTTAAAATTTTTCAAGGAGTTTCAGATTTTACTCTAAGCAATCAATCAAACAATCATCTCATAGTAAAATACCGTTTAAGGGAATTGAAATTTTATTCAAAATGGAAGACATGGTCATTACTTCCTCATCCATCATTTTTCCATAAAATCAAAATTCCCCCAAAGTCAATAACTTAAAGGTTTTCATTCAATAAAACACTTTCCATAATTTTCAAAACTCTACTTAGGGTAGATTTTTTAATTTTTTTTAATGTTGCACCTTGATCATATATTTTCTTATAGAATAGAGATTCTACTTAAATTCCATATTTGTAAAGGTAATAGTTCCTCAATTGATCATTAGGGTAAGAATTCAAATTCAAAACTATCCTTTAAATTGGGAAACCATCCGTTAATTTACCATTGGTTGTCAGAACCATAATCATGATCAAATCACTGCATAATTGGACCCCCAGATTTTGGAATCAAATCATTGCCCATAATAGTCTTAGATTTTTTAGAACCAAAGCACTGCCTAATTGAACCCCAGATTTCTGGAATCAAATCACTGCCTTTCTGATAACTGATCTTGGAATCCAATCACACCATTTCCATTCAAGACAAGATATCACATAATCACATAATTTGCATTCATGCCTATTGGGGGTAAGGTTGCCCTGTCCTAATTTGGAAAGTTTTATGGATTCACTAAATCATACCAAGAAGGCAACAATCTAATCTTGAATAGGTAGTTTCTTATCCTAATTTGAATGGTGCTAAGGCTTTCCACCATATGCAAAGGAAAGTTTAGTTAAGAGGGTACATCAGCTATGCATATCAATATACCTCCCATGCCACCTTAGAGTATAAGGGGATGATCAAACGGTACTAATAGAAAATTCTAATTCTTGCTTGTTGACATTAACACAGTCCGTGAATGATATCTGGGATATTAGGTAATGAAGCAATTTTTTCCCGAGCCCACAATGATGCTATGCAATTAAATAATTAACACACTAATCTCATAAAATACAAATTTTCAAGTCAAGCTCACTTAAATCCCTAGTGGAGTTGTGTCACGACCCAAACCTGCCCTTATAGGTTTAGTGTCGTAACCGGCTAGTAATCCTTGGATTACCAAAGGCCTCTTAACAGAATAACCTATAATTAGGGGCTACGAAAGCAAATATATAACATATACTTAGTCCATCGAGCTGTGAAGACATACATGAGACAAATAATTTTGAACTTTTATAAACTTACGAGTGACGTCAAAAGATACAGTATTTACACGTCACTTCATGTGCATATTAACAAAAATTTTGTCCGAAAACCAAAAGAAACAAAGGTTAATACATTTACAAAAACAGCCATTAAACTTGATTCAATCTGCAACCTCCTTGGGAGGTGCAAAGGGTGGCTGACAAAATAGAATTTCAGGCCATTAACTTTGGGCCTGGTCTCGCGTATGATCACCTACATATATAATATAAATAGTGAGCTGGAGCCCAGTGAATAATAACAAAGTAAAGGGTTTTAATGAATGTTGCCCATAACAATTACAGAAAATAGAATTCAGTAGTTAACAAAAATGGATTCATAATCATGTTCAGAAATCAGAGTTCATAACAGAAACAGATTTAGAATCAAACTCATAATCAGAATTTGCAGTTAATCATACGTGGTACATCCATTAGCACTAGTAGAAACAGTTGACCCATAAAGGGATGGCCATAAAGGCATACAGTTGACCCATAAAGGGATAGCCATAAAGGTGTATAGTTGACTCACGTGCACGGAGAGAGTACAGTTGGCTCATAAGACGTACAGTTGACCCATAAAGGGACGTATACAGAAGGATCCATAATAGTTGGCTCATGAGACGTACAATTAGCCCATAATTGGGATGTAACAGAACATATAACAGATGTCATCTGAAGCTAATGATGCCACGAGTACATTTCAAAAATTTGGACAATCATTCATTCATACAGAAAATAATATTTTAGAAAATTGATCATTTCATATCATCAGAAAATAATTAAAGTTAAACATAACTTTACAGAGTTATTACTCACAATTAATAGATGGCTCCAAGGCAACAGACAAAATGGGAAAATCAGACGTCTTGTGGCGCGTGACCTACACAGTTTCAGAATGAACATATACTAAATTACATACCCGTAATTATTAACTAAATCCCCTCTTAGCTTGGTGTGTTTCTACTTCTTAACTACATTATTATGTCTTAAACATGGCCTAGGAATGCCTAGGATGCAATGAGGATGCACAAGTGCATTTAAAAACACTTGGTTAAAATGTTGAAAACAGGGGTCCTCGCTTGAGCGTAACTTCCTTCGCTTGAGCAGACATGAAAACATATGAGGGGCTGCTCAAGCGCAACTTCCTCAGCTTGAGCGGTCTACAAACTTTGAAAAAGTACTGGTTGCTTGATTTCTTTGCTCGATACTCGCTCGACGCTCGCTCGAGTGTGAGACTCATGGCCTCGCTCGAGAGCAACTTTTGCCGCTCGAGCAGTCTGCAAAAATATGAAACTTCTGGGTGCTTGCATTTAACGCTTGAGTGGACCTTTGGTTGGTCGAGTGGAGATGCAGAAACAAAGGTGGCCGCTTGAGCACAGGATCTGTCGCTTGAGCGGGAAGGCCGAATTCTGGAATTTCTAGTTTCACCTCCAATCTTCCAAACTCAACTTCAAAGCTATAAAACTCATCCTTATGGGCCAAAAACTTAAGGAAACTAAAGGAAACACTTGGAAATGGTTAAAACATGATGAATTCATAATCATTTCACCAAATCAAGGCCCAAAAACTTGCCAATTGACCAAAATGAAACTCAAATTTTTGGAAAACATAACATGCATGCAATGATTGGCTTCAAGGCATCCAAAATATGATCATTTGGTATAACATGATATAAAACAAGATGAATTCTCATAACAAAGGTGGAATGAACACATGCAATGGCCAATTATTTGAAATTTCAACTTAAATTATGATGAAAATGAACATGCAAGCATGGTATGATAAATATTTCTTCATTCTAGCTCAATACTCATGTTAATCCACTCAATCCTCTTGAATTCGTGAATTAACCAGCTCAAAAACAAGACTAAAGGCTTGAATTCTCACCTTAGCCTCTTAATTTCTTAAGATTTAGAGGTAATCTTGAGCAATCCTTTAAATCCCCAAGCAATGACCTTTTCTACCTCAAGTTGATCTCAAGTTCTTAGCCCCCCCTCTCTCTCTCTCACACACACACACACACACACACACACACACACACACACACACATTTTTCCTCTTGGAGTCTTAAAGATGATGAGGAAAAGGTGGCTCAAGTGGTGTGTATGGGCCTTATATAGGCTTGGACTAAGAAATTCTTTAATTAGGCTTAATTGAGCATTAATTACTCTAATTTAATCATTCCGAATCGAATTTCAACTAAACCGACCATAAAATTCTAAAAATTCTAATTAACACATAAATCAAGTCAATTTCTAAATCAGATGTTGATAAGGCTCTCAATTCGCAAACCAAAATGAAAACATGAACAAATCTTTCTACGTTGAACATATATAAACACAAATAGGGCAATACAGGATGCAAAATTTTACTTTAATTTCTTATTAAACATTATTAAGCATGGACTAATGTTAATCATGGGTCAGGGTGTTACAAGTCGCCAACTGTGGATGCCGTGTCTTTTTGGGTATGAGGCACGTTTCCACTCAAATGTTGTGCCAACTTGCTTTAACCAAAATAGAGTTGCCACGTAATTTTTATAGAGAATTAAGAAACGTTTAACAATGAAACTAATCTAAGGACTTGATCCATCATAACTAGAGATTTTCAAGTTTGGGAGCTAAGATACAAAAAGG
Source organism: Camellia lanceoleosa (assembly GCA_025200525.1). NCBI lineage: Eukaryota > Viridiplantae > Streptophyta > Magnoliopsida > Ericales > Theaceae > Camellia > Camellia lanceoleosa. The sequence continues at coordinate 147,883,178 of CM045759.1, forward strand.
GAAGGTCATTGAATGAAAGCAACCCTTTTGTCCAATTCGAAGATTGGCCTATACTAATTCTCTATTTTATGATTTTAGTGGCTAATTATTGATACAAGTCATTTTAAGCCTAAAAATCCTCAACTAATCTCAAACTAAGATAGAGTATATGGTGTGTAATTTTAGTAACAGTCACAATGCAAGCAGATAAGAAATGAAGATTGAGAACCAAGAATTACCTAAGACTGAACATTTTCATTATTTAGGATCAATTATCACAATGATTGGGGAGATTGGAGCAGATGTGGTCTACAGAATTAAGGCGGGGTGGCTTAAGTGAAGGAGTGCGTCTGTAGTGCTGTGCAATAAATGAGTAACCATTAGACTAAAAGAGAAGTTCTATAGAATGGCTATTAGACTGGCGATGTTGTATGGGATAGAATGTTGGGCAACTAAGAAACATGTAGATAAGATGAGTGTAATTGAGATGAGGATGCTAAGGTGGATGTATGGCAAGACTAGAAAATACAGAGTTAGGAATGAGTATATTTGAGAATGGGTAGGAGTAGTACCAATAGAAGATAAGTTTAGAGAGAATAGATTGAGATGGATTGGTTACATACAACGGAGACCAACAGAGGCAATAGTGAAGAGATGCGATACAGTGACGGTAGATGGCAGTGTTAGAGGAAGAAGTAGACCTAGATTGACGTGGACTAGTGTAATAAATAGAGATATAAATCTCCTTAATTTAACTAACGAAATGAGCTTGGATAAAGTCGATTGAAAAAGAAGGATTCATGCAGCAACCCCATTTGATGGGACTCAAAGTTTGGTTTGGTTTCGATTTGGATTTAGAGAATAAAGCAATATCTTTATAAAAATGATGATTTTCCAAACAAAGAGGATTTTTAATGATTCATGGCCATAGACTCAACTGAAAATAAATAATATTTATGAAAATCATTCAAAACAATCAATTTTTCATAGAAAACATATAACTCTGATTATTGAAATAACAATGCAAGAAGTGCACATATGTTATGGGAACGGAGAAAACTTACCCAGATGCCCACTTACGCGTCTTTCATGCAGTACATAAGTTAAAGATGACCTAACATGCAACCAATCATACAAATCATGACTCTAAGCCCAATTTGAGACTACTAGAATGATGCTTATGCGTGAAAAGCAAATAACAAAAAAGAGAAAAATACCAAAAGCTACATGATGATTCAAACCAGGCTTAATGCATGATTTCTACATGATTAAATATGCCTAAGCATGTTGTTTTAATAAAAGGAAACAAAACATGCGAGATAAAGTGAAAAAGCAAAAATAAATAAATAAATAAATAAATAAATAAAATAAAATAAACAAACTACATGATGAGTCAATAGATGAATGCCTCAACTAAGACTAACTATTGAAAAATGAAGCAAATGGGTACTAAAATTAACAAAAGATGAAAATTTTACCAGCTGGTTTGAATAAGGCGAAGGCAAATGAAGAAAAGACAAGAAAATAAAGGTTTTTTTTTACTTGCAAGTCTCCCTCAAGCTTAGGTTTTTGAAATATTTTCAGTTTTTCAAGCCTTTGAATGATTTTCAACGTTTATAGTTGCTTTGGGTGTGTTATTTTCAAAGCTAAGGCTAGAAAAGAGAAGGAGATGAGTGTTTTTCTCTCAAGACTCACTAAAAACTCTCAAAAGTCTAATCCCTTGAAAGGGAGGGAGAGGGGTCCTTTTCATAGGTAGAGGGGAAGCTTTTGAAGCACTATAAGAGCTTTCTATCGCTTCCTCTCATCGTCTCCCTCCATAAATGTGCAAGGATTGAGTTTCTAAAAGAGGCTCTGCCATTCTTGGATGTGTGCACACATGAAGTTTGCACACCACTTTCCTTGGTATACATGCCATCTATGCGTGCACAAGTGTGGGGTCCTATGCCCTTGGCTTGCTTGTGACCCAAGTAAGTCCGAATTTCTTTCCAATAAATGTTTTTAATAAAACTAGCCACTAATTTTAGAAAATGGCTTTGATCAAAGCACGACTGGGCTCTCCTCTCTCCTCTCTCTGGGTTAGAAAATAGGTTTCCGACTAAAAATAGTATGCAAAAAGTTACTTTTGGGCCAAAATGGGTTTAAACAGCAACTCCAAACAATTTCAAATATTCTAAAGGTGAAGCAGTTACCGTTTCATCATCGGGAAGCTTGCAAGCGCCCGAAATCTTAAGGTCAGTCAAAACGGGATGTTTACAATATGTTTTTGAAGGGGTTTACAAATTAAAAAAAATAAATAAATAGTAATTATTCGCAGGTCTTGTTATACGGACCTATGAGTGTTTGCATAGATAAAAAAGTCCCACAAGTGCTAAAAACTAATAATTAGTGACATTGTTTTGTGACAAATTTTTCAACTGTCGCTAAAAACTAATAATTAGTGATACTTTTATTTATTTATTTATATTTTTTTATGGAAATGTTGCTAAAAAAATTAAAAATAGGATTTTGTGGTAATAATTAAAAGTGAACATGACTTTTTGATGCACCAAAAACTCAAGAGGACTTATTAGTGCACCAATCTTTCTGATAGAATTTTTGAGTTAGTTCCCCTTAAAAAAATGAGGCTTTCATTTTTACTAAAAAAGAGCCCAATAATAGAGTTTTGGGTTGATTAAAATGAGTTTAAATGATTCAAGTCCTACTCCAATTTAAACCTTTGTTTGAGATTTATTAGTAATGTGAATAAGTTAAATTTAGTAAATTTCTTGATGAAGTTAGATAGTTTTCTATCTTCAACTTAATAAATTAATATAACTTATAAAAATTAAATTATTCGAGTTTGGCTCGATTACATTGTTGTTTTATTGTTATAATAGTTCAAAAAACAACAATGATTAAGACTTCCATTTTTTGGAGACCCTCACAGTCCCTTTTGGATCTCCATCATTGATGGTGTGGACCCCACACATACATCAACGGTTCAGATTCAAAAGAGGTTGTGGGAGTTTCCAAAAAATGAGAGTTTCATGCATTTTTCTTTTTCAAAACCAAACAAAAGCATTTTTTAATTCTCATAATTTTCAAGTTAAATTTCTACAATTGACTACTAGGTTCATTTATAACTCCACATGCAACTTTTCTTATTCTTCTCCTTTTTCTTTTTAATTTTTTAATTTTGAATTTATTTTTACAAATGAGTGTGAGAGACGATAAGATATTTTATATGTTAATTCTCTTATATTAATACTTTCTCATGCCAGGGAGAGGTGTCATTGCTTTGGTTGATGTAATCTTGACTTTTAATTTGTAGTTGGTACTTGAAAAAGAAGTCATCGGCACATCGAAGTAATTAGATTTTATACAACCAAATCATGTGAGATGGATTAACCACAATAATAATCAATTTTTAAGAATGAAAATAAGATTGTATTTAGATCATGAATTTGGGTTGAAATTTATAAAAAAAAAAAGAAAAAAAAAATATAACTATATTTCACTTACCTTCTTTTTGCTTTTCTAAATCACTATTCAAATCAATGATCTAAATGCAACCTAAAGAATAAATTATTTGGCTTGGTTGTTATTTAATTTTATCTGGGGGGGAGCATGATCTCACCTTTGGATGAAATCTAGTCATGGATGATACATTGCATCATGAAAAAAAAAAAGAAGCTTCGAAGTGGTGGCTATCAACATCCTGCCTTTTTCTCCAGCAACTCCATGCTTCTAATTATCACAATGATCATCATCTCTATCTTTTCCTATTAAAAACAAACATTAATTTCCCCTCTCATTTCGGTTGCATGTGCTTTACACAATAAGTTGGTTTTGATCAAGACATTACAATAAATAAATAAAAATAGAAGTCCTCAATTTATATTCTTAAATTTATTTATGATAATGAGAGGATTGGATTTTATATGATTGAATTTGTAACAAATAAAAAATTGACACGTAAAGTATTACAAATCAAATTAAAAATTGATTTTTAGAAATCTCAAAAAAAAAAAAAAAAAAAAAATGTACAATAAATATATATGTCTGGTTGATAGAGTTTAAATGAATTAACATTTTTATTTAGTTGTTTTAGTTTTTAGAAAAGTGAAAGCCACTATATAGATTAATAATTACTACCAAGTTACAACACTATAAATTTTGTGGAATCAGATTCATTGAATAATAATTATTCGAAGGAGAGTAAAAATTTAATGTTACAGCACTATCGATGATGACGTAGTATTACCAACTAACAATAAACTTACACCACAGCATAGAATAATAATCGGGAGTGGCGCATCGAGCACAACATGTGTAAAAAGAGAAGAGAAGAACAAAGAACATAAGAATAGGACTTGAGAGAGATATGATGCATATATATCTTTCAAAGGACAGTGATGGAAGCAATCAGTAAAGTGAAGAACAAAACTAGTACTCCTACAAAAGAAAGAGAAAAAAAGGCACAAATAATAGATGGAGCTGGGTTGGTTGGTCCATATACCACATTATACAACAAGTGATTGGAGGAGAGGAGACATAATGAGTATTTAATCAAAGTAAGAATGGGTATCTCATATGTTATCCTGTTCATATGTCATGGTTGGACCTACCACAAACCACAAAGCAAAAAAAATGAGAGAGGAGTATATCATATATGAGTGGGTGTTGTGGTTTTGTTATTGTTGCAAGATGTTGGATGACTCAGATAGATATATTGATGATTTTGAAAACGTGGAAAAATAATTTGGGCAGCAGCCTCTAACAACACACAAGCAAAGTCCACCCTTCTCCAACGAGTGGCCGAGCCCGGATTTTAATTTAGGAGGGGTATTATTGAATTAAAATCTTATCAAAAATTACAATCCTATTTATTTATTTATTTATTTTTGTTTTTTGGGATGGGAGAAAATTAATAGTTAGTTGTTAAATTAGCATGTTGGGGGAGTTGCACTTTCAACGTCTCTTTGCAAGCAAGCCTTGCCTCTATTCCATTCCTAATGATGGAATCAAAGATTTCGCCTTAGAAAAGACTTGGTGATCAAAAGGCTAACCATACAGGCTAGAACCCCTTGGTTACAATCTAATTAACCAATCATTATCTTTATTGTTATTAATTTAATTTTATGTATGATGATCATTACGGTTCAAAAAATAATCATATTTCCTTATAAATTATGAGAAAAAATTATATCAAGATACACACTGAGAAAAGAGATATAGAGGGATAGAGAAAGAAATGGGAGAAAGATAAATAAATAATACACCGGGTTTGTCATATGTATCATTTGTTCTTTTCACGGGGTTTGTTATATATCACTTTTTGTTTTTAACCGTTTTGAGTTATTGAATTATATGACAATATATTATTAGTTATTATTAATTGTGTAATAATTATCTATAAAAAAATAAATTAATTATGAGTATTTATATACGAGGTCATATAAAATAATAATAAAAATATCAGTGATATATATATATATATATAACATTTCTCTAATATAAAATTTATAAATAATTTTTTTAGCATAATTAAATATTTAAAATGACAAATTAAACATATATATATATAACAAAACAAGGCAGAGTTTGAAAATGTGTTCCTCACATTTGTCTTACAAGGACATTTTAATGGTTGAGATCAATATGTGTTATTCACTTTGGATGGTGCAGATTTAGCCCTTTCATTTGCCACTAACTCTTTCACATCTCAAACACACTTGAGATAAAAAATAAACGGCTCAGATCAATTTTTTTTCCCACCAAATGCTCTTTCTCTCTCCTCCTTCATCTCTGCCCAAATCCTCCCTCTTTCTCATTTCAAAGAAATCCTCCCTCTTTCATATGCTCTTTGCTTTCTCCCTTTCCTCTCACGACGACACTGCCACTCACCGACTACCGACCACCTCTCCTCACCTCTTGCTATCCTCTTTTCTCTCGTCCTCCTATTTTACCTCTCTTATCATGTGACAACATCACAATCATTTGGAGGTAAACTACAACTTACAAATTTGCAATCCATGATATTTTTTTCCTTTACAGGGTGTAACAAGTCTGCGAGGGAACTCATGGGTTACAGTTCGGACTTGAATTTGTCACGGTTCTAAATCTGAACCAAATAGTCCAAATCCGGCAAATCGTTTTGAGAAAATAGATTTTTGAAAAGAAGTGTCAAACATGAACTGCTTTGCCAGATATAGAGTCGCCACCTAAATATTTTTTAATAGGGGAATTTAGGAAACCCTGACTCGGTGCCAAAGGCCACGTGTCCGTCATCACCAAAGTTGCCTCGGCTCAGGAGCTTGGGTACGACTGGGAAAGATTAGCTATGAGCACCCCCTCTCGCCCGGTCCGAAGACCGGCCTCTACTAACCGCGATATCCGATTTTGAAAACGTTATGTGTTCTTATTTCGGTTATTAGCCTAGAATTACTATGTTATGTGCACAGCAAACAAGTATAGACTAGATTGCCTAATTTGGAAATAAGCATTGCATATCCGTTTGTCTTTAAAAAAAATACTTTGAAATTTGCTACTCGCAAGTAGGCTAAAATACGGATTTCAAAGAGTTTTTCCAACTCAGACAATCCAACCTTCACCCACAGGCAATCAAACAGTTTATCACATAAGCATCTAGCCACATGGTAAGCATGCTGTCATGATAGCATTCACACACATGCGATATGCTAAAGCACGAAAATACTTACATCGTACTCCGTGCCAAAACAATAAACTAGTTAGCAAACGTGCATGGCCTTAATTCATGTCAATTTGACTAATGCAACACATGCAGGATGCAATTAGGGTAGGCTCGGCTAACCTAAACATGGCATGTGAAATGCGATCAATTGATGCACGTATTCAATTTGGAATTGAAGTATAAATGCAGTTAGCATGATGCGCCAAGCCCGGTGCATGCAAGACAAATGTATGGATGCACGCATGTAGCATAAGGTATGCTAATTTAAACATGCCCTAATCTACCATCATAAGCGGGTAAATAAAAGGGAAGAAAGAAGTGGGGATTGGAAGACATGCACACACACGCACCCACACTTATTACAGATTTGCCCTCGCCCGGAGGGACTGAATAAATATTATAGATAATTAACCTACAAGCTGATTAAATATTACAGATTGCCTAAGTAGTTAACAAACTAACTAAGCTAGGAAAAATAATAAACCGTCTCGGGAAGAGAGCCCAATGCAATGCATGCTCGGTCTGCTTTCGGAAGCGCTTGCCATGCATAGGCGCTTGTTTTCCCTGCTCTGCCCCTCTAAAGACTGCCAAAGTCTCTGAATTGCTTCCCTGGACATTAGGAGACACCACCGGCTGAGTAGAATTGCCACCGGCAGTGGGATGTGGTCATCGGCTGTTGATGAATCCATCGGCCACCAATTGGTTGCCTGTCGGCACTCTGTGCAGTTGATCGGCAAAAAGTTCCTGCAGAACCTATTTGATAGCAGCAGAGGACAGAGCCTTGCATGGCAATGCAATTCAAGCCATGTATGCACCAATCACGTCCCTTATCATGTTAGTGACTCAAGGGGACATGCTCCTTGGTTCTTGGACCATCAATCGCGCATTTCCATGCGTGATGGCCCAAGGGACCAAGTTATGCATTTTCATGTCAAATGAAATGTATTACATACAATCAAACCAAGGGGCTTCTACCTCCATCATGACTTGGTCAAGAGGTGGAGCATGTATGCCAATGCAATGCAATCCTAATCATGTGAGCTAGCATGCGACATGAGCATACAAGCAAGTGATGTACACTAAGTACACAAACTAAGAAAACAAGCAAACAAGCATGCCATAACTATGAAAACTACTAAAGCATGCAAGATGCAATCTAATCATGCGACATGCTAGCAACTTGACCAAGGGAATACATGCCAAATGCGAGTGATTTCAAGCATGCAACACATGCAACCAAAGCATGCAAACATGGGATAATGTAACGACACTTGAATGGCATGCAAGGGATGGACTTACACTAATTGCACAGCTCTAAGTTAGGTCCAAAACAGTGGCCAATGTGCCCAAAATGAAGGACTAACACATACGCGCACATGCATGCAAAGGGTGTCCAATACTTCAAGCATTTAAAAGCAATTCTCAAGCACACTAAAGAGGATGCAAACATGGACAAATGACATGCATTAAGCTTTGAAAATTATGCAAGAACATGGTGCCAAACCAAGCAAACAAGATAGGCTAAGCATGTAACAATGGTCCAAGATTCAACGCAAGCTAAAGGGGTATTTGACCACACTTAGCAAGACCAAACATGGGACGAATTTAATGACCAAAAACAGAGTTTTAGCACATAAAACAAAGCCAATAACACATCTAGATGGCATCTAAATGGCTTGAATTCAAAAGCATGAACAATGACCAAAACATGGAGCATACAACACAAGCTTTCAAAGCATTAAAGAGGTGTCCAAGGCAAGCATACAAGCATGTCAAAGGGAATGAAATGATGCTACAAATGGTGCCAAACCACTGAAATAAAGCAAGTAATGCATGCTACACACTCACATACTTAAGGCCAACAAACCAAAAATGCAAAGGGGGTATATAATGCATGTCATGGCCGACCAAAATGACTAAGGACAGACCTCAAACATGGCAAAATAAGCACAAAAGCTTCACAAAGCTAGGCCTAAAACATGCTAGGACAATAGTTCACAACCTAAGGCATGTTAAGGCCTAAACATGGCATTACAAGGTAGGTATGCTAAGCATGCATGGTGTACCAAAACCAACTTAAAACCATGTTATATTATGACAATATAAGCATGAAAAAAAATTTCCAAGGCATGATCAACAAACCCTCAAACATGGTGCTCCCTCAAGAGGCCAAAAATGGTCCTTTTCAAGGACAACAAGGAGAGGGGGTGGCCCTCTCCTTCTTGGGACTTCAAGGCACCATCCTTACCACTAAAATCCCTCAACATTTCAGTGGTGAGGAGGCCCAAACACCAAAGTCCCGAAGCTCACTCAAAATAGCACAAAATGGAGCCCCTCAAGGCTTAAGAGGGGTCAAACACCTCCAAACCACAAAACACTCTAAACAAACTATTTAGAGGGCCCAAAAATAGAACTTTTTTATGTTATACACTAAGCACAAAAACAATTCGAAGATAGGCAAAAATAGTTTGCAAGAATGGGGTAAAAAGAGGTAAGATTGTTACCCTTGAAGAACCTCTTCACAAATGGTGGACCAGCCCCTTCCTTGAGCTCAAAACAGCTCCAAAGCTTCAAGAACAAACTTCTGGTCCTTCACAAACTAAGAGAAGGTGTAATACTATGCGTTTGTGTGCAATAGTAAGCCTAAACACACACAAGCACAAGAAAATGAGAGATATAGATATAGGATAGATATAAAACCCTAAACCTAATCCAGAGCTTCTCTCACAACTTCTCTAACCAAAATCTCCAACCCTAAGGCCAAGAGAGAAGGGCTCCTCTTATAGAGGAGCCAATCTTGTAAAGCTTACCAAGGAAGTTAACAAGAAGGCCATCCCTCCATACACGTGTATGGAGGGGAACAAAATGCAATACAGCTGTTTTAAAATATCTGCAAAAGCAGATGAACAGTAGTCGGCTGCTCAAAATTGCCATTTTGACAAAATTGACTGCTGACCGGCAAGAAAGAATGCCGACCGGCAATATACATTGTCGATGGCAACACAATACCAGCCGGTGGCCTCTAGCCATGGCCGGTGATGTATGGGGATGCCTCACAAGGTATTCCCTGCCTTTCCAAGGCAAAACACAAGTGTTTGGTGCAAAACCAGACACTAAACAGTCGAGTTCGGAGATCCTGAGGCAAGGCGTGGCGAGACCTCCGGAACTCAAGCGAACACAAACATGGATGATCACGGGTGTTCAAATGGTGGCGTCCAAGTCTTGAGGATGGTCAAAAATGGGGTGTCTCTGATTGCCCTCTTTGTGAACTTCGAAAGTCATAACAGTCACTGGAGTGAATGTCAAAGCGCAGAGACGACCCATTTTTGACAAGGCCGAAGACTTAGACAAACATGCAAGACAAACCAGGTATGCGCCCGATGGCAGGGGCAAAATGCAAGACAATGCACGAAGCCGAGCATAATTTATGATCATGCAAAGGAAAGCTGTAACGAAGCACACATGCAACAGTTTTAAGCTAGCATATGCCAAACTACACTACAATGCAAAAAGGATGTAAGAGAATTATGCAATTCTTGATACGTCTCATGCGGAGGATACAATACCTGTCCGGTTCGTCTGGTTCCACCAGCGGTAAATGAACCGTACATACAATATCGTGCCTGCAAAGAAAACAACTTAACAGGTATGATATTGTTAGCAACATGCATGACAATGCAAGAATGAATGCAAAATGATATGCAATATATACAAAACAATGTATAAATAATGCAAATAAAAATGCAATGCAATTAAAACAATGCAAACTACATGCAAAGCAATTGAATCATGATCCAATCATGAGCGGTTCGAAACCACACAAATGTCAAATAGATAGATGGAGGTGACAAGTCCGTTTACCATAGAATGATCAACTGAACTATGAGTAATGTAGACGGACACAAGAACGAGTATTGGGGGGATGACATAAGTGGGGTAACGACCCGCCGGAGAAAGAACAATGATCCTAATGCTGGATGCAAAAATTACACTACAATGTAATATATACAATGGATATGGCATGCAGCCAAACCAAATCTTGCCTAGGTAAGGATTGTACGCATACAAGCCACGTCTAACATAGAACAGTCTACTGAACTATGCTTTGACATGAGAAGTATAGGCACATACCAGACCAAGCTCAACATGGAAAGGCGCAAGCCATAGGCGGAGGAGGTGATGCAATGGATACATGCAAACTACAATGCAATATCTACAAATATGCAATGGAATGGATACAATGGATATGACACGCGGGCCAAACCAAATCTTGCCTAGGAAAGGCATGTACACAAACAAGTTGCGGCTAACATAGAACGGTCTACTGAACTATGCTTCGACGTGAAAAGTATGGGCACATACCAGACCAAGCTCAACATGGAAAGGCGCAAGCCATAGATGGAGGGTGATGCAATGAATGCATGAAAACTACAATGTAATAGCTACAAATATGCAATGGAATGGATACAATGGATATGGCACGCGGGCCAAACCAAATCTTGCCTAGGAAAGGCATGTACACAAACAAGTCGCGGCTAACATAGAACGGTCTACTGAACTATGCTTCGACGTGAAAAGTATGGGCACATACCAGACCAAGCTCAACATGGAAAGGCGCAATCCATAGATGGAGGGTGATGCAATGAATGCATGCAAACTACAATGCAATATCTACAAATATGCAATGGGATGGATATTTACAAAAATGCATGACAATGCACTATGATGTGATATGCTGGGGAAAATGCAATGGATGTATGCAAGCTACAATGGAAATGCATAACAATGCATGTTTATTTTCTACAATGCATGACAATGCAATATTTACCATGTATGCAACGGCTATGATCGCAGCTTTCCCTATCTTACCAACAGGGCGATATACTAGGTTGGTTCAGTATCCAGAATTGAGGCGCAGACATGCCGCCTCAACCTATGGGGCTTCCATACAGATTTCAAGCTGAGGATACACCCCTGGGTATTTAAACCAGACTTTAGTCTCGGAACTCCCGAACCTTTGCGTTCTAGGCATAAGCCGTTCGAACTCTAGTTTCCACCGTCCCAGTTGGTCTTCTAGGAACTCACTGCAAACACAGGCAGGTGGATTTACCAGACCACCGAAAGTCGTTCGGGCATGACAAACACCAAAGGAATTGCACCTTTAGAGGATTTAAGGTCTCCTAGACCGGGATGCAAAATGTATGCATGACAATGCATGTTTTTGTTGTTTTTTTTTTTGGAATGCAAATGATGCATGATGTTGAAGTGCGCGACAACGCAAGTTTACTTGAAATGCACAACAATGCATGAATTTGAGATGCGGTGCACAAGACAGTGCGATGCGCAAGATCGCGTGATGGAATACATGCCAGATGCAATGAGATGCGCAAAACAGTGCGGTGCGTTTGACAACGCGAGTGAAGGTCTTGCACCTCCCAAGGATTTTAGGTCTCCTAGACCGTGGGTTGGGCAAAATAATGCGATGCGTTTAGACAACGCGAGGGCACTAGACGGTGCGATGTGCAAGATAGCGCGATGGGATGCATGCCAAATGCAATGAGATGCGCGAACTAGCGCGATGGAATGCATGCCAAATGCAATAAGATGCGCGAAACAGCGTGAAGGAATGCATGCTAAATGTGATGAGATACGCGAAACAGCGCGAAGGAATGCATGCCAAATGCGATGAGATGCGCGAAATAGCGCGATGCGTTGGACAACGCGAGTGAAGGTCTTGCACCTCCCAAGGATTTTAGGTCTCCTAGACCGTGCGTGTTTAAGGTCTCGCCAAACCGTGATGAACAAAACAATGCGATGCACAAAACAGTGCGATTAAAATGCGATGCACATGGGGCAACTTTTGAATCTTGTAAAAGCCAAAAGGATATAAGAAGGATACACCTTGCACGAATTCGAGTGCCACGCACAGAAGACACGATCCGAGGCCAAAACGGAAGCCGGTTGAGCGTCGGAAATGCACTGTTTTGCACTGTTTTAAGCAATGAAGACTCTGCATCACTCATATAACCCAAGAAAAGGTGTAGGGGGCTCAAAACCCATTGTAGGAGACCACCGAATGTCCACCGGCCATCAGAATGCATCACCGGCCGTCCATCGGCCATCAGACAATCTCATCGGCACAATATATTGCTGACCGACAAAGAATGTGGCCGACCGGCAAAGTGTTCCTGTATCGGGGCAGTTTTGACATTTTGCTACGGGTCTTTTAAAATAGGGTTTCTAACCCTATTTTCTTCACCTCCTTATGCTCGAAAATCCTCTCTCTCTCTCTCTAGAGTGTTTTTGTCCTTCGATTTCCTCGTTTTCTTGCGTTCTAACCCCTGTTTCGTCATTCGATTCACGAATACCTCCGCGTTTCGAGTGTTTTGAACCGAACGAAACTTCGTTTCGGTGTCTCTTTCTTGACTTTCATCACTCGGGGCTTGTTTCCCTCGAGTTTTTCTCGATACCCGTGCCTTTTCCTTACCTCAGCTTTTTCGGCCATTTTCGACCCTCTCGGGGTTGACTTTTTGTTGACTCTTCATATTCTTTCCCATTTTTCCTCCTTTCGGCCATTTTCATATTCTCTTTGAGATGGCGGATGATCTTCTAGAGGGTGGGGCTCCTCCAGAGCTTGAGATGGACCCCGAGGTCGAGCCCTTGCCACTCCGCATCCGGCCGTTCGATCCGGAGACCTATAGGCCCGCGGTTCACGTGATGCTCCCTGACGGACTACGCCAGTTCCGGAGCTTCGAGAGGGGCGTGGCACCAGAGCTACTACTCCATGAGCCAGAGTCACACTTGTCGCACGGCGCCTCCGAGGTAACTTTCTTTCTCTGCTTTACTTTCTGCAATGTAGGATACAAAAACGCCGTAGCTGGTTATGCTCTTTAATTGCTTAGTTCGAATGTACTGATGCACTGTACACTGTAGTTGATTGTGAACACACTTGCAACTGATAACTGCTTGAATCTGACACGCGCACGCACACTGCGCTAGCCCTGAATTGCTCAAACATATTGACACCACACATACTGTAGTTCACTGTAAGTACACCGGCACCCGATGTCTGTTTGATTTTTGAAAAACGTGCACACATGTCGTATTTGCCCTGAACCGCTCAAACACGCTGACACATCACACGTCGTAGTTCACTGCTAGCACACTGACACCCAATGCCGGCTCTTCATTCAAAAATGTGCACACACATACTATATCTGTATGCTTCTCAAAACTGTATCTTGAATATTGCTTCGCAATTGTTGTTTTTGATTACAGGGGTACTCCCATACCATCCGTGGGTATGGGAATGTTGTTGCTCGGGACTGGTATGCAGAGTTTCCAGATGCGGTTCATCACATCGTCGACGAGGCGGGTTTCGGCATCTTCTGCAAGGGGCTCTTCCAGCTTACTACCTGCAGACCCTTGCTTGCTGCTTTAGTGGAGAGGTGGTGGGATACCACCAAATCCTTCCACTTCTCCGTCGCAGGGGACATGACGATGACCCCTTATGACTTCTCGATGCTTACTGGCATCGGAGTAGGGGGGGATTCGATTCCCTTCGACACTGATATGGGTGAGTGGGACGCCGCCCAGCTGTACCTGCTCGGCACTCAGCCTCCCCTTGCTCGAGCAGGGTTTGTGAGGTACTCGTGGTTCGAGAGCCACTTTCGGATTCAGCGAGCCTTGGTGGAGGAGGCGTAGATGACCCCAGAGGAGGTGGATCAGTATGTGCAGGGCTTCATCATGTTTCTGCTTGGGACGACCCTTTTCGTCGACCGGGCGAACACCGTGCCTCTATGTCTGTTGAGCGCACTGGTGGATGTCAGGCGGATCTGCCGCTATGATTGGGGTGGTGCAGGCTTGGCCACATTGTACGGTTACATGAGTTCTTCTTCCCGCCTCAGCGGACAGCTTCTTGGCGGATACTGGCGAGCTTGGGAGGTACATCTTCTTCCCCTTTTTACATTTTTGCTTTCTGCTTTACATTTTCTGTATTACATACCGCGCACACCACGGTGCGCTCTTCTTCGACCATATCTTGCACACGTGCACACACATATGCTCGCTTTACATCGTTGTACATCGCACACTATACACTCTGCACAATACACTGTACAACACACGGCTCTGCCATTTTTGCTTTATTCTGTATTCTGCTTTATCTGATAGTCATACTGATATCTGTTCTGCAGTTGTGGGTCTACGCCTACTTTCCCAGGTTTGCCCCAGTACCCGGTGTGGAGATCCCGCTCGACGTCCCCTTTTCTCATCGCTTTGACATGCGGTGTTTGCGGAGACCGCGGGAGTCTTTCATCTTTTTCCGCTGCTACTTCGACACCATCACCACCACGGAGGTATGTTCAACTGTAGAGTTTGCTTAAGCTTCGCATAACACTGTATTTTTGATGATAGATAGATAACAAACTGCATTTGTACCTGCAGATCACCTAGCAGCCTTGGGCCCCGTTGCCGGCCGTGGTGAGAGACCACTCTGAGGCCGAGAGGAGAGATTGCCTCTCCGGATTCTGTTGGAGGGCAGTCTGTGGGCTTGGTACTGGGAGCGCTTCTTCGTGAGACCACTGGGTTTCTGAGCAGAGATAGTTTCAGGTCCGCCTCCTACACATATGATGCATACTGAGAGGCTTTCCTTCGCACACCTGAGGAAGTATACCACTGGCTGGGGCGCGGAGCGTCACAGAGACGAGGGCGACTATGCCGAGTATGTCCGGACCTACATTATGCGACCCTTAGGTGGTGAACGCCGAGCTGGGAGGGAGAGGCCAGCAGCGCCGGTAGCTGGAGCGGGAGCTTCGAGGAGGGCTCGAGTTCGTAGTAGGGGCGAAGTTCATAGAGGATGGGGGACCGGCTGGCCTGCTTTGCCCACTTCACTGACATGCAGAGGGCAGGGTGGGGCGACCTACCAGATCCCCTTCGCTCCTCCCCCGGTTGATCACGAGTTGGTCGGTGTCCCCGACTTGCCTTCGATATGTATTACTTCATTTCGCATCTTGTACTGTTATTTCATTTCAGTTTATTTGATAT
The DNA here is from genome assembly GCA_025200525.1 of Camellia lanceoleosa. Classification (NCBI taxonomy): domain Eukaryota; kingdom Viridiplantae; phylum Streptophyta; class Magnoliopsida; order Ericales; family Theaceae; genus Camellia; species Camellia lanceoleosa. The sequence continues at coordinate 147,898,896 of CM045759.1, forward strand.
TCCGCAGAATACTGATGCATCTGATATATTATTATTTTACAGGCTTCCTCCGAGTATACCCGGCAGTCATTGGAGCTGAATGCCTCCATGATGGGGATGCTTCAGCGGACCTTCGACCTCCTGGCCCTCTACAGTATTCCGGTATGTTCTTTCTGACCACAGCCTCAAACCATACATAAACTGCTTCACATAATCTGACGCACGACACAACACTGGATACCCAGCCCTCACGGCACCTGATACACTGTACTCACACACTGCATCCTGCACTGATTCACTGCTTCACGGCATACATATACTGTACTCATACACTGTATTCTGCACTGATTCACTGCTCACACTGTACTCATACACTGCATTCTGCACTGATTCACTACTCATAGTATACTGATGCATTTGCCTTTTATGCTTTTCAGCCTCCTTTCCAGATCCCTCCGGTGGGTGGTGCTCTAGCTGGGCCCTCTATTCCTGCTCGAGGAGGGCGTGGAGACACTAGACATTCCCGTGCTAGGGCGGGGCGTGCTCATGTCGGGAGTAGCTCTCGAGCACCCATTCCTGATGATGAGGATGATGAGTCCGAGTCCGAGTCCGAGGCGGGGTCATCTGAGGAGGAGACCGGAGGCGGTACTGACTCGGGCTCTGATGACAATGCTGATGATGCTCCTGGACGTCCAGGAAGAGGACTAGGACAGACTGATAGCCCCGGAGCCATTTTTGACATTCGATACAGATTTTTGCTGTTTTTTTTTTTTTTTTTTTTGTTGCACTTTCCCCTTTTGTTAGTAGTTAGGGTACTTTGTACTGCCGCAGGCAGATTTTGTTTCCAAAACTTATGTACTTGAAAAGATTATGAAATGAAAGAAACTTTTTGTCTGAAAAAAAGTGTTTACATTTGTATATCTCACGGATTGCATCGCGTTATACCTCAATGTAAATGAAAATGATTTATTGTCTGAAAATTGAACACTTGCACTATAATAATCAGATAACTAATCAACCAACAACAAAACAACCCAAGCAACCCCCTGCCTGATTCTGAACACACAGCTCTTACTCTACTGGGGATTAATCAAGATCTGAACACAACGACATTTGGTTCATTCTCGCACACAAAGAAATCTGAACAAATGTTAATCGACAAGACGACATCTGAAAGCAAAAATTTGAAATTGAAGCATACTTAGATGCTCCAGATTTTCCTTTTCTTCTTTTGCTGCGCCTAAAACGTAGGGAATGGCATAGCACTCTGAGCATAAGCGATTTTTGAAATAGAGAAGGGTTTTCAACTGGGGTATCGAGCCTGCAACTGAACACAGTGAGAGAGACTCAAACAAAAGGTACACGACCCAAACACAACGAGGCACACCCGGAAAAGACTCAAAACAAGAATTGCGACAAAACAAAGTAAAAGACACGACTCATAGACGCGTTTACAAGAATGAGAGACCTCAGATCATTAGGAGCCAGTTTTCCCGGGTTTTGTTCCCACCCTTTCTGATTTGTAATTCTCACATCGCTCGGCCCTCAGGCTCGGTTTTTCTCTCAAAACCCTCTTGCTCACTTTTCTCTCCACTTACACCTCTCTATTCTTTATTTTCTCATTTTTCATCCCTCCCCAGGGTGATTGATGGATGAATAGGAAGTTGCGGGTTCGGGCCCAACACTGTTAGCTCATGGCTATTTCTCCCGGTGGATAGAGTGCCCTTTTGGCAAGTATGTTGACGGCGGGGAAAAGACAGAAGACCTGACTCAATTGCGCCCTAGTTCATTATTTTGACCATTTTTTTTTTGTTTTCTTCCTAAAACAGTTTTGACCAAAATGCGAGTCGGATTAACATACTTGTTCGATTTTTGATTTAAAAATCATGCAAGTCAGGCTGCGAGCACTGAAAATTTTCCTTTTTGGGTCCAAGAAGATGGTCCGGTTTTTGAAAAATGAAATAGTTTTCAAGAAAATAGTCAACTTTAGTAAAAATTTTCAAAAGCTATTTTTTGCAAACAGTCAATGCTCAACAAGCACGGAGCTTACCCTCGGGATACGCAACCTCGGATCGGAGGCAATGAAAAATTGCCCCTTGCTTGAAGGGGGTACATGGCAACAGAAAGTTGCCCCTGGTTTGGATGGTAACTTACGGCAATGGAAAGTTGCCCCTTATATGGATGGTGCCGCAGCATGCTGTAAACTGCTTTTATCAATGACGACTGAACTCCGAAGACGATGGTTTGAACCAATATATGGACACAGTCACTGTAAGAGCAATGGTGGCTGAACTTCAGGATGAAGTTGCCTACGTATCCCAAACATGGGAATCAAGCCTCACGTAGTTCCGGTTGTTACAACCGAATTGTCGGATGTAGAGGAAGCAAGGATGATCAAAACCATTACATGGACTGGGGGGCTGTGAAAGCGTCGGGGGCTGGACTTCAAGATGAAGTTGCCTACGTATCTCAAACATGGGAATCAAGCCTTACGTAGTTCTGGTTAAGGTACACTCAGGTATTTTAACCTTCACTTTTTTTTTTTTTTTAGGCTCTAACTTTTGCCAAGGCCCCTGTTGTAGGTTTTCGACCTTGCGAGCTTCTTTTTCTTCTTTCTTTTTTTTTTTGAATTGAATTTTTTTCGTTTCTTCTTTTCTTTGATTTTCTCTCTCTTTTTTTTTTTTTTTTTTTTTTTTTTTTTTTTTTTGCATTTTTTTCATCTTTTTTTTTTCTTGCTCTAACTTTTGCCTAGGTCACCCTTCTGGGTTTTCAGCCCAGCGAGCCTCTCAAAGGGTAAAAGTGTAGCATAGTCCATGCCAAATGGTTTTGAGATCATGAAGTTATCTGAGTCCAGGAGAATGGCTGTTGTACTGATTTGCGGAAGGATCCATCAAGGTCGCTTCACGAGCCGCTGCCGGTGAGATCTAATCTTCTTGATATGAATTTGGTACCTCTTGCTCGAGGGTTGCTTCAAATTGGGCCGCATAGGCCTTTCATGGCAGTTAACTGTTGAACGTTTTGAACGAATTCCAGGTTCGCAACAGATAGGTTGAATCTCGAGGCTTAGAGCGATCCTTGGCTGCACAATCTCAAGAGCAATTCCACACAAGTCTTCACAGGACCGCACAAAATGTTTTGTTTTTGAAAGTTTTTAAGAAAGCGACAAATTGCTTGCGCTGAAGATAGTGTGAAACTAGTCTGGATCAAGTCAGGGTCCTTCTTATACTCACGTTGACAAGCATGATTTCACTCATAAAAAGGCTTAGCATGCCTATCTTTCTCTCAAATATGATCAAGTTTTGCAAAACCCGAGGAATTCCTTCCTCTTCGTTTTTATCACCGCAGTGTTCAAAAAGGGGTTTTGAAAAAACTTAGGTCATTACAATGACGTTCAAGGCGCAAGAGAGTAGGTAGAATGTACTGCCGTTCCATTCGCCTCCTCTGGCACAACTAACTCATATTGAAAGCAAGCCTGAAAATGAGATAGCCACATCTGTTTCATTCAGATTTGTTAGTATAATTGGCCCCTTGGCAGAGACAGGATCAAAAACCAAAAACGGTAATTACAAGACAAAACGGTGTTCGAGGCAACAACCCCGGAATCACCTGGCATTCTATACAAAAAGGGGAGGAGGGGTTGACTCGCTATAACAAGACAAACCCGTAAGCAAAAGGACTGACTCAAGACAATGAGACAGACTCAAAACAAAACAAAAGACTGACTCGACACCCAAGCCAGAATTTACAAAACTAGTGTTCGCAGATGCTCAAAAATGCGTGCCAGACGCTACATCCATAATGCACCAGGCACTGCTCGCAGACGGTTTACTCTCTAATTACATATTCGCAGTATCTGTGTCCTCAAAATCCAATAACTAGGTAGTAACGGACTTGGCGGAGGTGGGTGGGAGGATAACCTCGTTGTCAATCAAATCCTGTACCTCATGACGGAGGCGGAAGCAATTATCGGTAGCATGACTGGTTTGCTGGTGGTACGTACAGTACAAAGCAGCATCATGTGTAGCAGGGAGATTCTTCGGGAGGGGCCGAGGCTCCAAGGGTTTAAGGTGTCCCCTTTCGGCAAGGATCTGAAGTGCCTTGGACAATGGCATGTAGAGAGCATGGAAGACCCTGCGCCCTCGGGGCATGTACTTTGAAGTCTGAGTATTTTTGCTAGACGCACTAGCGAGCAGTCGTGAACCTTGTCTTAACTTCTGGTCCTTCCGGGTGCGGGGTTGGGAGCGTATGAACTGCCGCATAACGGGCCTATCTCGGTTTTCTGACTGACTTGAACTACCCTCAGGTGGAGTGGGGAAAGCATCCTCCACAGCTTTTGTCACAACTGCGGATATCTGTTACTTGTTCATCCCTGCGGCTTTCAAAGCCTCGACTGCCCACAATAGTTGTTCGGTAGGATCGGCATCTACCTTCATTTTGTCTTTACCTCTGGCCTCGGCTTGATCAAGGGTTTAGGTTGACGTTGACATGTCATTGTTATAGTTGGAGGCCATCTCTGGTTGGCTAAGTTCAATCACGATCCGTCCCAATTGCGGGGGCTCCTGGGGCGTAAAACTTCCAGCATATGGTGCGGCTGGTGATGAGGCGGACATCCCATAGGTGAGATCCGCCACAGACCTTTGGAGATCACCTATCATCCCCATTAGTTCAAATGTAGTAGGCTTGCGAGCCTGATATAGCTGAGGGGTCCAAACCGGGTGTGCAGCAGGCGACCTGGGTGGATGCAGCATATCAATATTGGTCTTACTTTGTGGAGTGATTCCTTGACCCAACGCGGCTGTCATAACCACGATCTCTTCTGAATTCTGCATCATCATACATCTTGCCTCGGCAAGGGGGAACACTGATTATTCTGGAATTCTCTGAACTGAAAGGAAAAACAAGCAGTATTTCAGCCCAAACGGATCAAACATAGGTGCAACCGAACAACTGTACTCTACTACTGATCACTGTTCCCCAGAAATCACTGTCTTACAAAACATTGAATCGGATATCCACAGACATAACTGATTCTCGCAAACTGATACTGATGCCCTTAGGCTTGATACTCAATCTCACAAACTGATATGTGCGTTCCCTGTAGAGATACACTCTAAAAGCACATAGTAAATAAATGAGGGCCAATACATCCCTATGTTAGGGTAGGGTTTCCCTGTCCTATTTTGTCAGGAGCTAGGGTTTCACTATGCACGCAGCGGTTTCAAACAACCTAACATCGGGTAAGCAACCTGTCCTAGTTTGGAATGGTCACTATGGATTTCGAATATGCACTAGGTCGAATGGTCGAAAGGGTGCCCCGGTAAAACTGGGGTTAGTGTTCCCATACTCGCAGAGCCCGCAACCGGTTAGCCTTATGGCATGCTTTGACAAAGTCAAGCCTCTAGCAGACCGCTCAGGAATAGCAGATGGCCAACACGGTGTCCTAGGCGCACCAATGCACATGCAATGCAAAAAAACACATAAATGTAGTCAAAACAAGATATCATGAGTTCAAGTCAAACTCTCTAAAATCCCCAGCAGAGTCGCCAGAAACTGTAACAAGTCCGCGAGGGAACTCACGGGTTACAGTTCGGACTCGAATTTGTCACGGTTCTAAATCTGAACCAAAGAGTCCAAATCCGGCAAATCGTTTTGAGAAAAGAGATTTTTGAAAAGAAGTGCCAAACATAGACTGCTTTGCTAGATACAGAGTCGCCACCTAAATATTTTTTAATGGGGGAATTTAGAAAACCCTGACTCGATGCCAAAGGCCACGTGTCTGTCACCACCAAAGTTCCCTCGGCTCGGGAGCTTGGGCACGATTGGGGAAGGTCAGCTATGAGCACCCCCTCTCGCCTGGTCCGAAGACCGGCCTCTACTAACCGTGATATCCGATTTTGAAAATGTTATGTGTTCTTATTCCGGTTATTAGCCTAGAATTACTATGTTATGCGCACAGCAAACAAGTATAGACTAGATTGCCTAATTTGGAAATAAGCATTGCATATCTGTTTGTCTTTAAAAAAAATACTTTGGAATTTGCTACTCACAAGTAGGCTAAAATACGGATTTCAAAGAGTTTTTCCAACTCAGACAATCCAACCTTCACCCATAGGCAATCAAACAGTTTATCACATAAGCATCTAGCCACATGGTAAGCATGCGGTCATGATAGCATTCACACACATGCGATATGCTAAAGAACGAAAATACTTATATCGTACTCCGTGCCAAAACAATAAACTAGTTAGCAAACGTGCATAGCCTTAGTTCATGTCAATTTGACTAATGCAACACATGTAGGATGCAATTAGGGTAGGCTCGGCTAACCTAAACATGGCATGTGAAATGCGATCAATTGATGCACATATTCAATTTGGAATTGAAGTACAAATGCAGTTAGCATGATGTGCCAAGAACGGTGTATGCAAGACAAATGTATGGATGCACGCATGCAGCATAAGGTATGCTAATTTAAACATGCCCTAATCTACCATCATAAGCGGGTAAAAAAAAGAGAAGAAAGAAGTGGGGATTGTAAGACATGCACACACACACGCACCCACACTTATTACAGATTCGCCCTCGCCCAGAGGGACCGAATAAACATTACAGATAATTAACCTACAAGATGATTAAATATTACAGATTGCCTAAGTAGTTAACAAACTAACTAAGCTAGGAAAAACAGTAAACCGCCTCAGGAAGAGAGCCCAATGCAATGCATGCTCGGGTCCTGCTCGGAAGTGCACTGCCATGCATAGATCGCTTCGCTTTTCCTCGCTCCTCTAAAGACTGCCAAAGTCTCTGAATTGCTTCCCTGGACATTGGGAGACACCACCGGCTGAGTAGAATTGCCACCGGCAGTGGGATGTGGTCATCAGCTGTTGATGAATCCATCGGCCACCAATTGATTGCCAGTCGGCACTCTGTGCAGTCGATCGGGAAAAAGTTCCTGCAGAACTTGTTTGATAGCAGCAGAGGACAGAGCCTTGCATGGCAATGCAATTCAAGCCATGTATGCACCAATCACGTCCCTTATCATGTTAGTGACTCAAAGGGACATGCTCCTTGGCTCTCGGACCATCAATCGCGCATTTCCATGCGTGATGGCCCAAGGGACCAAGTGATGGATTTTCATGTCAAATGAAATGCAATACACACAATCAAACCAAGGGGCTTCTACCTCCATCATGACTTGGTCAAGAGGTAGAGTATGCATGCCAATGCAACGCAATCCTAATCATGTGAGCTAGCATGCGACATGAGCATACAAGCAAGTGATGTACACTAAGTACACAAACTAAGCAAACAAGCAAACAAGCATGCCATAACTATGCAAACTACTAAAGCATGCAAGATGCAATCTAATCATGCGACATGCTAGCAACTTGACCAAGGGAATGCATGCCAAATGCGAGTGATTTCAAGCATGCAACACATGCAACCAAAGCATGCAAACATGGGATAATGTAACGACACTTGAATGGCATGCAAGGGATGGACTTACACTAATTGGACAGCTCTAAGTTAGGTCCAAAACAGTGGCCAATGTGCCCAAAATGAAGGACTAACACACACGTGCACATGCATGCAAAGCGTGTCCAATACTTCAAGCATTTAAAAGCAATTCTCAAGCACACTAAAGAGGATGCAAACATGGACAAACGACATACATTAAGCTCTGAAAATTATGCAAGAACATGGTGCCAAACCAAGCAAACAAGATAGGCTAAGCATGTAACAATGGTCCAAGATTCAAGGCAAGCTAAAGGGGTATTTGACCACATTGAGCAAGACCAAACATGGCACGAATTTAATGACCAAAAATAGAGTTTTAGCACATAAAACAAAGCCAATAACACATCTAGATGGCATCTAAATGGCTTGAATTCAAAAGCATGCACAATGACCAAAACATATGGAGCGTACAACACAAGCATACAAGCATACAAGCATGTCAAAGCATTAAAGAGGTGTCCAAGGCAAGCATACAAGAATGTCAAAGGGAATGAAATGATGCTACAAATGGTGCCAAACCACTGAAATAAAGCAAGTAGTGCAAGCTACACACTCACACACTTAAGGCCAACAAACCAAAAATGCAAAGGGGGTATATAATGCATGTCATGGCCGACCAAAATGACTAAGGACAGACCTCAAACATGGCAAAATAAGCACAAAAGCTTCACAAAGCTAGGCCTAAAACATGCTAGGACAATAGTTCACAACCTAAGGCATGTTAAGGCCTAAACATGGCATTACAAGGTAGGTATGCTAAGCATGCATGGTGTACCAAAACCAACTTAAAACCATGTTATATTATGACAATATAAGCATAAAAAAAAACTGCCAAGGCATGATCAACAAACCCTCAAACATGGTGCTCCCTCAAGAGGCCAAAAATGGTCCTTTTCAAGGACAACAAGGAGAGGGAGTGGCCTTCTCCTTCTTGGAACTTCAAGGCACCATCCTTACCACTGAAATCCCTCAACATTTCAGTGGTGAGGAGGCCCAAACACAAAAGTCCCGAAGCTCACTCAAAATAGCACAAAATGGAGCCCCTCAAGGCTTAAGAGGGGTCAAACACCTCCAAACCACAAAACACTCTAAACAAACTATTTAGAGGGCCCAAAAATAGAACTTTTTTATGTTATACACTAAGCACAAAAACAGTTCTAAGATAGGCAAAAATAGTATGCAAGAATGGGGTAAAAAGGGGTAAGATTGTTACCCTTGAAGAACCTCTTCACAAATGGTGGACCAGCCCCTTCCTTGAGCTCAAAACAGCTCCAAAGCTTCAAGAACAAACCTCTGGTCCTTCACAAACTAAGAGAAGGTGTAATACTATGTGTTTGTGTGCAATAGTAAGCCTAAACACACACAAGCACAAGAAAATAAGAGATATAGATATAGGATAGATATAAAATCCTAAACCTAATCCAGAGCTTCTCTCACAACTTCTCTAACCAAAATCTCCAACCCTAAGGCCAAGAGAGAAGGGCTCCTCTTATAGAGGAGCCAATCTTGTAAAGCTTACCAAGGAAGCTAACAAGAAGGCCATCCCTCCATAGGGAACAAAATGCAATACAGCTGTTTTAAAATATCTGCAAAAGCAGATGAACAGTAGTCGGCTGCTCAAAATTGCCATTTTGACAAAATTGACTGCTGACCGGCAAGAAACAATGCCGACCGGCAATATACATTGTCGATGGCAACACAATACCAACCGGTGGCCTCTAGCCATGGCCGGTGATGTGTGGGGATGCCTCACAAGGTATTCCCTGCCCTTCCAAGGCAAAACACAAGTGTTTGGTGCAAAACCAGACACTAAACAGTCGAGTTCGGAGATCCTGAGGCAAGGCGCGCAGCCGAGACCTCCGGAAACTCCAAACGAACACAAACGTGGATGATCACGGGGTGTTCAAACGGTGACGTCCAAGTCTTGAGGACGGTCAAAAATGGGGTGTCTACACAGGGGTGACCAAAAAGGCTTTATTTTTCAATAACAATAATTTGGATTTGGGTTACAGTACTGTTCATGGGTTTTGGTTGATTCTTATGGGTTTTGAGGATTTTTATTGGGTTTTAGAGATTTTGGACTCTGTGTATTTTTGGTTCTTGCTTGAGTTTGGTAATGGGTTTTGATATGTTCTTTTTTAAATGGGTTTGAGAATTTTAGTGTTTTTTTACTAAAAAATTGTTGAAATTTTGCCAAATTTTGGTTGCTTGTTTAGTTTAAATTGTTCAAAATTTCAATTATTTTTCATATGGGTTATAGTACTATTCATGGATTTTTCCTTATGGGTTTTGCAGGTTTTTCGATATCTGAGCATTTAAGAGGCCTCTGTAGATAATCAAATTTTAAGAACCCAAAGATTTCGGAGCATTTTAAATGGATCTTTCCCTGTTTAGTGGTTTATTATACCCATTATGACATAGATGAGTTTTGTAAGATTTACCCACAAACAAGGCGTGTATCTTTCCTCGGTGTGATGCCTTCATTTATATCTTTCACTAGGATTGTGTTTTGTAAATGAGTTTTGTGTTATGCATGGATTTTTGAATGGTGAAGTTTGAGCACATTCTCTTTCATGTCTTTTATTCTTTTTCCTTGGCCAATATTTATTTTCATTTTTTCTTTCCTTTCCTTGGTGTATGTTTTCATTTGATTGTTGTTTTGGACCTTAAGCAAAAGAACCTAAAGATTTTGAATGCTAAGATTTTTCCATATCTGAGCATTTAAGAGGCCTCTGTAGAAATGCCTGCAATTAGCATTGATGTGTCCTTATTATTGGGGGCTAATTAGAAATATTGTTTTCATGTTTATTATCTCCGTAACACACAAAAATTGCTGTACTATTTTGTTTATTATTATGAAATCCTTCTATATTAATTTGACTATCAATATCATTCTTACATAGATCTTTCCCTGATTAGTGGTTAATTATACCCATTATGAAATGGATGAGTTTTGTAAATTGGTGCTAACATTTACCCACAAACAAATAGGGCATGTATCTTTCTTTGGTGTGATGTCTTCCTTTATGTCTTTAGTCATGTTATGTTTCACTAGGATTGTGTTATGCATAGATTTTTGAATGGTGAAGTGCAACACCCCGCCAAATATCATCTGCATAGAACAATTGAAAGCACATTCTTCATAAATGCGCAACACAATTCCATTTGAATATTTCTCTTTCTCATTGAACTGCAGATTTTGTATAGCGTCTTTGGTTTGAACTCAACCTATTTGATGTTTTGAATTTGGGTTTCATTGTCACATATAGTTATCCATGTCTTGTTTCCCCTTATATTTCTTTGAGTTTGGCCTTTGGGGTTGTGTTGGTCCTGTTTAGAACAGGTTGGTAGCTTATTTTTCAAACTTTTGTTGCCCAGAATTTTGCTCCAATATGTCAGCGTTACTTATTGCGCTCAAGCGGTCTTTGTGAACTCTTAGTACTTTTGCAGGTCTGTAAAACTACTGGGAAGTGGTATTCTTTGCTCGAGAGAAGCTTCGTGCGCTTGAGCAGTGTTGGCTCGAGCGGTCTTTTTTGCGCTCGAGCGTATGTCTTCTGTCTGTAAAACTACTTAAATTCTCTTTACAAAAACACCAAGATCTAGTGATTTTTTCACCTTACTCCCTTTGTTAAAAAGGTAGAACACTCCGTGGGCTCTCTTTTCATCCGAACAAAAGTGGATTTTGGCTTCTTTGAGGTTTCTCCACTCTCTCCTTGGTTTTCTAACTTGAGGTAGGGACATCTCCACTCTTTTTATGAGTTTTACCTTAGCTATTTGTTATCTCTAAGGAATGTTAAGATTTTTGGAAGATTTGGATCAATCTCAAGTTTTGGGTAAAAATCAAAAGAGGTTTTTTTTTTTTTTTTTTTTGAAAATGATTTTAGCTTGGAAAATAATGTTGAGTTGGGAATAAATTGTTAATTTTGGATGTGGGATTGATTTTGGGAAGAAAAGAGATTTTGCCCTAAATGCCTCAAATATTGATTTTGTATAAATGATGGGATTGATCATGAAATTGTGAAATTGGGATGATGTTGATGAGGATGGTGGAGTTAGATATGTATTATTGCTCACCTCTTGAAAATTTGGAGAATTTACCTTTATTGATAATTGTTTACCTGTTTAGAAATATATGTTTTGGGCTATCGGTGGAGGATAGCAATGAGTGTTGTAGAAATTGCATGTGAATTAAGAGAATTGAAACTATTTTCTCATTCATTTGTATTGGTTACCGAAAAAAAATAAAAAATAAATAAATGACAACCATGAGTCTAGATAATCAATAAATTATTTTAATTAGTAAAACAAAGGCATGCGTAAACTATTTTATCTTTCATGAAAGCTTTAATTGAAAATCAGAGAGAATAGAATTTTGACAATGCTTAGGAGGGTTCGGATCAACCCTGTTTCGTAATCTAAAATAAATTTTACAATCAACATTACTCACTCCATTTTGGATTTCAGAACTAAACAGTTGATCACATTGTCTCTCAATAAACTCAGTTTGACAACCAGTGGTTCTACAAATAGATAAAAACATAACAGTCCACTCCGATTCGTAGACAAATAGCCCACTTATCAAGTTAGGCTTTATACAAGTAGTAGCCTTTCCCCCCTCCCCCCCATTATTCTTTTATAGTTCTATTGGGATTTTTTTTTTTTGTTGTGCTTAAAATCAACTAGAGTGTTCTTGTAATGATTTCAAATTCACTTTTACGTGTTTAATGATTGAATTACTCTTCTAATAGTGGTAGCCAACTTATCATTCCAAGTTTATTCAAATTTGAAAGTAGCTTTTGTGATATTAGAAGAGGAAAACATCTTCAAAGCATTATCCAAAACTGTGAAATTATTACAAGGAAATACTAGACTAACTAGTCAATACTATTATGGTTGCATTTTCCATGACCTTCTAGCCTTCCAGCTTGCTAATTGACATCCACCTGTAGAGGTTAGCTTTTCTTGCGTTCCTACTTTAATTTTAAAGATATGCATTTCTAATATTCTTTTGATTATCTTGTGGGTGTAAAAACTATTTTGCTTTGATAAATTAACACTTCTGTGACATGTTGTCCCAGGTGATCACTCGAAGCGAAGGAAGTGTCCCTTGAGCAGAGAATTGCTGCTCCTAGTATCTTGCAGGTTTACAGGCAGTGATGCTCGAGCGAAGGAATCGTTGCTCAAGCATAGAATGCGAGTTCCCAGTAATTTCATTGTAGCTCTATAAAACTTCTAGGACTTTTCATTTTTCGCTCGACCGGTAGAGTTATTGCTTGAGGGATCCTTTTGTAATTGTGTTGTTCGCTCGAGCGGACTGCTTGAAGTCAGCAGTTTAAAAAGTACAATTCTAGATTATTTCTTCCACTTTTCTTTTCTCTCTTCTTCCCTCTTATCCTAAGTTTGAAAACCCTATGTTTTCAACCCCAAAATATTCCTCATTCACTTAAGATCTAACCTAAATCACTTGCAAGGAGTGGAGTACAAGTGGAGATCCTCATTTTTACCGCTTGGGTTATGTTTTTACGAAAGATTCTCTTAGAAGCTTGGTCTTTTGCTCATCACTTGAGGTAGGGTGCATTTAATTTAGCATTTCTTTGTTTTGGAGATGTATTTATTGTATTATTGTGACTTGAAATCTAATTTGATGATTCGGTTGGATAAACTTGCATTTCTTACAAAGGAGCACATAACTCAACTTTTATTAGAAAACTTCCAAATCTTTTCTTAAAGTGTGTATATAAATGTTAAGGAGATATTTATATATGAAGATGGGGAGAAAACCCTAAATTCGATAAAACCCTAGTTTTCAAATTGAGAGGAAAATAGTCTTAAGATGGGAATTTTCTTGAATTCTTGAAATGTTGTGAATAATGAAGAGATAAAATATATCAACAATGCTATGGTGTTGAAATCGAGGCAAGAAATTGATTCTTCTTGAATGTTATGTATGAATTTCATCTCATACAATGTGAATACTTGTTAATTGAATGAAAGTTTGGTAAATTGAGCATGAGTCCGGGTTAAGAGTCGGTTTTGATGTTATTGAATTGTGTTGGTACCAGCACGGGGAGTCAAGGTGCCCAATTACCCTGTCTTGAGCATATCGTCAGACAAATGTGGAAAAATGTTTTTGGGTGTCCACTAGTCCTGCTGATCATAGTCGGCAAAAGTGGAAAAATGGATGATTTTGGATGCCTACGTCTTGCCGTATAATAGTTGGTAAATGTGGGGATGGTTTTGAATGAAAATGATTTGTGTGTGAAGTTTTGGACTATTACTAAGGACTCATGGCATATTACTCTTTCTAACACTGATTGTGATTTGGTGTGAGATGGAATGTGATTCCCGTATCAATTTGGAATGGAAGTACATAATTGACTATGTTTTCTTGTTAACTACTAATGTAGTTGTGGTTATGACGGTGCCATGGACTTATTCAAATGATCAAATACTTGGTTAAATATATTCCTACTAGGCAAATAGCTCAACCCTATTTAAATTTTCAGGACATGATGATGTACCACCACAATGATGACTTGAAGTAAGCGATTGCTCAGTTGGGTTTGATAGGTTGAGGATACTTTACTGCCAAGACTTAGAGTTTTGTATCAAGACTTTTGAAGTTATTTTTTTGTGGTTTTGTATGCCTTTTGGGCTTTTCTTTTTGTAATGCCATCTAGTTCATTGAACTTGGAGACGGGTTTAAAGTATCTTGGAAATGTAAACTTGAAATTGTAATTTCTTAGATCTTAGTTCAATGAGAAAGATGATTTTTGAGTATTTTGTTATGCTTCATTGTGGTGTATTTGTGTATGATGTAGCAGGGCATTACAACTTCCCTGTTGGCCACTTGATAATATTAGTTGATTATCTCTTACCTAATTGTGATTTTGAAAGTAGAAGATCTTTTGGAATATACCAAGATTCATACCTGTAAAAATTTAAGCTTTTAATATTAAAAACACTTAAAGTTCCCATTATTGCTATTGCTAACCTTTTTTAACCTTGATGTTTAAACATCTGAACATACATATAAAAGTAACTCCCTTTCTACTTTGTGGCGTTTCAAACTCACATAGTAATATATATGGATTGATTGGATATCCTTGCAAAATAACTAATTTTTGCTTTGGTCCAAGTTAATTGTTTTTTTTAAAAGTGAAATTAGTTTAGTCCTTTTATTGGTTGATACCTGTTCATTCTTGTTTTATTTTTTTTTACCAAATAGTTCAATATAGATAGTTCCTTTTCTCATGTGTAGCTCAAATTAATTTTTTTCCTCTTAGTTTTAATTGTTTTTTTCTTCTCTAGATTATCGGTCAGAACAGGGAAAGAAAATACTCCTCTACCAACAAAAAGAGATGGACAAACAATGGTGTGATGTCTCGAATCCTTTAAAGTAAATTAAGTGCATTAATTAGAAACCTCTATATCTTTGTGTTGTCTCCATCATTGTCAAATCTTTTGAGCCCTGTGTTGCTATCCATTCTTCCTTGTGGTTGTTCCAGTAGGTACATCTTAGTGTGTTCCGAGTTGTCATCTTATGCTTTGGGTGTTGGAAAGAAGTTGGGAAGGTTGGCTAATGTTTTCAAGTTGCTTTGTCTCACCTTCAGGTTGAGACCACTTGAGTGGTCTTTTGGTTGCTCGAGCGGTGTGAGGGAGTCGATGAACATATTGAGGGTAGAGAATCAAGCCCTTATAGAATACCGTAGAGTCTAGGGTGGCTTTTCTTACTCCTGAATTTTTGCAGGCTAAGCCGGATGAGTTTCATGGGGGTCTAGAGCCTAAGAAGGAAAATGAATGATTGGAGCAAATAGTGAAGACATTTGAAATGCTTCACATTGAGGATGGTGAGCTTAGAGTGGCTCTAACGAGCTATTATTTGAAAGAGGATGCGGGCCAATGGTCAAAATACGCCAAAGGCAGAGTTGAACCAACATAAGAAGCCTTTGTTATTGCTTTCCAAGACAAGTACCTACCCTCCACTACTAGGGAGAGATTGAGGCAGGAGTTTTTAGACCTTAAGTAGTTGAGCACATCAATAGCCGAATTCAAAGTGGCCTTTACTAGTTTGTCCTGGTTTGCACCGAAGTTGATGGCGACGGAGGAATGCCATTGCATTAAATTTGAGAAAAGGCTTAGAACCAAAATTTTGCTCAAGATTGCCAGAAATATGATCCGAAACTATGATTGTTTAGTGGAGGTGGTGGCACATGCAGAAATTATAGTACAGGCTGAGGAGGAGAGGATATGAGGTTCAAGATCTAGAGGGCATGAGTCATTGGCGGACTCCAGGTCTAATAAAAGACACAGGGGCTTCGCTCCATCTCAGTCCCATTTACAATAGACCTGATCTACTTTTTCTCTGCCTAGTAATGGCACGGGAAAAAATGCTCAGGGTGGGTTAACCTCGTTTAAATGTTGCCAGTTGGGTCATCAAGCCAATGTATGTCCACAGAAGGGAAGAGGATAGCAGATGCTACCACCACCACCTAACTGATCATAGAGTCAGTCCTAGAGTAAGGGGCAGGGACCTACTTGCTTTCAGTACGGTTAGTCAGGGCATATAAAGAGAGCATGCCTATAGTTAGGAGACGTATCTGGTGCATTGGGTTCGAGGCAGACTTAGAGCCACCAGCAGTCTTATTTAGTTCAGGCCTTACGAGCTATTTAGGGAGCCACCTCGACTTAGTCAGTGCAGTAGGCCTATGTTCTGAGATATGAATAGGTTGATCAGAGGCCACAGAGGCGCATGTATGCCTTTACAGTGCCAGAGCAGTTGCCAGGAACCTTTGTTGTGAGAGGTAATTTTTTCGTGTTCAATTCTATGGCTAGAGTGTTGATTGATACGGGTGTGTCGCATTCATTTATATCTACTAGTTTTGCTTCTGCTTTGGGATTAGAGATTGATTAGCTAGAATCTCCTTTGTGGGTTGAGTCACTGGTTGGGGGTAGAGTGGCATTGGGGCGAGTGTGTCGCTCCTGTGAAATTGAGGTCGTTGATCGCCAACTCTCTTTTGATTTTATTAGCTTAGGCATGTACATTTTTGATATTATATTGAGTATGGATTGGTTGTCACATTTTCGGGCCATGATAGATTGTCAGTGCCACTGAGTGTCCATATGCACACTTATTGGGGACAACTTTTTTTTTTCATATGTGATCAGGGTGATAACTCCATTACATCGTTGTATGACCTTAAGGGTCGGGGAGAACTTGGTTTTTTTTTTTCCCCCTTTCTCTAACCAATGAAGATAGTGTGATCTGTGGTGACTTGCTGAGAGTAGTTTGTGAATACCCAAATGTTTTCCGTGAAGACCTCACTGGTTTGCCACCCCACCAAGAGATTGAACTCTCTAATGACTTAGTGCCAGGCACGACACTAATTTCCATGGCACCATATAGATTTGCACCCGCTAAGTTGCATGAGTTGAAGATCCAACTCCAAGACCTTTTAGATAAGGATTTTATTTGCCCTAGTACATCACCTTGAGGAGCACCGACTCTCTTTGCAAAAAAGAAGGATGGATCATTGTGGTTGTGTATCAATCACCACAAGTTAAATCAAGTCACTGTTAAGAATAAATATCCTCTATCTAGAATAGATAACGTATTTGACCAACATAAGGGGTCCCATTGCTTTTCAAAGATAGACTTGAGGTCAGGGTACCATCAGTTGAGGGTTAAGGAGGGGGATATTTAGAAGACGACATGTCGTATGCTTTATGGCCATTATGAGTTTCTTGTTATGCCATTCGGGTTAACTAATGCTTCGACATCGTTCATGCACTTGATGAACTGAGTCTTCCGGGAGTTCTTAGATTAATTCCTAGTCATTTTTGTGGACAACATTTTGATATATTCACCATCTGAGGGGGAACGTAAGGAACATTTGAGCATCATACTTGACTTACTTAGAGTGCACAAATTGTTTGCTAAATTCAAGAAATGTGAGTTTTGGCTAATAGAGGTGAAATTTTTTGAGCATGTTGTGTCTGGAGAAGGGGTAACCGTTGATTCCTCCAAGATATATGCCGTACAAGATTGGGAACAGCTTAAGAACACTTTTGAAATCAAAAGTTTTTTGGGGTTAGCTGAGGTATTACCTCCATTTTGTGAGGGACTTCTCTAGATTAGTTACACCGTTAACCAGTTGACCAGAAAGGGTGTCAAATATATGTGGAACGAGACTTGTGAAAAGTTATTTCAAGAACTTAAGATTAGGTTAACTACCGCTCTAGTTTTGATAATCCCAAAAAGGGGTTTGGGTTATACCATGTATTGTGATGCATCTCGAGATGAACTTGGGTGTGTGTTGATGCAAGAGGAGAAGGTTGTAGCTTATGGGTCCCGTTAATTAAAAACCCAAAAAAAGAATTACCCCACTTATGACTTAGAGCTAACATCGATAATTTTTGCGTTAAAGATTTGGAGGCATTATTTGTACGGGGAGAAGTTTGACGTCTATTCTGACCACAAAAGCTTAAAATACTTATTCTCCTAAAAAGATCTAAATCTATGCCAACGTAGGTAGATGGAGTTTATGGAAGACTATGATTTTGAGTTGCACTATCATCTGGAGAAGGCCAATGTTATGGCCAATGCCCTTAGTCGAAAGTCTGTGAGTACCGTGGCAAGTGTGGCCATTCGGGAATGGGTTATGTTGGGTGATATCGGCAAATATGACTTGTATTTGGATGAGTCTAGTGAGGATGATACCTCGTTTACATTAATTGCACAACCCATCTTTATTAGCAAAGTCATAGAAGCACAACAGGGTGACCATGAGGTAGAGACAATTCGTGAGAGAATCTAAAATAGAAAGGAAGAGAAGGGTTTGAGCATCCATTTGGATCTCAGTATGAGGGATTTAGCCCGTATGTTCGTACCAAAACCTTGTAGATAGGAGGTACTTCAGGAGTTTCATCATTCACACCTTATGGTACATCTAAGAGGCACAAAAATATACCTAGACATTAGATGTCAGTTTTGTTGGAGGGGCATGAAATGGGATGTCGCTTCATTTGTATCGAAATGCCTTACTTGTCAACAAGTGAAGGTTGAACACCAAAGACTAGCGGGTTTGTTACAACCCTTATCTATAGCCGAGTGGAAGTGGGAACATGTCACCATGGACTTCGTGGTTGGACTTCCAAGGAGACAACGGGGTAATGATGTAATTTGGGTGATTGTTGATAAGTTGACTAAGTCTGCACACTTCATCCCTATGCGCATAGGCGACTCAATTAATTATTTGGCAGAATGGTGACCATTGTTTCAAATAGAGACCCTCGTTTTACCTTCCAGTTGTGGCAAAGCCTTCAAGAGGCAATGGGAACTAAGTTGATCTTTAGCACGACCTATCATCCTTAAACCAATGGGCAATCCAAGCATACTATACAAATTTTGGAAGATATGCTTAGAGCTTATGTTTAGATTTCAAGGGGTCATGGTAGAGGCACCTACCATTGATTGAGTTTGGTTATAACAATAGTTATCAAACGAGTATCGGAATGGCTCTGTTTGAGGCCTTGTATAGCCAACCTTGTACATCACTGATTTGTTGGGCTGAAGTAGGTGATGCATCGATGTTAGGCCCAAAATTAGTCCGAGAAACAACCGAGAAAGTTACTTTCATCCGGAAGAGACTGGTTACGGCTCAAAGCCGACAAAAGAGTTATGTCCACAAGAGGAGAAGACCTCTATCTTTTGAGATCGGTGACCATGTGTTTCTTAAGATCTCACTGAGGCGAGGTTTAATGAGGTTTGGGAAGAGTAGAAAACTATCTCCAAAGTTCATTGGGCCATTCAAGATCTTAGAGCAGATCGGAGAGGCAACATATCGTTTGGCCTTACCGCCACAACTTTCTGGGCTTCATGATGTATTTCACGTTTCCATGCTTAGAAAGTAAGAACTTGACCTTTCGCATGTGCTTGATTGGGTTGATTTAGAAGTAGATGAGGATGCCTCTTATGAAGAGCGACCGGTCCAAATATTAGATACTCGAGAACAAGTGTTGAGGGACAAGACCATACCCTTGGTGAAGGTGTAATGGAGACATCGTGGTGTTGAGGAAGCAACTTGGGAATGGGAAGCGAAAGTCCGCCCCAAATACCCAGACTTGTTGAATAATGTTTAGATGATTTGAACTCGTTGTATACTTAGATGTTGTTGTTGCAAATTTGACATTTCAATGCTAATTACAAATTGTTGAAGTCCTTGTGATGTGAAAAAAACAAAACTTTTGTAAAATCATCAAAGTTAATGAAATTAACATGTTGCTAAAATTGTATTAAATGATATGTTGTTATTCAGCGTGAACCTTATGATTTGAGATTGTTGGATTAGAACACGTTCTTGTTGAAAGATTAATTTAATTTCGGGGATGAAATTCCCTAAGGTGGGGAGGTTGTGATGTCCCGAATCCTTTAAAGTAAATTAAGTGCATTAATTAGAAACCTCTGCCTCTTTGTGTTGTCTTCATTATTGTTAAATCTTTTGAGGTTGTGTTGCTATCCATTCTTCCTTGTGCTCGTTTCGGTAGGTACATCTTAGTGTGTTCCAAAATGTCATCTTGTATTTTTGGGTATTAGAGAGAAGCTGGGAAGGTTGGCTAATATTTTGAAGTTGCTTTGTCTCACATTCAGGTTGAGACTACTCGAGCGGTCTTTTGGTTGCTTGAGCAGTGAAATCGACCTTCCGGTATCTTGTTTTACAATATGAACTTTTGGGAGCATATATTCTTCGCTCGAGCGAAGCTTTCATCACTCGAGCGGTCTTTCACAGAGGGAGTGGTGATTCTGGGAGTGGGTGTTTTTTGCTCAAGCTCATGTTTGGCTGCTCGAGTGGTCTCTCAAATTTGAATTGTTCATTTGAGTGCAGGTTTGGTCGCTAGAGTGGTTTGTCCATAGTTTGCTTCGAAAATTGTGTCAAATCACTTCAAAAGTTGAGCCGTACACACTTTTCAATTACTTTTCACTTTACACTCTCTCTCTACATTAACTCTCACTCTCTTTTCTCTTATCTCTCTCTATAATACCCTCCACCCACTTCATTTACTCCTTGATCTCTCATTATTTATTGAGATTTTGACCTTAGCGCCTTCTTTAGTTTTAGAGAGCTCGTCAAGGGCTACGTTGTCCATGGTGGAGATCGGATTTTAACACCATTGATGTAAGAGCTTTTCAACTTTTCTACTCACAATCTTGAGATAGGGATGTTCTTTGAGTTATATATATGGTTTTAGCATATCTTGTTCATTTCACTACAATGTCTAGTTTGGATTTGGGTTACGAGATGTCAAACCTACAAAAATGTTAGAGAAATGATTTCTTTCTCATGATTTGGTCTGAGATAAATTATTTTATGAACTATGAGCCCTTTGGGGATGCATGCTTGTAGTTATTTTTGAAAATGAAGGGGATTTTGGGGTAATTTAGGCAAAAGTGAAATTGGTGTAATATTCATGAAATTGATGTTAAATCTCTTGAGAAATTGAAGAAACCTTCCCTAAGTTGTTATGTTGTTGAAGCACGCATGAAAGGAATGAGAATTTCGATTGAACAATTATGGTTATATGTGATGTATATGTTTGGAATTTGGAAAATCGATAACTGGACATTGATTGTGAATATGAGGAAATTGTCACATGTCACATGGATTCATACCTTACTATGATTTTGAGAACTATTGAACCACGGAAGCTTTACTTGAATAAATGTGAAAATTATGGAGATATTGTACAAAGAAGATATTTATATGTAATTATTTATCATCTCATTCATTTGCATTATCTTGAATATTGTTCACTGACAATCTTGACTTAGAAATAAATTCATTGTTTGTGAAGCAACTGTTGCTATTGAAAATGTTTCAGGGTAAATACATTTGGTAAGTCCAGTTAGGGGGTGTAGATTGGAAATCAAGTTGGCCTAAGTGTCCTTGGTGTAAGACAAGAAACACGCGCGTGTGGGTGTGTAGACAGAAATTTTAAAACATGAAGTATTTTAACACATTTCAAAATTTTTATGTTACGAATGTCCACTGTTTAGTTTTTAGACTAAACAGTGTTGATTATTTGAATAGCAGGTTCTTATTTCCGATCTGTATTTCAGATCATTAATTACACATTTTAGACAAATGAAACCTCCGATTAATGAAGAACAAAATAAATAACAAAAGACAATTTAAGAAAAATAAATATTTTATTGAAATTGTTATGGGTTTTGAACCCTCGAATACAAAATATAATTAACCCTTTACCTATGCATCGCTATTAGCGTAGGCTCTTGAGTTCTTTAGGCTTCTCTTCTTCTTTCTTGTAACGACTTCTTTAGCTCTCAATTTCTTTCTCTCTCTCTGTGATCTTTTCACTTCTGATTTTCTGATCCCTCGTCTTGTGTGATGGTCCTCATATTTATAGAGGGCCATCAGGTGATAGGAATGCCTCATCTTCAATTTGAATTTCAAATTGAATGATAGCGCCATTTGAATTTTGAATAATAGTGCTATCTGATTAACCGGATTGATCTTTAGGGTTTCATTCTGTGTGGTGTCCTTGCTGTAGGCTTTACAGGTGTCATCTCTCGTAGACTCCATGTGTCACTTGAGCATCTTGAATAATGCTGTTGAGATACAACGTCGTTTTATTTATGCACTTCAACGGATCATATTGATCTTTTTAGGAAGTGATTACCTACAACTTTCTTTTCGTAGGCTCTATACGTGTCATAAATTTAGTTGAAATTTATGTGCCAACAAATGCCCCTCGTGACTTGCAAAAGTGAATTTTCTTAACTGTGCGAGTCACGACAATTTGACACTTTTATCTGGATGATCTTTAGGTCTTGGATGGGATTATTTCTTTGCTTTGGTCCCTGGCCTTTTTTTTTTTTTTGGTTGACGACTCTTTTTTCATGGGCCCTTTTACTTTTGTTGCATGGGTCCTTTTTGTGGACTTAATCTTTTTAAAAAAAAAAAAAATAAAGGGTGAATTGCCCTTTATAGTCCATGGGCCATTTACTTTTGTTGCATGGGTCCTTTTTATGGACTTGATTTTTTTTTTTTTTGAAGGGCCATGAGTAAGGTCTAAGATTTAATTAGGCATTTCCTTTCGTGGACCTCCAACTTGTCACCATTTTTTTTACAATAGATTTTTTTCTAGGCCATCATAAATTTTTCTAGACCATCATGGACCTTTCCTTTTCTACGCCACCATTTTTTTTAAATTGGGCCTTTTCTTTTGTGGACCTCTAACTTGCCACCATTTTTTTACAGTAGAGGCTATCATGGATTTTTCTAGATCATCATAGACCTTTCCTTTTCTAGGCCGCCATTGTTTAATTGGGCCTTTTCTTTTGTGGGCCTCCAACTTGCCACTTATTATTTTTAGGATTTTTTTACAGCAGATATATATATGTATTTTAGGAGTTTGTCTAAATGGAATAGGATGGATTGGCAATGGTAGAATTTCTAATTCTACACAAACTCTTACTTAGTATTTCAAATCGTACCTAAACTCTTGCTTGTTTGAAGTACTTTAGGAGAACACTACCTCCTTTCTTAAGCAAGAATTTTTTTCTTATATGACACCTTTCCATGCATACAGTCCACTTATTTTCCCTGTAACTTTTTTTCATCCCAGCAAATTGTTTCTAGCAGCCTCTCTTTTCTTCTCTGCAGATTTTGTGGTGCATATTAGGTCTTCATTATTTTAGTATCTTTCCAGCAGCAATTGCTCTTTGAGTATACAAAAGATACAATCCATATATTTTCCTTGTAGCTTTTTTTCCCCTCAGCAGATTGTTTCCACCAGCCTCTCTTTTTTTCTCTGCATATTAGGTCTTCATTATTTTAGTATCTTTCCTGCAACTTTCCAGTAGCAACTTTCCAGCCATTATCTTTCTTCTTTTTCCAACAAAAGTTGTTCTTCTTATACTTTAAAGAAGACACAAAAGAATCTCTTCAAACTCCTTTAAATCAGGTATGCTTTCTTCTCCATAAAATATTTTCTTTCAGCATGTATATCACCATGTGACAGCCCTTTCCAAAAATTTTTACTAGACCCTAAGTCCAAGTAGTCCCAACAAAGACCCTTCTTGAAAGAATGAATAACCTACTGCCTTCTTTCATAACAAAAGCTGTAGCCTCTTTTCTTTTTATTTTTTATTATTATTATTTTTTAATTTTACTGGAACAAAAAACCTGTTGCCTTTCAAGCAGATTTTTTTTCCTACCCCAAAGTCTTTCCTGAACAAAGACCTTTTTTTTGGTCACAGTTTAATCTGCTCTTTTTTTTTTTGTCACAGTTTAATCTGCTTGCTGCCTTATAAATATATATTTTGTTGTTAGATCATGAACTTAACTAGCCCAAATAAAGTCCCTACCCTATACAAACAAAAGACCCGATTTTTTTTTTTTAAAAAAAAAAAAAAACCAAAACCTGCAAGAATTTTTCCCTAGATCATGAGTTTAAATAGCCCAAGTAGAATTGTTGACATGGCGGGTCTCTTATCTTCTGGCAGTGGTCTCAATTGATCTCTATTGGAATTTTCTGTCATATCTTCAGAAGGTAGGCCACATACTTCCAGACCAAAATGGTCGAATTCTACCATCTCAGTTTCAGCTGGTCCATTTTGAATCTAATCTAATCAAAGCCTGTCCCCTCGTGATTCGTGCAAGTGAATTTTAATTGTACGAATTACGATTTTTTTCTTGTGGCAATTATTTCACGTCTTTTTCCCTCTTTTGCAGGCAACACGCAAGGCGTCAGAGTTTGTTTGCAGGTATCATTGCCCTTTCCAACCTAATGGCAAAGAGTGGCTTGAATCCTTGGCAGTGATTGTGTCCTTTCACCCCAATAGCTTGAATCCTTGGTAGTGATTGTGTCCTTCACCCTAATGGCTTGAATCCTTGGCAGTGATTGTGTCCTTTACCCCAATGGCTTGAATCCTTGACAGTGATTGTATCTTTTCACCCCAATGGTTTGAAACCTTGGCAGTGATTGTGTCCTTCACCCCAATGGCTTGAATCCTTGGCAGTGATTGTGTCCTTCACCCCAATGGCTTGAATCCTTGGCAGTGAATGTGTCTTTCACCCCAATGGCTTGAATCCTTGGCAGTGATTGTGTCCGTCACCCCAACGGCTTGAATCCTTGGCAGTGATTGTGTCTGTCACCCTAACGACTTGAATCCTTGGCAGTGATTGTGTCCGTCACCCCAACGGTTTGAGTCCTTGGCAGTGATTGTGTCCTTCACCCCAATGGCTTGAATCCTTGGCAGTGATTGTGTCCTTCACCCCAACGGCTTGAGTCCTTGGCAGTGATTGTATCCGTCACGCCAACGGCTTGAGTCCTTGGTAGTGATTGTGTCCTTCACCCCAACGGCTTGAGTCCTTGGCAGTGATTGTGTTTGTCACCTCAATGGCTTGAGTCCTTCGTCAAGGGGCTTTCGTCAATTTCTTTATATTATGACATTTTGCCTTCACTAACCCCTTTTTTATTTTTTTATTTTCTTTATTTTTTAAGGAAGCATGGAAAAGACACTTGAATATCTTCATCGTGACGAGAGGGATGTATTGGATAAATATTGTTCGAAAATAATTTGGCACAAACCTATCATTGCTTTATTGTCACCTACCGAGTTGGACCCCTACATCCCTTTACATACAACTTCCGAAGACTTGGTCTATACAGGAATTCAAAACTGCTGTGAGATTATCGAGAAAGGACACTCCAAATCAATCGGTTCATTCTCTGTCTCAATCCTTCGTCCATTTTCTGAAGACCTTGACTGCTTTGAATTTAATACTCTTCTTAAGAGAATGAAACATGAAAAATTTAAGTGGAATAATTCTTTTATTGTCCGCGGCATTTCTACCCATTTGCAATCCCCTATATGGAGTTTTTGGTTGAATGACGTTCTTTCTACATTTGGCCCTATTTTGAAGAAGTGTGGGATTTATGCTGCAATCTACGTATCCCAATTTGCTTATGCTAGGAATGTCTCCCTGCTCAAAGGATTCTTAGAGCGGTGGTCACCCGACACCAACACTTTTCACATAATTTACGGCGAACTTGGGATCTCTTTATGGGACCTTCATCGCATTAGCGGGCTCCCCATCCGTGGCAAGTTTTATGAAGAGTTCACCCCCTCCAATGACATTTTATATTCGTCCCAGACATCCAAGGCGTGCCGTGGGCTTTTCAACATTTATGCCAACTCTTTTCAATCCAAGAAGTTTAACCACTGGACTTTCAAATTCATTGATGAATCCCCAATTTCGATTAGTGATTTTCAACGAAAAGATAGAATCCCTGATGATGTGTATCTTTCTAGTTTTTTGGTGAGCTGGCTTAGCGGATTTCTCTTCCCCCAGTCTTTCGGGGAAATTTGTCTGTCTACGTTTCATGTAGCCACCAAAATGGCCAGTGGAACCTAATTTAGCATGGCTATCCCTGTCCTTGCGTACCGCTATCATTCTCTTGGTAAAATGGCATCATCACCTTCACCTGGGAAGGAAAATATTCAGGGTCCTTTGCATTACCTTTTTGAATGGATTTCACTATATTTTGTCAAAACTTACTCTCATGGAGATCCTCAGTCGATTTGTTCGATTCCTGATATTCATTTCATGCCATATCTTGGGTTTATTGGAAACCAATCGGCTGCCCAGTTTTTTACTGATAAATTTCCATTTGTGGACTCTCTCCTAACTTATCGTACGGAGTGTTAGTTTAGGGCTCTTACCCATGAAGGTGAACCTTCAGGCATTCTGGTCGACTCTGAAAGGATATCACCTTTCCACTTTGACTATCTTATATCTTTGAGGCAAGGGATTTTAACTTTTAAAATGGGATTTATTTTTATTTCTGAACCGTACTCCCCTAACCGATACGGTCATCAATTTGGATTTGCTCAATCGTGCCCTACACCGCTTAATGTATCTTGTCGGCAGCCCTCTGAGTGGTCTAAATTTTATTACAACTGGCGCCATATGCTACGCTGCGATACAAAAGTCTCATTGGAGTTACCAGGCTCCCGATCTACTTCTCACATAACCGTGCCTTATGCCAATTGGTGGTTGGGAACTTCCTTTGCCGTGCTCCAATATGTTACTTATACCCAGTCGAAATCTTCACGCGAGAGAAAACTAGATATGTCAGTTAAAGACCGAAAGACGAAGAATCCTTCTTACTCTAGAGCTAGGTCATCATCTTCACCTATTGCTTTGGAAGCATCATCACCTCAGGGAATGGATAATAGTCGACCACTTATTGCTCCTTCCCAATCTAGTTACTCGGTTTCAGATCTCCTTCATCTTTTCGCGGATATGTGTAATTCTCAATTTAAAATGAGATTTAGCTTTGAGCAAGTAGATTATGGCCGTCAATTTTCTAGCCTAGCAAAGCTTTTTCAAGAGACTATGACTATTAGTGATTGTACAGGAACTTCCCAACCAACAGTATCGACCAAAACCCCAATGGACCAATTTCGCACATATCTATACTCTTTTCTTGAAGATAAAGATGAGAATATGATTCAAGAACTCTTTGAAGGAGATGGGTATGAATTAACTGCCTTGGGTCGTATTCGCATCAAGAGTGTTGAAATTTCTTCTCCCACCAAATCTTTTGATCGTTCTCTCAATGGGAGTAGCGAGAGTGAAGATGAGTTTTATTACTACACCCCTTTTTTAGATGGCACACCGACTAAGATGAGTAAATTGCCCCCAACAAATGTAGCCTTTTCTTCTTCTTCTTCGAACGAGCCATCCAAGCTATTAGAGAAAGGTATAATTCTTTTTTTTTTTTTTTGAATACCTTTCATTTTCTTAGGCATTGTGCCTCGGACTTCCCCAGTTGCCTTGCATATGCCATTGGCTACCTTTAAGGGTATTCTTATTCATTCCTTGTACCTCATTTTATTTCATCATATATACATACTCAAGGAACTCTTTCTCTTTAGATCATGCCACATTGCAAAATCCATGGTCCACTTGTGGGAATCACAACTTGTCTCCTCCTCTACCAAAGTCTCTTCAAGCCGTACACCAAGGTATACTTCATTCATCTATATATATATTGTTTTTACCTTCTATGTTTTCATTGAGTATCTCCTTCTATTTTCACAGAAAATACTTCTGACACATTGGAAGAGACAGAAGAAATTATTTCTGATACCTCGGAAGAGGCTCAAATTCTTGCAGACTTACTTGAAGCAAATGGGGTTAACAAATTATTTGACAAACTTGAAACACCCTTTGCTCCATCGAGCCTTCTTTTGGGAACTTCCTCTAATAAAGTAGCCACCCATATTCATAAAGGTCTCACTATTTCTCTCCAATCAATGATGGATGTTAATGGCATGATTGCTATAGTAAATAACGTTTTCATGATTTTGAAGAGTTTGGGTGTAGACTTCATCTCCTTTTACGAGAAGGTGAAGATATTCCTTGGGTGCTTTGCTTTGAAAACCCAACTTGCAGATTCTTCAAACTTGTCTACTACAGAATTTGAAGCCCAATACTTTGAGAAGAAGCTTCATTTTAACAAAGTTTCTGGCGAACATGAACAGTTGTCTGCTTCAATTATCAAGTCAGATGAGCACATTGCGAGTCTTAATCAAAGGATTATTCAAACCAAAGAGTTACTCAAACAAATAGAAGAGGAATTGTCATCCACCTAAGCGGAACATGCATCATTTATGTGTGATTTTACACAAGCTTCCGAGAGTGTTTCTAAATCAGAAGAAGACGTGCAAACTACTTTGAATGTTTTGAGCCAACACAAGAAGAAGAATGGACAACAAGTGTTGTGGAACGTGCTTTTGAAAAGGCTAAGGCTTCTCTTAATGAATGAATGCACTTTTATTTTGTTATTCATCCGAACATAATGTATTTATGAAATTTCGCTCAGTGATAGATTTATTTGTCATATGAAATTTCTCAAAACAATACATTGATTTGTCTTATTTTAGGCATTCACAGTTCATACTATTGCGGGCCAGGAGTATCCAATGTTTTATCACCTTAGATTTTGGTGAGGTATTTTAGCAGTTTGACCACATACAATACCGTTGGTGGTTTTTGACTTTTGTTTGGCCGTACATAGTTTATACTCTTGCGGGCTAGGAGTATCCACTGTTTTACCACCTTAGATTTCGGTGGGATATTTTAGCAGTTTAACCACATACAATACCGTTGGTGGGATTCGACTTTTGTTTGGCCGTACACAGTTTATACTCTTGCTGGCCAGGAGTATCTAATGTTTTACCACCGTAGATTTTGATGGGATATTTTAGTAGTTTAACCACATACAATACCATTGGTGAGTGTTGACTTTTGTTTGGCCGTACACAGTTTATACTCTTGTGGGCCAGGAGTATCTAATGTTTTACGCTTTATACTCTTGTTGGCTAGGAGTATCTAATGTTTTACCACCTTAGATTTCGGTGGGATATTTTAGTAGTTTAACCACATACAATACCATTGGTGGCGTTGACTTTTGTTTGGCCGTACACAGTTTATACTCTTGCGGGCCAGGAGTATCTAATGTTTTACCACCTTAGATTTTGGTGGGATATTTTAGCAGTTTAACCACATACAATACCGTTGGTGGTTTGTTTGTTTGTTTTTTTTTTTTGGCCCTAACTTTTGCCCAGGCCGCTCTTTCGGGTTTTCAACCTAGCAAGCTTTCTTAAGGGTAATATCTCTTCAAGAACCTTGCATTGGTTGGGGGAATGATTCTGTCACCATCCATCGTTATCAACAAATAGGCCCCATTAGAATAAACCTTCTCAATCACATAAGGCCCTTCTCATTTGGGCTCAAGCTTTCCTTTTGTTCTTCGTGAGACTACTATAGGTGTTCTAACTATTAGTACCAAGTCTCCCTTTTTAAAGGAACGAAGCTTCACTCTTTTATTGAATGCATTTGCCATCCTTTGTTGGTAGATCTCCAAGTTCTGTTGAGCATACAACCTTCTTTCATCCAGGGTCTCCAACTCAGCCAACCTCACTCTTGCACTTTCATCTTCTATTAAGGACTCTTGTATTGCCACTCGCAATGATGGTATTTGAACCTTAAGTGGTAACACTGCTTCTCCTCCAAAAACCAACGAATAAGGGGTTGCTTGAGTAGGAGCTCTGTGCGAAGTCCGATAAGCCCACAAAGCTTCTTGTAACTTTTCGTGCCAAGCTTTTTTGTTCTTATCCACCATCGTCTTGAGAATTTTGCACAATGTCTTGTTGAAAGCTTCTGCCAAACCATTGGCAGGTACATGATATCTTGATGAATGGTTGTTTTTGATTTTGTACTTGGCAAATAACTTGTTCAAAGCATCACTCCTGAATGGCTGTCCATTATCCATAATGACACTTTCTGGAATTTCGAACCTGTAAATGATATGGGTTCGGATGAACTCAGAGACAACTGTGCTTTTTATATCCATTAAAGCCACGGCCTCTACCCATTTTTAGAAATAGTCAGTAGTAGCTAGGATGTATCGATATCCCGCTGAAGATGGAGGTACAAAAGGACCAATAATGTCCATACCCTATGCTGCAAATGGCTAAGAACAAGTTGTTAAATGTAAAGGCTCTGGGGGTTGGTGGAGAAAGTTCCCATGGAATTGGCAGACTTGGCATCTTCGAGCATAATCTATGCAATCTGCAATCATAGTCGGCCAATAGTATCCCAACCGTTTTAGCTACATATGTAATTTAGGACCACTTTGGTGTGCCCCACATACACTTGCATGTATTTCTGCCATTACCTCTTGAATACGCTCCTTGGCTATACACAACATGTACATTCCGTCCAAAGACCTTTTGTATAACCCATTCTTCCACAAGACAAATTTGGTAGCCCTGCGTCTCACTTCAATTCTTTTTATTTTATCTTCAAGTAGTCTACCATGTTGGAGGTAAGCTATGAATGGTTCCCGCCAATCCTCCTCGCTTTCTCCTTTCGTGGTAACGACCAAGACCGGAACCAAGTCAGAAACCTCTTTTAAAGGTTTTAACACCCTTCTTTCGCCTACTGTGATAGTAATTGTTTTGCTATCTGGTAGAGTGAGTGATGTAGCCAAACTTGCTAGTGAATTTGCTTGACTATTCGTTCTTCTCTTCACGTGGAAAATATGTGTTTTCCTAAATTGTGAAATCAATTCATCAGCCTTTTCATGATAAGGGATGAGACTTGTTTTCTTAACAATGTACTCTCTACGGAGTTGCTTCACCACCAGTTCTGAATCTCCATAAATTGAGAGTTCTTCAATAGGAATTTGTAATGCCAATTCTAATCTAGCAATTAAAGCTTCATATTCTGCCTCATTATTGGAGCATCCTTCACTTAAGGCGAAAGAATGAGTGTTATAACATTGTCTGGAGTCACAAACACAATTCCAATTCCAGCTTTATTGTTTTTAGGATTTTCTTGCTTCTTGCCATCTGGACTCCTTGAAGCTCCGTCAAAATACATCTCCCATCCTTTCTTGATTTCTACTTGCATAACTTCTTCATCTGGTAAATCAGTTGCTAGAGGTGAGTCATCAGGCATAGGATGTGTTGCCAAAAAATCTGCTAGAGCCTGCCCCTTTACAGCTCTTTGGAGAACATATTCAATTGCGAATTGTTGAAGAATTACAACCCACTTTACAATTTTCCCTGAAAGTATGGGCCGTGAAAGTATATATTTCAAGGGGTCTGCTCTTGATATCAACTTGACTTCGTGTTCCAAGACATTGTGCTTTAGTTTTTGCAAGGCGAACACCAAGGCAAGACATGTCTTTTCGATAGGAGAGTAATTGACTTTTGCCCCAACCAAAGTACGATTCAAGTAATACAAGGCATTTTCTTTCCCATGCTCATTGTGTTGTGCCAATAGTGCCCTTAACGAACCATCCAAGGCTGGTATGTACAACAAGAGTGGTTTCCCTTTTATAGGGCTCATGAGTACTGGAGGCTTCAAAAGATACTCCTTAATACAATTAAAAGCATTTTGGCACTGCTGATCCCATTCAAATGGAACACCCTTTTTCATTAATTTTGAGAATGCCAAGCATCGACCAGCCAAGTTCGAAATAAATCTTCTCATATAAGCCAATCTCCCTTGTAGCCCCTTCAATTCCCTTAAATTTCGCAAAGGAGGCATTTTAGCAAAGGCTTTAATCTTAGTAGGGTCAATTTCAATCCCTTTGTTTTGAACCACAAACCCTAGAAATGTTCCTGAGGAAACTCCAAATGCACATTTTAGTGGGTTCATTTTGAGTTTGTATCTCCTCAAATGTTCGAAGATTCTTCTCAAATCTTCCACATGGTTTTCCTTCTCTTTTGTCTTGACGACAAGATCATTAACATAGCATTCAATGGTGTCATGGAGCATATCACCAAAAATTACAGTTATCGCCCTTTGATATGTGGCCCCAACATTTTTCAAGCTAAAAGGCATTACCTTATAGCAAAAGACTCCTCTCGGAGTCCTGAATGCAGTCATTTCTTCATCTTCAGGTGCCATTCGGATTTGATTGTATCCTGAGTATCCATCCATAAAAGACAATGTTTCATACCCAGTAGTTGCATCTACAAGAAGTTCAATGATGGGCAAAGGAAAGTCATCTTTAGGACAAGCCTCATTGAGATCACGGAAATCAATGCAAACCCTGATTTGACCATTCTTTTTCTTGACTGGCACTATGTTTGCTAGCCAGGTTGGATATTTGACTTCCCTGATGAATTCTGCATTGATAAGCTTGTCGACTTCGGCTTCAATTTGGGCTGTAAGCTCTGGTCGAGTTCGCCTTTGAGGATATTTAACTGGCCGTTTCTCAGGGTGAATTGCAAGCTTATGGACTGCAATCTCTGGATTAAGACCAGGCATCTCACTGTAGTTCCATGCAAATATGTGACGATACTCCCTTAAGAAGGAAATATATTGCCGAGCTTCTTCTTCCTTTAAATTTGCACTAATGAAGGTTGGTCTGTTTTCTCCTTCATCACCCAGATTTATTTCACGAAGGTCATCCACGGTGGCTTGGCCTCCTGCCTCAAATTCTGTTGGTGTAGGTTGAGCTTCATCTTGGTCAACATCTTCCAACACATCTTGAGTGATAGTCATGTTTACTGGAAATTTTTCCTCATCCCCCCGATAGCCTAACCCTTCTTTCCTAGCAGTGATAATACCGCATTTGCTGGATAGCCTGCCTCTACAAAGGTGTTAATGCAAAGTCAAATGGTGTCATTGTTCTTGGTATTTTTTCAGGATCTAAACCAACTTTCACCAACATCTGTGTAATTTCTGTACTGAAGGTAGGCTTCTCAAAACTCGAGATGTTTTCTTTTGGCACTTGTTCAACTTTCACTTTTTGTTCAACATCTCCAAGTGAGTGAAATATGATGGGTTTTGACCCTTTTCCTTTAGAAGGGACCACAATCTTATTATATTTCTTCACATAGGTGCATTCTGTCCTCCTTAATGGCAAGGTGAACTCACCCTTGAGATCCAAAATTGGATTTATTGAGGCTAGAGCCTTTGCCCCCAGTTTCCTTTTGGACTTTGGCACATATTGAAAAGTTCTTTTTGTTGAAACTGGAGTAGACTCTAGAGCGTCTTTGACATTCGGAGTATCTTTAGACTTTTTCACATCTTTTCCCTTTCTTTGTGAAGTCTTTGTATAGAAGCGAGCATCAACATAATATGCCTCTACTTTTCCAAATGGATCATTGTCAGCCACAATTGTCCTCTTTTTTTTGGGTGAAGGCAACGAGTACTTGATACATCGGTGATAAGTTGATGGCACTGCATGATGATTATGTATCCATGGTCTCCCAAGCAAAGCATTGTAGATGTCGTCTACATCAATGACCAAGAACTCAGTGCTTTCTTCAATATCCCCAAACTTGGTTTGCAATTCAATCTTTCCCATTGGGCGTTGTTCATTCTGATTAAATCCTTGAATGACCAGACGACTTGGACGCAGTCGTGAAATTCGAATCCCTAATAGGTTTAAGGCCCTTTGAGGCAGGAGGTTAACCGCAGATGCTCCATCAACCAAAATTCAAGAAATCTTCACATCATGGATAAGCCCAGTGATAAACAAAGGTCAATTATGGTCTGCCATTTCAGCACACATGTCATTGTCATCAAAGGTTACCATAGCCATGCATGTAGTTGTCTTCTCTTGATTTCTACCCTCAATTTCTTCGTGGAAATCCTCTGGCTTGGACAGGGCATATATTAAAGACTTTCGAAGCTTCGGAGACATTTTTAGTGCATCATATACGCTCAACAATGCTGGGATTTTCTATAGATGAGCTTCAAAACAATGCTGGGATACGTTGAAGAAATTTGATTTCTTTCAATAATCAAATTTTGATGGGCTTCAAAACCCTTATCTTTTAAAGAGACTGTTACTTTTGCCTGATATTCTGTGTCCCTTCTAGCTTCAATTTTTTCTTTCTTATCATCATCTGGATTGCGAATGATATGTATTTCTCGCTCTTCAAAATTTACATCCATAGTGATGACATTACAAGGAAAGTCAAAGTGGTCACTTGATACATTTTCTCCATTGTATGTCCTAGCTGGGGATGTATATGGTGAACCATCAGGAGAAAAGTCAAGTTCCCAATCTTCATTAGGATCTTCAACTTGAGATGACTTTGCTTGTTTACTTGAATGCTTCCATACTTCGTCATCCGACATACACTTGCCATTCACCTCATCATCCGCGAAGTGTAGTCATTTTTTCGCCTTTTTCACAAGCTTAGAGTCGGACCTACACCCGGTGTCTCCTTGTTTTGCTCCCCTTACATATTCTGGAGAAGTTGGTGTATACTTTGGTTAATCAGGTATACAGATATGAGATGTAATGGAATCTCTTTCCCTAACTTTTGAACCAACTTCACCCTCATCTTCCTCATCATCACTCAAAACAATGATGGTTAAGCAAGGGGCCAAAGTAAACTTTTCCTCCCTCCTTTTATCAAAGTATGTCTGCAACTCCACAGATTGAAATTTTGAAGGTAGAAATTCCTCCAATGTGACTGGGACAAGGGGACATTGCTCTAACTACTCATCAGGGACCAATTTCTCCATTTTTTCCTTCTTTGGGTTCTTCTTTCATTTTCTCTTACTTACTTTGGCTTTTTTCTGTTTCCTAGAAACTTTTGGTTTTTGCTTTTTGGAAACTTTTGGCCCATGTTGTTGAATCAACCACACTTCTAGCTTTCACTGTGGCATTTTGTTTTTTCTTCATGCTTTTTGACTGATAAACAACCCATTCACCTTCATTATCATTGTCGATAGTGATTGGGTTAGAAGATGCTTTCTCTTGAGGGAGCTCGATAATTTTAGAGTCCAAAAGTTCTTGAATTTTATCTTTCAGAACAAAGCACTCTTTTATCGGATGGCTAATCAAACGATGGTAGGGGTAATACTTTGGATCGTTGGTCTTTCCTACCTCATATGGTCTTTTCATCTCAGGGAGAGCAATCAACTTTTGCTTCAACAGATCTTCAAATAGGTCTTCGACCAGATCATCCATGAAAGAATATTTCTTCTCCAACCTCTCTTTCATAGTCACCTTTTTAAATTCCTTGGGCTTTTTAGCCCCTACTACAATGGGACCCTTCTTTCTGGTTTTGATTGTAGCTGCAGTCGAGGACTCAACCCTTTTAATGGCCCTAGGCCTCCTTCGTTTAGCTAGATGCAGCTCCATATCATGAGATTTAGTGCATAGATCATTGAATCCTTTAAAAGTTTAAGCCATAAGAGCTGTAGAGAGCTCATGTCGGAAGTTGTTAAGGCATATCCGAAATAACTCTAATTGCGTAAACTTTTGACGACAAGCAAATGTCAAAGCTCACCATCTTGCAATGAAATTTATAACAGACTCATTATCACGTTCCTTGGTCTCAATCAGTTCTGGTACTCCAACTCGCCTTTGTGTGTTGTAGAACTGTTTAAGGAACTCCTTCACTATGGAATCCCAATTTAGGATTGATCCCTTAGGAAGATTAGCATACCAAGTAAATACAGAACTTCCAAGTGATTGGACAAATAGCTGCAAGCATAGGGCCTCATTCTGGGCTATTGGCCTGCATCTTGAAAGGAAATGAGCCACATGTTGTCTTGGATCTCTTGTTCCATCAAACATTTTGAAATCTGGTCGGGAAAAACTAGAAGGGAATGGAACAGCATCTACCCATGTTGGGTAAGGTTTTGTAATTATTCGAAAATTCTTATCATCTTTTTCTTTGACTTTCTTTACTAAAATTCTCATCAATCATGGCCATGAGCATTGGATTCATACCACCACTGGTTAGATCAGAGTAACAAGGACCATTGCCCCTTGGGGCTAGTGTACTTTGTATGCCTATGGATGTCCCTACAACAGGTTGTGTCATTTGTTTGGGTGCACTTCCTGGTCCTGTCATTTGGGCCTGCAATTGTTGCATTTGCTCCAACATAGCGGCCATTTCCTGTTCTCTTCTCTCAAGTTGTTCTTGTAGGGCCACCACTTTTTCCTTGAGACCTTGGTCTTGTTGGACCTACGAATTTTCACCTTCTTTCTTAACCTCAGTCATCATAACTGCGACTTTGTTTATATCTCTCAATTCATTGTTTCCAATATTTATTGAAACAAACGAGATAGAATCATCTTGTTCGTACAAAGGATTTTCAACCCCCACAACATTACTCATATTTGAAGCATCTGACTGCGATGCTTTGTTTTGAGCCTTAAGGGTTATGGACCTTGTTACAGGCCATTTTCTTATTCCCTCCATAGATAGTTCAATCAAAGTAGAAATATTTCCCAAGGGTTGCTTACCCTCATCCACCTTTGACTTTCCAACAAAGACAGGATTTTCAATTTGTTTTTGGCGTTCATCTTTCGAGAGAGCCCTTTCAATAGCTCCTATAACATTTGTTGCCACTATTCTTAGTTTCAGTTTCTTTAAGGCCTTATTTCTTCTTCGCCTTTGTCTTTTCGAAATTGGACCAGATGACATATCAAGTCGAGCCCCTAGGGGCATAGAAGGAATTGTTTGCATTTTTGCAAATTTCTCATGAATTTTCAAAACAGTCCTTACATTTTTAGAGCGGACCAATTGATGTTGATTCAAATCCTGTTGGGCCAACGGGTGTTCCTTATTCGAACCCTGTCGAGCCAACGAGTGTTCCTTTGGCTCTTAAGAGTTGACTGAGATTTGGTTTGACTAATTTTGTGCTCTGAATAGAACTATCGATTCGTAGGCCGCAACTGTTTTTTCAACAACAGGGGCCTTTTTTCCATCAATAGGAGTTTGGGTCATTACCCTCCTCCCAATGGCCCTAATGATGGCCATGTTTTCAGCAGAGGCTTTCTTCTGGGCAGACTCCACAATATTAATGGAGTTTTCTACCCTTTTGAGTAGTTGGGCCACAACATTTTTTGTTGCCCCCGTTGAAGCTGCAACAAAAGTCGTAGTTGTAAACTGATTAGCCTCCTTTGCCTGAATTAGAAAGCTCTTCGTTCGGACTGTGGCCCTCATAGTTGCATACTGCTTTGACGCTTTCACATAATCTTCAGTAATCTTTCTCAAACTTTCAGCTCTCGGGAGAAGTGTGACTTTCTTTGTCACACTAGTTACCTTCGGGACAGCCAAGAGCTTTCGCTCCGGAGCCCCTTGGGTGATAGGGGAAAGAAGTGCATCTTTCCAGGATTTCGCTGGTTCTACCTTTCGGACAGCCAAGAGCATTCACTTCGGAGCCCCTTGGGTGATGGGTGCTATCTCCACCCTTGGTGATTTGAAAACCACTGGAGTGTAGGTTTGTCTCCTGACAGTTGCTTCAGCATTCCTATAACAAAAGAATACATCAGTAAGTTTCAACTATATATATATATATATATTCTTTTGTTTTTCAAAAGATGGGAGGAGAAACAAGTCCCACTGGGCGTGCTAGAATTTATAGACACAAATTTTAAAACATGAAGTGTTTCAATACATTTCAAAATTTTATGTTACAAATGTCTACTGTTTAGTTTTTGGACTAAACAATGTTGATTATTTGAATAGCAGGTTCTTATTTCCGATCTGTATTTTAGATCGTTAATTGCACATTTTAGATAAAGGAAACCTCCGATTAATGAACAACAAAATAAACAACAAAAGACAATTTAAGAAAAATAAATATTTTATTGAAATTGTTATGGGTTTTGAACCCTCGAATACAAAATGCAATTCTTGGGTTTGGAACCCTTTACCTATTCATCCCCATTAGCGTAGGCTCTTGAGTTCTTTAGGCTTCTCTTATTCTTTCTTGTAACGACTTCTTTAGCTCTCAATTTCTTTCTCTCTCTCTCTCTAATCTTTTCACTTCTAATTTTCTGATCCCTCGTCTTATGTGATGATCCTCATATTTATAGAGGGCCATCAGGTGATAGGAATGCCTCATCTTCAATTTGAATTTCAAATTGAATGATAGCGCCATTTGAATTTTGAATAATAGCGCTATCTGATTAATCGTATATCTGATTAACCGGATTGATCTTTGGCGTTTCATCCTGTGTGGTGTCCTTGCTGTAGGCTCTATAGGTGTCATCTCTCGTAGGCTCCACATGTCACTTGAGCATCTTGAATAACGTTGTTGAGATACAACGTCATTTTATTTATGTACTTCAACGGATCATATTGATCTTTTTAGGAAGTGATTACCTACAACTTTCTTATCGTAGACTCTATATGTGTCATAAATTTAGTTGAAATTTATGTGCCAACAGGGTGCCTAAGCCCTTCGGTTAGTAGCTAATAAGGTAGGATTTGATAGTGCTTGATACGCCTACTTACAGAAATTAGCCCTGGGGAATTACTTGAGTCGTATTTACTTCCTATTGTCTAAATTTTTCTTTCATAAAGCAAATGAACTTTGAATGAAATATAGCATGGACTTTGAAGGAAATGGAGAACTTTGACATTTGAACATGGCATGGCATTGCATTCATATATATGAGATTGCTTAAAACATATATACTTTGTTAAGATATCACTACTGGGCCTTGTGCTCACTCCTAGTGGATTTGTTCAAGGAAGGATGCAGCAATCCTGCCTAGTTGAAGGTGTAGAATGTATTGAGTGCAAGAGGCTCTCCCTTTTTGTATGATGTTATTGCAAGTCAATGGCTTAATATGTTTGGCTTCGACAACCTTTTTGTGTAACCAAGCTTAAGTCTTGGAACTTGTAGTCAGGGCATCTATTTTGTTGTTCTTTCCTTTCACTTTTATATAGTTACACATGGTATGGATTCATCTTCTTAGGATGGTGAATATGTATTACATGTGAATATTTCTTTGTATACCTTTTCTGTGAGATGATGTACTAATTGAGGAAGTTGGTTGATCAAGACAAGATTGTGTGTTGGGTATATTTATCTTATCTAATTTATTGTTTCTAATTTTTTGGGGGCGTTACAAATGGACTCCTCCATAGAATGGACACGAAGTCCTATCCATACTTTGAATCCCACCACACAAACAAGGCCTACATGAGAATTACCATACATAAATCTACGTTTTTATGTTATTCATACAAGCCGTTCAGATGCATGATGTGTGTAATTTAAATAAATAAAAAATAGGGCACTCGGTCCAAAAGTTCAAATTTTAATTTTATTTGGCTAAAAGTCCAGGAGCTCAAACAATTCAGCCAAAAGTACAAGGTCAAGCAAAATGACCAAAATACCCCTCCTTATATATATATATATATATCATATACACAACACTCTCCTCATTTCCAAACAATCACTCTCTTTGTGAGGCCCCTGAAAATTTTAATTTCTTAAAAGTCCTTTACTTTTAAATTATTTCCTTGAAGTCCCTCAGTTTCTTAATTAATTGTAACCCTAGGATCAAAATACATGCGCCAAAAAAGACCCGCAAACCCTAATCGATTTTGGAAACTTAGAAGTAATTTCTAATACTCTAATTGACTCCCTAAATATGAAATTACCATTTGGAAACCCTAGGTTTTTTCGGTTTTTATCACGTTTGTTGGTTGATCGCGTTTTTGCTCGAAACAAGAAATCCAAACCAAATTAAACTCTCTAACCCCAATTTAATTTAATTCTACACTAAAATAAATGTTCCAATTCATAAATTAAACCCAATGCTCTCATATTTTTCTTAAATCACATTTTGACCCCAACCTAGTACCATTACACACATATATACATATATATACTTGTACCTTTCTTAAATAAATAATTTTATACACAAATATCTTCATATCTATATATAAAATCAAAAAATCTCCCCAAATCTAGCACATGGCCAGCCATCACCCTCTCTAGGCTACAATCATAGGTACTTTAGAGACAAATCCCTTAAATCATGGAAAAATTATCATTGGTACCCCCAAATCAAGGAAAGTTGCCTTGTACTTATAACTATCTTGGTTTTATTTAAGCCGAACCCTAACTAGATCATGCCTTAATACATGATTAGGCTCCCTAATGGTCCTTCATTCCATTACATTCCAACTAAATGCATCTCAATTCCATTCCATTCCATTCCAACCAATGGGCATTTTGGACCTTTTACACTAATTTTATTATAAAAACACCACCACCCTCCACATGTTACACATCTCATACACTCACACACCTACACATTCAGTTGAGAGAATGAAAGAAGGGGAAGAGAGTGAACTTTGGTAGTAGAGGAGAAGAAAAGAGAAGAAATTGTGCAAACATTTCACTAGGCAATCAAGTAAGCCACAACACAGCTCTCTCTTTTATTTTCTTTTTTCAAATACATGCTCTTAGAAGTTTTAAAAATTCATTTCAGATGTGTTTTGATGGTATTCTTGTGTTAAAAATGAAAGGAGTTGAGCCTTGATTCTAGTCTTCTTGTATTTCTCTTAATTGGTATAAGACTACCTTTTTCCATATCAGTCTCTCAAAATTTCCAAAGGCATACCTTCACCTTAAATTTTTGGGTTTAATACATATTATTTAGCAAGTTTTCATCACAAGATAAGTGGAAAATTTTCCCTAGTTGACCTCTTTTCTCACCAACTTTCTTATTTCAAGAACTGTGCCAGAAAAATCTATTTTACAGCCAACTTACGAAAATTCTAGAAAAATGTATAAACATCTTCTGGACCTCGGTTTTATGTGTAAATCTTCCTTAAGAAGTTATCTTTCAAGTAAAATTGGTTTCATTGAAAGGAGTGAGCGGTTTGTAAGAAAATCT
Organism: Camellia lanceoleosa; assembly: GCA_025200525.1. Taxonomy (NCBI): domain Eukaryota; kingdom Viridiplantae; phylum Streptophyta; class Magnoliopsida; order Ericales; family Theaceae; genus Camellia; species Camellia lanceoleosa. Next base: position 147,939,624 of record CM045759.1, read on the forward strand.
AATTTTCGTAACGATTGATTAATCTGGACAGCGCTGGAGCATTTCTTAAATAACTAAAAATCTAAAAAAGCTATTCCATTTATGAAACATGTTATGAAAACTAGATTAAATTCTCTACAAACCATAGGAAGGCCGAGTTCGGAAAAAAAAAATCTGAAATAGCCCTTTTGATTTTAATCTTTAAATGCTACTGAATTTGGAAATTTAATTTTGCATGGGTGTTTTATGCTCTTGTGTTCATGAATATGCTTATTAGTTGATGATCATGTCTTGGTATGATATTGCATGTGTTATGGTTATGTTTCTTATATTCTTCATTTTAATGATGCTCATGCTTATGTGGATATTACTATCTTGTTGAGTTTGTTCGAACTTGACTTATGACATTAATCCAAACGAAAAACTTAATTGGGCGGCTAGTGGGGTTTCGATCACTTGAATGATGAAGACATGATGATGTGTTATGTATGGATTAATAGATATGCTCCCTAATTGAAGGTTGAGTCTTGCGCAAGCGGTTGTCACGTAAACCCTAGAATGGAACGGACTTATTCGGACTCTTTGCGATGGTTTGATTAGTGAGATAAGGTTGGGTCCGGATGAGACATTCAGGAGGATAAAAACTTTTTTGGAAGGATAAGGTTGGATTCAGGAGATAAAACCTTTTTCTTTTCGCTGTCCCTTTTGAGGCCTGTAGTTGGCACTTCGCGGTATATAACCGTTGGTAGGCATCCGAGATTAGTTCTGTAACAAAGCAGCAAAAGGGGGAATTCCAAATAGTCCGGTGTCCAATTCTTGTGGTTGGGAGGATGAAATCTCTTTGGGGATTTCTAGAATACTAACCACTAACATTATAACCTTCGTTATCTATTTGAATGACATGTTCATTTCCTTTATTATTGAAATTGCTGTTATTACTTGAATATCATGCTTCACTACTTGCTTGCTATAATTGTGATGGTGCATTGGATTGGGAAAAAGTGACGGGGTGTGTATGCGTTTACTGGGCATTCAAAGCTCATGGCGTTTCATGCCAGGTATTGAAGACTATTAGACCAGTCGATGGCAAAGCTGAAGCATTTGAGGACGTATGGCTACCCCTAGGAGGATTAGAAACTAGTTTGTAAACGTGTTTGAGATTGAAAGTGATAGATCCCATGTTGTATTTAAGACATGATTTGTAATTTGTATATATATATAACACTTGTAGCCTATCCTCATACCCCGTCAACTCATGTAGGCCTTGTATTAATACCTTATCAAGATCTGTCAAAAAGGTAGCTTTGCTATCTAAGGTGGTTGGAGTTTGAAGGGAGGCTATTTTGACTCCTTTGACCTTCCTAGGATCTTGCTTGGTTATTATCCAAAGGACTCATTAGTGACGTTTCCTACTCTTGTAACCTTAGATAAACCCTGTATTTAATGGTTAATATATTATCTGATGCTCCTGATTTTTGGGGCGTCACACTCTTTCTCTCATTCATTCTCTTAAAACCCTAACTATCTCACTCTTTCTCTTCCGCTGCTGTTGTTCCTTATCCACCGTTGCTTGTATCGGTGCTGTCGTGGCTCTACCTCTATGATATCTAGATTTGTCACCACAGTGGTTGTCGATCCATCCACAACTGCATCATCTCCGGCCTCGTCTCTCTCTCTCTCTCTCTTGCTCTGACCATGAATCCTCGATACCGTATTCTCCAAAACTCAGATAGGGCCTCTTCTCCGGCGACATCCTCTTTGACATCTTGCCAGATGCCTCTAATTCTGGTACATTCCTGATCTTCAAGGATTGGTACTTACAGCTCTCATCTTTTGTCCCTTTTTACAACTTCTCCCTCTACAGCCTCAGAGAACACACCAAGAAGTCCTTCAAGCTCCTTCACAACTAGACTCTGACCTTGTGGAACCCCGATATATCCAGTGCCAATCTCGACCTCAATCTGCATGGTTTCCGCCCCTTCTACATGGACGTCAAGTCCTAAGATTCAGATTTAGATTTGGATTCTAAAGGTAGAAGAGTCCCTTCGGCGGTGGGGACCACATGGTGTGTTGTTTCTCAACAACAATGACATGGACATTGTGTACAATGATGGTAGTGATAGGATCACTTATAAGGTCATTGGTGATAGGATCTCCTTTATTTTTCTTGTTAGATTTCTCTATCCACTGTACTTATATGTATGTATATGCACATATAGTATTTAAATACATTTCCTCAATCATATAGTTATTTCTTTTAAAGCCATATTTCAAGATTTGATCTATATGTTAATCATGATCCATAACTTTTTATTTATTTATTTTTACTTAGGGCACTAAAGAACATACTCTATGTTTTTCTATTATACATGTATATATATACATACAGTGTATAAATACATTTTCATCAATCTTTTTTAAAATTTTTTTTTATTGAAGTTTTGACCTCAGATCTGTTTCACCACTAGTCCAAACCACTAATTTTTTTTCAATTGAACATATCTCTATTTTTTTTAAAAAAAAATTTAGTTCTTGATTTTTATTTTTTTGTTTGATGATGATGATGGCGATGATGAAACAAATATAGGACAAAATTTGAATAGATAAGTGAGATCTTGTTCAAAATTTGAACATATAATAATAGTTTGTAAATTTTTGTGTAATATTTGAGTGTAGGTGGTGGATAATTCCAACAGATAGAAATTAGTTTGTGAATTTGAAACATATAGGAAAAATGAGCTTCCAAATTTGAGTAATAAATATGAAATTGTTATTTTAACGGATAAGAAAAATTAAATAGATAGATAGAATTTAGGGGGGTGGGGGAGAAATTGAAAAGATAAGGGAAAAAGGGAACAAATAGTTAAAATTTTTGAATATATAAAGAAAATATTTGAATAGATAGAAATTTTTTTGAATAGATAATCAACGAAAATTCAAATAGATAAAATAAGTTAAGGGGTAAAATTGAAAACAAAATGTCCTTCTGGACTTCTCACCAAATTATTTCACAAAGTGTGTACCTCTCACCAACAAAATTTATCCATTAGACTTAGGGTGTGTTTGATTGGGGGATAAGGGAGGACTATTTACTTTGCAGATTGTAATCCGGAGGAAGCATGCAATCCGCCGTTTGTTTTTTTTTTAGTTCGCCGGACTCCTTATCGCCTATATGGGGGACTATTGTGTCCTGGGGGGGGGGTGTGGGACAATTTTGGGGGGACAATCCACTGTTGGGATTAGGTGGTAAAATGACCATTTTGACCCCCTACTATTTAATTATGTATTATATTTAGTAAAATTCAATAAAATTTAAATGTCTCAATTTAAAAATAAAATAATTTTATTTAACTTTTTATTGATGTTTTATTTATTTATTTATTTATTTTAAAATAATTTTTTATAGATATTTTGTTGATGTTTTATTTTAAAATTTTGTTTATATTTTATTTAATTTTATTATTTAAATTTTAATAGATGTTTTATTTAATTTCATTGTTTAATTATTATTATTTAAAAAAATTATTTAAAATTTTAATTAAAAAATAACATATATTTTTATTGATATTTTATTTATTTTATTTATTTAATTTTTAAAAAATAAATTTATTTAATTGTTTAAAAAATAAAATAAAATAAATTTTTATTTAATCTAGATAAAAATAATTAAAATATTAAAGATATGTTTAATATTGCTATTATTTAATAAACAATTGAAAAAGGGTAAAATAGTCTTTTGGTCATTTATCCTATCCAGTCCGTCCAACCAAACGTTGGATTCACTAAAAATAGTCCTTTCCAGACATCTAATCCCATGAAAAAATAAACACAAGATACATATTCAATCCAACTAAATAGTCCGGGGGATTCACAGTCCCAAGACTTAAGTCCTATGGATTCTAATTCCCCCTTATCCAGTGTCTCCAATCAAACACACCCTAAATTAGATTTATCACCAATTTTGTTTGAAATATATATATATATATTTATTAAATATTGTGTAATAATATTAATTTCATTCTATAATCAATTTATTTAACTAAACACTGTGTAAGTGTAAAAATATATCAAAGATAAAAGATTCAAACATTTCGACTTTTTAGATTCAAATTACTTTATATTTTCTTAAATTGACAACTTTGCTCTTGAAATTGAGTAATGATATCTTCAAATGTCATTATTTGGAACAAGATTTAAAATTCAGGATCAAATGAATCATAATTAAAAAGTTAAGAATCAAAATAACACGAGTCCCAAATTATAAAGACGGTTAGCGTAATTCACCATAAATTAAAAGGTGCTAAGGACACTGAGGGCTTGTTTGGCCGTAGATAAGTAATGGACTATACCTAGATTCCAGGAACTATATAGATGTCACCAGCCAGGCATGGATTCTCATGTAGCTGGAACCATTCATTGATGGTATCAAGAAACGACAAACATTTGTTTGAGAAGGCAAAAGATATTTCTAATCAGAACAAATCAAAACCTTTGAGTTGATTGTTTGGTGACACCCCATTCTTTTGATTCTCAAATAGTCATCAAAGATGGGTTAAACATTGTCACACTCATATATATATATATATATATATTTATTATTTCAAGACTATATTAAATAATTACCGACTCCAAACACAATCTTTGATGACTTAAACATTGGCGCACACATAAATTGTTTTATTATTTGAAGACTATATTAAATAATTGCCGAATCCAAACACAATGTTAATATTTCATAAATTTGGGAATAAAGATTTAAAATAAAGAAATTAGGTGTTGGACGAAAAATGGTTAAGACCTTTTTTTTTTAGGGTTTTATGATCCTCAATTTGATCTTGACTCTTGATGTTTGTGTTGCATCGACTCATGTATGTGAGGGCTCCATATTATGAATGATTAGGACGAGAATGAAAATTGTGGAGATCATTTATACGTGGGGGTCTCCATCGCAATTGGGTGCTGGACAAGGAAAAGCAAAGCCCCGTATCTCCAAGTGAACTTTGAGTCTGTTTATGACCGTCGATAGTGCAAAATATGCCCGTCATCGAGATCAAATCTGTAAAGTTATTCACGCGGCGAAGAAAAACAGCACTTTTTTCTGCGTATCACATCTATTTTAAAAAAAAGTAGACGATAAATATAATTTTAAAAATAAATTATTTATTTTTTAAAAACAAATATGATCTACATATGTAATTATGGACATCTACTCAATGTGCTCCTTCCCTCTCATATTAATAGTCCTTTTTGAAAATTTAAATTTTGTAAAGAAACATAATTATTACACTTTAAATTCAAATTTTAAAACATTTATTCCAAAAATACCATTCTATTATCAATTTTTTAAAAATATATTTATAATTACTTTACAAAGGATAATTTTGAAAATTTGTAAATTTAAAATTTCAATTTTTCAAAATGGACAAACATTTTGAGACAACAAAAATTAAAATAATGGACCAATAAAATGTGATAGAGGGAGTAATTTTTTAAGTACATGATTTACTCAAAATGCATCTAGGGCATTTTGTGTAGCACATTTTGTGGTATGAGGTCTCAAATTCAACTTCTATGTACAAGAGTTTAATACCCTATGTGGCATAGTGGTATAGTGGTTTAACAACAATGCTCTACATTACTTAATACTTGTCAAGTTATTTCTTAATATTATAACAAAAAATATTGTGTCTCACAATTTCACCTAATTTATTAAGTTGGGGCACCATGTGACAATGTTTGTATCTCTAAATGCACTGAAAAAATTAGGTTGGACACCCCAATTGCTCAAGACGCCCCATCTCCAAATTCAAAATTTGATTTTTTTTTTCCTTTCAACACCCCAAATAATTCCAACCCTACCCCACCATTCCCAAGCCCCTTCCAACCATCTTCGTTGTTGGTCACTTAGTCGCCACTGCCTTCTAACACCCCCACCCTCTTAACCATCCACTTCTAGACCACCTCCATTACAACCTCATGTATGGCTGCAACGGTGGGAGAAAGTATAGTGATTTTGGTTTAGACCTGACCCATTAGATGTTTTGGATTTGGGTTTCATTGTCTTATATAGTTGTTTATGTCTTGTTTCCCCTTATTTCTTTTTGAGTTTGGCTATTGTGATGTGTTGGTTGCGTTTGGAGTAGGTTGGTAGGTTGTCTTTCAAATTGTTGTTGCCTAGATTTTGGCTTCTTCGCTCGAGCATCACTTCTTGTGCTCAAGCGGTGATTGTAAACTCTCAGTACTTTTGCAGGCCTGCAGAGATACTAGGAGTTGGCATTTTTTGCTCGAGCGATATTGGCTTGAGTGGCTCTTCTTGAGCTTGAGTGGTACTCTTCTGTTTGTAAAATTTTTGGGAGTTGTTATTCTTTACTCGAGCGAAACTTCTTGCGCTTGAGTGGTGCAACTTGTTGTGTCTGGTCGCTCAAGTGACACTTCTTGTGCTCGAGCGATTTGTGTGTATTAGTTCGTAAGAAGCCACTTTTGAATCACTTTTTCATTTCTCTCTCTGTCTTTCTAAACTTTCTAAAAACCCTAGATCTACACCTTCTCTCTTTAAAATTCGACTTCTCTCTACAAATATACCTAGATTCGTTGAGTTCCTCATCCGTGTCCATTTGTTAAAATGGTAAAGCATGCGCGTGGGCTTCCTTTTGATCCAAACAAAGTTGGGTTTTGGCGTTTTTGAAGTATCTCCATTCTCTCTCTTGTCTTCTAAGTTTGAGATAGGGATTCTTCACAATCTTTTATGATTTTTAATTTAGTTATTTATTATTTCTAAAACAATATTGTGATTTGAGAATTTTTGGACAAATCTAGGGTTTTAGGTTAAAAATGAAAAGAGGGTTTTCAAATGGATTCTTGAAAATGGTTGTGGAATGTAATGCGTCGAAATAAATGCAATAAACCATCCAAGATGATAAATAAATAACATATGAATCAGAGTTTGATGTCCTTCTATTACATAAGGTTTGGTTATACAAAAGGGTGACATATGCGATTTACATTCATAAATAGTACATCCTGAATCTACAGCCTCTATTACCAAGCAGTAAAAAGAAATAAAAGTTAAACAGATAATCATATGCCCTTAAGGCTTATGTCTTTCTAAATCAAGGCTTGGGTATATAAAAAATGAGTCTTAAACTCTATACAAATAAAGCCCTAGGTTTGTACAAAAATGAATACAAAAGAACAAAACTGAGCCTTCAGCTACACAGTCCTCCCAAGCTAAATCCTTGGTAGAGACATATCTCCAGAACCTGAAAATGGTTTTCCCCAAGGAGGGTGCACCAAAGTTCAGTAGAAATAACCTAATACAATATATGAATCTTAACACAGATATAAGGGCGAAATGCATATGCAATGCCCATGTCAAAACGGTTTACATTTCGTTCTAAAAATCATGCCATGCTCAATTTATATAACAATTCTCAAATCATATCCTTTACCATAGGAAACATGGGGGAAATTCTCAAACTGATATAACTTTTCACGGATATTTCGTCCACGGGAAACCATCAAATGGCACCCATGTAAACGTAGCTTACACAAGCGCTACTATTTTCATTTTATGGATATTTCGTCCGCAAGAATCGACACCCATGTATACACGTGTTTTTTGAGACTTTCATCCTGGACACACAGGCTAACGTAATTTGGTGATACACAACTCTTTCTAACATTCACCCATTTTTTTTCAAAATCATATACATTTACAATGTATTAAATGAGCAACAAATGTTCAATACACATGGATGATAAATTAGTTTCAATTCACCTAATTCACGTGCAGTTTCTCTAACAATCACAGCTATCCTTGACCAATAGCCCAAAACAAATATTTTTAAACAGATATAAAATTTCAAATACAGATAAACTTTCCAAAATTCAAGATGTGAGTGATAATATATATCCAACTCCACCATCCATATTAATATCCATCATCCAATTTCACATTTCCAACATCAATTCCATTTATTTATACAAAATAAATATTTAGGACATTTATGGCAAAACCTTTTATTTTTATTTTATTTTTATTTTTTTTCAAAAATCCAACTCAAGGGTCAAAATCAACAATTTGTTCACAACTCAACCTCAATTCCACTCCTACAACCATTTTTCATACAATCATTGAAAACTCCTCTTTTGATTTTAAGCCAAAACTCTAGGTTTGTTTAAAATCCTCAAAATCAGAATATTGTTTATTAAAAACAAATAGTTAAGTTAAAAATCATAAGAGAGTGTATAATATCCCTACCTCAAAGCTAGAAGACCAAGGGAAGAGCGGAGAAACCTCAAGGAAGCCAAAATCCAATTTTATTCGGATGAAAACAAAGCCCCCTAGGTGAGCTCTATCTTTTTAACAAAAGGAGTTGGGTGGAGAAAGGGGTAGATCTTGGTGTATTTGTAGAGAGAGTGCAAGTTCTAAAGAGAAAAGCTCTAGATTTAGAGTTTAGAAATGTTTTGGAGAGAGAGAGAGAGAGAGAGAGAGAGAGAGAGAGAGAGAGAGAAAAGTGATGTAAAATGGCCTAATTACGAACTGATATATGCACAGTCTGCTCGAGCGCAAGAAGTGACGCTCGAGCGTCCAGACACAATAAGTTGTTTCATTCGAGCGCAAGAAATGACACTGGAGCATAGATTACACACTCCTAAAAATTTTGCAGACAGTAGACCGACGCTTGAGCTCAAGAAGGGCCACTCGAACTGAGACCACTTGAGCGTAGGAAGCATCGCTCAAGTGTATAATACACTTTTCTAGTAGTTTTGTAGACTTGCAAAAGTATTGAGAATTCACAAAGCCTGCTCGAGCACAAGAAGTCACGCTCGAGCGGAGGAGTAAAATTCTATGCAACAGAAGTTTGAAAACCAAGCTACGAACTTGTTCCAAACGCAACCAATACAACTCAATAGCCAAACTCAAGGAAGGAAATGAGGAATAAAACAAAAACAACAATACAAAAACATGAAACCTGAGTCCAAAATATCAAATGGGCCGAGTCTAAAACCAAAATCGCTATATGGAATTTGAAATGAGGTTAAGTTATGATAAAATGGTTGGTTTTGAAACTTGGATTCGGTTTTGAAAAAAACTGGGGTTTTACCCTAAATATATATAATATTGAATTTGTATAAAAAGTGGAATTGATGTTGGAAATGTGAAATTGGATTGATATTGATGAGGATGGTGGAGTTGGATATGTATTCTCATTCACATCTTAAGATTTGAAAAGTTTATCTTTATTGAAAATCGTTTATCTGTTTAGAAATATCTGTTTAGGGCTATCGATGGAGGATAACTATGATTGCTGTAGAAATTGCATGAGAATTAGGACAATCGAAATGAAACTATTGTGTTATTCATTTGCATAGAGTATTATTTCATATTTATACATTGGAAATATTTATCCTCTTGAGAAAATGGTTGAATTTAGGAAGTATGTGTTGTCTCGTTGAACAAAGTTGATTTGAGTGTCCATGGTAAAAGTCCTAAAAACCGTGCATATACATGGGTTTCGATTCCGCGGATGAAATTTCGGTGAAATTGCAATAGTAGTGCTTGTAGAGCCTATGTTTACATGGGTTCTGCTTTACGGTTTCCCGCAGACGAAATTTCTGTGAAAGGTTGAAATTGTTTTGAGATTCCCAAAGTGTGATTCACTTCCCTATTTTCTATTGTAAAGAAAATGATTAATGAATTCTGATATTGAGTTGGCATTACATGGCTTTAGAAAAAGATATAAAACGTTTTGGCACGAGTATCGTATATGCATTTCACCCTTATATCTTTGTTAAGATTCATATATTGTGTTGGATTATTTTTACTAGGCTTTGGCTCACCCTATGTGGGAAAACTATTTTTAGGTGCTGATGATATACCTCTGCCAAGGCAATAGTTGGGAGGACTTGGAAGCAAGAGTTTTATTTTATTTATTTTGTTGTATTTGTTTTATACAAGCCTAAAGCTTTAATTGTGTTGGATTAAAATCCATTTTATTGTAACCAAGCACTGTCTTGGAAAGCTATAAGCCTTTAGGGCATTTCTTATTTGTTCAACTCTCATTCTATTTCTCTATTATGTAATATATGCTATTGATTCAGGGTAGGGCTTGTGAATGTGTACCTGCATATGTTACCCTTTTGTACAATCATTAGAACTAATGGGAGATAATTATTTATTCATGTATTGTTATTTAATGAATATGGTAGATAGTTTATCTTTTATTTTGCGGCGTTACAGAAAGAGAAGGTAGTTATGGTGATGGCGATGGCAACAATGGAAAGAGAATGAGGTAATGGCAGCTACTAGAAAGGCTGGCTAGAGTTAGGTTGGTCTTGCCAGAGCAAAGTTTTGTTGGCCGAAGTTATGGTTAGTTGTTGGCTCTTTTGGAAATTTTTATGAAGGTAAAATGGTATTATTATTATTGTTGTTGTTGTTGTTGTTGTTGTTGTTGTTGTTATTATTATTTTTTATTATTATTTTTTTTTTTAGAAAATGAGATGCTCAACCAAACTTTTAGGGTGCATTTAGAGGCACTTGATAATGCCCCAAGGCCATTACATAATATTTCCTAACATGTTGGGAGGCTAGAAGCCTAAATTGTTGTACAAGTCTGTCATGTGTGGCAGAGTAAAAGAATTGTGATTCTTCTATATAATGTATAAGTTTTGTAAACCCTTAGGGTTTGGATGAGGTTTGAGTAGGGGTGTAATTTGGGCCTGGCTTGCCTTTAGGTTGCGTGAGCTCTCACTTTTTTTTGGCCAGCCCGGGCTAGTCCACGAGTCAAAAAGTCCAGCCTAGGCCCAAGCCCACTCAAATTAGGATCTCGGGCCGGGTTGGTGGATTTGGGCTCGGGCCAGCCTACCTACTTTTGCAAAAAATGAATGATAGATATTATATAAATATAGATTATTTATGAGGGATAAAAAACAAAAGGAAAATTGTATTAGAGTATTTTAGTTAAGATTAATGAACTGTTTGGTTATGTTTTATGTGGTGGTATTTAATTATGTACGACTTATATTTTTTTGATTATGACTAAAAAATTATGAAATTATGTAATTTTCTTCTTTTGAAATGAACAATTTTATATATATCAAAATTGAAAAATCTAAAGATCCCTGAGATATTGATTTGAGATTATGTTTCAATTTTTAAACAATAAATAATAATCCTAATCAAACAATCAAAGACAAATCGACACCACGATTTAACGTGGAAAAACCATAATTAGAAAAAATCACTGGTCAAACCCACAAAACAATCCACTAAGAAGACAAAAAGAATTACAAAAGTGTACTCTCAATTACCTAGCAAATCTACGCTTGAATTGAACCGACCCGAATGTGCATCTTCTACCACCGTCTTCACCTCGGAATTTTCTTGTCCAACGTTGAATGCATAACATTGATGATGATGATGAGCCATTCCAGAATCCACCAAAGCTTCAGGCTCAAGTTTCCCAGAATTCACTGAAGAACAACTCTCTCTTTAGGAAACGAAACAATAGTGCCAACCCTTGATGTTCGACAATCTAAAGTTCATTGATTAATCAATCACCTTCTATATACCAAGGAAACTCATATAAAATAGTCTTCAATATATAACACTTTGCTTTTTCTTCCTCTCTAAAAATCTGGATGGCTCAAATCCTAAGAATAGCGAACATCGCATTTTATAGAAAATAGGATCACGTAGATCGTTTGAACACACAAACATATAGGCTGACTGCTCAAGTGCAACTTTCATCGTACTTAATTAGCGAAGTGGCTAACATGATAGGATTAAGATTACAAACTCCTCTGCATAGGCACAATTTGTGTTGGAATCACATCTAAACACTCACACCCTTCCTAAAACATAAGAGCGAATAAAATTACAACTGAACAGAGTTTTGTCAAACGGGATTACCAATGACAAAAACCTAACAAAAATGAAACAAAATATTATAACCATTAAATTAAATCGATAACATTTATTTAATGAATAATTTTTTTTTTTCAAAATGAAATAAAATATTTCAAAAATTTATATCATTAAATAAAATAGATATAGATTATTGATGATGGTAGAGCAATTATATCACTACAGGTTAAATACATCCCAACTAGGTTGGCACCTACTCACCTACCATTCATTTGTATTATCCTCCACCTCCATAATCAAATAAAAACATTACACAATGAAATAGTGAAAAAAAAAAGAAGTTGTTGATCAATCATCGGAGGAGGTAAACAATTTACTCACGTTGTTTGAGGATATATCATTCAAATTGCTTAGAATTCTTTTCTTTTCACTATAGTTTTGTCTTCTTGTAAGCGTATGCATATGATCTTTGGATATCATCGGTGCCTTAACCATTTTGGGTGTAAGCCTGCTGCGGTAATCTCTTAACACCCATCCATCTGTACCAAAAGCTATTTCAGAAGCAACTGTAGAAATATGAATAGTTAGTATATCACGGGCCGTTTGTGAAAGCACAGACCACATAGGTTCATTTTATTTCCACCAATCCAAAATATCAAAATCTTCATTATCATCCATTGGGAGGCTATCCAAATAGCATTGTAATTTAGAGCTACTTACGCTTGTATATTGAGATATTTTTCTACTTTTTATTGTTGAAAAAACACTTAAATCTTTCGTCTTGAGATGAGGCTGGTGTAGTGTGTGCAGGTGCATTTGCAGATACAACTGCCTTGTATTCTTCAAATAATTTTTTGAATGTTTTCATAATAGGGGGCAGGTTGTTGCTAATCGCGAAAATACGTTCTAAAAATTATTATAAACTAATTTCTTTATATCTATGTTCAATTATTATCGTTAAACCTAAAAGATGAGGCAATAGATCAAAATATTTATCAAATTTTTCTTTCATTGTAGTAATAATGATTACATAATATTCATTACTCATATATTTTGTGAAAACTTTCATTATTTGTGCTAACATATGTAAAACAAATGGTAAAGTAGGTATGTATATAAAAATAATTTTGTTGTAGTATCAAAAACTTTTAGAAAATCTTTATATCAGGTTACTTTGGGCCAATTAAGTTTTGTGAAAGTTAGTACTCCTTCTATTGATGTTGTTGCAAAAAATAAATCTATTATTTTTCTTTATCTACAAGCTCTTTTTAACATATTATACGTTGAATTCTATCTGTTGTTTATATCTAAAATTAATTTTTTCAATGACATACCTTCTCGTTGACAAATTTTCCTGTATTTCAAAATTCGATTAGTAGAAGACATAATAGTAAGAACCACATTTTTTTTTATTTATTATTACCAGTACATAAGTATCATATACATGCATAACTTCTTAATAATAAAGTTTACAATATGAGCAAAACAACGAACATGAAATAAATTACCATAAATAAGTAATTATAAAGTTGATTTTAAATGGGCTACAACTTGATTGTAATATGTTGCATTATCTAATCTAATGGTAAATATTTTATTTTGCAAAGTCGACTCATATAATACATTCCTTATTTCTACCCCAAGTGAATGACCAGTATATGCAAATTCAATTAATCTAAATGAAATAATTTTTTTTATATATTTAATTTGCAATCATTAGCAATAGAATGTGTAGCGATCCATTGATATTCTAAACCATTATTTGATCCCAAATCAAATGTTAAACAAACTCTTCCACTAAAATTTTTCAAAATGTCAAATAATTCACTTTTAATATTCTCAAATTTCTTTAAAATTCTGTTTGTAGTGCTATTTCTTGAAAAACCATGATATTGTGGTGCAAAACCTCCGTGAATCATTTCTAAAAATCGAGACATTCACTAGCAGTAAAAGGATGCTATTTTTTAATAATATAATCAACTACATAATTTTGGGCATGTAAAGAATCATATGAAAATGTTTGCAAATTACCAGTTGATGAACCTCTAATTGCATTTGAGTTCTAATATCAGGCTGCTGACTTTGTAAATGTCTTTCAGAATGCCTTTTTAGATGGCTAGTACTCCCTGCAGATGCAACACAAATATTTATATTTTTCTTTAAATACAGTTGTACCATCAAGATTAGTTACAGATACTCTTTCAAAATGTTCCAAAATAGTACTAGATGTGGCTCTAGATGATGCTATTGCTATTGGAAGCAGGATATTAGGTATAGTAGAAGGAGAATCAATAGATTCATGTTGTTTATATGCATCAATATCGACAGAAACATTAGGAATATTAAGATCCATAGTAATGTAACTAAAATAATATATATGGACTAACAATTAATTAAAATAATGAGTAAATAGTAACAACTAATATATGATACAAAATTAAAGGAAAAAAAGTAACTAATAAATATTAATTCAAGTAATTAATGTTACAGACTGGCGAATGCGATACAAAAATTAGTTTCTTCTAATAAAAACTTCTTCTGGCACAATTGTAATTGCCACTTAGGGATGACATTTCAAAATTAATTAAGAGAGTTAGGAGTCGAGAGAGGATTTAGGACGAGGGAGAGGTTAATTTATAAAAAAAAAAATGTTGTCGTTGGTGGGAAATGATCATTTGACCATTTGGCGTAAGGAGCCATTAGGGGAGGCAGGCTGGCCGGGTGGAAGGAAAAAGTTTTTTGGGCCAGGCCATGTCGGGCTGTGAAACAAACTCTTGGAAAATGGCTTTTGTAAAACCTTATTTTTTGTTAACTTTGAGTATTAATTAAGGTGGGACCCAAGTTTAATTTTAATGTTACTACTTTGGTTCATGTTTAATGCCGCATAGTGTATAACATCGTGTATTTGGTTGTTCAAAACCATTACCGGATGAATGAGAATTCAACGCACGTTTTTGGGTTCGTGGAAATGGCTTTAGGTGGGTTTCCTACACATTTGTGAAATGTGCTTGTCCCACATTGGAAAGGCTTAAAGATTTGTATGGGTTTATATACTCTAGCTTGGGATACTTGGAATGGGCCCCAAGGGGTACCCAAGTTTGTGGAAGGGTGAGGTTATAGGTAAAGTGGGCAAGATCCATTGGACCCAAAACAAAAACCACACGAGCGAGCCACTGCCGCCATCTGTCCAGTCGGTCGGGCTGGGTTGGACCTAGGTGCGGGTGTGTTGTGTGAGATTGGGTTCAGCTTGTCCGACCCAATACTTATCTTTTTTGGCGAAAAACATTTGAATTTTTTTTATTTTTTTATTTTTGGTTTCAAAATTCAAAATAAATTGGTCTAGATTTTTTTATTTACCCAAACAGATCCCAAACAAGTTTACCCACCTGAACAGGTTCAAAACAGGTTCATACCTGTTGAATTCAAACCGAACAAATCTGTATTTATCCAAACAGGTTTTCTACCTATTGGCACCTATTCGGAAATGCCACAATTACTCCTATAAATAGTCTTCCATCCAGCAATTCATTTGCATCGAAAATTAAAAAAAAAAAAAAAAACTCTTCATTTTCTTCTTCTGTTCATCCTCCAATGCTCCTGCATCTGTTTAGGATATTTAGTTTCTAGGAAAAGAAAGAGAAAATAGTTACATCATTGTTTGGTTTGCAAGACTTGATTTTGTAGTGCTGCAAATCAAGTAGCAGTCGTTGCATCCTAGGAAGTAGGCTCCATTAAAACTCGAAGCATCGGATTAAGGGCGAAATCTACTTTAAGAAGATTATGTTGAACACAAGCCTCGACATTTAAAGTTTCTGTAAGCATTTAATTTAGAATTTAATTTATTAAAATCATTTTCTGGATTATTTATTTTTATTTTATTGTTTATTTTATTTATACATTTAATTTACATACACACACCACTGGGAATAACACTTTTAAAGTAGATTTTTTTTTTCTTCTGTGTATTAGATAGACAAATATTTGGTTTCGTGAAATTAAATAGTAGCCATATACCATTTATTAATTTCTTTGATAACATAGTAGTCATATACTGTTTATCATTGAAATTTTGTTACAAAAATATTATTTTGTAGATTTTGTGTGTAAATTCTATTTTGTATAATTTTTGTGATTGGTGCATTTTTATTTCGTCAGAAATATGATTAGTAACAGTACTAAGACTGTTATAACTTCAACCCCTACAATTGTTGTGCTAGTGATGACTCTGACAGTACTGATAAATCATGGGGAGAAGCCAGAAAAATTCAATGGAAATGATTTTAAAAGATGTCAACAAAAACTGATGTTTTATCTAACGACATTGAATTTGGCTCGTTTCACTCATGAAAAAGCTCTGGCATTGAACGAGGGAGAAACTGACCGGCAAGTTGTTGCTACAATCGATGCATGGAAAAATGGTGATTTTCTGTGTTGGAATTATATCCTCAATGGGCTGGACAATACATTGTACAATGTGTATATTGTCAAAAGTACTGCAAAAGAACTGCGGGAATCTCTAGATCATAAATATAAGACAGAGGATGCCGGTACAAAGAAATTTGTTGTCGGCCGTTTTCTGGATTTTAAAATGATGGATTCCAAGATGGTTATTAGCCAGGTTCAAGATCTTCAATTAATTCTCCATGACATATATGCGAAAGGGATGGTTCTCTGTGAATCTTTTCAAGTAGCGGCAATCATTGAAAAATTTCTACCATCTTGGAAAGAATTCAAGAATTATCTAAAGCATAAGCTCAAGGAGATGAAATTAAAGGAACTAATAGTGCGACTCAGAATTGAGGAGGACAACTGTGGTTCCGACAAGAAGTCAGGAAACCATGTCATGCAGGCTAAAGAAAATGTTGTGGAACATGGACAAGGGTCAAAGTTGAACAACAAAAAGCGGAAGCATGATGGCAATGATCCTAATCAAGGATCCACTAGTAAGATTAACAAAGGGATCAAAAACAGGTTCAACAAGAGGTTCAAAGGCAAGTGTTTTGTGTGTGGAAAAGATGGATATCACACTAAGGATTGTCATGTTCGCACGGATGAAAGGAGTTCGTGCAAAATGCCAGCAAAAGCCAACATAGCCAAGGATTTTTATCTTTCCAATGGAGTGGCAAGCATCAATCTTGCTGCAGTAGTCTCTGAGGCAAACTTGGTAGGCAATCACAAGGAGTGGTGGGTGGATACTAGAGCAACACGTCATATCTGTGCAGATAAAAAGATGTTCACAACCTACAAAGTGGTAGAAAGTAGAGAACAACTTTTTATTGGAAACTCCTTCACATCAACTGTAGAAGGACAAGGAAAGATCTTCCTGAAAATGATCTCAGAGAAAGAACTCACTCTTAATAATGTACTCCATGTGTTGGAGATTCGCAAGAATTTGATTTTTGGGTCATTGTTAATCAAGAATGGGTTTAAATTAGTCTTTGAATCTGACAAGGTTGTACTCTCCAATAGTGAAATGTATATGGGGCGAGGTTACATGAGTGATGGGCTTTTTAAGCTCAATGTACTAACTGATGTACTAAATTTGGCTATTAATAATAAAAACACATCTTCTATTTATATTGTTGAGTTTTCTTTTTTATAGCATGGTAAATTTGGACATGTTAATTTTAATTCTCTGTGTGGACTCGTTTCTTTAGAGTGTTTGCCAAACTTAGAGTTTGATCCTAATCATAAATGTGAGATTTGTGTTGAGGCAAAACTCAATAAGGCATCATTTAATAAAGTAGAAAGAAGTACTGAACCTCTAAGTTTAATTTACACAAATATCTGTGATTTAAAATTTATTCAAACTACATGAGGTAAGAATTACTTTATTACTTTCATTGATGATTGCACTCGATATTGCTGTGTTTACTTATTGAGAAGTAAAGATGAAGCCTTAGAAGCTTTTAAGCAATATAAACTTGAGGTTGAAAATCAACTTGGCAAAACTATTAAGATAGTGAAAAGTGACAAAGGTGGTGAGTATGATGCACCATTTGAGGAATTTTGTTTTGAACATGGTATTATTTACCAAACCACTGCCCCCTATTCTCCTCAATCAAATGGAGTTGCTGAGAGAAAGAATCAAACTCTTAAAGAGATGATGAATGCCATGTTGATTAGTTTAGGATTACCTCAGAACTTGTGGAGGGAGGTGATTTTGTCTGCTAACTTTATCCTTAATAGGGTACCCCACAAGAAAATTAATCAAGCACCTTATAAATTATGGAAAGGTCGACGACCTACCGACAATTACCTCAAAGTGTGGGGGTGTATCGCCAAGGTAACAGTCCCTAGTCCTAAAACAACTAAGATAGGACCAAAAATCATTGATTATGTGTTTATTGGTTATGCAAATAATTGTAGTGCATATAGATTTTTAGTTCATAGATCTGAAAATCCTAATATACATGTAAAAACTATTATTGAGTCAAGGAATGCGTCGTTTTTCAAACACATTTTTCCTTACAAGGAAACTGAAGAGACAATTTCAAATAAAAGAACTTTTGATACTACTATGGGTGGCAGTGAAAACCAAAATGATAATGAAGTAGATGAACCTAGACGTAGCAAGAGAGCAAGGATCTCAAAATCATTTGGTCCAGATTTTCTGACATACTTGTTAGAAAATTAGCCTCAAAACTTCAAAGAAGCAATGTCAAGTCCTGAAGCTCCATTGTGGAGAGAGGCTATGAATAGTGAAATTGAATCAATACAGCAAAATCATACTTGAGAACTGGTGGATCTTCCACCAGGGTGTAAACCTCTTGGATATTAGTGGATATTCAAGAGAAAAATAAAAGAATATGGTTCAATTGATAAATATAAGGCTAGGCTTGTTGTTAAGGAATACATGCAAAAGGAAGGCCTTGATTATTTTGACACCCGTTCACCAGTGACAAGAATAAAATCTATTCGCATGCTAATTGCGATTGCAGCTTCGTATAATCTAGAGATATATCAAATGAATGTTAAAACAACCATTTTGAATGGCGAGTTAGATGAAGAAATCTATGTGGAATGACCGGAAGGGTTTCAAGTTCCTAGCCAAGAGAAAAATGTTTGTAAACTTGTCAAATCCCTTTATGGATTACAACAAGCTCTAAAACAATGGCATGAAAAATTCGATCATGCTATGCTTTTGGATGGTTTTAAGATAAATGAATATGACAAATGCGTCTATGTTAAAAGTACAGACAAAGGCTATGTCATATTTTGTTTTTTTGTGGATGACATGCTCATTATTAGAAGCAATAATGACATGATTAAATTCACAAAGAAAAAGTTGAACAAAAAGTGTGACATGGAAGATTTGGGAGTAGTAGATGTAATTCTAGGAATAAAAATTACCAGAACATTTGAAGGATATGCTTTATCTCAGTCTCATTATGTTGAGAAGATTCTGGAAAAATTTGGAAAGCATGACAATCGTCTTGCTAAAATATCTGTTGAAATTAGCCTTCATTTGTCAAAAAATATAGGTGCAGGCATATCACAATTAGAGTACTCTCGGATAATCAGAAGCTTGATGAACTTAATGAATTGCACTAGGCCAGATATAGCCTATGCTGTAAGAAAATTGAGTAGGTACACAAGTAATCCAGGGTCTGATCATTGGAAAGTGATAATTAGGGTACTTAGGTATCTAAGACATACCTGGAATTATGGCTTACATTATACCAAATATCTAGCAGTACTCGAGGGGTACAATGATGCAAATTGGATATTGGATACTAAAGACTCAAAATCCACTAGTGGATACATCTTTACCCTAGGAGGTGCTGCAGTCTCTTGGAAATCTTCCAAACAGACATGCATAGCAAGGTCGGCAATGGAATTTGAGTGTATCACATTAGATAAAACAGGAAAAGAAACAGAGTGGCTTCGTAATTTCTTAGAAGGCATTCCAATGTGGCTTAAACCTATGCCAGCTATGTGCATTCACTATGATAGTGAAGCAGCAATAGAACGGGCACAGAATCATATGTATAACAGTAATCTCGACATATTCGTTGAAGACATAATACCGTTAGGCATTTACTCTCACATGGAATAATATCCATAGAATATGTAAAGTCAAGGGAGAATTTTGCGGATCCATTGACTAAAGGGCTAGCTAGAGAGCAAGTGTACCATTTATCGAGGGGAATGAGATTAAAGCCTATTACTTAAAAGTCGCCATAATGGCAACCCAACCTAGTTGATTGGAGATCCCAAGATCTAGATTCAAAAGGACAACTAAATTATGGATGACTTTACATATCACTAAGGAGGTTTACTCCTATCCATTTTTATGATAAGAAGAGTGATATCTGGTGCGTTAGTAGGATAAGCTTTGCTTTTAATGATTCTTATAGCTTGGACATCCAAGTAAGGTATAGCAGGATACTCTTAAAAAGAAGTCACCTATATGAGTGTGAACTGGGTCGGTTCTGTGAGAAATGAGAAGGCTAAATTCTCTAGAGCACTCATGAACTACCAGATGTTGGTCAGGGCCAAAATGAACACAACTGTAAGAGGATACACTATGTGTGGTATATTGTCACGGTTTACACAAATAGCTGAACAGTTCAAGGCATCGTATCCACTGGTTAGCTAGTAAGTTCGATAGGCTTTCACTAGAGGAGGTTCAAAGCCAAAAACTACCTATCTCAATGTAGTGTATTTTCTTAATGTACTCTTTCTTTGTCTGTATCTTGTTGCATGTTCGTTATCGTGAATTCCATTCATGTGGGGGATTGTTAGAAAATGGCTTTTGTAAAATCTTATTTTTGGCTAACTTTAAGCATTAATTAAGGTGGGACCCAAGCGTTATTTTCAACATTACTACTTGGGTTCATGTTTAATGTCGCATAGTGACTAACATCATGTATTTGGTTGCTTAAAACGATTATTGGATGAATGAGAATTCAACGTGCGTTTTTGGATTCATGGAAATGGCTTTAGGTGAGTTTTCTATACATTTGTGAAATGTGCTTATCCCACATTGGAAAGGCTTAAGGATTTGTATGGGTTTATATACTCTTTCTTGGGATGCGCTTTAAGGGGTACCTAAGTTTGTGGAAGGGTGAGGTTATGGGTAAAGTGGGTTAGACCTATTGGACCAAAAACAAAAACCACATGCACGCGCCACCACCGCCGTCCGTCTGTCTGGTCGGGTGGGCAGGCGGGCTGGGTTGGGCTTGGGCGCAAGTTCATGGTGTGAGGTTGGGTTGAGCTTGTCCAGCCCAATACTTATCTTTTTTGGCCAAAACATTTGAATTTTATTTATTTATTTTTATTTTTGGTTTCAAAATTCAAAATAAATTGGTCTAGATTTTTTTCTTTACCAAAATAGATCCTAAACAGGTTTACCCACCTGAACACGTTCAAAACAGGTTTATACCTGTTGAATTCAAACTGAACAGATCTGTATCTGTCCAAACAAGTTTTCTACCTGTTGAATCTTTCCAACCAGTTTCCTATCTTTTGGCACCTATTCGAAAAAGCCACCATTCCTCCTATAAATAGTCTGCCATCTAGCAATTCATTTGCATAAAAAATTTTCCAGAAAAAAAAAACTCTTTCTTTCCTTTTTCTGTTCGTCCTCTAGTGCTCCTACATCTGTTTACTATTTAGTTTCTAAGAAAAGAAAGAAAAAGAGTTATAGCTTTGTTTGGTTAGCAAGACTTGATTTTATAGTGCTGTAAATCAAGTAGCAGTTGTTGCATCTTAGGAAGTAGACGTCATTATAACTCGAAGCACCGAAGTAAGGGCGAAATCGACTTTAAGGTGATTGTGTCCAACACTAGCCTCAATGTTTAAAGTTTTTGCAAGCATTTAATTTAGAATTTAATTGATTAAAATTATTTTAGGAAGTAGTCGTCATTAAAACTCGAAGCACTGAAACGAGGGCAAAATCTACTTTAAGGTGATTGTGTCCAACACTAGCCTCGATGTTTAAAGTTTTTGTAAGCATTTAATTCAGAATTTAATTTATTAAAATTATTTTTTGGATTATTTATTTTTATTTTATTGTTTATTTTATTTATAGATTTAATTTACATATACACACACCATTGGGAATAACAATAACGTCGCAAGCCTAGTGTCCTGAGTTGGGCTTGGGCCTAAGCCTGACCGGCGTAACTGGGTCGGGCTGACCTAGGTTGCGGGTGGGCTTCCGGTAGCCGACAGGCTAGCAGGCCAATTTTACACCCCTAAGTTCAAGATTTTAGAGTTTCCTCTCTTTAAGATCTCAGGTTCGAATTCCCTCACCAGTAAAATTCTTTGGGGCTACGGACCACATGGAATAAATCTGTTTGAGAAGGCTTGTTCGTGTTGCAAGGACTTAGTTTGGTGCGTGCAAACTAGCCCAGGATACCCTAAATATCAAAACAAAAAATAAAAATAAAAATAAAAATAAAAAATGTATCAAGTTTTGTATCATTGTGGTATTAGTATTTGGTATCAATGTATAAAATGTGCTTTAATTTGATTCAATATTTAAATTGTATCAATTTGGTCATCAAAATATAAAAAATATTTCAACATGGTCTTTCAAGTGAACTCGAAGTTAGTAGAGATGCTCTTAAAATCAGTGGTAAATGTGAAAACTCACTTAAAAAGTTACACTGTTGAACTCAAAACATGTGTAATGTATTTAGGTAGAAACTCACTTAAAAAATTACACATTTTGTCTCCAACATATGTAATGTGTCATTTTAATATCCAAAATTGCACATTTAGCATTAACTTTAATGATGTCTATTTGTAGAATTTGGTTGGAGAATTAAATTAATTTTTTTTTTATACATTGGAGACTAAATTTATACATTAAATATTGGGAATCAAATTGAAACACTTGCTATACATTGGGGGACCAAATTAACACAATCTAAATATTGAGTACAAAAAAGCACATGACTCATATTTTGCGAATAACGAATTCTTATTAATTCATATTAAAATATGAAATAGGAGGGGAACCTCGAGTTATTTATTTATTTTTATTTTTTTATTCCGAATATTCTAAAAAATCAAACTATTTACGAAAATAACATACTTTTTTAAACTATTTAGCAAACTAATTCACTTTTTGAATTCGAATTTTCAAAATTCAATTTCCTGACAAAATCGCATCTTCAAAATGCACTTTCATGGTGACATATCCACTTAAGGGTGCTGATGTGGGCATGTTGAAATTGCATTTTAAAAACACAAGTTTACCTTGAAGTTTCATTTTCAAAATACAATTTCAACATGACGTGTGCATTTTGAAAATTTGATGTCAACATAAGGTTGGTATTGCATTTTAAAAAGGAGATTTCAATTAAATCGCATTTTAAGTGAATTTTCAAGAAACCGTAATTTAGAAAACAAGATTTTTTTGAAATCACAATTTCAAAATACAAAATAAAAATGATTGGCTTAATTTTAGAATATGCTATTATTATTATTATTATTATTTTAAGAAATAAAAACTAGTTTGACAAAAATAAACAACAAATTTTTTTTTTGAATTTTTAAAAATTATTTGTGCTCTTAGAAAAGATAAAATCATGTGAAGTAATGAGTATTTTTATTTTTCATTTTTTTACTAAATTAGTTTCAAGGTTTTTTAAAAATATTTCGAAATCAAATTTTCAAAACGAAACCAAAAGGAGTTGGTATGCTGTAACTTCTTGAAATAATTACCATAAAACCCAACTCATAGCAGTAAGTCAATTGATCAATAATTTGATATCGTCGATTTATTTTATATTTGATCATTACAAAAGGTGACATATCATACAAACAAAAGGCAAGCAGCAAAGGCAAAAATGAAAACTTAGACATGAATAGACTTAGATGGCAAAAAAAAAAAAAAAAGGGGGCCAAGGAGCCTACAAAGGGAGACTAAACACACACACACACACACATACATATGCAATATATATTCATAAGTCCTAAAATTTGAATTTATGGCATAAGACATCGATATACGAATAGAAAGGAAAGTAATATCAAATAAGGAAATGCCCTAATATCTTACAAGATGATACTTGGTTACAACAAAATGAATTTAACTCAATATAAATAAAGCCTGAGGCTTAAACAAATAATTATATCAAAACAAAACCAAAAAAGGAAGCCTTATGCTCCGAGTCCTCACAAACTATGTAATTGGCAGAGGCATATCATCAGTATCTGAAAGTTTTTTCCCATATAGGGTGAGCCAAAGCCCAGTAGAGATATTCTAACACAGTATATGAATCTTAGCAAAATTATAAGGTGAATGCACAATGCATGCCATTTTCTAAACATTTCTCATTTTCCATCTCAAAACTATGCAATGCCAGATTATATATCAATTCATGAAAAACGATAATTTTATACCGAAAACAGGGCAGTGGATACAACAAACTGGGAATCTCTAGGTGCATATCTGCAAGTAGGCTATACAAGAACTACCAAAGCCATTTTACCGATATTAATCGGAAGCATCAGCACCTAACCATGCAAGTTTCTAGACTTTCACAAAGGACATAGGCTAATATAACTGAACCACAACTACACCTCCTAACCAGATTCACTATGGTATTCACCAATTTTTCTAAAAAACCGTTACATTTACAATGTTGCTCAATGTACATTGGATGAGAAATTAGTTTCAATTCAACCTAACCCTCATGCAATGTCTACAACAATTAAGACTATTCTCCACTGATAGTCCAAAACAAATATTTCTAAATAATAGATAAATTCAAATCACAAGGTACATTTTCATCAATTCTAATGGGAGTGATAATACATATCCAACTTCATCATCATCATCAACATTATCATTATTCCAATTTCACAATATCCACTATCATTTTTCCATAACCTCTTTATAATTTCAATTATTCAAAATTAGGGCAAAACCCGTATTTTCTTTCCAAAAATCAATTTTGAGAAAAGTTTTCCACCATTTCAACACAACTCATCCACAGTCATATTCCTACAACCATTTTCAAAGTCAATCTAGAGAACCCCTCTTTTGATTTCAAACCAAACCCTAGGTTTTACCAAAATCTCCCAAACACAACCCTTTTGAAAAGACAAATAATTAAGCTAAAACTCATAAAAAGAGTTAAAGAAATCCCTACCTCAAAGAAGAAGACACGAAGGAAAGATGGGTAGAACTTGACGGTATCGAAAATGTTAGATGCTCCGATCAAAACGAAGCCCTCAACGTGCTCAAAGTTTTTCTCCAAAGGAGTAGGGTGAGGAAATGCACGGATTGAGAGTGTTTTGGATAAAAGTTGAAGAACTAGAGAGAGAGAGAGAGAGAGAAAGGAAGTAGATCTAGGGTTTTGGAATGTTTAGAGATAGAAAGAGATGAAAAAGTGAGCAAAAAAGTCTTCATCTTGGGCTGATACACGCACAGACTGCTCAAGTGAAGGAATGGTCGCTAAAGCGATAAACACAATGAGTGACACTGCTTGATCGACCAAAAATCACTGCTCGAGCGCACAATGACCCCCTCCTAATAGTTCAGACCTGTAAAAGTTTGTTCGAGCGCAACAAAGACCGCTCGAGCGAAGAATACAAACTCTCAGTAGTTTTGTAGACTGTAAAAGACCACTCGAGCACAGGAATGGTCACTTGAGCGAACTAGCAAAATTCTAAGTAACAACTCTTTGAAAATCTCGCTTCCCAACCTATTTCAAACGCAACCAACACTCCTAAAAGCCAAACTCAATCAACAACAAGATGGAAATGAGTTCAACAACAGTTAAATACACGTGTTCTCAAATCCAAAAACAATTAAAAAGGTCAGATTGAATGGTGAAACTCTCGGAGTAGCTTCTTCCTACAAGATTCTGGCACGAACAAATGGTCCAAGTACCTTTCACTTGAGTTAGAATACACATTTAAGCCCTCTTCTACCTTCCCACTACTTATCTTCCCTCGGATAATCTCTACCTCATGATTACCACACTGTGCTTCTACAACTCGGCTCACTAATTTGGGTTGTGCAACTACAGTGTACAAGACGGCTGACTCAACGGACTCACCAAGATGCAAGCCAAACTCGCCAATAGCACCCAACATCTCCCATTCCTGGATAGCAATTATAGTCACACTACTTATTGACTTCTTACTCAAAGTGTTGGCCACTACATTGGCCTTCCTCGGATGATAGTGCAACTCAAAATCATAATCCTCCATATGCTCCATCCACCTCCTCTGTCTCAAATTCAAATCTTTCTGTGAAAGTAGATACTTCAAACTCTTGTGATTAGAGAACACCTTGAATTTATGACCATACAAATAATGCCTCCAAATCTTTAAGGGAAAGATCACTGCTGCTAATTCTAGGTTGTAAGTAGGATAGTTTCTCTCATGGGTTTTCAACTGCCTCGAACTATAGGCTAGCACATTCCCCTTTTGCATCAACACATAACCCAAACCTTCCTGTGACGCATCACAATAAACTGAATAACCCAAACGCCTCTCTAGAATAGTCAATACTGGAGCAGTGATGAGTTTAACCTTAAGTTCTTGGAACGACTTTTCACAAGTCTCACTCCACACAAACTTCACCCTATTCCTCGTCAATCTAGTCAATGATAAGGCCAATCTTAGAGAAGTTTTTCACAAAATGTCGATAATAACCGGCTAAACACAAGAAACTCCGGATCTTAAAGGCATTCTTAGGTTATTCCTAATCTGGCACTGCCTCTATCTTAGAAAAGTCTACTGTCACCCCTTTTCTGGATAACACATGGCCTAAGAACTTAACTTCTTTTAACCAGAACTTTCACTAACCGAACTTAGCATACAAACAGTGGGCTCTAAGCAACTTAAGTACAACCCGCAAGTGTTCCTCATGTTCTTCCTCGGAGGGTGAGTATATCAAGATATCGTCAACAAAAACAACCACAAAATGGTCTAAGAACTCATGAAAGATTTGGTTTATTAAATCCATAAACGAAGCCGGTGCATTAGTTAGCCTGAAAGGCATCATTAAGAACTCGTAATGGCCATACCGCGTATGGAATGCTATTTTGTGAATATGCTTCTCTTTCACCCTCAACTGGTGATAACCTGATCTTAAGTCAATCTTCAAAAAATAGCAAGACCCCTTCAACTGTTCAAACAAATCATCTATATGAGGTAATGGGTACTTGTTCTTAACAATTACCCAGTTTAGCTTATGACAATAAATACACAGTCCTAAAGTGCCATCCTTCTTCTTAGAAAAGAGAGTGGATGCTCCCCAAGGCGATGTAATGAAGCCCTTATCTAATAGCTCTTGGAGTTGAATCTTCAACTCACACAACTCAGCGGGTGCAAATCTATATGGTGCCATGGAAATTGGTGCCATACTAGGCACTAAGTCAATAGAGAACTTGATCTCTTGGTGGGGTGGCAAACTAGTAAGATCCTCGGGAAAAACATCCGGGTATTTGCAAACTACCTTCGGCAATTCAACTCGGACCACACCACTCTCACTATCCAGGAGAGTTGCGAGAAGACAACTAAGCTCGCCCCTACCACGAGAGTCATAAACTAGCGATAAGACTATATCAACTCGGTCTCTTAGAAAATGAAAACAATGACCACTCGAGGTGCACACCATAACTCTTTGGTGGTAACAATCAATAACAAGATGATATAAGGATAACCAATCTATGCCCAAAATGATATCAAAACTCTACATGTCTAACAACATAAAAGCAAAATGAAGTTGGCGCTCGACAACCTTTATCTCACAACCACGACATCCCCGGCACAAGTCAACTTTACCTCCAACTGGGGACTCTACCCTAAGTGGAGACGCTAACTGTGCCACCTCTAACTCCAAAACTGATGCAAATGCAGACGAAATAAAGGAATGTGATGCACCAGTATCAATCAATATATTAGCAATCAAATTGAACAACAAAAAGTTACCTCTCAAAATAGAAGGTGCTGTTAAATGACCTAGCATAGTAGCAGTATACACATGCCTCATAGGTCTCTGACTCACCTGCTTACCCCTCGAAGCATATGATTGGCAAATAGACTAAGTTGAAGAGGCTCTGTGTGTGGCCCTCGAGGCTAGTACTGATTGGGTAGGCTGAAGGCTCTATGTCTGCCTTGAACCAAATGCACCAAGTGTGCCACTTGCTTGATGAAAAAATCCTCTCAAATGCCTTGTCTTCCCACACTGATAATAGGTAGGTCGATGCCCTCTCCCTTGACTTTGGCACTGTGAAAGAGCCACCGACGGTGCAGACTGTTGCCCTCTGTCTCTTTACAGGCAAATTGGAGACTTGTGGCCCAGATGGCCACACTTGAAGCAAGTGATCCCATCCTGACTTTTTCTCCCTAAACCAGAACTCGGCATAGGAAAAGTAGATTTGAACTGTGTTGCCTGGCACTACTATAAGGTAGAACCTCTTTGTATCTTGTTGTCCCTCATCTCACCATAGACCTCATGACTTCTCTACTAGAGCCCCTCATTCTCTCATTCTCCATCTGGATCACAGTCTCCAAATGAGCTGCTGCCTTAATGAGAAAATCGTAATCCCTAATCATGGACACAACCAGCTTAAAAAGAAGCTTGGTCCTTAGTTGCTTCTGAAACTCCAAACAATGACGTTCTTCCATTGCCCCAGGTTCCGGTGCAAATCTAGAGAGGCCTATAAAAGCTACCTCAAACTCTACTATAGGCGTATTCAGTTGCTTGAGCTTCAAGAATTGATCTTTCAACTTCCCTCTAGCAGTGGGAGGTAAGAACTTATCCTGGAAGGCGCTGACAAAGGCCTCCCAATTTATTCCAATGCACTTATACGTATGTATACTTTCACTACTAACTCGCATATCCTTTTAGTTAGAAGGATGCCAAGGTCGCTCTCAAGCCGTTATCCTCGATGCCAAGCATCTTGAACGTCTGCACTATTTGTTCAAGCCATTTATCTGCCTTCAGTGGCTCATTCGGATCCCCTAAAAACTCATCCGAATTCGATCGAAAGAACTCCCTCTTTAAAAAAGATGGACTGTCTCAGCAACATAGGCCTGGACTTGATTCTCTGCCCTGAGAATATCCATGGATTCCCTCAAAGCACTAGCTATCTTCGGGGCCAAAGTGCCTATGGCTTGCTAACCTGCAGGCTTAGTCACATTGGCCTGACCAACTCCTTCCTCTTGTATCGAAATATCATCTAGTAACGGCACTTTCTGCCGCCTAGGCTTACCACGTCTTCTGTAATAACCCGACCCTCTCATATGCTTAAATTCTCATTAGATGCATAATTATATGTGTGTTTATATGTTTGACATGAAATTCCATGTTTTAATGTGTGAATTATAGGATTATGAGAGTATATTTGTTGGTTGTGAGAAAATCTGTTGAAATTCTGACCTTTAGGCTGTAAATTGAAAACCTTAGAGGTGCGATAAACCAAAATTGACTTTACAGTTATGATTAGCATGATTTTTAGAACGTAATATGAAGTTGCGTAAAAATTTGATTCGTAATGCTTTAATTGACTTCATTTGACTAATTCCCTAATTTAGTCCCATTTTGACTCAAAGCTTAAAAGAGATAGATATATCTACTAGAGGCTTAGGGGACTTAGCCAAAAATACCATATATTAGAGAAAAAAGAATAGAACAAGAGAGAGAAGAAGAGGGGTTCAACATAGGAGTTGGGAGATTGAAGAAATTGAATGAAGTATCAAAGAATTAGCTCAAGGTAAGTGGAAATCACCTCTATACCTCTCAATCTTCCTTCAATTGAGTAAAAGAAGGTCTAAAATGAAGCTTTGACACTCATGGAGATTAGGGTTTATGAGTTATGAATTTGATTGAACAAATCTCATGGAAGTGAACATGTAATCTTTATAATTTGCTTGATTGTGAGTTGGTTCCTTCATTTTGAGTTTAATTTGAGTTAGATTCTAAGAAAATAACCATCTCATCCTATTTCTTGCATGCTTTGGACTCATATAGGTATGAAAAGATGAAGAATTATGGAAGTTAATTGGAATTTGAAAGAAGTTTTGATCTAATTGAGTTTGGATTTAATGTTTGTTATGCTCATATACCATGATTTTGAAGTGGTGTTGCTTGATTTGTGCCTTAGAAACGTCCTTAGTAAGCTTGTTTTTGTTGCATTTTCGGTCTGTATAGCAGAGCCCAAGACTACACGTGCGGGGCCCATAGTCGCATGTGTGAGGCTCACAGCCGCACATTTAGAAAATAGGGGATTCAAATGTTGGCCTCTGAAATAAATGCACGTGCGGGGCCACACATGCGACACACCTTTCCGCATGTGTGGTGAGGGACCTGCGTACGTGCAGGAAGAGAGGAAAAGTTGTGTTGCTTTCTGACACCCCTTTCAACCTTCTGAACTTGTTAATTTGTATATTTCATACCCTCAAAATATGTAAAAATGAATAGGAATTGAACGAAATGAAAGAAAGATAAATGGCAAGAAGCCAAGAAATTAATACATTACTTATTAATTTATGTGTGGGATGTGTAGGTCATTTGCCCGAAGGGACTACCACACGAACGGATCATTATGAGTAATAGTATTGTGAATATATGTTCACCTGTATTTATTTTGATACATTAATGTGTGATTCTCTGAAGTTATGTTTTATTCGAATGAATGAACTACAAGAATTGGAATATGGAATGTGGGTATGAGATATGAACTATTTACATTCTGTTATTGTTGGGCCCGAGGCTGTTCTATTATTGTTAGGCCTGAGGCCATTCTATTATTTATGAGCCCGAGGCCATTTTGTTATTGTTAGGCTTGAGGCTGTTCTGTTATTATTGGGCTCGAGGCCATTTTGTTATTATGATTGGGCCCGAGGCCGTTTTGAAATGTATTAATAAAAAGGACATACATGAGTTACGTACACGCTTCACACTTTGCAAGACACACGTTTGTTTATATGGTTTAAGACATTATTATTATTCACTGAGCTTGGTTCATTTCGTATTCATGTATGTTATATAGATGGTCATCTTGGAGGTCAGCCCTAGGTCAGCTTCAGACACCTTTTTGTGAAATTTTTGGTTAAGCCCAAGTGGAGTCTTTTTGTTTCTTACAGAGTTCAGTGCCACATTTTTGTAATGTTTTGGTGGTTTTGTTGAACATTTTATAGTCTGTAAATTTTGGGTCATTCACTAATTGTACATGTACCTTGCCTTGGACTGTAATTATATCTGAACAGTGCACATGAACTTCTCCTATTTAGGAAAGATGTGTAATGATTCTGGCATATGCACACGGCTCGATGGACGTTGTATTATTGAATTGCTTTCGCTTTAGGCCCTTTTGTGGAATTAATTATGTTTGATTTTTTTATTTTATTTTATTTTTGATTTGAGGCTTAATTACAGGCCGGTCATAACCTAAACTTTTAGGGGCAAGTTTAGGTTGTGACAGTTGGTATCAGAGCACGAGTAAATATCTCACACATGTGTCTATTGGGTTGTAAGGAGTCTAGAAAAGACTTAGGTTGAATGCATAATGTTTTCTACGTCGTGAACATTATATGAAGGATGACTAATGATCATTGTCTGTATAAACTTGTGTCTCTTTTTGTGTGTATTATAATTCTTTGATATGTAGATCATGGTGAGGACTAGAATGGATGATATGGAAGACTCTATCTCCGCACGGCTAGATCGGTTAGAAAGGATGATTGCAGATATGGCAGAGGCTATGAGACAGCAACAGGAACAACAATAGGAACAACAACAGCAACAACCACCAGCACCACCAGTGCTTGTACCATCACCAGTGGTACAAGACCATCAAGCTGAGGACCGAACCATTTCACTAACAAAAGAATTTAAGAAGATGAAGTTGCCATCGTTCAAGGGGGACATTGAGCTAATGAAAGCTAACGCGTGGGTATTGGGGATAGAGAAGTTATTTTAGGTCTTTCCGTGCACAGAAGCATAGAAGGTACAACTTGCAGCTTTTACTCTCGTAGATGAAGCACAAAGGTGGTGGATGCTCACTTGAAATGAACATTAAGGTTTGAGTTGGGCTTGATTTTTGGAGCTCTTTTATGATAAGTATTTTCCACAGTGCATGCGAGATAAGAAGGTGACAGAATTTGAGACGCTAAGAGAAGGAAACAAGACAGTGACAGAGTATGAAGCACAATTTTTGGAGTTAGCCCGTTATGCACCACACATGGTGGATACAGACTACAAGAAAGTAAGAAAGTTCGAAGGAGGACTCTGGAACTTGATTCTAGATAAGATTAATGTATTGAAATTAGTCGCCTATGTCGATGTGTTGGAAAGGGTGATAGTAGCTGAAGGTGACATATCTGCTCAAAATTGGGCTTTTGAGTGGAGGGAGAAGAGTCAGAATGCGCAAACACCGAGGGGATCTGTAGCGTCACCAAACAAAAAGCCAAACTTAGGAACCTCTAGTACTTCCACCTCTACCCGTGAATTAGTACTAACTTGTCCGGATTGTGGGAAGAGGCACCGCGGGACTTGTTATCGGGTAACTGGGGCTTGCTTCAAGTGTGGAAAGACAGGACATTTAGCAAGAGATTTTCCTCAGAGGGACTGGCAAAATGGGAATAGAACTACTACAAGTTCAGTTGGCTCAACTCCAGCTCTAACTACAATGACTACTGCAAAATCCACCAATACCAGAGACATTACTAGGCATGGGAGAGTATTCGCTCTTATTCCCGGTGATGTGCAGAATACGGTGGTTGTGGTGTCAGGCACATTTCCTAACGATTGTCACTTTGCTCATGTATTATTTGATTTGGGTTCTACCCATTCTTTGTGTCGGAAACCTTTGCTAGTAAATTAACTAGACCTAAGGAATCGTTATATTATGTGCTATGTGTTTCTTCACCATAAGGGGGCTCCATGTTGTGTGCATTTGTTTATCCTACCAGTGAGATTGTTATTGGGGAAGTACAGCTATTTACTGATTTGTTGCCGCTTAACATGGCTAATTTTGATATAATTTTGGGGATAGATTGCCAAGTAAATATTGCGTGAGCATTGAGTGTATGTCTAAACAAGTTGCCTTTCGACCCTCGAGGCAATCTGAATGTATAATTACGGGACATGGGGTGATTCCTTCGCCGTACTTAATCTCCGCCATGAAAGTGTCTAAGCTATTACAAAAGGGTTGCTGAGGGTATCTATGTAGCATTTTGAATGGACAACCAACAAAGGTGTGTGTCAATAACATTCCAATGGTACGTGAATTTCCGAATGTGTTCCAGAGGAGTTGCCAAAGGAGTTAGTGGACCGTGAGATTGAATTTGTGATTGATATAGTACCGGGAACCCAACCAATTTCGAAAGCCCCTTATAGAATGTCACCAGGGGGAAATGAAAGAGTTGGAGATACAGCTACAAGACCTGCTTGATAAATGATTTATTCGTCCAAGTACTTCTTCTTACGGTGCATTAGTTTTTTTCGTTAAGAAGAAAGATGGGACACTCCAGTTATGTGTTGCCTACCGGGAGCTCAATAAGGTGACTGTGAAGAACAAGTATCCCTTGCCTAGGATCGATGATCTATTTGATCAACTTCAAGGTCCACAAATCTTTTTGAAAATAGATTTATTATTTGGATACCACCAATTAAAAGTGAAAGCCGAAGACATTGAGAAGACCGCTTTCCGCACCCAGTACCGACATTATGAGTTTTTGGTTATGCCATTTGGGGTTACTAATGCACCGGAGGCCTTCATGTATTTAATGAATCGTGTCTTTAAACCATACTTGGATGAATTCATAGTTGTATTTATTGATGACATCCTCATTTATTCAAAAAAATAAGGAAGCCCGTGAGAACCACCTCCCATTAATTCTTTAGACACTTCAAGATAAGAAATTGTATGCAAAATTGAAGAAATGTGAGTTTTGGCTACATGAAGTGATGTTCTTGGGGCATGTCATAAATGAGGAGGGTGTTTCTGTTGACTCACACAAGATCGAAGCTATTGTGAATTGGCCAACTCCTACCAATGTGACAAAGGTACGTAGCTTATTGGGTTTAGCCGGATATTACCAAAGATTTTTTAAAGACTTTTCCAAAATTGCTACACCACTTACCTAGTTGACCGAGAAGGGTGTTCCGTTTGAGTGGTCAGAACAGAGGGAGTCTGCTTTTCAGGTGTTGAAGACAAGGTTAACCGCAACACCAGTTCTTGCCTTACCATTTGGTACTGAGGGATTTGTGATTTACAGTGATGCTTCTTACAAAGGATTGGGTTGTGTACTCATGCAAAATGAAAGGGTCATTGCGTATGCTTCTCGTCCACTCAAGCCTCATGAAAAGAATTATCCTACACATGACTTGGAGCTAGCAGCAGTGGTCTTTGCTTTGAAGATATGGCGACATTATTTGTATGGTACTACATGTGAAGTTTACACCGACCACAAGAGCCTCAAGTATTTTTTTTTACCCAAAAGGAGTTAAATATGCATCAAATACGATGGTTAGAGCTTATCAAGGATTATGATCTGCAAATCCATTACCACCCCGACAAAGCTAGTATAGTTGCATATGCTCTTAGCTAAAAAGGTATGGGTAATTTGGCAAGTTTGCTCACGAGATGGAAAAAGTTAATATTCAATTTGGAAAGAATGAATGTGGAAATTGTGATACATGGTCAAGATGCAATATTGGCTGCAACGTCAGCTCAACCGGCACTCATTGAAGAAATTAAGTGATGACAAGTAGAAGATGAGTTTCTAAAGAAAATTTGTGATGAAATGGAAACAAAGCCAAAGCCCAGATTCTTAGTTGAAAATTCAGTGTTAAAATTTCAAGACAGACTATGTGTCCCAAATGTGCTAGAAATGAAAAAGAAGATTATGGAGGAAGCACATAAGTGAAAATTTTCCCTACATCCCGGTAATACGAAAATGTACCAAGATTTAAAACACAATTTTTGGTGGCCAAGTATGAAGAAAGAAATTGCAGAATTTGTTTTGAAATGTTTGCAATGTCAACAAGTAAAAGCGGAGAACCAAAGACCGGTAGGTCTACTTCAACCTCTCCCAATCCCAAAGTGGAAGTGAGAACATCTAACGATGGATTTTATTGTTGGTTTACCGCGAACGGCCCAAGGTATGAATTCCATATGGGTTATTGTAGATAGGCTAACTAAATCTGCTCATTTCTTGCCTGTGAAAACTCAATATTACTTGCTATTGTGTACATGAATGAAATTATCCGACTACATGGCGTCCTGGTTTCAATTGTATCCGATAGAGATCCAAAATTTGCATCTAGATTTTGGCGGAGTTTATAGGATGCCATGGGAACAGAGTTGAAATTTAGTACAACATTCTATCCTCAAACAGATGGCCAATCAGAGAGAACAATACAAATGTTAGAGGATATGCTTCGGATGTGTGCCTTGGATTTCCAAGGGAGTTAGGAAACGTACCTACCATTGGTAGAGTTTGCATATAACAATAGTTTTCACTAAAGCATAGGGATGGCACCATATGAAGCTTTGTACGGAAGGAAATGCCGCTCCCCCGTGTGTTGGGCTGAGGTTGGTGATAGATCCTTGTTTGGGCCTGAAATTGTACAAATGACGACAGAGAAAATCAAAGTCATTCAGGAAAGATTGAAAACTGCTCAAAGCAGGAAAAATAGTTACGTGGATCATCGACGAAGGGATTTGGAATTTGAGGTGGGCAATTATGTTTTTGTGAAAGTCGCCTTGATGAAAAGGCACACAAGATTTGGCAAGAAGGGTAAATTAGCACCTCGGTATAGAGGTCCATTTCAAATTCTGGAAAAAGTGGGTCCGGTGGCTTATTGTATTGCTCTTCCACCAAGTATGGGACAAGTACATAACATCTTTCATGTGTCTATGTTACCGGGTTACCTCCAAGATACGTCCCATATTATCGATTACCAAGAACTTATTTTGGATGACAAGTTGGTCTGTGTGGAGAAACCAATTCTAATTCTAGACCGTCAAGTGAAACAATTGTGAAACAAAGAAATTCCGATAGTAAAAGTTGAATGGCAAGAATGCTACGGGAAGGAAGCAACTTGGGAGAGGGAAGAGGAATGGAAACAACGGTATCCGGAGTTATTCTCAACTTAAGGTAAAATAAGTTTGAGGGACCAAACTTCTTTAAGGGGGGAAGAGTGTAATAACCCGATCGTCTCATATGCTTAAATTTCTCATTAGATGCATGATTATGTGTGTTTATATGTTTGACATGAAATTCCATGTTTTAATGTGTGAATTATATGATTATGAAAGTATATCTGTTGGTTATGAGAAAATATATTGTAATTATGACCTTTAGATTGTAAATTGAAAACCTTAGAGACATGATAAACCGAAATTGACTTTACAGTTATGATTAGCATGATTTTTAGAACGTAGTATGAAGTTGCGTAAAAATTTGATTCGTAATGCTTTAATTGACTTCATTTGACTAATTCCCTAATTTAGTCCCATTTTGACTCAATGCTTAAAAGAGATAGATATATCTACCAGAGGCTTAGGAGACTTAGCCAAAAATACCATATATTAGAGAAGAAAGAAGAGAACAAGAGGAGTTCAACATAGGAGTTGGGAGATTGAAGAAATTGAAAGAAGAATCAAAGAATTAGCTCAAGGTAAGTGGAAATCACCTATATACCTCTCAATCTTCCTTCAATTGAGTAAAAGAAGGTCTAAAATGAAGCTTTGACACTCATGGAGATTAGGGTATATGAGTTATGAATTTGATTGAACAAATCTCATGGAAGTGAACATGTAATCTTTATATTTTGTTTGATTGTGAGTTGGTTCCTTCATTTTGCGTTTGATTTGAGTTGGATTCTAAGAAAATTACCATCTCATCCTATTTCTTACATGCTTTGGACTCATGTATATATATAGGTATGAAAAGATGAAAGATTAAGGAAGTTAGGGCCTCTAATTGGAATTTGAAAGAAGTTTTGATCTAATTAAGTTTGGATTTATTGTTTATCATGTGCATATACCATGATTTTGAAGTGGTGTTGCTTGATTTGTGCTTTAGAAACATCCTTAGTAAGCTTGTTTTTGTTGCATTTTCGGACCGCACATGCGAGATGCCTAGCCACACGTGTGGGGTTCACAGCCGCATGTGTGGAAAACTGGGGTGACAAATGTTGGCTTCTAAAATAAATGCACATGCGGGGCCGCGCGTGCAGCACACCTCTCCGTACGTGCGTGTAGCTCGGCCTTTTCGCGCCCCCTTTCGGAAGCTCGAAAAGAAAGCCCTACAGTTCGGACTCTTGTGGTTCTGAATCTAACCTCACAAGTGCAATGTGAAACTGATAAACACTAAAGAGTCCAAATTCGGCAAATTGTTTTAGAAAATTGATTTTGAATCAAAAAGTGCCAAAATTTGATTGCTTTGCCAGATACAGAGTCGCCACCTAAATATTTTATTTTTGGGAAAATTTAGGAAACCATGACTCATGCCAAAGGCCATGTGTTCGTCATCTCTAAAGTTGCCTCGGTTCGGGAACTTAGGTACGAGAGGGGAAAGTCATGAATTGAGCAACCCCGCTCGCCTGATCAAAGATCGGCCTCTACTAATCATGATATGATCTTTTATAAACATTATGTGCTCTAATTCCGGTTATTAAACTAGCATTACTATGTGATGCGCACAAGCAAGTATAGACTTGTTTGCTTAATTTGGAACAATTCAACTCATGTTTGTTTGCGAAAATGGTTTGAATTTGCCACCTCAAGTGGGTTTAAAGTTTGCGAATTTGCCACCAAACATAGTGGGCTTAAACACATGATTTGCCATTCAACAAAGTGGGCATAAAACATACATTTGTTGAATCGTTCCAATTCAAACAATCCTTCATCCACAGACATTGATGCAGTTTAGCAAGTAAGCATATAGCTTCATGGCAAGTATCTAATCATGACAACATTCACACTCATGCAAGTATGCCAAAGCGTAAAACTCACTTAGTACTCCAAGCTAGGAAAAACATGAGTTAGTGAAATATGCATGATTCTTAACTATGCTAAGTGTCTAATGCAAAACATGCGATATGCAATTAATAAGCTCGGCTACTAATATGGCATATGGATCGGTTTGAACAACATGCGATTACATACGTATTCAAGTAAGTATTAAAACAACAATGCAGTTTGAATGATGTGCCGAGCCTCGGTGCATGCAATACAAATGAATGGATGCAAGCATAAGGTATGCTAATTGAAACATGATGCTCCTAAACTAACCATCAAAAGCTATTTAAGTAAAAGGGAGAAAGACGTGGGGTTGGAAGACATATATGCACACACGCACACTTATTACAACATTACGCCCTCGCGAAAGAGGGTCCGAATGAATAAGAGCTAACTAGCTGATTAAACTAATCTAATTAAGCTAATTAGACTAATTATTATAAGCCAAATGAATAACTAGCTAAGCTAATTAATAATTATTACAACATTTTAGCTAACTAGTAAACTAATTAATTAATTTACAACACAAATGCACATGAACTAAGCATTTCAGATATTAAACTACGCTGCCATTGCTCCGCCTTGGGAAGTGGAAGATGCACATGCTCGGTTTTGGCCCAAAAAGACCTTCGTTTTGCTCTTGAAAGCCTCTATTTGCAGGTTTGAGAATTTCTAGAACCTTTCTGCTTCATCTTACCAAAATCAACTGAGGTTTACATTAGTGGCTTACCAGCCATGGATGGATGTTGCCGGCCATCTGCCGGCCAAAAAGGTGGTCTGCCGGCCATTTATGGTGCACTACCGGTCACTGATGCATTGGATCACCATGCTGCAATGAAGTACAAATAGAGCAAAAAAAGGGTTTTTCTAAGGGTTGTCTGCACAATTCACCTCTCTTTTTCATGGACAAATCCAAGGAATTATGAACTTAAACCACAAACCACCAATCAAAGCAATTTCATTGCATGATGGCTTGTGCTTCAAGGAGTGCAAGCTTAATACACGCAAAACAAAACATTCAAGGACCATCACCCTATCATGCATGATCAAGGACAATGGAGACCTAGGAAAGTGGCACATTTCATCACTTTTGAGTATGAAATATCCCATTTTCCTTGTGCTCAAACTAACATCCGATTTGAACACATGTAATGCAACACAAAGGAATACTTATCTTGTCTCTTTTACTTATCAATTTTATTTACACATTAAGTCCAAATGGTGAATTAAGTCATCTAAGTGGAAAGAAAGCTCAAACCAAAGGTTGTTTTAGGCATGAAAAAGACCTCATGCCATTGGTAATGAACCCCCAATGGGTTTAAACCATTAAGCACAAAACCTCAATTTCATGTTTTAAACATGCAAATGGTTTGAACCACTTTCAAAGCAAAAATAAAACCAAGAAAGGAGGAAGGTTGCAGAAATGATTAAGTGCTAAAAATGAGTGATAAAAGCATAAACCAATGCTATCAACTCAAACAAGAAGGTGTCTAGAGCCTAAATCACCAAGCTTGTGAGGACTATTGCACTACGACCATCCAAAACAAGACTCAACTTACACAAATAGCCCAAAACAGAGCTAAAGCAGGCTATTTTAGAGGCAAAAACATGCTGGAATTAAGCTAAGCTAAGCTAAGCTAGAAAAACATGCTAACATATGAAGTTAACTAGATTAACAAAAAAGACACAAGGATGGGAGTTTAACACCTTCAATTTTGGACTTCAAAATGAGTTTTTTGCCACTAAAAAACCTCTGAAATTTAGTGTTTAAACGCCCAAAAAAAGATGGTTTTATATTGGGAAACAAAAGTGCAAAGGCCTTAATGACAAGGAATAAAGAGGGATGAACCACCCTCTAACCTTTAATGGCCCAAAAAACCAATTTCAGCCCATGAAAACAAATCTTTTTTATAACTCAAAATTAGCCCATAACAGTAGGAAAAAGATGGAAAACAAATAAGCAAAGCAAGCCTAAAAGACTAGTAATATACCTCTTGAGAATAATAGTGCTTCCAAGCAACAATTCAAACCAAAAACAACTTGTAGAGCTCCAAGAGGGCCTCAAACAACCTCAGCTCATAGAAGATCACTTTTGGTTAAGGGTTGATATGCAGAAGTGTAGTGTAAGTAATCAAAGGTGCAGAGAAATACAAGAGAGAGAGAGAGAGAGAGAGAATTTTGAGTCTTAAATCCTCAAACCTCAAAACATAAGAGAGGGCTTCCCTATACATAGAAAATATGACTTCCATACAAAGACATCCAGCCCTCCACGTGTGGTCTGATGCAAGCCTTTGTGCAACTAGCTGGCACAATTGACACAAAATATCTGCAGAAAACAGTGGTGGCCGGCCGGCCATCAGTGATGGATGGTAAGGCACATCAGTGGGCGGCAGGCTTGAAGCCCTGGCCGGCAGCCCTCATAGATGGCCGGCAGGCCACCAAAGGCTACATAGGAGAGGGACCAAGACATGGTCCAAAAAGGAGACAAAATGGATGCAAGGTTTAGAAGGCTCAAACCTGTGGCATTCTGTCGAGGACTTTGAGTGCTCAGCGAGCAACCAGACTCATCATCGGATGTACCTGCAAGAACATCCAAGTCTTGAAGGGCCGTTAAAAATGGGGTGTCTACAGTGCGGTGAGGGACCTTTGCACGCGTGGAAAGAGATGAAAAGTTGTGTTACTTTCTGAAACCCCTTTTGACCTTCTGAAGCTGTTAATTTGTATATTTCATACCCTCAAAATACGTAAAAATGAATTGGAAGTGAATGAAACGAAAGAAAGATAAAAGGCAAGAAGCTAAGAAAGTATACATTACTTATAAATTATGTGTGGGATGTGTAGGTCATTTGCCAAAAGGGACTACTACACGATCGGATCACTTTGAGTAATAGTATTGTGGATATATGTTCATCTATATTTATTTTGATACATTAATGTTCGATTCTCTGAAGTTATGTTTTATTCGAATGAATGAACTACAAGAATTGGAATATGGAATGTGGGTATGAGATGTGAACTATTTACGTTTTGTTATTGTTGGGCTTGAGGTTGTTCTGTTATTGTTAGGCCTGAGGTCGTTCTGTTATTATTGGGCTCGAGGTTGTTGTATTTTTGTTGGGCCTGAGGCTGTTCTGTCATAATTGGGCTCAAGGCTGTTCTGTTATTATTGGGCCCGAGGCCGTTCTATTATTATGATTGGGCCTGAGGCCATTTTGAAATGTATTAATAAAAAGGACATACATGAGTTATGTACACGCTTTACACTTTGCCAGACGCACGTTTGTTTATATGCTTTAGTATATTATTATTATTCACTGAGCTTGGCTCATTTTGTATTTATGTATGTTTTGTAGGTGGTCAGCTTAGAGGTCAGCCCTAGGTCAGCTTCAGACACCTTTTTGTGAAATTTTTGGTTAAGCCCAAGTGGAGTCTTTTTGTTTCTTATAGAGTTCAGTGCCACGTTTTTGTAATGTTTTGGTGGTTTTGTTGAACATTTTATAGTCATGTAAATTTTGGGTCATTCACTAATTGTACATGTACCTGCCTTGGATTGTAATTATATCTGAACAGTGCACAAGAACTTTTCATGTTAAGGAAAGATGTGTAATGATCCTGGCATATACGCACGACTCAATGGATGTTGCATTATTGAATTGCTTTCGCTTTAGGCCCCTTTGTGGAATTAATTATGTTCTTTGATTTTATTTTTATTTTTTGATTTGAGGCTTAATTACAAGTCGATCATAACTTAAACTTTTAGGGGCAGGTTTGGGTTGTGACACCTACCACCACCACGTCCATGTCCACGTCCACACCCTGACATCGTAATAAAAGTAACACCACGGATTAGCACATTCACAATAGTGTCGAAACTAATTCACTCACATCTTAATGCGGTCGACACCAAATAATTCACTCGACTTGAGCATATAACCACATAAACACAAACGAATTTCCTTTCTAAATAGTGATCATTCCACGACATTGCCAGAGTTCTAGTTAGAAATAGCAGTGATCAAGTGCTCGTCTAACATGACTTCTAGAAACTCGTAGACCCAATGAATATGTAAGAAATTATTTAGCCACATAAGCATGTTATCACATGGCATACTAGGTTTACTTCTAACATTATCTAGCAACAAAACCTATTGTGGTAAAAACCACATCCCATTGTGCATGGGAGACAATTGGTAGAAAATTTTGGTAGAACTTTTGGGATCTCTAGCGTTACTCAATGCAATTTCATGCCAGTGTTGAAATTGCGTTTTGAAAATGTAACTGCCAGTGTTGAAATTGCGTTTTGAAAATGTTACTTTAAGGTAAACTTATATTTTCAAAATGTGATTTCAATATAGTCATGTTGGCAACTTAATGTGGCCATGTCAGCATGAAAGTGTATTTTGAAGATGCGATTTTGTCACAAAATTGCATTTTGAAGATGCAATTTCAAAAGCAGGTTAGTGTGTTAAATAGTTTGAAAAATGAATTATTTCTGTAAATAGTTTAATTTTTCAGAATATTATGAAAAAAAACTTGGTGAACCTCATCATGTAGAAATAACTATTTGGGTAAATTACACTTTCCACTCGTATAGTTTGATATAATTTTCACGTTAGTCTTTATTACTTTAATTTGGATAATTTAGTCCATACACTTTAAATTCAGTTTTAATTTGATCATTTTGTCAAAATAACTATCAATTGCTTTTACGTGTATGCCTCAAGAGAGTGACACATGTATGAAAATCACTAATTTTAATGTCTTATGTTTAATGGAATTACCAAATTAAAATTGGACTTAAATTATGAGGATCAAATTATTCAAATTAAAATAATAGAGACTAAAGTACAATTTAAACCAAACTATAAAAATTAAGACTGTAATTTACCCTAATTATTTTATCCAACTCAACTAGGGATGAGCATAAAAATAAAAAAAAATCATAAATTGATCCAATCCAGACTAAACTGAACAGTTTGATTTGGTTTTCTCAATACACGGTTCGGTTATGGTTTTCTCAATAGAAGAATCGTATCAAATTGGACCGTTTAGATTATATATATAATTTGTTACCAAATATAAATACTAAAATATTATATTAGTATCTATGGGGGCGTATTTTGTGAATGACAACACGTAGCCAAGGCAGCACCGAAGTGTAGCCGAGATGCCATGTGTCTTAGTCATGGCGTCGAGGTGATCTTGGTTAGGCCGAGGTTATCTGTAGAAATACCGGAATCCGGAATGAGCGGATAAGGGACAAGAGTCTTAGAATGAGGGAGGATCTCAGTCTGGATAAAGACAAGACTCTTAGAGAGTTTATCTCTATCTGGCTGGAAGTCTAAGATGAGCATTGAGTCAGAGTCCATTGAAGCTAGGCTTCTACAGGGATCAGGTTAGTGCTGGCTATAAAAGTAAGGCACCCTTGTGGGTCTAAAGTACGCTTTTTATATTTTAGCTAGTGAGTTAAGCACTATTTACTATCTTTGAGAGATAACTGAGTACTGACTTGATCGTCAGAGTGCCCCCGGGTGAACGAACTCTCGTCGGAATTCTTATCTTTCTATTTTGCCTGTGTTCTCTTGCTGAATACTTGTTTGACAGTGTGGTCAGAAATCAACACACACAGTATCAAATATATATATATAAAAATTATAACTCTATTATTATCAGTTTGTATAGTGATAGAATTAGTTTTAAACAATTATGTAAACAATTCTTTGGTTGTGAATAATATTTTTGCGAATAATGATAATATTTTTAAAATATGCTTTTCCAAACCGATTCGAATTGTGGTTTGGTGGTTCAGTTCAGATTGGTTCCAAATTTAATGAAACCATTGGTAATAAATTGATCTTGTTTTATGACTAAACCAAACCAATCCGAACCATATTCACCTTAAACTCAATCCACTAACTAGTGTAGTTATTATACCGCCATACCACATATATTAATGATGTTTTTGTATGGGAGAGACTTCTTTCCAATTGGGATATCCAATTGGAGAATGTTATTGGACCTTTGTGGGCATATCACATAACCTGCATCTATGATTTAAATCGTTCAATATGTAAACTTTGTCGAGTATTTAATTCCTATAAAACATCTCTTCGATAGTCACTTGATCATATCACACTTGTATAGGCAATTTATTTTAAAAATTATGCTTACCATTGACACAGATATGATCTGATCAAGTATCTATTGATATCTGATTAACATAATTTTTTTGCAAGGATGAAATAATCGTCGAGTTTTACACATTAAC
The DNA here is from genome assembly GCA_025200525.1 of Camellia lanceoleosa. NCBI lineage: Eukaryota > Viridiplantae > Streptophyta > Magnoliopsida > Ericales > Theaceae > Camellia > Camellia lanceoleosa. The sequence continues at coordinate 147,983,692 of CM045759.1, forward strand.
GATTCAAAATATTACTGCATGTTCTGTGGTGAGCTCAGAAAAATCTAACAATATCTTCCAATCTAATTTGAACCGGAGAAAAGCTTTCTCTTTATTGTATTACCATTGCAATGCATTTTTTCTCATGCAGGAGTGTGTAAAGTAATGCCGTGATGGGGCCACGCAAAAGTAGGACTTTTGAATCTCATCAGGTAGAGAAATTGGATTGTGTCCTGGGTTCTCATAACTCTCATTTTGATTACCTCAATCCTTCAATTTATAGTACTTTTTATTTAATCAAATTTGTTATAATTTTTTTTTGATATTTTAAAAATCATATTTTGTATCCATTTTTTTGGTTGTAAAAAATATAATTTGATCGTCTATCTATTACTATTTAATTAATATGATTATTTGTATAAATAATTTACTTAAAAATTTATAAAATAAACTATTTGAATCAATCAAATAAAATTTTTGCGGGGCTATCAATGTCTCAATTGAAGATTTGCTTCTTTTAAATTTGACAAATCACAAGTTCATAGGGAAATGGGATCCCTGATGTGCCCCAAGGCACAACAAAGTGTAATATGTCATACAACACGGTTTATTTTGAGGTAAACTATTAATAAGTCATAATAATTAGGTTTTAATTTTTTTAAAGTTTTATTAAAATAAATTATAATAAAATTATCGTTAAAAATAATTTTTTTGTAACGATTTTTTATATATGTTGTTAAAAATTAACAATTAGTAACTTTTTTTGTTATATTTTTTAAAAATTGTTTCTAAAACTTATAATTAGTAATTTTTTCTGTGACGAATTTTTTAAACTGTCACTGAAAGTTAAAATTAGTCACTTTTTTTGATATATTTTTTAAACTATCGTTAAAACTTATAATTATTCGTATTTTTTGTGACAATTTTTAAACTATTGTTAAAAATTAATAATTAGTAACTTTTTTAATAGTATTTGATAAAAAACACCATTAATTATTATAAGACTTATTAAATAATAAATCCACTTATTAAGACCTACATATAAATCCCTCTCATTTTGGATTCACTTTTATGATGCAAATTATTTATCTTGAAAGATTCACTCAGTAGAGGATAAAGGTCACTCTGGTGCTCAAAGGCACATCGAGGAGCTGCTATGCCCTTTGTTGGGCTCTTTTTTTATTTTTTATTATTACATTAACGGTCGTTATAGTTTTGAATTTGTGTCATTTTGATTCTTAACTTTTTAATTATAATACATTTGATCTTGAATTTTAAATCTTGTTTCAAAGAAGAAAAATTGAAGATACTATTACTTAATTTGAAGGGCAAAATCGTCAATTTGATAAAATATAAACTAATTTGACAAAAATAAATGTCAAAAAAAGATTTTTGAATTTTTAAAAATTATTTCTACCTACTAAAGATAAAATTATATAAAATTGATAAATCTTTTAGACATTTATTTATTTATTTATTTTACCAAATTAATTTTTATTATGTGTTTGGATGATGATCATGTAATAGATGGTTGTTTTTATTTTCATTAAATTAGTTTCTATTTTTTCAAAAGTCAAATATGACAACAATTTTGATATAATTATTAAACCAATCTATTAAATCAAAAAATTCAAAACTAAAAACATTTTATATATTAAATTATCGATCACACATTAACATCCTAACAACCATCTATTATATGGGTAAAATAAATAAATATCTAAAAGATTTATTAATTTTACATAATTTTATTTTTGGTGAGTAGAAATAATTTTTAAAAATTTAAAAATATTTTTTTGACATTTATTTTTGTCAAATTAGTTTATATTTTATCAAGTTAACGATTTTGACCTTGAATTTAAGCAAAGGTATCTTCAATTGTCGTTATTTAGAACAATATTCAAAATTCAGGGTCAAATGTGTCACAATTGAAAAGTTAAGAATCAAAGTGACACCAGACCCAAACTATAGGGGCCGTCAGTGTAAGTCGCCGTTTCATAATTTGTATCGTTTGCTTTGTAGAATTTATTAAATAAATCATTTATATAAAAAAATTAGATTAATCGAATATTTGTAATTATTTGATCGAATCACATTTGTTTTCCCAAAAGATAAAATTTATTTTTAAAATTGCATTTCTTGTCCATTTTTTATTTAAACTGAAATGATCTAATATATGGTTACCAATTTTTGATTAATTTGATATTTTTTATGACTTATTTACACAGTAAACCCTTTAAAATAAGCAGTTTGAAGATAGTTCCAAAAATCACCCACAAAAGGCATTGCAACTACTGATGCACCCAAAGACATAACCAGCACCCTCCTCCGTAGGTAGATCATTTATGTAACAAATTAGGTGCATTGAATATTAATAATTATATGAACATATCATATTTATCTTAAAAATTTAGAAAACAATGTAATTTGGAGAATAAAGTATTTTTTTTAATAAAAAAAAAGATATGATCTACTTATTTAATTATTGATATTTAATCAAACCAAGTTTTCATATAATGACCCTATTAATAGATTTTATAAAATAAATTATTCAAATTATGAATGTGAGTAGGGAGTGAAGCCCCACCAGAAAGCACAACCTCTCCTATATGTGGGGACCCTTTTTTGGGTCAATCAAAATAGTAAAATATTATTTATTTATTTATTTATTTTTGTAAAAGTAACACTCGAAACCACTTCAGTAATTGGATAGATCTCGAAGAAATAAATAAAATAAAAAATATATCCAAAGCGGACTATCAAGCACAAAGCCATGACAAGTTGAATTTTTTACAAAATAAACAAATTTATTTATTATTTTTTTTTTCAAACTTTAGGTAGATCTGTCCAAATTGAAATACCTACATGTCTAACTAGGAAATGCTTGAACGTGTAAAAAAAATCATTTATGGTGTTAAACTTCATAGTATCTATTGTTTTGGTGTTTTGATTAATTGAAAATTTAATTTATTAATTTTTTTAATTTTATATTTAATATTGAACTTATCTGAATGTTGAAAAATGGCAAAGAATTGTCTTTATCACTGCATGTTTGGACTTACCAATCAGGAGGTGTCATGTGTGTCTTTATAACCAACAAAGATCAAAGTTTAGACTTAATAACTGACGCACCCTTCAACTTGAATTTGCCAAAAAAATTTTTTGAAAAAAATTTCCTATCATCTATTATATCAATCAATTGTTATTCAAAAAAAATCAAATGAAATTCAATTGAATTGATTTAAAGAATATGACGTCAATTGTGGCGAAGAAAAGAAAGAAAGAAATTTAACAACACAAGAAGACAAAGACACAAAGCAAACAAAACAACAAAAACTCAAATCAATCCAGTCATCAATTCATAAATCTTAAATCTCAAAGATATCAACTCAAATAAAAAACTCAAAAAAAAAAAAAAAACTAAAAAGCGTGCTTTTCTTTTTGGTGCTTTTATAATGAATAGTGCCCACTTTTTTATTACTATATATTCATTCTATCCTATTTAGATAGGATCACTTATCTAAGACTTTCTTATTAGAATAGAATCTCATCTCTCCATCCTTACCTCCCTAATAGGTAATTAATTATATACTCACTACTCTCTCCTTCTCTCTATCTCTAATCTTGGTATGACCGCCGCACACCACCCGGCAATCCAAACCACCCAGGTGGCCACGCTAACCACCTAGCTAAAACCACAAATGTGCAAAAAAAAATATGTCTCCAACCAAAAAAAAATATTCTATATACAAATAAACCGAACTGATGGAACTTAAATCAACTAATCCATCACTAATCCATCAGCCAGGTCACGCTAAATTCAATCACTGAACTTGGAAAATTGGAATTTCAAAACCAACAAAAAAAACCAAAAAAAAACAAAAACACATGAACATCTCCCCTCCTATTGGGATATGTTAAGTTGCTTCATAATACACTTGATTAATACTTTTGATACCGCGTCACCCGACGCCATTCAAATATATTTCAAAAAAGAAATTTGAAATTATTTCAAATTTCATCTTTTTTCATTTTTTAATTCACTTCTCTCTCTTCTCTTTCTTCATTTTCTCATTCATTCCTTCTTCTCTCTACTCTCAGACTTTCACCTTAAAAGAAAAAAAACAGCATGGGTTTTCCTTTGAGTTTTTCATCGCAACTTTTCTCCAATCATCACTCGCGGTTTTTTTTTTTTTTTTGCAACGATCAATCAACTCATCTCATTCCAGGAAACCCGAATTTGCCCTATTTTCCACCTAAATCATTCTATAAGTCATCCATTCTTGAGTTTTCCATTTCAGTTCTTTGTGTTCTTGAGTTTGTTCTTCATTTGACTTCTAGATTTCGTTCACGTGTTCTTAGTTTCTGCATAGTAGCCTCTATTCCTGCACATTTAAAATTGAATATGTATTTTTGCATTTGAATCACCTCAGGGGAACATAAACTTAGCAATTTCCAGAACCTCTATATTGAAAACCCTAGGTTAACAACACTAAGAACATATCAATCACCTACCATAGGTATGCACAAGTGGAGAGTAGACACTCCTACCAAAATCCAAAACTTTTGCCAAGAATTCGACATACCATATGATGTCTATATTAGATTAATCAGTGAGGATGATTCCATCATGCCTGGGAGGACTACAGGCCTTTTCCCATAGTGTTATTCGTAGAGGGTGGAATCAAATTCCCCCTCAACTTCTTACTTCGGAAGATGATGCACTTTTACAAACTGAACCCCATGCAATTAGCCATAAACACCTTCTGCATCATAAATAGCATCATCGAGTTGTGTCACTGACATAACACTAGGTTAACCCTTCTTGACGTCCAGTACTATTACACCATGTATGGTCTCAAACCCAAGAATGGCACTTCCTTTTACCTCCAACCCAAATCCACTGCTTACAAGCTACTAGCCGACCATCCAAACTCCAACAAGGGTGCTGGAGAAGACTATCTAATCATCTCAAGCAACTGGGAATTCGCTCCAGATAACAACCTTCACCTCTACCCTTTGCCTAGAGGGATTTTGGGAGATCACGAGGGCAAGCACTGGATCCTTAGATCACACACTCAAAACCAACATCTTACACTTAGTCAATTTTCTAACTTTTTTCCTTTGTTTTGCAAAACTTTCTTAACCTAGCAAATCGTTTTAAAACAAACGTTAAGAGAGTCGATCTCACCAGGCTTCTTGAGTTGCTCATTTAAGAAAAAAAGGTTCCCCTTCTACTCAACTATATTGCCACCTACTGATCTCCACTACCAAATGTTCCATCTCGGAGTTGAACTCCACCATCTACAACAATACCAAGATTATCCTCTTAATCTTACCAAGGTTCCACTTTTGACCCAGTCGACCAACCATCTACTTCAACACCTTCTCTGCATGTTCCATCTGCTCAACACTAATGCTGACATTGGCAGAACGACAATCCAGTAGCCAGAACCCGAACTAAGAAATGTCGAGGTTCCATGCTTCCAGCTACGACCCAAACAATCCTCTTATCGCCCTTCCCAAAATCATCTATAGCGTCACAATCGCTGCTACTTTCGACAAGATAGCCCACCAAGCTACCGTTGTTAAGGACATCTTGAGTGACATTCCTCAAAGTCGTCACAATGCAATCTACCTTATCTCCTCTCTTAGTTCGAAAACCTAAAAGGGCAAAGAAGGCCAAGCAAACCGTCACACCATCATCCGAAGATAAATACCCAAATGACAGTATCCCCATCTCTCAGATGGTTGCCTGTAGACACCCCATTTTTGACAGCCTTTAAGACTTGGGCGCCATTGATTGATCACTCGATGATGAAAGTTATGTTGTCCAATCGTTCAATTTCTTTAGCAAGGAGAGCTTGAAATCCCAACCTTACACCCTATTTTGGACCAAAACATTTTTGACCAAAACTATTTGAGAGCTTAAAACCCTCTCTTTTAAAATATTTTTGAAAATATTTTTGCGATGTTCCGAGACTCGCATTTCGTTAAATGTTGCACTTTTCGATAAACGGAGCAAGGACAAAGTGGAAATAAATGGAAGAGAGGTGAACTCTTTGAAAAATCTTTTTAAGCCTCTTATTTATAGGTTTGGAGTTGAATAAAATTGAAGGAGAGAGAAGAAAACTAGTTGGGGGAGAAGGTGAGTTTGAAACCGTTAACACCAAAACCGAGCAACCTTCACTAAAATAGGCAAATCTCCTTGAACACTTAGAATTTAGATGTAAGGCCCCTACCATTGGAAAGTGGACTTTTGGGGCTTCGTTTTAGACTCAAGAATGACTTGAAACCGAGTCTGGATGAAGGAATTATGCCTGTTTGAAGTCGGGCTTGGAAGCAGATTTTTGGTGGCTGGTTGGTAGCCGGCAGATGGCAGGCAATGCATCATTGATGGCCGGCAATGGGCACTTCTGGCCAGCCGGCCATGTGCCAGCCATAAATGTAAAACCCATCTATTTTCTGCAGCTGTTTCCACAAAGTTCCAGCTATCCCTTTTTAGATATTTTCAAGATAGGCTCATTTTTTCTATATATACTTGACCTCTCTCTCATATTTCAAGGTTAGAAACATTTTAGGAGTGAGAAAAATTTTAGAAATATCCTCTCTCTCTACAATTCTCTCTCTCTTTTACAACTTGCATAGCCTTTACTCAAGCACTCTAAACCAAACCTAAAGAACTTCTTACTGAGATGATTTGAGCTTGAATTTGAGCTCTTGAAGCACTTAAGAGTGTGAAATTGGCGGTTTTTGACTTAAGGGTTCATTCCTCTTCAAGAGGTATAGTTTCTCTTACCTTTGTACCGTCTTTACACCACTTCTTATCTATCTTTTTTTGCAATTTTAAAGTGTTTTTCAACTGTTTTTATGGGCTGAAGCTTGTAGTTTAAGGCTATTAAAGGTAGAGGGGTTAATCACCATTCTTTGAACCTTGTTCTCTAAGCCTTTCCACTTGTGTTTCTCATTCTTTCATCAACTTTTTTTGAGCTTTTTGCCACTGATTTTCAGAGGTTTTCAGAGGCTAAAAAGTGGTTTTGAAGTCCCGAAAATAGAGGGGTTAGCCACCCCTCGTTTGGCTTGTTTACTTGCTTGAATTGTTCTATTTTTTTGTCTTCATTCTAGCACATTTTTGTATTGTTTTTGGACTGTAAAAACTCTGCATTTGGGCTGAAACTTGGGTTTTAAGGCCATTAAAGGTTGAGGGGTGGTTCACCCTTCTTTGTACCGTGTTTTGGAGGCCTTTACCCTTGTGTTTCCCACCCTTTTACTATCTATTTTTGAGCTTTTAAACACTGAATTTTAGAGTCATTTCAGTGGCTATAAACACTTTTTGAAGTCCAAAATTAGAGAGGTTAGCCCTCTCCTCCTTGTATATTGCTTATTAGTCTAGTTTGTGCTATGTTTTAGCATGTTAATCTAGCTATTTTGAGCTCAAGTCCAGCATGTTTTAGGGCTTATTTTAGACTGTTTTAGCCCTATTTTGGGCTGTTGTTTGCTGTTGAGCTTTGTTTTACATGCTTATAGTGTAATAGTCCTCATAAACTTGATTATTTAGGTCTTAGACATCACTTATTTGAGTTGATAGCACTTATTTTAGGCTTTTCGTACTTCATTTCAGCACTAATCATCTCTGTAACCTCCCTCCATTCTTGGCTTTTTATTTTTCTTTGAAAGTGGTTTCAAGTCACTTGTTTGCCTAAGTGTGAAATTGAGGTTTCATACTTAATGGTTTAATCCCTTAGGGGGTTCATTACCAACGGTATGATGCGTCTTTCATATGCAAAACAACTTGTGTTTTGAGCCCTTTTTCCATTTGAGGACTTTAAGTCACCTTTGGACTTAATTTGATTATAGAATGACTGGTAAATTAAAATGAGTAACTAAAACTCGGGACTAGAAGTGAGCAAGATAATAACTTGTGTGTTCAATCGGACATTAATTGAACACATAGAGCTTGGACCATTTCGTACTTGCTAGTGATGAAATGATTCAAGTCTCCAAGGTCAACTTCTTTCCTTGATCTTTCATGAAATTAAGGAATTTTGTGTCTTGTTTTGCATTTATTGAACTTACACATATTGAATCATAAGACATCATGCAATGAAATTGCTTGAGTTGGTGGTTTGTGGCTTAAGTTTATCACTCCTTGGATTTGCTCATGAAAATGAGGGGTGAGTTATGCAGGCAACCATTGAAAATACTCTGTATGTGCTCTATTTGCTCTCTGTTGCAGCAAGATGAACCAGTGCATCAGTGGCCGGCAAGCCACTTTCCAAGGCTGGCAGGTGGCCGGTAGAGCACCATTGATGGCCTGGCAGGTGGCCGGCAATATTCACCAGTGGCCGGCCAGCCACTGATACAAGTCTTAGCAGAATGTTGGTAAGGTGGAGCAATATGGTTTTGGAAGTGTTCAACTGTGCAAACAGATGCTTTCAGGAGCAAAACGAAGGTCTTTTCAGGTTAAAACCGAGCATGTGTGTGCACATCTTTCATTTCCCAAGGCAGGATAGTAAATTACTTAGTTTCATTATTAGTTGCAATTGCCTTGTAATTATTTAATTGATTAGTTCATTAGCTAGTTAATTCAGGTGTTGTAACAATTAGTTAATTAGTTTAGCTAGTTATTCATTTTGGTTTGTAATAGTTAGCTTAGTTATCTTAGTTGCAAGTCAGCTAGTTTATTCATTCAGACTCTCCTTTGTGAGAGTGGAATGTAATAATGTGCTGCATGTCTTCCAATCCCACGTCTTTCTTCTTTTTATTTATCTGCTTACGATGGTTAAATTAGAAGCATCACATTTCAATTAGCATACCTTATGCTTGTATACATTCATCTTATCTTGCATGCACTGAGGCTCGGCGCATCATTCAAATTGCATTTTCATTTCAATACCTTCTTTGAATACGTGTTTAACCGCATATTATCAAAATTGTCTCATATGCCATATTAGTAGCCAAGCCTATTAATTACATATCGCATGTGTTACGTTAGTCATCTTGTATAGTTAGGAATCATGCATTTTCTTACTCTTTTGTTTTATCTTGGCTTGGAGTACTAGGTGAACCTTAGTACTTTAGTATACTTGCATGAGTGTGAGTGATTGCCATGTCTAGCATACTTGCCATGAGGCTAAGTGCTTAATTGTTAAACTGCTTGAATGCCTGTGGATGAAGACTCGTTGCTTGAATTGGAATAATTCAATGAATGTACGTTTAAGCCCATTTTGTTGAGTGGCAAATTTGCAAACTTTAAGCCCACTTGATGTGGCAAAATCAAATCCTTTTCAAAAAACAAATATGAAATTGAATTGTTCCAATTCAGGAAAACTTGTCTACACTTGATTGTGCGCATCACATAGAAATTCTAGCCTAATAAATTGGAACAACAGCATATAATGTACATAAAAATCATATCATGATTAGTAGAGGCTGATATTTGATCGAGCGAGTGGGGGTGCTCAATTCATGACCTTCCCCTCTCGTACCAAAGTTCCTGAGCTGAGGCAACTTTGGTGATGATGGACACATGTCCTTTGGCACGAGTCACGGGTTTCCTAAATTTTTTCAAAATAAAATATTTAGATGGCGACTCTGTATCTAGCAAAGAAGTCTAATTTTGACATTTTTTGATTCAAAATCAATTTTCCAAAACGATTTGCCGAATTTGGACTCTTTGGTGTTTATCAATTTTGCATTGCACTTGTGAGATTAGATTCAGAACTGCAGGAGTCCGAACTGTAGGGCTTCTTTTCAAACTTCCAAGAGAGGGCATGAAAAATGTGAGCTATAGTTTCTGGCGACTTCGCTGTGGAAATTAGAGAACTTGACTTGAAATTCATGATATGAAATTTTATCTACACTTACTTATTCTTTGCATTTGCATTTGCATTGGTGCACCTAAGTCATTGTGTTTGCCATTTGCTATTCCTGGACGGTTTGCTGGAGGCTTGCCTAAAAGCTTTCCAAAAGGCTGACCCGTCACGGGCTCTTCCATGATGGGAATACAACCCTTGGATCTGGGCTACCGCTGTACCGTTTGATCCTCATTTCATTTCTCCGTGTTAGGTTTGAGAGGTATATTAGGTAGTCTTGCTGAGGTACCCTTTTTGACCATTTGGCCTAGTTGCATATCAAAAGCTGTAGAGACTGTTCCAAACTTGGACAGGATGCTTACCCGAATACAGGATTGCGTGAAACCACTTTGTTTGAATAGTGAACCCTAATTCCTGACGAAACTAGGACATGATAACCCTACCCCTTCATATGGGTGTTTTGGCTCTCTTTAACTGGTATGTGCTTTACAGTGAAATTGTACAGGAATGTGCATATCAGTTGCAAAGTTGGCATCCATTTTGGGGCAGAATGCAGCAGAGTACATTCACTCAGCTGTGATAATATCTATTCTAGTGAAATTGGGCTGAGCTACTGTCTGTTTTCTCTTTTGCTAGGTAGTCTTGGAACCATAGCTTCGGAAGGCTCTGATATCTCCCGGGTACTCTGGACTTGTGTTGATAAACTTTGTCAGGTTAGAGATTTAGTTCAAAGAGCAACCAGTGTTTCCTTCACCAGTGGCAAGATGAAAGAGGGCCATATAGGGTTCACTAGTTCCATTGTTCCGACATTCACCAGTTAGATTACCTTCGTTCAGCTTATCCCAGTCATCTACCCCTATCATGGCTGAACCTACGACAAATTTGGAGGGATTATTACTCTATCTACACAAAATAGTTGAAGCCCTCAAACATGACGTGACTCATCAGGTTGAGGTTATAACTGGCCTACAACAATAGCAACCGCAGCCAGCAATGGCCTCTGCATCACATGTACCCACCGTGGCTATCCCTGTGCTTGGTACCACAGCTAATGTTGCCACTGCTCAAGATCCACAAACTGAGGGTAGTCTGGTTTTCCCAGTCCAAGCAGAACCTATCCCAGCACAAACTTCCAAAGCCCCAGTGTATTAAACTGAGGCACTGTTCGAATTCGAGGTTGATCCAACCGTGCTCAAAGTCAACAAGCTGGAAAAGCTGTTCAAAAAGGCACAGGCGGTCAACTCTATTCCAGATATAGAGGATGGGCACACTGAATCGGTAGTTACCTGACTGGAGTGGTTCAAGATGCTGCATATTAACCGCTTTGATGGTTCTGGAGATCCAATGGTGTATTTGCATCTGTTTTCTGATATCCTACGACCAATGGGTTTGACCCGAATACAGAAGTTGTGACTATTCAGCTGAACCATGTCTGGAATAGCTACCATCTGGTATACCAAATTGAGGACTTGGTGAAACAGAGCTGGTAGGAGTTGGCCAAACCCTTCGTTGCCCAATATTCCTACAACACGCAGATCGAGGTCACAACTCATGATCTTGAGGCAACACGTCAGAAACTGAAGGAGGGTTTTTTAGAGTTTGTTATTCGATGGAGGGCAAAGGCGGCTATGATGGAAAGTAGGTTTCTGAGAAAGAGCAAGTCCGTATCATTGTTAGAAATCTACATTAAAGGCTATTATAGAAAATGATTGTCCTCTTGCTATTCAAGTTTAAGGACCTCCATGAAATTGGGGTTCAATTTGAGGATGCTATCAGGCAAGGGATCATTGTAGAGGGTTATGAACCTATGAAGAGGAATGTTGTTTGCAGTTCCAATGGTAGCACAGCTGTGAAATGCTTAGAAGTAAATATCATCACCACAAATTCCAAAACTGCCAACCCTTTTGCTAGTACCAATCCACAAATAGCCAGCCCAACCCGAGCTCAAGGCAGAACTTTCACCCCCTTCTATATGAGCCTAACCAACGCCCTGAAAGTCCTGATGGAAAATGGGTATCTCAAAGCCCTTGATCCCCAACCTCTTCCTGACCCACTCCCTGCCAGACACAACCCCACCAAATGCTGCGTGTATCATCAGCAGTGCGGTCATGGCACCGATCATTTCTACCTCCTTCATCATGAGGTTCAGAATCTCATCGACAATCAGATGATAGCTCCACCTCAAGACCCCAATGTTACCACCAACCCACTTCCCATCCATGACCAAGTATCTCCTTCCTACCTTAACCTTATCTATACATTACTTCCTACCTTCAACCCTAGCATATTCATCACTCCGGCCTATTTACCCAAGCCTGAGGTGTTCATTCCAGAAAGCATGGACTTGTGTGTGATGGATGCACTTGAACCCTAATCATCTCAAACCCATGAACCCACTACTTCTGAGCTAATGAGCATGATTGAAGATCTTCAGAGAACTGTGGCAGATTTAGCCTTTGGGATTTTGGCTCCATTATCGACCACATCACATGCCAAAAATTTCACACCAAAAGGCTCTCCAATCTTGGGGCGAGCTGCAATTGAAAATGACTAACCTGAAGCTATCTTAAGCCTGGGTGATGACATGTCAACAACTGGGCTCTGCTTTGATATAGTAACTCAATGCCTTGGCAAAGTGGAGGCAAGGGGAAAGAACAAAGCAGGGACAAGTATTGATCCCTATGCACAACTTCAGTGGGCTATTAAGACTTTGAAGGTCAAAGAGCTAAACAAGCAGCAAGTGTTGGTGGTTGTTGTAAAAATTGTGGATGACACTTTTCTCACTAAGGTTGGGAGCATTTTGAATCAGGGGGCAAACCATGAAAAGGGTTGCTGTACCAAAAACACCCCTTTCAGCTTCAATCCTACACTTGGAAGAGATTATCAAACCTAGTGAGCACCTGCGAACCCCTCTTCAACCTTGGCAGGACTGGAAAATCGCATCGTCAATCCTCTTTACATGACCTTGTCCAAAGCTCTCCAAATCCGCATAGGACAAGGCCATCTTAAACCCTTTGACCCTTGGCCTCTCCATATTCCCCTTTCATTCAAGTATAATGCTGCCAAGTACTATGCCTTCCATCAATAAACTAGCCATGACACTGACGGTTGTTTTCGTCTTCACCATGAAGTTCAAGATCTGATTGACAATAAGGTCATCATTCCACCAAGTCCTACAAATTCTATCGGCACTGGATCAATGAACTTGGGGGGATAATGTGATTTTGTGATTGGGGATGAACCACTTGCTGATGGCGCTTATTTTACTCTAAATATAGTGAATGACACACACTGTTTTGAGCAATTTGCAAATGTTGTTTATTTTACTTTTAGCCTTGGGTATTGAGTCAGTCTTTTTGTATTGAGTCAGTCTTGTTGTGTCAAAGGTTGGTGATTTCGGGGGTGTTAACTCGGACATCCCTTTCTTGTTCTGTGTTTGTCTTTTGCATCTATTTCTACCATTGAGCCAGTTGTGCCAGAAGATCTGAATGAAACGATAGTAATTTTCACCTACTTTTTCTATGCCTTTAAGTCATCAGATTAACCTAAGTATTTTAAAACTTTTCTAACACTATGATGAAAACAAAGAGGGAGGAATTCCTCGGGATTTGCAAAAATTTGATCAACTGAGTGGAAGAGAGGCATGCTAAGCCCTTAATCTATGAGATCATGTCTATTAATGTGAGTATTGAGAAGGATCCTGGCTTGATCCAGATTGGTTCTACATTGTCTTCAAGAGAGCACGAGTGACTAGTCATTTTATTAAAAGATTTCAAAAAATGTTTTGCGTGGTCTTATGAAGACATGCTTGGAATTGATCTTGAGATTGTATAGCATAGGATCACTCTCAGCCTCAAGACTCGATCCCTTTGCTTTTAAACTTTAATTCAGAATGTTTAACGATCAACCAAAATATGAGGCTGCATGGCCAGATTTGAAGCAACCCTTGAACTAGGGGAAATAAGGTTACATGTTATCAAAGGAGGATTGCATGGCCAGATTCGAAGCAACCCTTGAACTAGGGGCAATAAGGTCAGATGTCATCAAAGGAAGCTTGCAAAGCTGGAAGAGAAGCATCCCTTGAACAAGGGGCAAAAAAGGTTAGATGCACTTGAAGATTCAAAACTGGGTCATTTCTTAAGCCAATGGAGATCGGCAAGAAAGCCAAATCCTAAAATATGAGAAAAGAAAATTTTTGTTGAAGGACAATCAAGTTCCTATCCATGACACTAGGGGCAAATTCAAACCCAATTAGATGGGCTCTTACATCATCAGCGAACAACATCCATGCTCGTGGATTTAGATGGCTTAGAGATCTTATGACTGGTCAACATAGACAAGTTAAACTTTTCTATCCTTGAGAGGCTTGCTGGGCCGAAAACCCAGAAGGGCGACCCATGCAAAAGTTAGAGCAAAACAAAAAAGAAAAGAAAAGGACAAAATTGAAAAAATGGAAACAAAGAACAAAAAATAAAAAAAGAGAAGAAAAAAAAGAAAAATAAAAAATAAAAAATGATGAAACGAAAAGAAAAATATAGCTTACAAGGTTGAAAACTCGGAAGGACGACTTTGGCAAAAGTTAGAGTACAAAAGGAGAGTGTCAAAACCCGAGTGAACCTCAAACCCAGAACTACATACGGCCTAATTCCCATCTTTGGGATATGTAGGCAACTTCGTCCTGAAGTTCGGCCCCAACCATTTTCAACCTGCTAGTCTCATCCATGTTGATTGGCTTAACCTTATTCAAACTCAGCTATCCTATCCATGTCCAATTGGCGCATCTTCGTTCAAATTCGGTTCTCCTATTTCGTTGCAAGTTTCAGCTGCAAGAGAAATCAAGTTCAGATTTGAAATTGTGCATCTCGAGAGTAGATTCCATGTTGGTTGAGCAATGGCCATTTGAAAAAACAGTTTTGAAGATATTTAGTGAGGTTGATTAGTTTTCTTGAAAATTATTCATTTTTACCAAAATTGGACCATTTCTTGGACCGAAAAATGGAAAATTTTCAGTGCTCACAACCTGACTTGCATGATTTCAAAGCAGAAAGTCGAACAAGCATGTTAATCTAATTCTCATGTTGGTCAAAATTGTTTTAGTAGAAAGCTAAAAACAAAAAACAAAAAAATGGTCAAAGTGATGAACTAGGGGCACATTTGAGTCAGGTTTTCTGTCTTTTCCCCATTATCAACGTATTCGCCAGAAAGGGCACAACTGAAGCTAACAACAGAGGGCCGAAAGCTCTCTCATCCTCTGAGCAGTAAGGAACCAAGCCAAGTTCGAAGCACGAACTAGAAATGGAGCTGGATATTCGATTACCTCATCTAGATGATCACACCCCAATTGGTGTTTAGCCTGAAATGGGGACGTAGTGATTGGGCATAGTACAGATCAGAGTTCAAGTGGGCCTAGCTCAACAGGATGTTGAGTTCCATGTTTTGGATATGCCGGCCATTTCAATCTACTGCTAGGAAGGCCGTGGCTGCACCAAGTAAAAGCTGTCTCCTCTATCCTCCACTAAATGCTGAAATACCCTCATGGAAAGGGGGTGGCTATTGTGTTCAGGAATTCATCCATATATCCTTCGCCAGAGGTAACTACACTTGTGTTGGAAATTGTTCATGGCGAAGAGGATGTATTCCGTTCAGGGTTTACCCTGGCTGAGGCTCGAGCGGTGCAAACTATCTTGGCATCAAATGAGGGATTGTATGTCAGTGCCCAGTCAATCTATTTCATGAGCAAGCTTCAACATATGCCAGGAATGGGGTTAGGAAGACGTGGCCTGAAGGGCGGCACAACATTGGCCGATGTGCCACATAACCCGAACGCTTTTGGTCTTGGTTATATACCCACCAAAGAGGATTGTGTTAGGAAAGGAAAAGCGATAGTAGGCAAAGCCAAAGCTAAGTAGACCGGGAAGCGCTATAAGCTTGTGCACAAACCAACTGGGGAACCTTTAATGGTCATTTTGTTCAAAAGGGAGAAGACTTCTTATTTTGTGATTTTCCCGAACCCTGGTTCAATTTTGAGAAACAGCGGGTTCTTGACTTTGAAATTTTCTTTGACTTGCAGTTGCAAGAGAGTGATACAGAGGAAAAGGCTGAGCTAGCTGCTGAAGCTGAACGAAGTATAGAAAATGATTCGGACGGCAACGAACTTGAAGTAGGGGTAGCATTGGCATGTCTCCTTTTGGATCCTCCTATCGACTCAAAGAGCTTAAGGGATAACTTGACCGTTTCCATGATCGGGGACCAACCAGTTGTGAACCCTTCTAGCAGCATTTTGAATGCATCTGACGCACCATCCATCGTTTGGTAGTTAGAGGAGGGCTACGTGTCTAGTAGTTTTGAGTCGGCGTAGTGAGCTAGAATCAGATTCTACAAAGTCCGTGGATTTGGAATTAGATTACAGTGCTTCTGAGACTTAGTCCGGTATTCCTGGGGGTGATAACCCGGTGCCAAGGTCTTGTCCAGGTCGTCCTTTTCTTTTGCTTTTGAGTTAGTTGTAACTAAAGAACTAGATGAGCTGGACCTTTTGAATGAGAATGCCACTATAGATTTTGAGTATTTCGCTGTGCCGCTTGTTTATTGCATTGACCAAGACTTTCAAAACATTAATGAAAACGATAAGGAAGGAATTCCTCTGGTTTTGAAAATTTTGATTAATCAGGAGTATGAGAGGTTTGGAAAACCCCTTGCTGATGAAATCATTGCTTTAATGTGGGTACTGAGAAGGATCCACGTCTGGTCCAGATCGGGTCCAGGTTGTCTTTGGAGTAGTGCGAGCACTTAGTCACTTTATTAAAGATTTCAAAGATGTTTTTGCGTGGTCCTATGAAGACATGCCTGGAATCGATCCCAAGATTGTACAACATTGAATCCCACTTGA
Organism: Camellia lanceoleosa; assembly: GCA_025200525.1. Lineage (NCBI taxonomy): Eukaryota > Viridiplantae > Streptophyta > Magnoliopsida > Ericales > Theaceae > Camellia > Camellia lanceoleosa. The sequence goes on from CM045759.1 coordinate 148,000,372, forward strand.
CCCCGAGGCCCAACCCATCAAACAGAAGTTGTGGAGAATACACCCGGATTGGGTTTTGAAGATTAAGGAAAAAGTTAACAAACAGAGAGACGCAGGGTTCTTGCTAGTATCTGAGTATCCAACATGGTTGGTCAACATCGTCCCTGTGCCAAAGAAAGATGGCAGAATTTGGGTGTGTGTGGACTTCAGGGATTTGAATAGAGCCAATCTGAAGGACGACTTTCCCTTGTTGCACATAGATGAATTGGTGGATTTCATCGCGGGTCATGCGTTGCTCTCCTTTATCGATGGATTTTCCGGCTTTAACCAGACTCTAATGGCACCCGAGGACAGAGAGAAAACTGCTTTCACTACGCCGTGGGGAACCTACTGCTACAGAATGATGCTGTTTGGGCTGAAAAATGCCAAGGCTACCTATTAAAGAGCTGCAACCACAATTCTGCATGATATGATCCACAAAGAGGTCAAGGTATATGTGGACGACATGATTGTCAAGTCCAAATAAAGAGAGGGCCATTTCACTGCCTTGAAGAAATTCTTCCAACTGATTAGAGAATACAGACTGAGATTGAATCCACAAAAGTGTACTTTCGGCGTAACAGCAGGGAAAATGCTGGGTTTCTTGATCACACAGAGAGGCATCAAGGTATATCCTTCCAAAATCAAGGCCATCCTAGAAATACCACTACTAAGGATTGAAAAGGAGGTGCGAGGCTTTTTGGGAAAAGTGCAATTCATAAGACGGTTTATTTCTAAATTAACCTTGACTTGTGAATCACTATTTGGTCTCCTGAAGAAACAAAAGAAATTCTGATGGGATGATCAGTGTCAATTCGCTTTTGAGCAGATCAAGCAGTACCTTCAAAATCCACCTGTGTTGTCACCGTCAGAGCCAAGAAAGCCCTTGATTTTGTATTTGTCAGTAATGGACATAACAACGGGATGCATGCTTGCTAAAGAATCTGAGGGTAGGGTGGAGAAAGCCATCTACTACTTGGGTAAGAAAATGCTGGATTATGAGACCCGCTACACTCCGCTGGAGAAAGGTTGCTTAGCCTTGGTATGGGCTACCAGGAAGTTACATCACTACTTGTTAGCTCACTCCGTAATTTTGGTTTCAAGATTAGATCTCATCAAATATCTCTTTGAGAAACCAGCGCTTACTGGTAGGCTAGCCCGTTAGTTGCTTCTTCTCTTCGAATTTGATATGAAGTATGTCAGTCACAAGTCTGTCAAGGGGAGAGCAGTAGCAGAGTTTTTGGTAGATCACCCAATGGAAGGGGATGAAGCGATAGAATACCTGTTCCTAGATGAAGCTATTCTGCAAGTCGAGGAAGAGATTTGGACAATGTACTTTGATGGAGCGTCTAACCAATACGATTATAGGATAAGGGTGTTGCTGATAGCACCTGACAATTTCCATATACCCTTAGCCTTCAAACTCTAGTTCAAGGTATCTAATAATGAAGTAGAATATGAGGCGTGTATCGCTAGTTTGGAAGCCGCCCTAGAACTCGGGGCAAAAAGGTTGGACGTCATCAGTGACTCGAACCTAGTTATGTCTCAAGCAAAAGAAGACTGGAAGGTCAAAGAAGAAAAGATGAAGATCTATCACCAGACCTTGGATGTTCTGATTCTTAGGTTTGAGAAGCTGACTTTCATGCATCTATTAAGAGATAACAACTAGTTCGCTAACGCCTTATCAACTCTATCATCCATGATAGAAATTCCACTTGGAGTCCGGATGTGTCTGATCATTATTGAGTAGAGATATACGCCAAGCTACGAGACTATTGCCGCAATAGATGAAATGTAAGATCAAAACCCTCGATTCTATGATATCTCTAACTTCTTGGAAAAGGAGGTTTATCCACCAGGGGCAAATGTCAAAGACAAAAGGGCAATACGGCAGATGGCCGTTCAATTTATCATCTGTGGAGGTAAACTGTACAATAGGGGTCGTTTGGGAATGCACAAGTTGTGTGTCGAAGCAAAGGAATCAAAGCGCCTAATGGAGGCCATCCATAGGGAAAAATGTGGAGCACACATGAATGAAGTAATGTTAGCCCGGAAGATTCTCAGGCAAGGTTACTACTAGTCTACTATGGAGGAGGATTGTATCGGTTTTGTTTGGCGACGCCATAAATGCCAAATTCATGCAAATCACATGAACATCCCGCCGTCGAAACTGTACAATATGACTTCACCATGGCCCTTTTTAGTCTGGGAAATCGATGTCATCAGCGCAGTCACAGCGAAAGTGTCAAATGGGCATGAATACATTTTGGTGGCAATTGATTACTTTACAAAGTGGGTGGAAGCTCAGTCCTACATAGTGTTGAAAGCAGCGCATGTGGCTAAGTTCATTCGAAACAACATCATTTGTTGATATAGGGTCCCAAATGAGATCATTTCTGATAATGGTTCCCATTTCAAGAAAAAAGTGATAGACTTGTTGGAGAAATACAACGTGGCTTTCCATAAGTCATCTACATACCGGCCGCAAACCAACAGAGCTGTTGAGGCTGCCAACAAGGACATCAAGCATATTTTACAGAAGATGGTTGAGACCTATAAGGACTAGCCAGACAAATTGCCATTTGCACTCTGGGGTTATAGAACTTTAATCTGGACGTCTACTGGGGCAACTCCTTTCTCTCTTGTCTATAGGATGGAAGTTGTTCTGCTAATCGAAATAGACGTCCCGTCACTGCGGGTTATGGTTGAGTGTCAGATAGCAGAGGCAGACTGGCAATAGAGCGGGTTTGAAGAATTGATGATGTTTGAAGAGAGAAGGCTGAAAGTATTGTACCATGTTCAGGGTTATCAACGTAGGATTGCCAGGGCTTTTAACAAGAAGGTTAAGTCCTAGAATCTTAAAAAGGGGGATTTGATGCTGAAAGACAACCAAGCTCCCATCCATCACCCCAGGGGCAAGTTTAGACCCAATTGGACTAGTCCTTATATCATCAAAACTATCTGGTCGGGTGGAGCTGTTAGTCTCATGGACTTGGTTGGCCTAGAGTTTTCCCAACCGATCAACGTGGACAAGTTGAAGAAATACTATCCCTGAGAAGCTCACTAGGCCAAAAATCCGGAAGGGCGACCTAGGCAAAAGTTAGAGCACAAAAAATAGGAAATAAAGAAAACTGAGCTCACAAGGTTGAAAACTTTAAAGGGTGGCCTTGACAAAAGTTTGAGTGCAAAATGAGAGCATTAATACCCGAGTGAACATGAATCGAACTACGTAAGGCCTGATTCCCATCTTTAGGATACGTAGGCAACTTCATCCTGAAGTTCGGCCGTAAACACCTCCAATTCAACTGTTTTGTCCATGTCTTTGATTAGGTCATCTTTGTCTATTCTTTCGCTAAAAGTTCGGTTGTGATCCTCACTCTGAGAGAAGAGCTGGTTACAGTGCTGAGCAGTGTTATTTAGGCAAGGGGCAATTTTTGATCTTTGGATTCGGGGTTGTATATCTCGAGGATTGATTCCATGCGTGTCAAGTGATGATCCTTATCGAAAATGGTTTTGAAAAGTTTTGATAAAAGTTGATTTTTGTTCAAATTTTACCTTTTACAACTTAGACCATTTTGGACCAAAAGGAAAATTTTTAGTGCTCACAATATTAATTTCATTGATTTTAATACAAAGTTCTCCAACTCTCGATACAAATCAAAGTTGCTTTAATTACATTCATAAAACTAGAAAAGTAAAGATCAAAGTAAAAAATGAGGTGTCCACACACACCTGGTGTACTTGGTTTGAGACAGACATAGAGCCACCAGCTTGCATAGTTAGCTCAAGCCTCCAGGGCCAATCAAGGTTCCTCTTCGGCTCAGTGAATCAGACCTATGCTTCGGGAGGTGAGCTGATAGTGCAGAGGCCTACAAGGTATGAGTATGCTGTTACCACACTAGACCTAGTACCAGTGCCTTCAACAGTGAGAGGTACTTTCATGTTATACAATTCTATTGCTAGTGTGTTGATCGATATTGGTGCATCCCATTTATTTATCTCATCTACATTTGCATAAGCTTTGGAGTTAGAATTGGCTCGGTTAGCATCTCCTCTTAGTGTAGAGTCACCTATTGGTGGTGAGATTTTTTGGAACAGGGGTGTCGGGGTTGTGACATAGAGGTTGCCAATCGTCGACTTCCTTTTGTATTTGTGTTAATTGACATGTTGAGTTTTGATGCTATATTGGGTATGGACTGGTTGTCATCGTATTGGGCTGTCATAGATTGCTACCTTAAGAGGGTTACTATATATACCTTGAGCGATGATTGCTTTTATTTCTTAGGGGACCAGGTTAATAGAGTTTTATCACCGATGTATGATCCGCTTGGGTGGAGTGAACTTAGTTGTCTTTTTGCCAACTTGTTCGTCAGTGAGAGTGATACAGTCCTAGTTCAATTGCCAAGGTTAGTTTGTGAATACCCAAATATTTTTTCTGAGGATCTCACTAGTTTACCACCTCATCGTGAGATTGAGTTTTCTATTGACTTAGTGCCTGGCACGATACCGATTTCTATGGCACCATATAGGTTTGCACCTACTGAGTTGAGTGAGTTGAAGATTCAACTCCAAGAATTATTAGATAAGGGTTTTATTCGCCCTAGTACTTTGCCGTGGGGAGCACCAGCTCTCTTTGCCAAAAAGAAGGATAGCACTTTGTGATTGCGTATTGATTATCGGAAGTTAAACTGGGTAACTGTTAAGAACAAGTATCCAATGCCTCATATAGATGATTTGTTTGATTAGTTGAACGGGTTTTGTTGCTTTTCTAAGATAGACCTGAGATCGGGTTATGACCAGTTGAGGGTAAAGGAGAGGGATATCCTGAAAACGACATTCTGTACAAGGTATGGCCATTATGAGTTCTTAGTGATACCTTTTGGGCTAACCAATGCACCAACCATGTTTATGGACTTGATGAACTGAATCTTCCGTGAGTTCTTAGACCGCTTTGTGGTCATCTTTGTGGACGACATCTTGATTTACTCACCCTCTGAGAAGGAAAATGAGGAACACCTGCGAGTTGTACTTGAGTTACTTAGAGCCCACAAACTATATGCTAAGTTCGGGAAGTGTGAGTTTAGGTTGAGAGAAGTTAAGTTCTTAGGCCATGTGGTATTCGGAGAAAGAGTGACCGTAGATTCATCCGACATAGAGGCAGTGCAAGATTGGGAGCAACCTAAGAGTGCTTTTGAGATCCGTAGTTTCTTAGGGTTGGCCGGGTGTTACTGTTTGGTTGTGAAAGATTTCTCTAGATTAGCCTCACCATTGACTAGACTAACGAGGAAATGAATCAGGTTTGTGTGAAGTGAGACTTGTAAGAAGTTATTTCAAGAACTTAAAGTTAGACTTACCACTACTCTAGTATTGATTATCCCGAAGAGGGGTTTAGGCTATTTAGTGTATTGTGATGCTTCACGGCAAGGTTTGGGTTGTGTATTGATGCAAGAAGAGAAAGTAGTAGCTTATAGCGCAAAGCAATTGAAAACACACAAGAAGAACTACCCTACTCATGACCTAGAGTTAGCAGCAGTGATCTTTGCCTTGAAGATTTGGAGACATTATTTGTATGGTGAGAAGTTTGAAGTATTTTCTGATCACAAGAGTCTGAAATATCTGTTTATACAAAAAGACTTGAATTTGAGGCAGAGAAGGTGGATGGAGTATATAGAAGATTATGACTTTGAGTTGCATTATCATCCTAGAAAGGTTAATGTGGTGGCTGATGCCTTAAGTAAAAAATCCATTAGCAGTGTAACTTGTATTGCCATCTGAGAATGGGAGATGTTGGGTGCTATTGGTGAGTTTGACTTGCATCTTGGCAAGTCTGTTGAGTCTGCAGCCTTGTTTTTGATAGTTGCACAACCTACACTTGTGAACCGAGTGATAGAAGTGCAGAAGAGTGATCTTGAGATAGAAACCCTCCGGGAAAAGATCTCTAGTGGGAATGTAGAGAAATGCTTGAATGTATACTCTGACTCAAGTATTAGATACCTTGATCGTCTTTTTGTGCCAGAGTCTTGTCGAAAGAAAGTACTCCAAGAGTTTCACCACTCACGTCTTGCGGTGCATCCAGGAGGCACGGAGATGTATCATGACTTTAGTCGCCAGTTGTGGTGGAGGGGTATGTAGAGAGATGTAGCCTTATTTATTTCGAGGTGTCTTACTTGTCAGCAAGTGAAGGCTGAACATTAGAGGCTAGTGGGTTTGTTGCAACCCTTGCCTATAGCTAAGTGAAAATGGGAGCATGTCACGATGGATTTTGTTGTGGGTCTCCCTAGGACTCAACAGGGTAGTGATGCAATTTAGGTGGTAGTTGACCGGTTAACCAAGTCAGCGCACTTTGTACCTATACGCATGTGTGACTTAGTAGATCATCTAGCCAACCTTTATATTATGGATATAGTAAGACTTCATGGGGTCCTTGTAACGATTGTTTCGGATAGAGATTCGTATTTTACAGCTCATTATAGCAGAGCCTACAAAATGCCTTGGGCGTGATATTAACTTTTAGCACCGCATATTATCCTCAGACTGACGGGCAGTCAAAGTGCACCATTCAAATTCCAGAGAATATGCTTTGAGGTTGTGTCCTTGACTTTAAGGGTCCGTGGGAGAGACACTTACCTTTAGTGGAGTTTGCCTGTAATAATAGTTTCCAATCGAGTATTGGCATGGCACCATTTGAGCCCTTGTATGGCAGACCGTGTAGATCTCTTATGTGTTGGGCCAAGGTGGGTGATGCACCTTTGATAGGTCCTGAGTTGGTTAGGGAAACGACTGAGAAAATTGCTCTTATTCGTAAGAGGTTGGTTACTGCCTAGAGTTTTCAAAAGAGTTATGTCAACCGTAGGAGGAGACCTTTGTCTTTTGAGGTAGGTGATCATGTCTTCTTGAAAATGTCACATAGGCAGGGTTTGATGAGGTTTGGAAAGAGTGGGAAGTTATCTCCTAGATTTATTGGACCTTTTGAGATCCTTGAGCGAATTGGAGAGGTAGCTTATCACTTGACCTTGCTACCACAGCTTTCCGGGGTCCATGATGTGTTTCATATTTGTATGCTTCGGAAGTATGAGCCGGATCCATCGCACGTGTTGGGTTGGACCGACTTAGAGATAGATGAGGATGCCTTGTATGAGGAGAGACCGGTAAAAATCATAGATACTCGAGATCAAGTCTTGCGAGGTAAGACAAGTCATTTGGTAAAAGTACTGTGGCGGCATCATGAAGTTGAGGAAGCAACTTGGGAATGTAAGTTGGAAATCCGTGAGAAGTATCCCGATCTATTTGTTAATGTTTGAGCATGTATTGAAACTTTTGTTATGTCGATTTAATATAAACATTGTACGTGTCTTGAAAATGTGAATTATATATTCAGTATTGAAAACTTGTTTATCATGTTGATGAGAATGAATGACCAGTGGATAGGTCATGATTTTGGAATTAATTGATTATCATTGTTGTAATTAGTTTAAATAGGGTTTTAGAGTTTGATTTATAATTTCAGGGATGAAATTTCTTAAGGAGGGAGGTTATAGCAATTCTAGTTTAAGACCCGACCCATTTGATCTTTTGTATTTGGGTTTCATGGTTTTATATTGTTGTTCTTGTTTTATTCCTCTTTTCCCTTCTTGAGTTTGGCTATTGGGATGTGCTACCTGTGTTTGGAACAAGTTGGTATCTTGTTTTTTAAAAAGCTTGTTGCCCAAAATTTTGCTTCTATGCTCGAGCGCCACTTCTTGTCCTCGAGTAAGCTTTGTGAACTCTCAATACTTTTGCAGGTCTGCAAAACTACTAGGGCTTGTTATTCTTCACTCAAGCGAAGCTTCTTGCGCTCGAGCTGTATTGTGCTTGAGCGGTCCTTTTTGCACTCAAGCGTTGGCCTTCTGTCTGTAAAACTACCGGGAGCATGTATTCTACGCTTGAGCATCACTTCCTGCGCTTGAGCGGTAATCATTTTTGTATTTGTACGCTCAAGCGTCACTTCTTGCGCTCGAGTGTCATTTCTCGTGCTTGAGCGGACTGCGCGTATATCAGTCCGTAAAAATCACTTTTTACATCACTTTTTTAACATCTCTCTTACTCTAAACTTTCTAAAAACCCTAAGTTGAGACCTTTTCTCTCTAAAAATCACCTTTCCTCTCCTAAAACACTTGGATCCATTGATTTCTCTACCCTACTTCCTTTGAGAAAAAGATAGAGCTCGCTTAGAATTCATTTCCATCCAAGCAAAGTTGGATTTCGGCTTTCTTGAGGTTTCTATACTCTCTCATTGGTCTTCTAGCTTTGACATAGGCATTCTCTACATTATTTTATGATTTTTAACTTAACTATTTGTTTTTATAAAATAATCTTGTGATTTTGGAGGATTTTGGACAAACCTAGGGTTTTGGTTTAAAATCAAAAGAGCTTTTTTCAAATGGATGTATTGAAAAGGGTTGTGGGATTGGAAATGAGATTGAGTTGTGATAGACTTGTTGATTTGATACTTTGAATGAACTTTGGAAGAAAAAGGGATTTTTTCTAAATGTCTCAAATATTTATTTTGTATAAATAAATGAAATTGATGTTGGAAATGTGAAATTAGATGGATATTGATATGGATAGTGGAGTTGGATATGTATTATCACTCATAGCTTAAAATTTGGAAAGTTTATCTGTATTGGACATTTTATATCTATTTAGAAATATCTGTTTTGAGCTATCGGTGGAGGATAACTATGATTGTTATAGAAATTACATGAGGATTAGGTAAATTGAAACTAATTTCTCATCTATGTGCATTGAACATTGTTGGTCATTTAATACATCACAAATGCATATGATTTTGGGAAAAAGGGTTGAACATAGGAAAGAGGTGTGTATCACCAAATTAAGTTGGCCTGTGTGTTCAGGATGAAAGCCTTGAAAAATGCATGTATGCATTAGTGACAATTCCCACGAACAAAATATCCATAAAATAGCAATAGTAGTGTTTATATAAGCTACATTTACTTGGGTGTCGTTTGACGGTTTCCCGCGAACAAAATATTCATGAAAGGTTGTATCGGTTTGAGAATTCCCCCATGTTTTCTATTGTTAAGGACATGATTGGAGAATTGTGATATAAACAGAGCATAGCATGATCTTTGGAAAAGAAATGTAAAATGTTTTGACATAGGCATTTCATATGCATTTTGCCCTTATATCTTTGTTAAGATTTATATATTATGTTGGATTATTTATGTTGGGCTTTGGCTCACCCTATAGGGGAAAACCAGGTGTTAGTGAGATGCCTCCGCCAAGACAATAGCTTGGGAGGATTGGAGCAAGAGCTTCATTTTGTTTACTTGTTATTATTTTGTACAAGCCTAGGGCTTTATCTGTATTAGATTTAAATCCATTTTGATGTAACCAAGTATAGTCTTGGAAAGTTGTAGCCTTCAGGGAATTTCAATTATCTGTTTGACTTCTATTTCTTACTTTGTTGTTAACACATGCTATAGATTCAAGATTAGGACTTGTGAATGTATATTTTCATGTGTCACCCTTTTGTACAACTAAGACTTATGTAATGGAATGATATTATACTCTGATTTATATTGTTATTTATTTATTGTCGTGGATGGTGTATTGTATTTATTTCTGGGCGTTACATCTTGTTCCCAAGTCCTTATAAGCTATTGCCTTGGCGAAGACATATCATTAGCACCTGAAAATTGTTTATCCAAATAGGGTGAGCCAAAGCCCAGTAGAAATAATCCAACATAATATATGAATCTTAACAAAGATATAAGGTGATATGCATATGCAATACTCGTACCAAAACATTTTTATATCACTTTCCAAAACCATGTAATGCCAGGGTTACCATAATTATAAAGTCATTCCTCTTACAATAGAAAACAGGACAGTGAATCACACTTTGGGAATCTCAAAACAATTCCAACCTTTCACGGAAATTTCGTCCGTGGGAAACCATAAACCGGTAACTATGTAAATGTAAACTCTACAAGCACTACTATTGCCATTTCACGGAAATTTCATCCGCGGGATCGGGACCTATGTATACGCGCAGTTTTGAGGACTTTCACCATGGACACACAAGCTAACTTATTTCAACAAGACAACACATACTTCCCAGATTCACTTCTTTTCTCAAAACAATAAATATTTCCAATGTATAAATATGAAATAATACTCGATGCAAATAGAAGAGACGATAATTTCAATTCTCCTAATTTTCATGCAATTTCTGCAACAATCATATCTATTTTCCATTGATAGCCTAAAACAGATATTTCTAAACAGGTAAACAATTTTTTAATAAAGATAAACTTTTCAAATTTTAAGATGTGAGTGATAATACATATCCAACTCCACCATCCTCGTTAATATCAACCCAATTCCACATTTCTAACGTCAATTTCATTTATCCTTTCAAAATCAACATTTGATATATTTAGGGTAACACCTTCATTTCTTTATAAACCAATTTCAAAGGTAAAAATCCACTAAATCATCATAACTCAACAATAAATACATTCTCTTAATTTTTTTCCAACAAGGCATTTGAAAACCCCTCTTTTGAAATCAAGCTAAACCCTAGGTTCATCCAAAATTCCTCCAAATCACAATTTTGTTTTATAAAGAAAAATATCTAAGTTAAAAATCATTAGAAAAGTGTGGAGAATCCCTACCTCAAGCTTAGAAGACAAGAGAAAGAATGGAGAAACCACAATGATGTTGAAATCCAAACTTTTTCCGATTAAAATGGTGCTCTACCTTTTTTTCAAAGGCACGAGGGTAGAAAAACCAACAGATCTAGGCGTATTTGTGGCGAGAATGTGAGTTTTAGAGAGAGAGAGCGAGTCTCAACTTAGGGTTTTGAAATGTTTAGAGAGTGAAAGAGATGAAAAAGTGATGTAAAAAGTGACTTTTACAGACTGATATACGCGCAGACTGCTCAAGCGCAACAAGTGTCGCTTAAGCGACTAGACACAATAAGTGTGACCGTTTGAGTACAAGAAGTGATTGCTCGAGCGAAGAATACAAACTCCTAGAATTTTTACAGATAGATAACCATCGCTTGAGTTCATGAAGGACCGCTCGAGCCAATACCATTGGAGCACAAGAATTACCGCTCGAGCAAAGAATGCTAACTCCCAGTAGTTTTGTAGGCTTGCAAAAGTACTGAGAGTTCTCAAAGATCGTTCGAGTGCAGGAAGTGTTGCTCGAGCAACTAGAAACACCAAGTTGTACCGCTCGAGCGCAAGAAGCTTTGGTTGAGCGAAAAATACCACCTCCCAGTAGTTTTGCAGACCTACAAAAGTACTAAGAGTTCATAAAGACTGCTCAAGTGCAAGAAATGTCGCTCGAGCAAAGAAGCAAAATTCTGGGCAACAACAGTTTGAAAAACCAGCTACCAACATATTTCAAATGCAACCAATACATCCTAATAGCCAAACTCAAAGAGAAAAAAAGAGGGGAACAAGGCATAAACAACTATATAAGACAATGTAATCCGGATCTAAAACATCAAATGGGTCTGGTCTAAACCAGAATTGCTATGACTATCATATGGTAAATTAAACTTATGAAACTTATAAAATGAAATGTATTTATATTTTATCATAAATATACTATTTTTAATTTATTCTTTAATTTTTACCAATTAAATTATGATATGTAATTTTTTATAAAGAACGTAGAACACATGATTAATGATATCAGAAAAAAAAAAAAAAAAATTCTTCTCTTATATGTAACTCTGATTAAAATGAAAAAAATTTAATTGATTATAAATTATTTTTACTACATATTAAATTAATTTTATATTATTTTAGTTTTTGATTATTTATTTGTACCCCTGCATAACACGAGTACTATACTAGTAAAAGGAAAGAATAGTTGCAACATCATCATCATTATCAGGGATCCATTATTTTTGTAAATCTTTTTTAGTTTTGTCCCTCTTCAATACTACTTTTCCAAACGCAAAGAAAAGCTGAGGGGATATTTGTATTGCAGTTGATCAAATTGTCCAAAAGTCAAATCATTATGGATGTCATTTGTTGACTGTGTGAAGTTATGGGGATTGTGAGATATGAAGAGTGTTGTAGAATGTTTATTGTTTTGGCAAGTGACCTATAGTTGGAATGTGAACCTTAGAGTGTCATACCCTTGTTGAATGACCTGGAAAGGCCGATTGGAATCACATTTGGCCGGCGTAGTTTCAAATCAAAAGTTTTGGATAAATTCCTTGGGGATGAATAGGTTTTCCTACCAAAGCATTTGTGTATATATGATTGTGTGAAAGTATATGTGCTATGTTCTAAACTGATAACATTTGGTATACATATATAATATCCTAAGCGTTATTAATTCATTTTCTTGTGTTTTTTTTAGAAAATATTGTGTAAAGCAAGAATGAATAAGAAGTAAAGTCTTTGACAAAGCGACTGGAAAGGGTAGAAGAAATGCTTGAGAGCTGTGATAAACTGCAAAATCAAAAGAAGTTAAATGTTAAGTCAAAGAAGAAACCAAAGAATATGCTTAAGAAATTTATAACAGGAGAGTCAAGCCATTCTGAGCAAGGTAGTAAAGGTAGTATGTAATAGCTGATTTTGGGTGACCACTCGACAAGCCATTTGGTTGCTCGAGCAAAGAATTACAACTCTCCCTATTGTGCAGGTTTGCAGGCGAGACCGCTCGAGCAAAGGCAAGGTCGCTCGAGCGTAAAATTTGAGCTCCCAGAATTTTCAGTGTAGCTCTGCAAAACTTTTGAGATCTCACGTTTACCGCTCAAGTGGTGAAATGTTCACCCAAGAGGTCTCCTTGTATTTTGGGCATTCGTTCAAGCAATTGAAAGTTCGCTCGAGCGGTCTATTAGGGGCAGTAGAGTTATAAGGTGATCTAAACACTTTACTGACTTTTTCACACTCTTTCTCTCTCTAATAGCCCTGTTTCCAAAACCTTAGATTTCATCTAGTAAGAGCAAGAATCAATCTTTGGGCTTTCATTAAGGTTATTGTTCGTGCCAAGTGCTACATTTTGAACCGATTAGATCGTGCTAGTTCGAAAGTTCATTGTGCAGATCTTCATCTCCCTATTGCAACTCTTAAGGTAGGAATATCTTTACGTTTGCATATTCATGCTTTAGTTCAAATATGTGTGAATCTTGAGATATAAGTGACTTTTGAGATGGATGACGTAAAGATATATATATATATATGGGTTTGGCATTGATGATGTGTTTGTGTGTAAAAGTGATGATGGTTTGAGTAACCAATTATGGAAGAGTGAGTAAATCTACATGAACTAGGGAAATTAATAATTAGAAGGAAAAGCCCCAAATTTTAAGGGTAACCCTAAGGGTGGTTTTTGATTTTGACTTAATGGATAATTGATATGTAAAATTGAAGGGTCCTTGTGATGTGTTTGAGATGTTATTGTTTTGGAATGTGTTTGAGGTGCCCACTTGCCCGATTCGTTTGAGGGTGACAAATGTGGGAATGTGTTTGAGGTGCCCACTTGCCCGATTTGCATGAGGGCGATGAATGTAGGGATGTTATGAGGTGTCCACTAGCCAATTCGTGTGCGGACAATGAAAGTGGAAGGTTTGAGGTGTCCACTGGCCATCTGTGTGAGGACGGAAAAATGTGGGGATTGAATATTGAATTGTGTGTTGTGTACTAGTTTTTATACCAATGAAAATTCATGGGCATTGATAAAGGTCATGCATATTTAAATCAAATATTTATATACTTGGTTAAAGTTATTCTTTGACATTTTGAGGTTGAAATTTGATGAAATTTTTTTAGGGGAGTAGGCTATTTGGTCACTTAAACAGGGAATTGTAGGTCTCAGTATCAATCAGGTTTGCAAGTGAGACCGCACGAGCAAAGGAAAAGGGCTCTTGAGCATAAAATCCGAGCTCCCAGTATTTTCATTATAGCTCTGCAAAACTTCTGAGACCTCGTATTTACCATTTGAGCGGTTGAATGTTTGCTTGAGTAGTCTCCTTGTATTTTGGGCACTTCACTCGAGTGATTGAAAGTTCGCTCGAGTGGTCTGTTCGAGGCAGCAAAGTTATAAGGTGATCCAAACACTTTTCTAACTCTTTTTTTTCACACTCCTCTCTCTAACATCCCTCTTTCCAAAACCCTATTTAGAAAAACCTTAGATTTCATCTACTAAGAGCTAGAATCGATCTTTGGGCCTTCATTAAAGTTATTGTTCGCGCCAAGAGCTACATTTTGTATTGATTAGATCATGCTAGTTTGAAAGTTCATTGCGTGGATCTTCATCACTCATCTTGTAACTCTTGAGGTAGAAATATCTTTACCCTTGTATATTCATGCTTTGGTTCAAATATGTGTGAATCTTGAGATATAAGTGACTTTTGAGATGATTGATGTAGATGCATATATATATGGGTTTGGCATTGATGATGTGTTTGTGTGTGAAATTGATGATGATTTGAGTAACCAATTATGGGAGAGTGAGTAAATCTACATGAATTAGGGAAATTAATAATTACAAGAAAAAGCCCTAAATTTTAAGGGTAAACCTAAGGGTGGTTTTTGATTTTGACTTAATGGATAGTTGAAAAGTAAAATTGGAGGGTCCTTGTGATTTGTTTGAGATGTCATTGTTTTGGAATGTGTTTGAGGTGTTCACTGTCTCAGTTCGTGTGAGTACGATGAATGTGGGAATGTGTTAGAGGCGCCCACTTGCCAGGTTCGCGTGAGGGCGATGAATGTGGGGATGCTGTGAGGTATCCACTAGCCAATTTGTGTGAGAACAACAAAAGTGGAAGGTTTGAGGTGGCCACTAGCCATCCGTGTGGAGACGAAAAAATGTGGAGATTGAATATTGAATTGTGTGTTGTGTAATAGTTTTTAAACCAATGAAAATTCATGGGCATTGATAAAGGTCATGCATATTCAAATCAAATATTTACATACTTGGTTAAAGTTATTCTTTACTAGGCTATTGCTCATTCCTATTTACTAATATTTCAAGAAATGAAGAGCCCCAAAACCATCAATGAAAAAAAAGAAAACGACTATCTCCTTTAATATATATATATATATATAAGTTTTTTGTGAACATGTAGTTGCAATGTAACTGTGGAACTCCTTTTTCTATTTTTATTTTGGGTTTTGTATTTTTGTATTAAATGTCTCATGTAATTAGTAAACTTAGAGACAATGTAAATGTTTTGTAACATTTTCTAACTTAATGAATTGAGATTTGTATCTTGTCATTTTTGTAAACTGAATCTGTAGTTCAATAAGAAATAGAAACATTTGAATGGAATTATGTGATATGTGTGGGTGGAGCATGTTCTTGTAATTGTTCAAATGGAAATTAAATGTATGGGGTGTCACATAGTAAGTTTGTCCCAAAATGTTCAACATGTCACAAGTGTCATGGGGGGGCTGTGTCATCGACTTATTGGAGCATATTTCAAATGTGGAGAAACAGGGCATCAATTCAAGGATTGTCCAAAGCCTAAGGAGAAGTTATCCAGTTAGCTTAAAGGCTACTACCCAATCCAAAAAAAGTATTAAATAGAGAGATCATTGAGACTATGATTAAGTATATGTATGGGATCTTCATGCAGAAATTGAATATGTGCATTTATTTAAATTTGTCTAATTCGATGATTGATGAATTTAGGATCCATTTATTTGGGTATTTGAAACTCGACCCGAGATTGCTAGAATTAGAATGTAACGCCCCAACTTTCAGGTCGTTAATAAATCAAATCAATCACAAATTTATAATTGCAGATAACTCATAATCTCAAATATACAAATCGTCACCATAAATAATTAACACAAATGTCTATAATTTATAACTTATACAAATCTCCAAAAATAATATATAGTAGTGGATCCAAAAATCTCTAACTCAAATAATCTCTTTAGAACTTGAAATCCGATCTCCACTAAATTTGCTCCACCTCTGAAAAATAAATTAATTCGGGAAGTATACAATACAACAGAAATAACAAGGCTCGGACAGAAAATAAATCAATAGAGATCCAACAATTACACAACCGACCAGATTTGATAATCAAGCAATTTACCAAATTGCACAAACAAGTCAACTTGACATATAATAATTTATCCAGAACCAAATACCCGATTCTACTCTGTACATGACTAGTGATTGGCCTCACCCCCCTTACCCAAGCACAACCGCTTATTCGGGCTATTGGTACAGAGCATATTGGCAAAGTCCACTCGATCCATGTACGGAGCATTTCCACGTCATTTAGCCAGACAAATCAACATTTCCAACATAGAATAACTACACAGAGTTCATCAAATGACTAGAATAATCAAATGAATCAACAACGAATAATTCCACAGAATTTATCAAACGATCAGAGTAATCAAAATGAGTACAACTTTATGGGAATTAAAAATAAACTCTTTGCAAAGAGAATTTAGGGAAGTATATTGTATACCACCGAATTACCTCAAATCAATCTCCTTTGTCTCAAACACTCGAATCTCGATATTTCTCCATGAATCTCCAAAATGGCATAAGGTATGTAAGATTCTACAACTCTTTTCCTTTACGAAAATGCTTACACTCACTCTACACACTCTTAATCTAAACTCAAAATTTCTATAATTTAAGAGAGAACAGTATGAGAGAGATAGAGATATAGATGGACCAAGAAGAAAAATGATAGAAATGGTTGAAAGGTGAGATCAATTTATAGATAAGGATGCTTGGGACAAAAGAAAAGGAAAAATAATAAAATAAAGTTTATTTGGTGGGCAAGAAAGGGGTGTACTTGGTACTTTTGCTCATTGAACGCCATGATTACAAGCCTTGAGAATTGATTCCTCACGCTCTCCTAGGTTGGCCGGCTATGGGGAAGGGAAAAGGAGAATATTTTATTTAATATATGTGTACTATGGACATATTCCCAATGTGTATATATAGAATTGATACCAAGGTCATCATTGCTCCAAGATTTCAAGGGATTTGTTTGTACTAAAATACAATGATTATAGCCTAGGAGGTATGATGGCTAGCCATGTGCTCAAAATTTGGGGAGATTTTTCTATTTATTTTGTGTACAAATTCCATAGATATTGTCTACAAAAAGATTTGATGAATAAGAGGTACAAAAATATATATATATACACAATGGTACTAACTTGGGGTCAAAGAAAGGAAATTTACTTGGTGCCCAAGAATAATGAAAAATATATATATATATATATATTAGAAAACAAAGGAGATGAATTATAATGAGGTGGAGAGAAAAAAGATAAAACAAATAAAGAAAAAATAAGTTAGATGCTTATCTAAGAATCTCACCACCAATACCTCTGACTAAAATATTAATACCTCAAAAATACGGGATTTCACAAGAATGTGATCAAGACTTAAAACAATTGAAAAACTAAACAATAAAAAATCAATGGAAATTAGTCTATTTAGTGTTTGAATGAAAATGACCCAATTGATTAAGACCATATCATCATTAGAACCCTTTTGAGAACATTGGAAGAGAAACACTTTTAAATTACTCGAGTTGTTAATCCAAACTCATGGATTTTTCAGAAAATAATATTATGATCTCATAAGTAACTAAATTTTTATATCAAATCCCGACCTAGACATATTGTAAGTGAATTCACCCCCAGTGTTAATCAAAAGGGGTAGTTTGTAATAGAAAGCAAGAAAATGAATTTCGTTGGAATTATAATCTCATAAAGAACCCCATGGGATATAAGAGTTTTAATCGACTAATTTGTAATGGATTGAGAAAGTCAAAAGTGTGACCTTAAGAATTAATTTGATGATAATTCCAGTGCCCTATGATGATTGATGCGAGTCAAAAAATATATATATATATATATCTACATATGCCTAAGACTTTGAATAAGTACGGAAATAATGAACCTTAAATTATCAATGCCAGTGTATTATTAATAATGAAACACATAAGACATTCAGTGGAATTATTTTAATCTAGAGTAGAAACAAGACCATGAAATGTAAACCCATTATGACATCGATTCATTCATTCGGAAATGATAACATGATTAGTTAAGAATGACTTAAAGAATTAAAAGGAGGGAAGGGCGAAAATTAAAGGGTAAATTAGTTGTAATTGCCATTTGGTATAAGAAAGATTGTCAAGATTGATAAATACTAATTTAACAAAGTATACTAGTTCGTAAAGTGGTAAAAAGAACTAGATATATTTAAATTAAAAACTAAAGATCCAACTAAAAAAAAAAAAAAGAGTTAAAAGAAGACGAAGATTGAGAAGCAAGGTGAAAACCAAGTTCAAAACCAAAAAGAGTAGTAGTAAATAAATGTATCAAAGTATGCAACGGAAACGAAAAGATAATTCTATAAATCAATTTCGAGAGTGAAATTTTAAAAGGATGGAAGATTGTAACATTTTGAATAATATATTTTTATAAAAATTATACGATAATATATTTTTGAATACCTTAAGCTAAATTAGTTACCTTACCTTACCAAAAAAAAAAAAACAAAAAAAGAAGTTAAATTGACACTTGGAAAAGAATATTTAATGTTATAGTTATATGTGATAAAATGTAATTTAATTTAAACTTAGGGATCATTGTGTGTTATCAAAAGATGATAATGTAATTATTATATTATTTGGGCCTAGTGTAATTACTTAACAAGAAATTGGCAAGTGGCACTAATAAGATAAGTATAACCTGTTGATAAGTCCAGTAACTTGTTGGATAAATGCCTTAAGAGGTATTGTTGGAGATATCCAAAATATGCCACCTGGGAAGGTAATGATGGAGGGAAAATTAGGCTTAGAGGCATCATCACTTTGGCCAAATATATAAAGTGGCGAGGTAATAAACGAAGGGAACACAAAACAGTAAAGAAAAGAAACTAGAAGCAGGGAGTGGGACTCGGAGAATCGGAGGAAATAGAAAATAAATAGTAGGAATCAACATTAAGGTAAGTTACACTATAGCTTGAGTGACCATAAATTATTTTATCGTTTCATGAATTATTTTCTGCAAATCATGTTTTATAAATTATATTAACATTTCAACTATGTTATTTATTTTATGAATCTTATTTGCTTAAAAATGGAAACTAATGCATATAACTATTTATTAAATGTGTTTTTGAGCAATTATTTTATAAGTACTACCACGGAGGTCTCATATCATGGGGCATTTAAATAACCATTGGTCCATTGATTAGTCACTTTGTGACTCTCTGTTTGTCATGAATTCAATGACTCTCTGTTCTGTCTGTTTTGTTCTGTTATCACTTCTGTGACCCTCTGAAGGTCCCATGCCTAGGGACATAAATATCTGGTCTCTTAAGGTCTCATGTCTAGGAGACTTAAATATCCATTGACTCAATGTTTTGTTCTATTCTGTACTGTAGTTATGATTATTTTGCTATATGATTTATGCATTTTGTTTTTGATATTTAAAATGATTTATTCAAACTAAACCATTCTCTGTTTAGCCTAAATAATTATCTATAGTGATTTTATACCCTTATGCTCTTAGTGTATATTTCTTACTCTGCCATGTGCTTATAGCTGTTAAACCCTTGTAGGTGAAAGTGGCAAGACTAGTGTGAGGGATAGATAGAAGGCACATTGTAAACATAGTCTAGCTTTAGCAATGTCAACAAATAAAGGCTCCACTGTATATTTTTAATTAAATAAATATTTGGGTACCCTTTTATTTTACCCCGCCGCATTATTAATTTGTTATGACCTCAGTTTTTGTCTTGTTGTGATGCTTAACCTCTGGGTACTGGGTTTGGATCATGACATGGTTGTTCTTTACGAGCATGAGTAATGCCACTAACTGTTCTAGAGCAGTGTCTACAGACAGCTTGGCTTTGCTTAGTGCAATCAACATGGCCTGGCGGTGTTCGTTGGAGGCCATAAGAAGAGCCCAAATGGAGATGTTTGCTTGAATTTTTTTCAGTTGCTGAAGCACACAATCCTCCTCGTGCTCTTTTCATTTCCCTTCAGAAGCTTGTAAAACTTCACCTTGCTCAAGGAATGCGAGTTTAAAATGTCATCCACTACATGTGAGGTGATACATTTCCTCCACATACCAAGTGTCATCCGATTTAACATCCCCTCTTGTTTCATCAGTGTAAGCTAGGTGAAGGTCTTCATCTCTCCACCACATGCCTTCCTTTATTTGGGTTACTTCCTCTGTTTGAACCAAACAGTTGTCAATCATTGGAGTATTGGTTTGACCCTCACCTTCTAAGGACATTTTCTAAAACAACAATGTCAGATCCCCTAATTTGTTCTGTTGAGACATGATTGATAGCTAATAAGACTTACAGAGTTTACTTGAGTACGAGACACAACAAATTGGCTTGGAGAGTTCTTTTTCTAGGAATGGCAGTTGTGAACACAATCCTAAGAAGTATGCAGGTGAATCCTAGTTAAATTTTGTTCAGGACTTACAATAGGATCTCAAAATCATCATCATCATCAATTAGGTGATGGTTTCTTAACCAATTTATTTTATTTTATTTTATTTATTTATATTTATTTATTTATTTATTTTTTTGAGGAATTTTTGAAAGTTTTACCAAAGTGATTAACTAAACAATTGCCCTTTCATTATTTATTACTTATCGACAGAAAAATGTCTTATTTTTATTCAAAAGCACATTATCAAATTACTACTTCCATTTATTTTTCAAAATTATTTTTCCAAAGTAAATTTTTTCTTAAAATTTTTGGAGGAGTTCAGATTTTATTCCAAGTAATTAATCAAATAATTGTCTCTTAACCAAATATCTCATAGAGAAAATAAAATTTTATTCAAAATGGCAGATTTGGTCACCACTTTCTTACCCACCATTTTCCAATAAAATTAAGATCCCTCCAAAAGTCAATAGCCTAAAGATTTTATGTCACGACCCCATTACGCCCCAAATATAATAATGTCGTGATGGCCAGTAATCCAAGATTACCAAAGGCCAACTTATAAAGATTCACACAACCGAGTATACATATGGGGCATACATGTGCAGAAGCAATAAATTTAAATCTAATTAGTCCATAAAAGTTGTACATAGATTAAATGAAATGACATACATATTGACATGGTTTTACAAAATTGAATACGAAGTAACATAAACTTAATATTACATCTTGATCAAAAGATTTCTCAAGCCCAAACATACAAAACAAATGATCTACCAAGCTAAGAAGCATAGTCTTCAAGATGAATACAAAATATGAAACAAAACACATCTTGCACAAAGTTTAGGCGACATCATCTTCTTACTTATCACCTATATATATATATATATAAGGGATAGAGATGAGCTGAAAACTCAATGAATGATATAAGTAATAAAGGTTTGAATGAATGATATCTGAGATTTTATCAAAACAATACATATCATAACTTGTAACAAAACAAAGGATGAATTGAGTTCATCAATCAAAGTCTTTCAAAGCTTGTTGGCATGTTTGCTAACATCTACATAATACAAAGGATGACATTCATTGACAAAACAAAGGAATAGCTGATCCGGGATCAATTAGGCAAGCCCAGCCATCGGTTGAAAAGGAGATATCTCAAACAAAGGTACTAGTTGGATTAAAGTCTCCCTAGCACTAAGGACCTTTCAAGAATGTCATTAAAACAAATGATATACTTGATAAAAAAAAAAAAAAAAAAACTAAGGGATAATCATTAATGCTTGATCAAATACTTTCCCAAAACAAAACAAAGCTTTTACCAAAACATTATAACATAACTTTATTAAAAATATCACTCACAATAGCTCTTCGGTCGAGGGAATTAAAGAAAAGATCAAAGACCTACAAGTACATGGCAAAATCCATTGAATGCATTTCAAGAAGACAAGAAGAGATGCTCAAAGATGGTTATGAAATGCACTCTCAACAAGATTCAAATGAGTGAAATAGATTCGAGCATTTCTTTCCAAAACCAAGTCAAGACAAAGCAAAATATGTGCTGGGAGTTAAATCACTATTTTTCTTCTTCGAAAAGCATGCTAGGTACAAACCAAGTCTCAGAATGGATGCACAGGGATGAGCTGGGCCGAAATGGCCTAGCTAGGTGAACTCAGGAGATCTTCGCCGAGGTTTCACACCTCTTGGCTGAGGTGTGGTCTCCTTGGCTGAGATGTGGGCTGCCCGCCTGGGATGTTACAAAATGTCGGCAAAGGTATGCAATGGTCGACCAAGGTGTGCATGCGAGATAGACTAAGGTGGAAGTGATCATAAAAGGTAGGCCAATGTGAGATGCAATGCTTGGCCTAGGCATAGAAGCTGGACAAGAGTGGGTCTCGATTACCACACTTAGGGAAGTGAAGTTTGGAAATATGGGTTTCCTCTTGAAGAACATGAAGAACATGAGTATGAAGAACATAAATGATAAAATCATAATTTCTTATTCAAAATCTGAGATTTCATGATATGAATTTGAAAACATGGACCTAGGCACTCATAGTTGAAGGTTTTATGAAAACAAACACAAAAACATGGAACTTGATGCAAATTTTTAGATCAAAACAAAGCTTTTCGTCAAGAACATAAGAAGATCACTTTCTGTTTCTAAAACAAAACTTTAAATCAATGCATGGCTCATGAATCAACCTAGATCATGCAATATGATCCAATTAATATAAAGAACATTAAAAGTAGGTCAAGAATCTAACTTCAAAACACAAATCCAATTGTTCAAAGTATGAAATCAAGCTTGGAAAATCTAGCTTCCTCCAAGAATTTCTTCTTCTTCTTCTTAGAGCTTCTCTCTCTTCTAGACAAAGATATGGCAAATGATATGGGTTTCTCACTATCAACTGGCTAATACCCACTATTGGGACATGTGGCATCATCTGGTCAAGTCTCCCTAAAAAGGTACCAGAATGAAAAGACAAGAGTAGGTGAAAGTGTATATAACAAGTAAGGTGACATGGGCACTCTGACAAGGCAAGGATCCTGGATCAAAACATAGGCTTAGGACAAGTGAAGGATAAGTGAGATCTTCCTGATCTCGGCTAGGAGGGGTAACACTTGGCCTAGGTGTGACAAATCTCAGCCTGGGTTGTACAAGTCAAGGAACAAGATTGCTAGGTGTTGGGTAAGGTGCACAACATGTCTGCAAGGTTCAAGGATCAAAGATCTCGGATGCCTAGGCGATGCACACCTCGGCCAAGGTGCGAGGGTAAAGGTAGAGGTCAACCAAGATAGTTCCAAGATGATCCTAGGTGTTGACGCTCAAAAGCCTAGATGTAAGAGGTTCAAAGGTGTGACCTAGGTTTGAGGTAGCAAAGATGGATGGCCTAGGTTCAATACAGAAATCAAGGAACAAAGCATAGATCTTATATTTAGACAAAACACAACAGTACAAAACAAGACATGCTCCCATACTTAGACAAAATATTAAAGTTCACAAGATGCAAGCTTAACAAACGAAAATCATGTAAATTCTCATGAATATGACTAAGGTAAAATGAGGGTTGTTATATTTTATTTACTTAAAAACACTTTCCATAATTTTTAAGCTCTACCTAAATTTTATTTCAAAAATTTTCTAAAGAACTCCAGATTTCATTCCAAGTATCTAATCAAGCAATCATCTGCTAATCAAATGTCTTCTAAGAAATTCAAAATTCTATTTCAAAGTGAAAGACTTGGCCATCACCTCCCTGTCTAATATTTTTCCATAAAATCAAACTTGACTCTAAAGTCAATAACCTAAAGATTTTCATTCAATCAAACACCTTCCATGATTTCCAAAATTCTACTCATAATTTTTTTTCTCCCTTAATTCTTTCACCCTAAGGTGCTTCTAATTTTATTCTAAATACTCAATCAAATAATTATCTTCTAGTCAAATGTCTTTTAGGGGAATTGGAATTTCGTTAAAAATGGGAAACTTGATCACTACTTCCTTGTCTCCTATTTTTCTATAAAATCAAAATTCTCCCAAAGTCAACAACTTAAAAATTTTCATTCAATCAAACACCTTCCATAATCTCCAAGACTCTATCTAAAGGTGCAAAGCTTCTTTTTTTTTTAGAAGTTATTCCTTGATCTTTTTTATTTTATTTTATTTTATTTTTTGGGATTTTCTTTTTAAAAATATTGGAAAGACAATTATTCTCAAATGAATGCTAAGGTAGGAATTCAAATTCAAACTCAAATCCTTTAAGTTAGAACACCACACCTTAATTCATCACTGATTACTAGAATTAAGACCAAATCAAATCACTGCCTAACTTGAACCCCAAATTTGGAATCAGATTATTGCGTAGAATTCCTCAAAATCAAATCACTGCCTAATCAGACCTTCAGAGTTTGGAATCAAATCATTGCCTTTTTAACTTCTGATTTCGGAATCCAATCACACCATTTCCATTTAAGACAAGATATCACATAAGCACATAATTTGCATTCATGCCTATTTGGGGGTAGGGCTTCGCTGTCCTAACTTGGAAATAGGATCTAAGATTCACTAAATCATACAAAAACGCAACAATACAATCCTAGAAAAAAGGATATCATGTTCTAGTTTGGAAGGTGCTAAAGCTTTCTATATGCAAAGGTAAGTTTAATCAAAATGGTACATCAGTTATGACTATCAATATACCTCTCATGCCACATTGGAGTGCAAAGGGATGATTAAATGGTATTAATAACAAAATTTGATGCTTTCTTGTTGCCATAACATAGCCCGCGAATAGTGTCCGGGGTACCAAGCAACGAAGCTAGATTTTCCGAGCCTATCATGATACAATGCAATTAATAATTAACCACTAATCTCATAAGATAAAACTTTTCAAGTCAAGCTAACTTAATTCCCCAATAAAGTCGCCAACTATGGGCTCCATGTTTTTTTAGAGTCTAAGGCTCGTTTCCCTAACAAATGTTTGACTAACTTGTTTTAACAACAAAGAGTTGCCACTTACTTTTTAAAGGGAATTAAGAAATCTTTATTGATGAAAATTAAGTTAAGGACCAGTCCATCATAACTAGAAAATTTCTAGGTTCTAGAGTTTAGGGACAAAAGGGGAAGGTCATTAAATGAAAGCACCCATTTCATCCAATCCAATGATTAGCCTCTATTCACTCTCTATTTTATGATTTTGGTGGTTAATTATTTCATACAATCCATTTTAAGCCTAAAACATTTACTAACCCTAAAACTATGTTATTTGAATATAAAGAATGTTGTTCACTATAAATTTAGGAAATAAAGTCATATTTAAAAAAATAAAAATTTTTCAATGAAGAAGCAGATTTTATTAATCCATGGCTATAAACCTAACTTAAAATGAACAACACTCACAAAAACATTCAAAACAAACAATTTTGTATAGAAAGAGCATTTGACTTGAATTATTAAAAAGGGCAATGCAACAAGCATATATATATGCTATGGAGATTTAGAAGACTTACTCAGATGCCCACTTTATGCGTCTTAAATGCAATACATACAATAAATACGACCTAAAATATGCAACTAAACATACAAGACATGAACCTAGGCTCGGTTTAAGACTATGGAAATGATGAAAATAACATATAATGAAAAGACAAGCAATAATACAAACTATTTACATGATGACTCAAAACGGGCCTAACATATGATTTCTACATGATTAAATGAACCTAAACATGTTGTTCTAATGAAAATAGAAGAAGTATGGCAGAAAAGACAAAAATGAAGATTAAATATGCAAGCTACATAACATATGAATGAACAAAAACCCTAAACATGGTTTTCTAGTAAAAAAATGTATAAAAAGGTACTGAAATAATAACAGATGTGAGTATTACCTACTATTTTGTAGAAAGTCCAAGAAAATGTGAGAAAATTTCGTTTTCTTGCTTGTAAGCCTCCCTCAAGCAAGAGTTATTGATTATAGTCCAAGGCGCTAAGCCTTAGAGGGGTTTTAATCACTTTTAGGTTGATGTTAGGTGGGAATTTTCATAATTGAAGGGAGATGACAGGGTTTCTTTTTCTCGAGCTCTCTTTTGCTCTCCAAAGTTCAAGAATTGTTTTCTAAAGTCTAACTCTTTAGAGAGAGAGAGAGAGAGAGAGGAAGAGGGGGAGAGGGGAGCTTTTATAAGCACTCCTAGCTTGGGAAGGAAGCCAGAGGAAGCAGCTAGGGTTGAGCATCGCTTTCTCCCTAGCAGCTCTTTTCAATTTTGTATTGTCGTTCTTGCAAAGTTTTCATTTCTATCTGTCGGGGCACCATGTGGTAGCATAAAAGGCATATGGCTGCACAAGAGAAGTGTGGATGCACCATACACGTCCAGGCACACGTGCGGCCAGGTATCCAAGTGTCAACTTTGTAGGTTAGGTGTGGGTTTGAATGACTAGGTGTGGCTTTGCATGGCTTTTTCTTACTTATGGCCTAATCAAGCTCAAATTGCCTTTAAATTAATGTTTTTGATAAAATGGGTCAGTAATTTTGGAAAATACTATCGATCCAAGTGCAATCAGGGTTCCCTCACCTCTTGGGGTTGAAAATTTGGTTTTTGCCCAAAAAACAAGTTCAGGGGTATTTTGGTCATTTTTATAAAAAGTTAGTTTTTGACCGAAATAACATGCCATAGAAAATTTAAGCAATTTCCAACATTTTAGGGATTAAGGTATTGCCATTTTATCATTGAGAGGCCTACAAGCGCCCAAAATATTAGGGTCAGTCAAAATGGGGTGTTTATAGCCCTAGCATCATTGTCGACGACACTTGGTTCCCTGAGATAACCATTGATGGCCGACCACTAAAAGTTGGAGACAGTGTTGCCCAAAACCCTACAGTTGTTGCAGCTCTCTCCACTGGATTGTTACTTCTAGCCGACATGGATGCAATAAGCAACTACAATGAGTACAAACACTTTGCCTTCATGATAAGGCACTCCATTCTAGTAAGATCTCATTTACCTCTTTGTACAATACTTAATGCATAGAATATTTTTTGCTAACTATTTCCTTCCCTTTACAGTCCATCCAACACGCTCATTCCTTCACCCTTAAGGTCGAGATGATAAAGAAAGACCTAATAAAGAAAACCCTTGAAGCAGCTAAATATCTACATCAGCTCAACAACTCAGAAAAGAATTGTGAGATACAACAGGCAGTCATCACCACTTCCAAGGCTAATGAACAAAGAGCGGAAGTTGGTGCCAAGGCTACTGAGTAGAGGGATGTCGAATTCGAAAGGAAGCTTACTGAAGCTCTAGCAACCAAGGAAGAAGAAATTAGCAAGGCTGATGCTAATGCCTATGAGGAGGGAAAAACAGTCATCAAAGAAGGCTACACAAAATAAGTAGACATTGCTTGCAATAGAGGCTATGACCTCGGATGGACTGTTGTTCTAACTGTTTTCTCTATCCCAAAGGACTCGCCACACTGAGATCTATCAAAGCTATCTCTATCTTGCCCTCATTCTCCTACTGAAGAGCCTTAAGTCGAAAAGATAGATGGCTCCAAAAAAGAAGATGAAGAAGAACCTGTTGCTGGAGTCAAGTCCTCCATACTCAATGACGACATCCTAGACCTCACAGGACATGATGACGAGATCAATTAAAGAACCTCTTCAAACAAGGCCAAGAAGATTGTGGTCGACAAGACAATTAAGTTGACCTTCAAGGAGATCGATGAAGAGGTTGCTGCCTATATTGAGGCCACCATCTCTACTACCAAGACCACTAAGGCCCTTCTAACTACTGTTGCTCAATCCAAGGACCAAGTATCACTTTCAAATCAATAACTCAAATTTCTATGAACTTATCTCTGCTCTCTGCCCCATAATGTGAATATAAGCTCAAGTTACCTTCATGTTAATGAGTCGACATCTTATTCTTGCCAAAGTCCTACAGACCTAGACATTCTGGACCAATGTCATCATGTTTAGCTCGTATAAACAAAACACTGAAGGTTTAACATTAGTGCACTGATTTCTCAGTACTATCTACCTTTGCTTTTCATCATAAACTAACCAAGTCAAAAAAGCCGACATTACTGCCTCATGGCAGAGTCATAGTTAATTTCATATTGTTCCTCGTTGAAACGTCCCTTTAACTTAGTTTCACTCTACCTTCTTGGGAAGTCTAAGTTAAACATCCAATTTCTCGTTGAAACATCATATCAGCCTAACTCCATTCTAACTTTCTACCAAAGTTACATAATAAAATCATACAAGAATCAACAACAATTTGAACAAACAAATCAAACTAAGTTTTAATTAATCAAAACTTTGGCTATAGACTTCGAAATTACATCCAAAAAAACTAATGAAAGAAAAACTTCAAGTTACTGGTGTTTCAGGGTCTTGGCAACTACTTGTCATCACTATCTTCTAGCCAATATGCTCATGCACTGGCAACTGAGATGATTTTGTACAATCCTTCCCAGTTTGGAGTAATTTCTAGGATTTTTCTTGTTACAGATGACCTTTCTTAGGACAAAGTCGTCCACTTTGAATTTTCTTGGATTGACCTTTTTATTATATGATTTGGCAAGTCCTTACTGGTATGCCCCTAGTCGAAGTGCTGCTTTGTTCATTCTTTCTTCAATCAAATTAAGATCTTGGGCTAGGAATATCTCATTTTGCCCATTTTGAACATTTTGTGTCCTTACTCCTAGAATGTTAATCTCCAAAGGTATTACTGCTTTTGTGCCATAGGCCATGGCGAATGGAGTTTTTCCTATCGATCTTCTCGGCGTAGTTCGATATGCCCCTAGCATGTTAGGCAACTCTTTCACCTACTTACCTTTAGCTACTTCCAATCTCTTCTTGATTCCATCCAAAGTAGTCTTCTTTGACACCTTGACTTGGCAATTGCTCTGAGGAATGCTATGCATTGGATAATAATTCTTGATTTTATATTTAGCATAAAAACTTTTGATCAGCTTGCTATCAAACTGAGTGTCATTATCTATTACTATGGCTCTTGGTATGCCAAATTTGGTGATGATGTTCTTCTATATGAAATTCTGGCCATCCATATCTCGAATCTTGGCTAAAGGCTTAGCCTCTATCCATTTGGTAAAATAATCAGTGGGAACTAGGAGAAATTTCCTTTGGCTAGTAGCTTGAGGTAATTGCCCGACTAGATCCATGCCCCATTGGGTAAATGACTAAGTACTAGATACTGGATTTGGGTCTTCAGCAAGATGAGGTATCAAAGGCACAAACCTTTGACATTTCTCACAGTTTTGAAAGTATGCCTTGGCATCTTCTACATTTAGGCCACTAGTAATTGAACCATAATGGCTCTTTGAGAGTTTGTTTTTATGGCTGAAGCTAGGTTGGCTAATGCATCTGTATGACTGTAATCTTCTTGGAAAACTTGCTAGAGACAACAACTTCAGAAGTGTCCTAACAATTGAATGACCTTTTTCATGTAGGCCGACTTTCTCTCATCTTGGGCTACAAACTCGCCCGTCACTTAACTGGCGATGAGTTATGAGTCACAATGGATTACCACATAATTGTCTTCAATTGCTACTACCAGCTTCAATCCTGCAATCAATGCCTCGTATTCTGCTTCATTATTTGAGGCCTTAAACTCAAACTTGATTGACTGTTCAATTATCTATTAGTTTGGTGAAGTCAGAACAATTCCTGCCCCCCATTCCTTGTTGGTTGGAATTTCCATCGACAAAGTGCCAAAAGGATTTGCCGAGAGAAATGTTATAAGGCTTCAGCTTTTCAAACTTTTTCTTTTGGGTTCCCATCTCTTCGGCAGGCTTAAGGAGCTAAACCGCGATTTGCATATCTTCTACTTCCACTATCCCCCAAGTCTGAGGTTCATTGGTTTGGGCCTCAGAATGGAGTTTGGAGTAAACTCAGTAACAAAGTCAACCAAAATATGTGCTTTTATTGTTGTCCTTGGTCTATATTCTATGTTGTATTGACCTAGAATGGCAGCCCATCGCACTATTATTCTCGATAAGTCCCTATGTTATAAGAGGGACTTCAAAGCATGTTCAGTTAACACTACAATTGGATGGGCCTAGAATGAGTGATTTAACTTTTTTGCTACCATCACTAATGCAAGTGTTAGCTTCTCCAATGGCAATACATTTTCTTTGCCCTAGCCAATGTTTTATTGACATAGTAAACTTCTTTTTGCTCTTCTTCTTCTGCTTGGACCACCACTGTATTGACTGAATGATCTGACTTATATAGGAACAACTCCTCTCCAGGTATTGGTGTTGCCAGTAGAGGTGGGGAAGTTAGATACTTCTTTAGGTTGGCTAAGCTGACCTCGTAAGCTTCTAACCACTTAAAGTTAGTGGCTTTCTTCAATAGTTGAAAAAATGGTCTGCACTTATTAGAACTTTGGCTAATAAATCTATTCAAGGCCGCTGCTTTGTCGGTCAAAATTTGTACTTCCTTAGCTATCTTTGGACTCTCCAGATCGAGAATGGCTTTGATCTAGTTAGGACTAGCCTCAATTCCTCTTTTTGTGACCAGGTATCTCAAAAACTTGCCTGATCCTACCCCAGAAGCACACTTGGAGGCATTTAGCCAAAGCCAAAATACCTTCAAGATATCACACCCTCCTTAAGGTTGGCCAAGTGATTTGATGAATCTTTGCTTTTCATGACCATGTCGTGTCAATGTATACTTTCACCTTATTGCTAATAAGGTGCATGAACATCTTGGTTACCAGCCTTTGATATGTTGCACCTACATTCTTTATTCCAAAAAGCATAACTCTATAACAATACAGACTTATGAAATCCTCGATATGCATCTAAGAAACTTATCCTACCATGTCCCGATGTGACGTCAACAAGATGGTTTATCTTTGGCAGTAGGAAACAATCTTTTAAGCAAGCCTTATTCAGACTTGTGAAATCCAAGCAGACCCTCCACTTCTCATTCTTCTTTTTTACCATCACTATGTTGGGCAACCACATCAGGTAATAGACTTCTCTGATTGCTTGTACTTCTAATAACTTCTCTGCCTTTTCTACGTGAACCATAATAGGTCTTCTCGCTCTTTGGATCCCTGGCTTTGTTATCCTATCTACATTTAGCCAATGACAGGCTACCTTGGGATTGATTCCTGGCATCTTGTACAATGTCCATGTGAACACATTTTCCCTAAGAAAAGCTTCAAGTTTTCTTTCGTCCTCCTCGTCTTACCCGGAGTCAAGAAGAAAGAATCGTTCTTCATCTCCTTCAGTTACCAATATCTTCTTCAGTGGTTCTTCACTCTTGTCGGCTGGTTCTTTGCTGACATCTTCCAAGAACTCCAAGTCTTCTTCATCCACTTCCACAGACTTCATATCTCGGATACTGCAAGTAAACTTCGTTACTGTCATGGAGCAATTTTTTGTCTAAACCTGATCTCCTTTGATCACCTCTATTCCAAACTCGGTTGGGAATCGTAACAATTAGTACAGGGTTGAAAGGACAACTTGCATTGCATGAAACCATGGTCCCTCCAAGATTGCGTTGCAAGGTGATGGGGTATCAATCACAGTGAATTTTGTCTTCATCACCTTTGTGCTTGCCCGTACATTCAAACTCATAGCCCCTAAAAGCCATGTCAGCATTTCATTAAACCCAACTATTAGGTTATCCGATGGTCCCAAGTCTTTCCTCTTGAGGCCTAGTTCTTTGAAACACTCGACATAAAGGATGTTGCACGAATTGCCCAGATCAATAAATATCTTTTTTACTTTGCACCATTTCACAAATAGCGTAACCACTAGCGCATGATTGTGTGGTTGCTGAATAATATCTAAGTCATCTTCAGTGAATGATATTACCAGCCCCCGATGGTCAATTGGAGGAGGCATTTTTTGTTGCACCTGATAGAGATGTTGTATACTCAGTATGCTAAATGTTAACATGTTTGTGTGGCTAAGTGGGTATGGAATTGGATCTTTAGGATGTGATTTGTGTATGTTAAACACTTGGAGGTCTTATTGGAAGGACAATTGATCAATGTTCATTCTAATAGGAATTCTTGGGGTTTTGTGGAACAATTTTTTATCTTAAGGACGTAATTCGTGTGTGACTATGTGTGGCTCGCCTTTTTTCGCGCCCCATTTCGAAAGGTTTGAAAGAAAGGCCTCACATTTCAAACTCATGCAGTTCTGAATCTAGTCTCACATGTGCAATATGAAACTAATAAACACCAAAGAGTCTAAATCCGGCAACTCTTTTTGGAAAATCGATTTTAAATCAAATAATGCCAAAATTGGACTGCTTTGTCAGATACAGAGTAGCCACCTAAATATTTTTTGTTTTGGGAAAATTTAGGAAACCTTGACTCTGTTGAAGGCCACGTGTCCTTCATCACCAAAGTTGCCTCGGCTTGAAAACTTAGGTACGAGAGGGAAAGGTCATGAATTGAACACCCTCGTTGGCCTGATCAAAGATCGGCCTCTACTAATCATGATATGATTTTTTATAAATATGATGTGCTCTTGTTCCGATTATTAGCTAACATTACTAGGTGATGCGTACAAGCAAGTATAGACTACTTTGCTCAAGTTCGAACAATTTAACTCATGTTTGTTAAATGGTTTGAATTTGCCACCTCAAGTGGGCTTAAAGATGCGGTTTTGCCACTAAACATAGTGGGCTTAAAACATGATTTGCCACTCAACAAAGTGGGCTTAAAACACACATTCGTTGAATCGTTCTAATTCAAACAACAAGCTTGCATCCACATGCATTAAAGTAGTTTAGCATTTAAGCACATTGCCTCATGGCAAGCATGCTAATCATTGCAACATTCACACTTATGCAAGTATGCTAAAGCGTAAAAACTCACCTAGTACTTCAAGCCAAAACATAAACTAGTTAGAAAGATGCATGATCCTAACTATGTTAAGTGTCTAATGCAACACATGCAATATGCAATTAATAGGCTCGTCTACTAATATGACATATGGATCGATTTGAACAACATGTGATCAAACATGCATTCAAAGAATTATTGAAATTGCAATGAAGTTTGAATGATGCGCTGAGCCTCAGTGTATGCAATACAAATGAATGGATGCAAGTATGCGATATGCTAATTGAAATATGTCCCTAATCTAACGATCAAAAGTGAATAAATATAAGGGAGAAAGACGTGAGGTTGGAAAACATACACACACGCACGCACACTTATTATAACATTACGCCCTCGCGGAGGAGGGTCCGAATGAATAATAGCTAACTAACTACCAACTAAGATAAGCTAATTCAGCTAATCTAATTAAGCTAATTAGACTAATTATTACAAATCAAATGAATAACTAGTTAAGCGAATTACTAATTATTACAACACTTTAACTAACTAGCAAACTAATTAATTAAATTACAACACAAATGTACACGAACTAAGCAATTAAGACATCAAACTATTCTGCCACTGCTCCGCCTCGGGAAGTGGAAGGTGCATATGCTCGGTTTTGGCCCGAAAAGATCTTCGTTTTGCTCTCGAAAGCCTCTGTTTGCAGGGTTGAGCATTTCCAGAACCTTCCTGCTTCATCTTACCAAATCTTTGCTGAGATTTACATTAGTGGCCTGCTGACCATGGAGGGATGCTGCTGGCCATCTGCCGGCCAGAAATGATGCACTGCTGGCCATGGATGATGCACTACCAGCCGCTGATACTTTGGATCACCATGCTGCAACAGAGCACAAACAGAGCAAAAAAAAGGTTTTGAAAGAGGGCTCAAACCACAAGTTGCTTTGGGCATGAAAGAGGCATTACACTGTTGGTAATGAACCCCTAAGAGATTAAACCATTAGGTGTAGCACCTCCATTTCACACTTAGGCAAACAAGTAGTTTGAAACAACTTTCAAAGCAAAACCAAAAAGTGAAGAAATGAGCAGGATTGCAGAGATTATAAGTGATGAAATGAAGTAGAAAAGGCACTAAAACATGCAATCAACTCACACCAATGATGGTTAAAGCCTTAAAACACTAAGCTAGTGAAAGGGGATTACATTACAACTATGCAAAACAAGACTCAAACAAACTAACCAGCCCAAAACAGAGCTAAAATAGGTTATTCTAGAGGCTAAAACATGCTGGACTTGAGCTAAGTTAAGCTAGAAAAACATGTTAACATGTGAAGCTAACTAGGCATGCAAACAAGACACAAGGAGGGGAAGTTAACCCCTCTGAATTTGGACCTCAAAATAAGTTTTTTTCCACTGAAAAACCTCTGAAATTCAGTGGGTAAAAGGCCCAAAAAAGTTGATTTGAAAGTGATGGATAAAGGCACAAAAACATTATAAACTAAGAAACAAGAAGGGTGAACCACCCCCTAACTAAAAAACGGATCAAACCACCACTTTAAGCCACGAAAACAGAGATTTTTACAGTTCAAAACCAGCCCCAAAAAACAATTGAAAAAGACAGAAAAAAAAGTATTGAAAACAAGATAACAAGACTAGTATTCTACCTCTTGAAGCAAAGAACACTTTAGGCACAAGTTGAAGCCAAAATCACCTTCAAGAGCTCCAAGAAGACCCCAAGGAACCTCAACTCAAAGGTGAGAGGATTTGGTTTAGGAAAAGTAGGCAAAAGTGTAGAGAAACTAGGCAAACAGACACAATTTTGCGAGAGAGAGAGAGAGAGAGAGAGAGAGAGAAAATTTATGTCTCAAATTTTTCTAACCCCTACACATGAGAGAGAGGGGTCCTATATATAGAAAACACAAAGTTCCCTCACAAACGTCCAACCACACACGTGTAGGAAGATGCATGAATCTATGCAAACAGCTGGCACAAAATATCACCAAATATCTGCAGCATACAATGGTGGCTGGCCGGCCATAAGTGGTGGCCGGCAAGGCTTCATCGATGGCAGGCAATGCACATCAATGGCCAACAAAGGAGAAGTGGTGGCCAGTAGCCTCCAAGGATGGCCGATAGGCCATCACGAACTTCAGGCTAAAAAGACCCAGGCATGGTCCAAAGATGAGACAAAATGGGTGCAGGGTTTGAAATGCCCAAGCTGTGGCATTCCTCTAGAGACTTCGAGCATTTGGCAATCAAACAGACTTATCATCGGATGTACTTGCAAGAACATCCAAGTCTTAAAGGGCCATAAAAAATGTGGTGTCTACAGTTTCCCCTCTTTGACAGAACTCAAAGTCATGAAATGATGTGAGTGAATGTCAAAGCCCAGAGATGACCCATTTTGACAAGGCCGTAAGACTTAGACAAACAATCAAGACAGAAAACAAATGGTTGTGCTCGCAGGCTGTCTACGTATTGCTTCGCAAAGAATCAAACCAGCATAGTTCTAGGGCAGGATGCAAATGATATGCATGATACAAGAACATAACTTATGATCATGCAATGAGGCTGAGCAATGAAACATTTAAATGCAATGCAATGAAAATGCTATAGTTAAACAGACCAAAATAGGGCACAACAATCTCAATCATAAGAATGAGTAAGCAAACACGCCATGCGTGGGAATTATGAGCCAAACCACATTTCATGCAGAAAGGATATAAGAAAATCATGCAAGCTTAACTACGCGATGTGCAGGAAAGACGAAGATCAACAAAATCATCGAGTGTACCTAAGATTCAAACAAGATCCTAACGCATTGTATGTGGAAGAAAACAAGGATGGTGTGAACATCGGGACGAACCCAAATATTTTTAACCGAAGGATGGTATGAACATCAGGACGCACTCAAATGTTTCTAACCGAAGGGCAATAACCGAAGAATGGTATGAACATCAGGACGCAGTCAAATGTTTTTAACCGAAGGCCGGTAAATGAAGGATGGTATGAAGATCAGGACGCACTCAAATGTTTTTAACCGAAGGGAGGTAACCGAAGGATTGTATGAACATTAGGACGCACTCAAATGTTTCTAACCGAAGGAAGGTAACCAAAGGATAGTATAAGCATTAGGACGCACTCAAATGTTTGTAACCGATGGACGATTATCGTAAGGATGGTATGAACATCATGACGCACTCAAATGTTTTTAACCGAAGGGAGGTAACTGAAGGATGGTATGAACATCAGGACACACTCAAATGTTTTTAACTGAAGGATGATATGAACATCAAGACACACTCAAATGTTTTTAACCAAAGGGAGGTTATTCTAACATGTTGTATGCTAGAGGAAGGAGAGCAAAAGGATATGATTCGAAGGGCACGAATGATTTTACCTGGAACTCCTCTGAATGGACTGTACATACAATATTATTTGTTTGTGCTAGCTCTGCTGAATGAACCGTACATACAATATCGTGCCTGTGTACAAAAGCGTGTTATGTAACAACAGTGCATTTTCTATGCATGAAACAAGAATGAAAGCATATTCTATGCAACACTAGAAAAGTGTATATTCTATGCAATAATAGAGAAGCGCATATTCTATGCACGTGTAACGAATAGGAAACGCATATTCTATGCAAGACAACAACTGAGATATAATGGCATGTTCTATGCGAACCAAACAATTTGAGAGCATATTCTATGCATGATTGGTAACGGGAGCATATTCTACGCATGATTCAAAGACAAATGCATATATTCCATGCATGATTCAAGAGCGAAAGCAATAAGCATGTTTTATGCATAATGCAAGAGTGGAAGCACATTCTATGCAGCTAGAGTAAGAGCGTGTCCTATGCCACAGTATAAGTGGAATGCACGTTCCATGTAACAACAAAGAAACACATATTCTATGCAACAACAAAAGCATATCCGTCAAAACTAATTCAAAAACAACTTCCGATTTACCTCTCGGAAAAGTTTCAATATGTTCAAAAGGATACATCACGCTTATGTTAATGAGTGACGAACATCGTGCACTAGAAATACAGTTCTGAGCTTCCATAGGGGCATTCTGAACTCAATAATGAACAATCCCTTCAATTTTGAAATCCAAGGACACAAAACAAAACCAGGGACACAAAGAAGACCCTTGGAAACCTGCCGACCACAAGATGGGGCCACTGGCCACCTGCCAACCACTGGAGTGCCTTGCTGGCCACCAGTGTGCCCTGCCGGCCATCGATAGCAGTTCAGGGGAAAGTTGTCTTTTCATGCATAGGCCTTTAAATACAAGCCACTAGGGCTCATTTCCTTACACCTTCTAGACTGAAAATACTCTCTCTCTCTCTCTCTCTCTCTCTAGGTGCTTTCCCTATCTAGATCTGAGCCTTTTATGCATTTTCCAACGCCCCACACAAACTTTATTCGCTAAATCCTCCTAGTTCTCTTCGCTTAGAACCGATTGGAATTTGATTTTGGCGCTTCTTTCCTCATTTCCACCATTCTAGGCTCATTCCCCTCAAATTTCTCTCGAGTTCTGTGTACTTTTCCCGGCTTTGACTTTTTTCTTCATTTTCTCTCTCTTACGGTTGACTTTTTTCAACTTTACCCATTTTCTTCACTTTTCACCCATCACGCACCTATTTTCAGATGGCGGATGATTTTTCTCATGATGGGGCTCCTTCCGAGCTTCCCCTAGTAGACTTTGACACGAACATTGAGGCCGAGCCAGATTCATTACCGCTGAGTGTATGGCATTTTGATCTAGCGAGGTATCATCCTTAGACACACATATTGCCCACTACTGAAGGCATCAGATGTTTTACTAATTTCGCTGATGACGCGCCAGAGGCCCTCCTGTTGAGGGAGCCAGAGTCTCATTTATCAGCCATTGCCATTGAGATACGAACTCTGTTTCTATGCATTTCTGCCTTTAATTATTCGCATTTCTTGCATTGCCTTCATCTAACTGTGTCTCATACACTACCTTAATCTAATTACGTCTCATGCACTGCCTCAGGGTGAGTCTCGCGCCTTTAGGGGCTATGGTGCAACGACTGCTTGAGATTGGTATGACGAGCTCCCAGCTGGAGTTCATGATATTATTGACGAGGCAAGCTTCGACCTTTTCTGCTCCAGCTTGACTCAGGTAACTGTGAGCTGTCCTCTTTTAGGAGCACTAGTGGAGAGGTAGTGGGACACCACCAACTCCTTCCACTTTTCCACCATAGAGGAGATGACGATGACTCCTTACGACTTTGCCAAGATCACTGACTTAGGCGTAGGGGTGATCTGATCCCTCTTGACCCAGATATGGAGGAGTGGGAGACAACCTGACTCAAGCTGCTTGGGGCACATCCACCGATATACCAGACGGGCATGGTACGATACACTTAGTTCGAGGAGCAGTTCAGGGGGATTGAGCTCGAGATAATAGAGGAGATAGAGCAGTGTGCCAGGGGCTTCCTGATGTTCATCTTCGGTACTACCTTGTTTTCAAACAAGTGGAACACTGTGGGCCTGTATTTGCTGAGTGCCTTGGTGACTCTTGCTCAAGTTCAGTTTTATGATTAGAGCGGAGCCGGCCTCACCACATTATACGGATATATGAGTTCTTCCTCCCGTCTACGAGGGAACTTGGTTAGAGGCTACTGGCGAGCCTGGGAGGTACACTCCTCGGTTCCCTCTTTACACTTTACATTTTCTACTCAACATTTCTGGCTTTACATCCGTTCAACACATGTGCTTTCTGTTTTGCATTTTCTGTATCTATTCACACTGTAAGCTTTTTGCTTTGCACTTTCTGCATTTGTTCACACTGTAAGCTTTCTTGATGGGTCGTTGAACACACCAAAAATAATCACTAAACTATACCAAATTCTATTAGAATAATGGCAAGTCCAGGTATCGATCCGCAGGGACTATTGTGAAATTAAACTAATTTAATTATTAAATTCCTAAATTAATTTTGATAAAAAGATTGAATGTTTATAACCTAATTTAAAAACAAATAAATTAAACTAAGGAATTAAATTATTAATAATAAATGAAATTGGTTTACTGAATTAGGAGAAAAATCCTAGGGTAGAGAATTCACCACTAACCACATAATTAGGGTTTCCAATTGAAATCAATTATGCTATGGTTTGAACGGATTAATGTTTCGCAGCTACAAGTTCGAAGCATTTGACAAGAAGATCATCACATTCAATGTACGAGCACGAACCATCTCAAGTAATACGAATCATTCACTCTAAACTAAGGTAGTGATACGACTCGTTCCTCGTAGCATGATTCGTCCCATACCTTGAATGTGAAGGAAAAGAAAACAATTGTATGGATAACATTTAACAATCACAGAAAGTCAAATATTCAAAAGAATAATGAAAATTATATATAAAGAATTTCTAAAACACCATACAATGGTTCAAACCTTTACATAATATAAAATCAAGAAGAAAAACCTATTACATGGCTAGGGTTTCTTCAAAACCCTAGAAAAGATGACTAGCCACTCATGGAGGAGTGGAAAGAGGAAGATGGAGAAGAAGCCACCATGGAAGACATCTTGAAGCTTTTGCTTTTCTTCTCCTTTCCAAACCCTAGCCTCCCTCTTTAGGTTAAAACAGTTTCAGAACCCTAGAAAAGCCTTTTCCTTTTCCTTTTCCTTTTATACTTCTACTCACTTCCAATCAGGTTTAAAACATTAGTTTGACTTTTCCAGAAAAAGTCAACTCTGTCCAAATTTGGTCTTTTTGCCCATTTTATGCTCCGACGATGTACAACCTGATTGACATTTAACACACATAAATTATACGGTTTGACCAGCAAGTGAAGTTAAAAGATTCTAATTAACGACCTCAATGATGTACATTTCGGCCTTAATCACATCCCCCAACTTACTACTTGCTAGTCCTCAAGCAAGTAAAATAAAATAAAATTAAACAAAATCTATCTATTTCCTCTTTCGTGGGAAAAACGGTTGCATTTAGCATATGCAACAAGCCTTTAAACCACAAGGTTACCCCAAGTGGACGAGTAAAGTCTCGTGAGGGTTTCCAGAAATGATACCCACAAACATTAACATATTCATATATACTTAATAACAAATGACCACACTACTCTACCTAACAATCAACTTATGTGCCACTACAGTGTGATATTGAGACACGATGAGTCATTAAAGACACAGTGGACAAGCATGAAGGAGCCTATTGAGTCAAAACCACAATTCAGTTAATACAAAAGTAAAGTTCCCTATACTTGTGCATACTAGTAAACAAGTCATGAGTACCCTCAGTGTAAAGTGCAATCTCCATATTAGTTAACTATCCACTATAATAGCCCAGTGTAACTCACAATAACACCCAACATATACAGAAAAACTAACCTGTTGCAGCCAAGATTCTCAAAAGCTTTTTTTTTTTTTTTTTTTTTTTAAATGACTATGCAATGTCCTGATCCATTAAGCTTTCTAATCAACCCATGTAACAAGCATTGGGCCAATGACTCCCAAACCAGACGGTTTTAGGGCACTAGGTGTAAAGACACCCCTATGGGCTTAATAACTCGAGTTGAAAAGGCTACGAATCCGAACAAGTCATTCTTCTTATTTTTCCTTAACTATGCAATGTCCAAGTCCCTTAAGCTTTCTAATTAACCCATGTAGCAAGTTTTGGGCCAATGACTCCCAAACCAGACGGTTTTAGGGCATTAGGTGTAAAGACACCCCTACGGGCTTAATAACTCGAGTTAAAAAGGCTACGAACACAAACTAGTCAAGCGTTTTTTTTTTTTTTTTTAGAATCTTGGCTCCTCATTTATTCTTTTCTGCAACTCTAGCTATTATCAATGATGTACACCAGGGATTATAATAAAAAGATCACTGCTATGATAGTGTGTTAATGTGAATTAAAGCATACTCATGACAAGTGTACTAAAACCACAAACACAGACAACTCTCCTTGTGCAAACATCGCATGCAAGTATCTACCCAATAAACCCTTTTCATACAAGTCTACTATGCTCTCCAATTAACATATGCAAATATCATCACACTACTAGCAAAAAGTCACATTAGGTGAAGTAATGTAATCAAGTGAAACAGGTATAACCATGAATTATGGGCCAAATAGGAATGCACAAAAGAAAATATAACCCTCATCCCCCAACCTGAATATGGCATTGTCCTCAATGGAAAAGTAAAGAGAAATGAGAGAATATTACCAGAATTGTAGGTGCACATCCAGGTAGGCAGAGAGTAACATATATACACTTCCCCCTTTTTTTTTTTTTTGAAGAAAAGAAAAAATTAAAAAAGAAAATAAAAATAAAAGAGACAAAAGAATATACAAGTGGGGACTACGGGGAAGCCGGTGGTGGTGGTGGCGGGAAGTGCTGGGCGAACAAAGCTTGCATCATAGAGCGCGTCTCAAAGGCGTCATCATGAATCCGTTGCTGGTGGGCGAGTAGCTGGTCGAAGGTTGCCCGGGAATAGTCGCAATGCGCCTGAAAATCCGTGCGCAACTCCATGAGACTCTAGTGATGATCACGAAGAGTACTGTGAACCTGATCCACAGAGTGTTGAAGCTGTAAGTACTCCTCGCGAGTCATGTAGAGCGGGTCCCCTTGGGGAGGCACAGGGGGAACAGGATGAGCTGGGTGGTCATGTACAGGATCCTGAGCCTCATCAACTGGGACACCAACCAGCTGCGGAATACGAGATATGCTATGTTGCCATTCTCGCTGGCCGAAAGTAGGATACCCTCTATCAATCTCCTCATCCTCAGCAATGTGGAGGTGGTTCAGCTGAAACACAAGGGTTAGCAGATTGGCAAATGGTAGCGGCCAAGTCAAGTTTTGCATAGGATCAGGCCGAATTGCCTCTCGTAGAAATTTCTGCAAGTGCATGAAGATGATACGCGCCAGTGGGACCTGATAGCCATACTGATACCCGTGTAGAACCCGAACAAACTCCAATCATCGCTCAGCTCGATGCCCAAGTGGAAGGACATTCTTATGTACCACAGAATCCAAGAATAGCAAGCGGCTAGGCAGCTTGCTCCGCCGCAAGCATGTGAAACTGAGGTCACCGTGGGCCCCCGGGAAGTATTGCTAGATGAGGCTATGGATGGGCTGTCGATCCTCAACTTCAGGGAAGGGCTGATATTCCGGCTTGGCGAAAAACCCTAGACTGTGGCAATCATGGATGAGGTGATGTGGACAGCTTGACCATCAATGTTCGAGAGCAGTCCAGCCTCGGTAGGTGACTCATATAGGTTCTGGTAGAAGAGTCGTACCAGACGAGGATAAGTTGGTGCTGTGACAGAGCAAATGCCCAACTGTTGCCGGAGTCGGAGCTGCTCAACGGCCCAAGTAGTGTCTGCCTCACCCTGAAAAAATTGCAGGTTGAACTGCGTAAGCTTGTGAAGAGGGCGTGAAGCCCACTCCGGCCGGGGCAAGTCACCCGGTGGTGGTGGCGAGGATGGTGGTGACGGTGACGGTGGCGGTGGTGGTGCCGAAGAGGTGGAACCTCTGGCCTTCTTGGAGGCTCGAGAAACACGGCGACTCATATCCTGCACACACTAAAAGCAAAGAGACACAAACCCGTGGAACTAATTATGAGAATAAAATAATATATGAAAGCACAAGTTTGCCCACTTAGGTACCACATGCAATTCCCACAAATTTTTTTTTTTTAAAATATAAACGAAAATAATTAAATACATGAATAAAAATGACATTAAATTAAATTAACTAAACTATAAAATAAACTAAACTAAACTAAATTAAACTATAAAAGAACTAAACTATAAATGAGACTAAAGTATAGAATAAAACAACCAAATCTAACCCTTTTTTTTTCTTTTTTTAAATAAAAAAATAAAATAAAAATAAAAATAAAAAACTAAACTACTTAATAATTAAAAGAACAAGTACATCATAGAATAAAAAATAAAAATAACATCACTAACTAAACAAATAAAAGTAAAAATAAAAATAAAACCCAAACAAGTCACAAATTAATTAAACTAACTAGAATTAGTAACGAACAATTTAAACTAAACAAATAGAGGAAATAAAAATAAACTAAATTAGGATTAGTATTAGCACCATGATTTCTGAGTTTTTTTTTTTTTTTTTCTCCCGCACGTGCGGGGCCCAAGCCGCACGTGCGG
This sequence comes from Camellia lanceoleosa, assembly GCA_025200525.1. Taxonomy (NCBI): domain Eukaryota; kingdom Viridiplantae; phylum Streptophyta; class Magnoliopsida; order Ericales; family Theaceae; genus Camellia; species Camellia lanceoleosa. The sequence continues at coordinate 148,043,349 of CM045759.1, forward strand.
CTTTCATCTTCTCAAGAAGATGGTCGGTTTTAATTGTAATTTTTTTTTAACACACTAACTAAAATGCATTCTACAACTCAAGAAAAACAACTTAAATTAAAACAAAACTAAACATAAAATAAAAAAAAATGAACACAAAAAAAAATAAATAAAAAATAAAGCACTTATGAACAATTTTTTTTTTTTTTTGGATGAACTATAGATCAACAATACACAAAGATAAAAATAAAAACGCTACAAATTAATCCTACATCCACAAATCTACATAAAAGAAAAGAAATTACCTTGAAAAAGTGACGAAAAGAAGAGAGAAAAAAAAAATGGAGGTTCGCCGGAAAAAATAGTGGTCGCCGGAGTTTCGACGGACGGCAAGGAAATAGGACGCCGGCGGTGAGATGGTGGTGGTGAAGAAGAAGAAAGAAGAAGAAAAAGAAAGAAGAAGAAAGTGAAGAAGAAGAAGGTCAATTTGGTGGGTTTGTGGGGTAAGAGAAAGAGAGATGAGAGTTAAAGAGAGAGAGGGAAATCTGAGAGTGAAAAGGATTGGGAGAGAGAGAGAGAGTTAGATAAGGTTTGGTTTTTTTTTTTTTGGTACGAAAATAGAAAAAACAAATAAAAAAATAGAAAATAAAAATAAATAAATAATAATAATAAATTTTTTTTAATATATATATAAAAAAAAATTATAAATAAAATAATTGTATATTTATTTATTTATTTTAAAATTATCTATTTATTTAAAATTTATTTACATATTTATTTGTTTTGAAATCAGTAAAAAATAATAATAACAATAATAATAATAATAAATAAAATAAAATTAAAAATAAAAATAGAAAAAGCCAACCATTTTTTTTTTTTTCCTGAAATTTACCGCACCTGCCCTCCGCACCTGCAATTAATGCAGTGTCCAACCTCTCAAAAGCCAGACTTCCCACACGTGCGGGGCCCAGGCCACACGTGCGGCGATTTTGCCCCCCTTCGCGCTAATTTTTTTTTTTTTGTTGGAAAAACGGCGTCCCTTGCGTCCAGGCTTCGTCAACGCCTCCACACCGCACTTTGCTTATTTAGCGAGCCAATTTGATTCTCATATATGCGCGCGTGAGCAGTCTTTGCCGTCTTGTATTTCATGCCCTTTTTTTTATTTTTTTTTTAATTGAACAAGTATAACAATTTTTTTTTATATTTTATTTAATATATATTATAAACATGAAAACATGCTTTTAAACACAGAAAATAAACATTTCTACCTTCAATTGACATCCGGAATAAATATAGCACTAAAGAACATACGGAATGCCTACTAAAGGTATAATCTTCACGCGAAAACCACGGGTACTACTTTTCTCCCTAACTGTGTTTGTAATTTTCCCTATTCTCCAATAGGGTGATAGACTAGGTTGATTCGGTATCCAGAATTGAGGCGCATAAAGCTACCTCAACCTATGGGGCTGCCATACAGAGTTCAAGCCGAGGTAGTTTTGAAGCAATCTCCACACCCCTGGGTATTTAAACCAGACTCTAGTCTCGGAAATCCCAAACCTTTGTGTTCTAGGCTTTGCCATTCGAACTCTAGTTTCCACCGTCTCAGTTGGTCTCCTAGGAACTCACTACAAACACGGTTAGGTGGCTATACCAGACCTTCAGATGCCGTTCGGGCACGGCTAACACCAAAGGAATTACACCTTTAGAGGATTTAAAGTCTCCTAGACGCAAGTAAAGCATGACGAGATCAAAGACAAAAAAATAGCATAGAAGGGAAAGAAAAGAGAATAAGAAATTAATCCATCAATCGTAGTAAAATGGGTCCATCAATGCAATGGACTCAATCATATCCCCATTCCCAATCCCCTCTATATATGGTTTCAATCTTTGGCCATTCACTTTGAAAGTGTGGCCAGTCATTGGATCTCGCACCTCAACGGCGCCATGAATGAATGCCTCAACAACTACAAAGGGGCCATCCCATCTTGATCTTAGCTTACCCGGAAAGAGTCTCAATTTTGAATTGAAAAGCCACACTTTTTGGTCGGGTTCAAAGGATTTTCTGTTAATGTGCTTGTCATGGAATTCTTTAGTCCGAGCTTTAAAAACTCTCGAACTCTCATATGCATCATTCCGGATTTCTTCCAACTCATTGAGTTGCAATTTCCGGTTGAGCCCAGCTGCGGCCATATCGAAGTTAAACTTCTTTATGGCCCACAATGCTCGGTGCTCAAGTTCAACCTGGGAGATGGCAAGCTTTGCCGAACACCGCTCTATATGGTGACATCCCAATGGGTGTCTTATAAGCAGTGCGGTAAGCCCATAATGCATCAATTAACCTTTGTGACCAATCTTTTCTATCTGGTCTCACAGTTTTCTCAATTATGTGTTTTACCTCCCTATTTGAGACTTCCACTTGGCCACTAGTTTGAGGATGGTATGGAGTGCCAACTTTATGAGTGATAGAGTATTTCTTAACTACCGACTCAAAGAACCGGTTACAAAAATGTGTACCCTGATCACTTATTATGGCTCTAGGAAACCCAAAACGACTAAAGATGTTTTCACGCAAGAATTTGATTACTACTCTATGATCGTTTGTTCGGGTAGCTATTGCCTCCACCCATTTAGACACATAATCTACTGCCAAGAGAATGTACTCAAACCCAAATGATGACGGGAAAGGGCCCATAAAATCAATTCCCCAAACATCAAATATTTCTACCACAAGAATAGGGGACATTGGCATCATGTCACGCCGAGACATCGAACCCATTTGCTGACAGCGCAAACAAGTTCTACAAAATTGATGGGCATCTTTAAAAATTGTGGGCCAATAAAACCCACTCTGTAAAATCTTGGCGGCCATTTTATGCCCACTAAAATGACCGCCACATGCAGAAGAATGACAAAATGTAAGAATGCTATGCACCTCACTCTCCGCCACACACCGTCGGATCACTTGGTCGGAGCAATATTTAAACAACTCTGGATCCTCCCAAAAGTAATACCTGACCTGCGAAAAAAATTGGTCTTTGTCTTGCTTAGACCAATTCTGTGGAATTTGCCCAATGGCCAAGTAATTCACAATATGTGCAAACCACGGGGGGCTCGCTTGTGACAGCTCAAAGAGTTGTTCTCCTGGAAACGAATCATGCAAAATAAGAGGGTCACTATTGTACTCAACTAGGATTCGGGAGAGATGATCCGCTACCACATTCTCAGATCCTTTCTTATCTCGGATCTCTAGGTCAAATTCCTAGAGCAACAAAATCCATCTAATTAACCTAGGTTTGGTCTCTTTCTTTGATAGTAAATACCGCAAAGCGGCATGATCAGTGAAGACTGTGACCTTGGAACCTAAGAGATAAGACCGGAATTTGTCTAAGGCAAAGACCACAGCTAGCAACTCTTTCTCGGTAGTAGTGTAGTTCAATTGAGCATCCAAGAGAGTGCGACTAGCATAATATATAACAAATGGTGCCTTATTGACCCTTTGGCCCAACACAGCCCCCACAGCATAATCGGAGGCATCACACATGATTTCAAAGGGAAGTGACCAATCTGGTGATTTCATGATTGGGGCAGTGGTCAAGGCCATTCTCAGTGTTTCAAATGCCTTTAAGCATGCCTCATCAAACACAAAAGGTGCGTCCTTAACTAGTAAACTATACAAAGGACGTGATATCTTACTGAAATCTTTAATGAACCTACGGTAAAAACTTGCATGCCCTAAGAACGACCTGATTTGACGCACGGAATTAGGTGGAGGAAGGCCTGCAATGAGGTCAACCTTAGCCTTGTCAACCTCTATACCTCGAGGGGACACAATGTGTCCCAACACTATACCCTCACGAACCATAAAATGGCTATTTTCCCAACTCAAGATTAGGTTTGCCTCAATACATCGTTCTAACACTCTAGTCAAGTTCCTAAGGCATTCCTCAAAAGACGGTCCAAACACTGAAAAGTCATCCATAAAAACCTCTAAGAATTTCTCCACCATGTCGGAGAAAATAGCCATCATACACCGTTGAAAGGTCGCTGGTGCATTACATAGCCCGAAGGGCATGCGCCTGTAAGCAAAAGTGCCAAAAGGGCATGTGAATGTGGTCTTTTCCTGGTCAGCGGGGTACACCGGGACTTGATTATACCCCGAATAGCCATCAAGAAAATAATAAAAACCCTGCCCCGCTAACCGCTCTAGGATTTGGTCAATGAAAGGTAAGGGAAAATGGTCCTTCCTAGTCGAGGAATTTAGTCTCCTATAATCAATACACACTCGCCACCCAGTAGTGGTTCGTGTGGGGACTAACTCTCCTTCCTCATTCTCAACAACAGTGATGCCCGATTTCTTGGGCACCACTTGTGTGGGACTCACCCACTTGCTATCCGAGATGGGGTATATGATACCCGCATCCAACAATTTCAAAACCTCCTTCTTCACCACCTCTTTCATATTAGGATTCAGTCTCCGTTGCATTTCACGAGAAGGTTTGGTGTCCTCCTCTAAGTGTATATAATGCATGCACACGGAGGGATCTATCCCTTTCAAATCAGCCACTGACCACCCTATAGCACTCCGATGTGCCACGAGAACACTCCTTAATTGACTCTCCTGCTTAGCAGTCAAGTCAGATGCAATGATAACTGGTAAAGTCTCCTGGGGCCCTAAAAATGCATACTTGAGTGTGGCCGGAAGTGGCTTCAACTCAAGTGTAGGTGGTGTGACCAAAGATGGTGTGGCAGGCTCTCTCGACAGAGGAGGAAGTGACTCAAACCGGGCTTTCCATGGAGGAAAATCCGGTGTAAAAGAAGAATTAAGCAAGACATTCACCTCTTCAACTGACCCATCTATATCAAAATTTTCAAACCCAAAATGAGCTAGACAAGCCTCTAAAGGGTCCTCTACAAGAATGGAGGGCAAAGCCTCCTCAACAATCTCATCCACAACATCCACTAATAAGCACTCCTCTCTCTCATGAGGTTGTTGTGATGCTTGGAAAACATTAAGTTTCACTTGCATGTTACCAAATGAAACTTCCATAACCCCTGTCCGACAATTAATGCATGCATTGGCCGTAGCCAAGAAAGGTCGACCCAAAATCACCGGGATTAGTTTCCTCGAACTGGCTACCGGTTCCATATCTAAAACCAAAAAGTCAACAGGGAAGTAGAACCTATCAACCTTAACTAGCACATCCTCAATCATGCCTCGTGGCACTTTGAGGGACGGTCGACCAAGCGAAGAGTAATGTGATAGTGGGCTTCAACTCGCCAAGCCCAAATTCCTCGTACACAGAGTACGGCAACAAATTGACACTCGCCCCTAAATCCAATAAGGCCCTATTAATGAAATGGTCCCCTATAATGCATGCAATGGTTGGGGCACCTGGGTCCTTAAGCTTAGGAGGTGTGTCATTTAACAATATGGAGCTTACTTGCTCCGTGAGTAGGACCTTTTGGGACACATGTGTCCTAGATTTACGCTTTTGCGTACAAAGGTCCTTCAGAAATTTAGCATATGATGGTACTTGCTTAATCGCCTCCAACAGGGGGAGGTTGATTTTTACCTGTTTAAAGACCTCCATCATTGCCTCCATAGATGCCGCATTCTTATTAAAAGGGGACGGTGTGTCAAGACATTGGGGAAAGGGTGCCTTAGGCACATATGGTGCCTTGGGCTCAAATGAAGTGTTAGGGACTAAGTCATCCCTCTTAAGTGTTTCCCCCTCACCCTTACTCTCACTAGGTGAACCACCGTGGTCACCCTTCCTAACTCTAGTTGCATCAGACACAACTGACTGAGGCTCTAATGTCCTACCACTTCTTAAAGCAACCACCGCCTGCACTTGCTCATGTTGCTTTCCATTCCCACCCGAACTCTCTGCCCCGTATTGTCCCTTAGGGTTGGCCACAGTTTGACTTGGTAATTTTCCCTCCTCTCTCCAATTCACGTTGTTAGCCATTTGACCCAATTGGGTCTCTATCTTGGCAATAGAGTGAGTATGGGAGTGAACTATCGGTGCTAACCCCTTAAGTTCTGAGAGAACTTCCAACACCTGAGTCTCAAAGGCAGAGTTGCCCTGAGGAACAGGCGGGGGTTGTGGTTGTGGTTGCCGATATGGTTGTGGGGGCCTATAAGGTTGCGGTGGTCGGTAAGATGATTGGTTGGCAAAATTATTGAAATTCTGCCTTGGTGGTGGAGGATTGTAAGAAATGCCTTGTGAAGGGGGTCTCCATGAGAAATTAGGGTGATTTCTCCATCTCGGATTGTATGTGTTGGAGTATGGATCATTACCCGGGTTAGAGAATCCTTGAGCTGCATTCACATGCTCTTGGACTAACTCCGGAAATTGTGATGCCGAAGGTCACTCACTCAAGTCATGAGCAGGGCTCGCACAAATAACACATGCCTCGTGGAATTGAGGCTGAACTTGCTGGGTAGGGGCATGTCCCGTAGCTAATAATTGGTCCATCTTGCGAGACAATGCCTCTACTTGTTGGGCTAACTCTAGGTTTTGCCCAACCTCATAAATGCCCCCTCTTTTCGGGGCTCCAACTCTGAGTTCGGACTTGCTGCGAAGGCATGGTGAAGGAATTATCACTTAAGTTCTCAAACAATTGCCATGCCTCGGCATCATTTTTAGACATAAATGTCCCTACAGGGGCCGAATCCACCATTTGGCGATGTGGCTCAGTTAAGCCATAATAGAATGTTTGAACAAGTTGCCAATCAGGCACTTGGTGGTGGGGACACTGTTGGAGAAGGTCTCTAAGTCTTTCCCAAGTCTCATGGAATTGCTCGCCATCCATTTGAGCAAAGTTTGTGATGGCTCGCCTAAGTTGGTTGGTTTTACCTATGGGAAAGTACTTCTCTAAGAACCATTGCTGTAATTGGTCCCAAGTTGTGATTGAATTAGTAGGTAAAGAATTTAGCCAGTGTTTGGCTTTATCCTTTAACGAGAATGGAAACAATCGCAACATTAAGGCCTCATTTGTGAAATTCTGAATCTCACCGTCGAGCAAATTTCCAGAAATTCATTCAAATGCTTATAAGGGTCATCATGAGTTAGTCCATGGAATGATGGGAGTATTTGTATGGTGCTGGACTTAATCTCATAATGAGCAGCAGTGGTGTTGGGCAATTGGATGCATGATGGTGATGTATATGCGGTGGGTGTAAAGTAATCCTTAAGTGTCCGGTTGGGCACATTCGGGACATTAGGATCTGCCATCTCTAATGGCTCAATGTATGGATATGAATATTCAAGCCTAGGAACCCGGGCAAAGGCCCTAAGTCTCCTAAGGGTCCTTTCTAGTTCAAGGTCCAAACTCCACAATTCAGGGCGACAAGAACGACGCCCGTGCATACACTACCCAAACACACAACAAGTTCCGACTCTATGCACTGAGTTATGAAAGCAAAATACCAAAGGAAGAAATACTCACAGCGGTTTAACGAAAACGCTTTACTCGTCTTGCGAATGCTTGACGTGTAGACGTTGTCTCCAATCCCCAATTGAGATTTGACTTTCGTTTTAGCACTTTGGTGCTTTGCTTGTGAGTGTTTGCTTCTGTTTACTCACTTTAGTGCTGCGTTTTTTTTTTAGCTCGGCTGCGCTCCGCTTGCACTTCAATGATAGCTCCAATTTCAAACACTCTGCACACTTAGCAACACCAAAAGCATAAAATCCTAAACTAAAAATTAAAATAAGAATATAACTTTAAATTAACTAATTTCGCCAGAAGTCCCCGGCAACGGCGCCAAAATTTGATGGGTCGTTGAACACACCAAAAATAATCACTAAACTATACCAAATTCTATTAGAATAATGGCAAGTCCAGGTATCGATCCGTAGGGACTATTGTGAAATTAAACTAATTTAATTATTAAATTCCTAAATTAATTTTGATAAAAAGATTGAATGTTTATAACCTAATTTAAAAACAAATAAATTAAACTAAGGAATTAAATTATTAATAATAAATGAAATTGGTTTACTGAATTGGGAGAAAAATCCTAGGGTAGAGAATTCACCGCTAACCACATAATTAGGGTTTCTAATTGAAATCAATTATGCTATGGTTTGAACGGATTAATGTTTCGCAACTACAAGTTCGAAGCATTTGACAAGAAGATCATCACATTCAATGTACGAGCACGAACCATCTCAAGTAATACGAATCGTTCACTCTAAACTAAGGTAGTGATACGACTCGTTCCTCGTAGCATGATTTGTCCCATACCTTGAATGTGAAGGAAAAGAAAACAATTGTATGGATAACATTTAACAATCACAGAAAGTCAAATATTCAAAAGAATAATGAAAATTATATATAAAGAATTTCTAAAACACCATACAATGGTTCAAACCTTTACATAATATAAAATCAAGAAGAAAAACCTATTACATGGCTAGGGTTTCTTCAAAACCCTAGAAAAGATGACTAGCCACTCATGGAGGAGTGGAAAGAGGAAGATGGAGAAGAAGCCACCATGGAAGACATCTTGAAGCTTTTGCTTTCCTTCTCCTTTCCAAACCCTAGCCTCCCTCTTTAGGTTAAAACAGTTTCAGAACCCTAGAAAAGCCTTTTCCTTTTCCTTTTATACTTCTACTCACTTCCAATTAGGTTTAAAACATTAGTTTGACTTTTCCAAAAAAAGTCAACTCTGTCCAAATTTGGTCTTTTTGCCCATTTTATGCTCCGACGATGTACAACCTGATTGACATTTAACACACATAAATTATACGGTTTGACCAGCAAGTGAAGTTAAAAGATTCTAACTAACGGTCTCAATGATGTACATTTCGGCCTTAATCATTTCTCCTTTACACTTTATGTATCTGTTCACACTGTAAGCTTTCTACTTTGCACTTTCTGCATCTGTTCACACTGTGTTGATTACATACCTCTACATTATCCCTGCAGCTATGGGTCTACGTACACTTCCCGACTCTTGCCCCAGAGCCTGTAGATGAGATTCCATTGATGGTCCCATTTTCTTGAGTATACGATGGCCATCTCTGCCGTAGGACTCGTAAGCCCTTCATGTTTTTCCGTCAGTACTTTGACATGGTAGTAGTGCATGAGATAACTCGAAACACAGTTATTTTTGCTTTACAGCTATTTTGATTCATACATTAGCAATTGAAAGCAACTAATAACCTGTTCACTTTCCATTTCAGATCACATGGCAGCCCTGGACCACTATACCGACAGGGCTTCAAGCCTAGTACCATTTGGCTTGGGGCATTTCTCGCTATCATATTCTACTTAAGGGCCTGATTTGCCAAGCTTAGTTCCTAGGCGAGCGCTTCATATGCCATACCATGGGCCTGCCTATTTTGTTTATACCGATGGCACTGCTAGTGTCCATGAGAGCGACATACAAGCTATTTGCCAAGGAGGTGATCTAGTTCTTGGTAGGCTTGGAGGCAGAGTATTTCCATGTAGAGAGCGACTATGTAGCCTTTATCCAGACACACTTGATGCCGCCTCTGACCGGTGTTTGTAGGGGTGAGGGAGTGAGAGCTCCTGCCACGAGAGCGAGACGCAAAGTGACCCAGGTGAGCAAAGCCCGTAGCATAGGGGCTTCCCAGGTGAGGTAGGGGACCGCATGGCCAGAATTGCCTACTGCACTCACATGTTGGCGAAATACTAGAGAGGCCTATCAGATCCCGATTGAGCGCGCAACAACTGGGCATAGATACACCAGAGCCCAGGATGCACCATCGGTTTGTACCACATTTTTAGTTTTCCCATCTCTTTTTGATATTTGTTTGTTCTGGACATTAATCATTCCCAATGCATTTACAGGCACCTCCAGAATATACCGAGGATCTGCTTGAGCTACTAGCCTCATTTGAGGGTATGATATTGATGAGGGAGGCATTGCTCGACTTCCATGGCATTCAGGTAATTTCTTCAGTTTTCTTACATTCCAGTCATCAAATTTCCTTCGCACATCAAACCGACATGAGAACTTCCCACACTGCGATCCGCATCATCGAAATCTGCACTTTCATACTATATTTATACTCTGTACCTTACTTCAGCATATACTCATTCTGCTCCATACTTGCATCTGATACGCATACTGTGATTGACATATGACAACTGTCTTTTCAGGTCCCATCCATACTCAGAATCGCAAAGACCAGACTAGCAAGACCTCCTCCAAGAATGGGGAGAGAGAGAGAGAGAGAGAGAGAGAAAGAGAGAGAGAGAGGCTCCAGCGCACAGCCGAGGCCAAGCTAGGGGCGCCCGAGCTGAGAGTGGTCCTTCAGAGCCTATTCTAGACAATGACGACGTTGAGACTAGCGAGGCCGAGGATGCAGCGAGTCAGCATTCAGAGTCATCAAAGAGTGGAGATGATGACGCTAGCTCGGGTTCTGAGAGTGGGGATGCTGATGCTGAGGAGGGTTCCGAGGCGGAGTGTGGAGACAACTCCGGTTCAGACTCTAATTCTAATCCAAACACTGGTGCCAATAGAGATAGTGCCCCAGAGTCCCCTCCTCCGAGGAAGAGGACGAAGAGGGCCTTTAGATCCTGAGATGACTGGCGCTGATCTTTGTATTTTTGCTTAGTTTCTTTTGGCTTATAGTGTTAACACATTGTACAGCTTCAGATAAGTTTTATTTTCTCTAAAAACTTGTACTGCACCCTTATGTAAAAATAACCATGATCAGAATGAAAACTAAGTTTTTTTTGAAAGAGTGTTATATTTTGCATCATGAGCACCGCATTGCATGAAAAAAGAGATTGAATTTGATAACGAAAACCGAATACTTGTATTGTCACAACAGTCTGAATCAGGTAACGAACCAACCAACAGCTGACATATAAACAAAGCACTATACAACTCGATAAGCAAAATAACTCAATAAACAACAAATACAACTCGATAAACTTGTTAAAAGAAAAAAAAAAGAAACAAAATGGACTCAACACAAGACCTCAAGACACACAAACAACAGAGCAAAACACATGCACCCAACATTATCCTTCACAAAAAAGGACAGCAAGTATGAGAGGAAGGTTGCCGGCCATAAGTGGTGAATATCGGCCACATATCGGCTGTGAGGGGTGGCATGCCGGCCATCTATACCTCTTGGCGGCCATCAATGTGTAGGACCTCCACATTGTTGACACCTGGTTTCCACCCACTGCCTTATCTTCCACAAAAGGCTGAGCTTCATGATTTCTTCATTTCAACTGCAAATTCTTCACAAATGAAGCCATTTTTCGTCGAAAAATTCTCTGATTAGATTACAACTTTGGATGGCTTCGAAAAGGTGAATTTCCAGGGTTTTGGCATAAATGCACTATTCCTGCTGAGTCGTTCTCCACTTTGTTTTCAGTTCCTTCATGCTGCTACTTGTAGACGCGCCCTTGGGCCTTTCTTCTACAATTCAGACTCCCTTGTTTTGTTTGTTGCGGTTCTAAATCTTGAACCAAAGAGCCCAACTCTGGCAAATCGTTTTGAAGAAAAACAGATTTTGAAAAGAAGTGCCAAACATGGACTGCTTTGCCAGATTACAGAGTCGCCACCTAAATATTTTAAAATGGGAAATTTAGAAAACCCTGACTCGGTGCCGAAGGCCACGTGTCCGTCATTACCAAAGTGTCTTGGCTCGGGAGCTTGGGTACGATCGGGGAAGGTCAGCTATGAGTACCCCCTTTCGCCCGGTCCGAAGACCAGCCTCTACTAACCGTGATATCTGTGTTTGAAAACATTACACGCTCTTATTCCAATTATTAGCCTAGAATTACTATGTTATGCGCACAGCAAACAAGTATAGACTAGATCGCCTAATTTGGAAACAAACATTGCATATCCGTTCGTTTTGAAAATGCTTTGGAATTTGCTACTCGCAAGTAGGCTAAAACACGGATTTCAATGAGTTTTCCAACTCAAGCAACCCAACCTCCACCCACAGGCATTCAAACAGTTTATCTCACATAAGCACTTAGCCGCATGGTAAGCATACTGTCATGGCAACATTCACACGCATGTGGTATGCTAAAGCGTAAAATACTTACATCGTACTCCGTGCCAAAACAAGAAACTAGTTAGCAGACATGCATGACCTAGTTCATGTTAAGTGGCTAATGCAACACAGGCGAAGATGCAATTTAGAGTAGGCTCGGCTAACCCTAAAATGTCACGTGAAATGCAATCATTTGATGCACGTATTCAAGTTGGAATTTAGAATACAATGCAGTTTGTATGATGTACCGAACCCGATGCATGTCAACAAATGCATGGATGCACGCATGCATGGCATAAGGTATGCTAAAATAAACGTGCCCTAATCTACCATCAAAAGCGGGGAAATAAAAGGGAGAAAGAAATGGGGGTTGGAAGACATACACACCACTCACCCACACTTATTACAAATATGCCCTCACACGGAGGGACCAAAAGAATATACAAACCCAAATAATACAATCCGAATACGAAATAAATAAATTATTACAAAATTTCTAATTATCAAATTAAATTCAATATAAAAAGGAAGGGGCCTCAGCCCAGCCTCGGGATGCGCGAATGATGCATGCTCGAATCCAACTTGCCCGGAAAACCCACATCGCACCACTGCTGCCTCTGTTTCCACTGCCCTGCCTTTCTAGAAAATTGCCAAAGTCCCAGGGCATCTTCCAAATGAACTGCAGTACACCGCCGGCTAGAGGAAATGACCACCGGCTGCTTAAATTGACCACCGGCTGCTCTGGAGGCTATCGGCTGAAAATATAGTGCCGGTCGGCACATTATACTGCCGGTCGGCAGAAGGTTCCTGCAAGGGACAGTTTGACAGCAGCAGCAGACCAGCAATGCATGGCATGGGTTTTTAGGCATATGTAAGCACGGCCAATGCTTCCCTATCATGCTTGAGACTCAAGGGAGCATGACCCTTGGTTCTTGGGCCATCACTTATGCATGTTGATGCATGACGGCCTAAGGAACCAAGGTTTGCATTTTAATGTAAAAATGCATGCAAATACACAAATGAAACCAAGGCTTTATCATGTGTTGGTCAAGGGCCTTGGTGACCAAGAATTGAAATAAGTTGCACCACTTGTAGTGTGAACTTCTTTCAACCCTTACACTTGGTTTGACACCCCAAACCAAGACATGGAATGCATGTATGCAACAAGGCTCAACAATGCAACAATAATGCGAAAATGCAAGGTATACCCAAATGCAATGCAACATGATGTTAAGTGTGCAATACTAGGCATGCAAAATGCAAGGTGTAGTGCAAACAAGGACACTTAAGGCAATGGGAATGACATGTAGTAATACTTAATGACTCAATTAAGCAACCACCATGAGGTAAGCATGCAATGGTGATTTTAACTACAATGGGGCAGCCTTCAAATCTCCCCAAAACAATGGCAAAACATGCCCAAAATGGTGACCAATACTCATGCAAACATGCGAGTCAAATGGCTTAAGGTTAAGGCACAAAAAGGGAACACCCTTCCACCACTACTAAGGCCAATCATGGCATGAATTATATAAGCAAAAACAGAGTTCCATCATGCATAAACACGCCCAAAAACCTTAGTGTGACAGCCCCAAAATGCTCTAAACAAGACAAGGGTGTAAATGGCCTATTCCTAGGCATAACATTACAATATTTCAAAGCATGAATGAGATGATAAAGGGAAACTCGTAGGTATGATATAAGGACTGAAATATGATCTAAAATGATGCCAAATCATGAGATCAAGGTAGGCTAAACATGTTAGGGACTCACACACCCAAAGCTTACAAGCCAACAAGCAAGACAACAATACCAAACATGCCAAACATGGCAAAAACAAAGGCTAATGACCCTTTTATGACAAATCAGGATCAAATGCTATAACATGCAAGGCTAAAACATGAGGATATGGTAGGTTAATGACATGGCACACTTCCAAGCGAAGTAAAGCATTACAAAGCAAGTATGAGAGGCATGTTAAGGGCCATAAATCTAACCTAAAACATAGGCATAACATATCATATTAACCACTAATATGCTCTGAAATGAAGCCAAAACCAACCATGCACACATGCTATTCTTTAGGTCAAAAAGCAAAGGCAAGCAAGGGACAAAGGGGAGAGGGGTGTCCCTCCCCTATATGAGACTTCAAGACACCTTCCTTACCACTGAAAATCCACTGATTTTCAGTGGTGAGAAGACCAAAAACACCAAGTAAACAAAGCCTCAAGAAAAAGGGGCTAAAATGGCCAAAGCAAAGCCTAAGAGGGTGAGTCTTTACTCAAACCACAAAATGACCTTAATGAAGGTTCAAGAGCAAGTAAAAACAAGATTTTTTTCAGTTATAAACAAAGCTCAAAACACAAAGCAAGAGGGGTAGAAACTAGTTGCAAGAATGGGGAAATTAAAGTAAAGAGTTTACCCTTGAAGATCCTTTGAAGAACAGGTGGTCCAGCCACTCTCTAGTGATCAAAGTCAGTCCAAAACTTCAACAAACAACCCTCTAAGTCTCTTAATCTCAAGCTAAGGTGTGATGGTGTGTGTAATGGTGCAAAAGTAAGGTAAAACACACCTTTTAGGCTTAGAGCACACACACAAGGATGAGAGAGATGGAAAATATAGAGAGAGATATATGAGCACTGGTTTTTGGTCTCTTAAAATGGCTAACCCCCCAACCAAGAAGACAAGGCCTCCTCTTATGGAGGAGGCAATCTTGTAAACTTAGCAACTAAGCAAACAAGAGGCTCATCCCTCCATACACGTGTATAGAGGGGAAGAAAGTGGTAGACAGCTGCTTAAAAATATCTCAAAAAGCAACTGCACAGTAGCCGGCCGGCAAAGAGTGTCACTTTGACAAGATTTACTGCCGACCGGCACAAAAGAGTGCCGACCGGCACAATATAGTGCCGGTGGCAACACCAACCAGCCGGTGGCCTCTAGCCACTGCCGGTGGTGTGTGGGGATGCCTCACAAAGCATTTCCTGCCCTTCCAAGGCAAAACACAAGTGTTTGGTGCGAAACCAGACACGAAAGAGTCGAGTTCGGAGATCCTGAGGCAAGGCGCGTAGCCGAGAACTCCGGGAACTCCAAACAAACACAAATATGGATAATCACCAGGTGTTCAAGCGGTGACGTCCAAGTCTTGAGGACGGTCAAAAATGGGGTGTCTACAGTTGCCCATCTTTGACAGAACTCGAAATTCATAACAATGACGGGAGTGAATGTCAAAGCCCAGAGACGACCCATTTTTGACAAGGCCGAAGACTTGGACAAACATGCAAGACAAAACAAGGTATGCCCAAGGGGGCAAAATGCAAGACGATGCAAGAAGCCGAGCATAACTTATGATCATGCAAAGAAAGCTGTAATGAAGCACGCATGCAACAGTTATAAGCCAGCGTATGCCAATCTACACTACAATGCAGAAAGGATGTGAGAGAATTATGCAATTCTCAAAACGTCTCACGCGGAGGATACAATACCTGTGCGGCTCGTCCGGTTGCACCGGCCTCAAATGAGCCGTACATACAATATCGTGCCTGCAAAGAAAACGAACTTAACAGGTACAATGTTGTTAGTACCATGCATGACAAGCGGCTGAAAGTGCGTGACAATGCATGCAATGTGTACAGCAAGATAGCAGGATTGAACACATGTGAGTAAAGCAATGCACACGTGCACGCAATGTATATAGAAAGGAACTTGAACACATATCAGTAAAGCAAAGCACGCAAACAATGCAATGTGTGTATAGAGAAACTTGAACACATGTGAGTAAAGCAAAGCACGCATGCAATGTGTATAAAAGTGGAACTTGAACACATATCGGTAAAGCAAAGCACGCATACAATGCAATGTGTATAAAGGTGGAACTTGAACACATATCAGTAAAGCAAAGCACGCATACAATGCAATGTGTATAAAAGTGGAACTTGAACACATATCAGTAAAGCAAAGCACGCATACAATGCAATGTGTATAAAAGTGGAACTTGAACACATATCAGTAAAGCAAAGCACGCATACAATGCAATGTGTATAAAAGTGGAACTTGAACACATATCAGTAAAGCAAAGCACGCATACAATGCAATGTGTATAAAAGTGGAACTTGAACACATATCAGTAAAGCAAAGCACGCATACAATGCAATGTGTATAAAAGTGGAACTTGAAACTGATCGTGGTAAACATGATGCTGGAATGCAACGTATCGCAACTCAATATGATTGAAATGATTTAGAGAATTCACAAGATATAAAAGGATACGGGAAGGGACATCCTTCGCATGTCCCGAGCATCGCTCACAACAATTGTGGTACGAGGTCAACTCGAAGCTCTACTTATGTTCTGAAGGTGCAATTTCTTGGACTGCCTTAAGTGATGAAGGTGCCAAATCACAAGACTGACCCGAACAAGGGCGCAAAAGGTACGATGACCGAAAGGGGGAGGTTACCGGTGTCAAACCCAGCACTCTGCTACCCTGCTATTCTTCTGCTTTACTTTCCTTTTTACTAGGAGTTTAAGTACATTGCACTGCTTCGGGCAGGTCTTATTTCTCAAGAGCATGTGTTTTTTTTGTACAAAAAAAAAATAAAAAATAAAAAATAAATATGATGGAAATGAAACAGCTGTTTGTTCAAAAGGTGTTACATTTGCGTGTTCTATGCATCGCATCGCAAGGTATCACGCAACAATGTGACTGAAATTGAAACTGTGTTTTGAAAACCAAAGCATCGCATCGTAATAATCAGGTAGTAAACCAATTACAACTCGATAAGCAAAACATGGGGACTCAGCAAACTAGCCAAATGCGAGTACACCTTGATAAACATTACAAAGACTCAAAGAGAGTGAAATACAACTCGATAAGCAAATATGCAACAACTCGATAAGCAAATGGGCGCGCCCTCGTAAGAATTGATCACCGGAGGGTACCGAAAGTGATGGGATCTTCCAAATTCCTAGCATAAACAGCTCAGAGGTCAAGGGGGAGAGCCACCGGCCTAGTAGAAAAGCTACCGGCCTTGAGGAATGGCCATCGGCCGGAAGAAAGATCCACCGACCAAAATAGATGGCCGGTCGGCACTAAACTGTCAGCACCAGCAGAATGTTGACATTTGTCCTTCATTCAACCTTATCTTCTTCAAAAGGGTCTCAACTTCGTGGTTCTCTTCATTTCCACACTGATTTGCTCCAAATGGAAGAATTTCTTGCCCAAAATCTTGCAACTTGGATTAATAACTTGGATGGCTCGGAGAAGCTAAATTTTCGGGCTTTCGGCATAAACGCACTATTCACTTTGCGTCGTACCCCACTGCATTCTCCATTTCTCCGTGCCGCGGCAAGGTTCTGGAACCCGGTAACACATGTCTTTAGCTTTAGCGGGCAAGAGGTGTGTCCCACTTTTGAAGATTTCCAAGCTCTAATGAAATCCGAGCGCGATGAGGAGATCCTGCCCCAACTTCGTTTTGGCCATGCTCAAGCCTTAGGACAAATGTGTGGGCTCTCAATGCCCGATGCTCGTTCTCTAATTTGTGACGGGACATTAGATGTTCCGAGCTTGGTTTGTCATTTTTCCGAGACCGGTGATCGCGGCGACCATCACTGGCAAGGTTTTTGGCGACACGCCCTCTGTCTATGCCTGCTTTCCCATTTTCTGTTCATCTCTAGTTCCGGAGGGCCCAGTGTCCGGTTGATTGAAGTTGCCCAAGGCTTGAAGGAGGGCAAAAGCTGCATCGCCATGGTCCTGGCTGAGACATTGCTGGGCTTAGACGCCTTTTATCGTCGAGAGACGATCAGATTAGCAGGGAGTCCACTATTACTGCAGGTAGTGTTTCCCACCCAATCTCACATTTATGTTTGCTTACATCACTCGGCCCTCAAGCTCGGTTTTTCTCACAAAAACCCTTTTTTCACTTTTCTCTCAACTTACTCCTCTCTATTCTTTATTCTCACACTTTTCATCCCTCCCCAGGTATGGTTGATGGATAAACTGAAGGTTGTGGACTCTTGCCCATCATATTCAGCTCGTGGCTACTTCTTCAGGCGACGCCTAGTCAACGCCCTTGATGAGGGTTGGTGGTTTGAATGGATGTGCAATTTATCCGCGGACCGCATTGCTTGGCGATGCCCTTGGCTCAATCTCCCAATGATGAGTTACAGCATGACCCGTCAACCCGGAATCCAATTGATTGGCTTGACTCACTGTGTCTTCTACTTCCCATTCCGTATCCTGCGCCAGTTTGGTCATAATCAGACTTGTCCGCCGGAAGGGATAGAGTACCCGGTGACATTCCCGATTTGAGGCGCACAGCTGGCCTAGTATGCCACAGCATGGAGGACGAGAGAACTCCTGGCCCCCGCTCCCGCTTTCAGTTGCACTTTGTTTGATGAGTGCTTGGATTGGCTTAATGAAGTGGCACATGAGGGGCCCACTTTGGCATCAGAGGCTTCGACCGGCTCTGGGAGGGGGCGCAGGGACGTTTGACTTGACCATGCCCCAGATTTATTGTTTTATTAGTACTTTCAAGTTTTCTCTATGAATGTAATAAAAAGCAACTTCAATTGTATGCAAGAGCAAGAGAACTCTATTTGAAATCAATGAAATTGAAGGTTGTGGTACTAAAAATTTTCCGTTTTGGTCCAGAAATGGTCTTAGTTGTAAAAAGATTTATTTGAACAAAGTCATCTTCATTAAAACTTTTCAAAACTATTTTTCGATATGGATCAGAACTGGACATGCCTGAGATCTGTCACTGAGATGCACAACCCCGGATCCTAGCAACTGGAAAGTTGCCCCTTGTCTGAATGGTACCATGGCACTGTACGGTAACGGAAAGTTGCCCCTAGTCTGAATAGCACTGTACCGGAGATTGCGACAAATGATGATGGGCAAAGATAACCAAGATGATCAAATGGACAAAGTTGATCGGGGAAGAGTTTATGGCTAAACTTCAGGACGAAGCTGCCTACGTATCCCAAAGATGGGAATCAAGCCTTACGTAGTTCAGGCTTGGGTTCACTCGAGTATTTTCACTCTCCTTTTTGCGCTCTAACTTTTGCCAAGGCCGCCCTTTGCGGGTTTTCAACCTTGCGAGCTCAGTTTTTATACTTTTTAATTTTTTGTGCTTTGAGTTTTGCCGAGGTCGCCCTTTCGGGTTTTCGGCCTAGCGAGCCTCTCAGGGGTAATATTTCTTCAACTTGTCCATGTTGATCGGTTGGGAGAACTCTAGGCCATCTAGGTCCATTAGAACCATAGCTCCACCTGACCAGATAGACTTGATGATATAGGGACCCGTCCAATTGGGTCTGAACTTGCCCCTTGGGTCATGGATGGGAGCTCGGCTGTCTTTGAGTACCAAATCTCCTTCCTTCAAATTCCTGGACTTAACCTTCTTGTTGAAAGCCCGGGCAATTCTGCGTTGATATCCTTGGACATGGTACAGTGCTTTTAATCTCCTTTCATCGAAAAGCATGAGTTCCTCGAATCTGCTCTGTTGCCAATCTACCTCGGCTATCTGACACTCAGCCAATACTCGTAGAGACGGAACCTCAATCTCTATAGGTAGGACGGCCTCCATTCCATATACCAAGGAATACGGAGTCGCCCCGGTAGAAGTTCTAATTGAAGTTCGGTAGCCCCACAGAGCAAACGGCAACTTATCTGGCCAGTCTCGATAGGTTTCCACCATCTTCTGCAGTATGTGCTTGATGTTTTTGTTGGTGGCCTTAACTGCTCCGTTGGTCTGCGGCCGATACGTAGACGACTTATGAAAAGCCACATTATACTTTTCCAACAAATCAATCACCTCCTTCTTGAAGTGAGAACCATTGTCCGAAATAATCTCATTTGGGACTCCATAATGGCAGATAATGTTGTTTCTGATAAACTTTGCGACATGCGAAGCTTTCAGGTACGGCATAAGATTGGGCCTCGACCCACTTCGTAAAGTAATCTATTGCTACCAAGATATACTCATGCCCATTCGACCCCTTCGGAGTAACAGCTCCAATCACATCGATCCCCCAAACTGAAAATGGCCATGGCGACGTCATGTTGTACAGCTTTGACGGCGGGATGTTCATGCGGTTTGCGTGAATCTGGCAGTTGTGGCATCGCCGAACAAAGTCGATGCAATCTTCCTCCATGGTAGACCAGTAGTAGCCCTGTCTGAGGATCTTTCGTGCCAGCATCACCCCATTTATATGTGCCCCACATTCTCCTCCATGGATGGCCTCCATCAGTACCCGCTTCGGCTTCCACACACAGCTTGTGCATTCCCAGATGACCTCTTTTGTACAACTTACCTCCGCAGATAATAAACTGAACAGCCATTCTTCTAATTGCCCTCTTGTCCTTGGCATTTGCCCCTGGTGGATATGCCTCCTTTTCCAAGAAGTTCCATATATCGTGATACCAAGGGTTGTTATCCTGCACTTCATCTATGGCAGAGATTGACTCGTAGGCTGGTGCAAATTTCTGGTCAATAATGACTGGACGCATCCGGACCCCAGATGGGATGTCTATCATGGAAGATAGAGTTGCTAGCGAATCTGCAAACCTGTTGTTCTCTCTTACTAGGTGAGTGAAATTTAGCTTTTCAAACCGAGGAATTAACAAATCCAAGGTCTGGTGGTAAATTATCATCTTTTCCTCTTTTACTTTCCAATCTCCTTTAGCTTGGGACACAACTAGGTTCGAATCCCCAATGACGTCCAATCGCCTTGCCCCTAGTTCTAGGGCCGCTTCTAGACCGGCAATACATGCCTCATACTCTGCCTCATTGTTTGAGACTTTGAATCGAAGCTTGAATGCTAAAGGGATACGGGAATCGTCAGGTGCTATCAGCAACACTCTTATCCCGTACCCGTATTGATTTGACGCTCCGTCAAAATACATCGTCCAAGTTTCATCTTCGATATGCAGAATAGCTTCATCTGGGAATAGGTACTCAACCGCTTCATCCTCTTCAATCGGGTGGTCGGCAAGGAACTCTGCTACCGCTCTCCCTTTTACGGACTTGCGCGTCAGATACTTGAGATCAAATTCGAAGAGCAACAGCAGCCAACGAGCTAGCCTACCCGTAAGTGCTGGTTTCTCGAAAAGATATTTGATGGGATCAAGTCGTGAAACCAACATTACAGAGTGAGCTAATAGGTAGTGCCGCAGCTTCCTGGTAGCCCATACCAAGGCCAAACAAGCCTTCTCGAGCGGAGTGTAGCGGGTCTCATAATCCAGCATCTTCTTGCTCAGATAGTAGTTGGCCCTTTCCACTTTATCTTCCGACTCTTGTGCGAGCATGCAGCCCATCGTAGTTTCGGTCACTGATAGGTACAATATCAACGGTTTCCCTGGCTTTGGTGGTGACAACACGAGCGGGTTCTGTAGATATTCTTTAATCTGTTCAAATGCAGCTTGACATCGGTCGTCCCATTGGAACTTCTTTCCTTTCTTCAGAAGACCAAAAAGTGGTTCACAAGTTAAGGTTAGTTTTGAGATGAACCGCCTTATGAATTGCACTTTACCCAGAAAGCCTCGCACCTCCTTTTCAGTCATTGGTGGGGGCATTTCTAAGATGGCCTTGATTTTGGAAGGGTCGACCTTGATACCCCTTTGTGTAATCAGAAATCCCAGCATCTTTCCCGCTGTAACACCAAACGTGCACTTCTGAGGATTCAACCCAAATGGCATCACTCTGTAACAATATGTACCCCACGGGGTGGTAAAAGCGGTCTTTTCCCGGTCTTTGGGTGCCATTACTATCTGATTATAGCTTGAGAAGCCATCCATAAACGAAAGCAAAGCATGCCCCACAGTGAAATCTACCAACTCGTCGATATGCGGCAAGGGAAAGTCATCCTTTGGACTGGCTCTGTTCAAATCCCTAAAATCCACACATACCCGGATTCTGCCATCCTTCTTCGGCACTGGAACAATGTTGGAAAACCAGGTCGGGTATTCGGATACCAGCAGGAAGTCTGCATCAATCTGCTTGGTGACCTCTTCCTTGATCTTGATGGCCCAATCAGGGCGGATCTTTCTGAGCTTCTGTTTGACAGGTCGGGCCTCGGGGTCAAGAGGGATCCAGTGCTGTACAATCTCATGATCGATTCCAGGCATGTCTTCGTAGGACCACGCGAAAACATCTTTGAAATCTTTTAATAAAGCGACTAAGCGCTCGCGTTCCTCTGAAGACAACGTGGACCCGATCTAGACCAGCCGCGGGTCCTTCTCAGTACCAATGTTCACGGTCGTGATTTCATCCATTAAGGGTTTAACAAACCTCTCTTGCTCTTGTTCAATTAGTCGTTGCAAAACCGGAGGAATTTCGTCCTCGTCGTTTTCATCAAAATTTTGAAAGTCCTGATTTAAGCAATAAACCAAAGGCACAGAAAAGTACTCGGAAACCATACCACCTCATTCTCATTAGATACTTCGAACTGGCCCAATTCTTCATATAACAGACTCAAAAGAGAAAGAAAAGACGACCTAGACAGATCAGGCATCCGTTATCACCCCAGAATACCGAACTCAGACTCAGAAGCTGAACCCGATTCCGACTCACAAGACTCGGTGGAATCAGATTCCGCCACTACCGACTTCGGTCGCTTGACAAAAATCCCTCCTCGTATTGCCAGGTGAGGGAGGGTGCGATGGATGCATCCAAAATAGCTGATGGTAGGCCCGCAGCCATTTCATCTCCGATCATGGACACCGAGGAGTCATCCCCCAAGCACAACTGGTCGATCAAAGGATCTGACAGTAGACATGCCAGTGCTACCCCCATTTCAAACTCTGTGTCCGCAGACTCCAAATCCTTGCTATGTTTGACCTCAACTGTTGGGTCTGTCTGCTCTTCAGCAACATCATCCCTAGATAACTGCAAGTCGAAGAAAATTTCAAATCCCGGCATGCGTTTCTTTTCTTCATTCAGCCATGGCTCCGGAAAACCACAGAATGGAAAATCTTCCCCCTCCTGGACGAAGCGTCCGTTCAGGGTACCCTGGATGGGCCGATGCATCAATTCAAAAGGTTTCCCCATCTGTTTTGCTTTGGCTCTTCCCGCTATCTCTTTTCCTTTTCTTACCCAATCTTCCTTGGTGGGCAGATAACCCAAACCGAAGGTGTGAGGGTTGTGCGGCACTTCGGCCAACGTTGCAATGCCCTTACGGCCGCTCTTCCCTAATCCCATCCCGGGGATGTGTTGGAGTTTGTTCATGAGGTACACTGCTTGAGCACTGACGTATATTTCTTCGTTAGCGGCCATGATATTCTGTACAACTTGAGCCTCGGCCAAGGTAAAACCTGATATGAACACATCTTCCATGCCGTGCTCGATTTCTAGTACAGGAGTAGATACTTCCGGTGGTGGGTGGATTGATAAATTCCCAAAGACAATGGCTACTCCCTTTCCATAGGGGTATTTCACCATTTGATGCAAAGTAGATGATACTGCCTTCACTTGATGCAGCCACGATCGCTCCAAAAGCAAATTAAAAGTTGCGGGAACTTCTAGAACATGGAAATCTATCTCGTGTCGTGCTGCCCAACCTTTGTCTGAATTTTAACTGTTCCCATTACTTCTCTACTTGTGTTGTCATATGCCCGGATGACTTGGGTTGTTGGTATGAAATCTACAGTTTTTAAGCCAATTGCATACGCCGTCCTTGCTGGGCAGACGTTGATGGTAGACTCGGTATCGACAAGTACCACTGGTATCCACTTATCTCTACATTCCACAGAGATGTAGAGGTTTATTAGATTTACGCCTCGCGGAAGTTCTTTGTCTGAAAAGGTCAATGTCGGGGAACCTCCTCCGGGAAAAACCAGTCCAACCAGCTGCTCTGGCATAGTCTCTATGGAGAGTTTGGCCTTATCCATGGCTGTCAAAACGGCCTGTTTGTGTACTCGCGAGGCCATGAGCAGTCCCCAAATGGAGATGTCTGCTTGTATCTTTTTCAGCTGTTTGAGTACAGCTTCTTCCTCGAGTTGCTTCTCCTTTTGCTTCTCGGCTTCCCTATCCTTCCCTGAGGCCTCTGGTTGATCCAGGTTTGGGGGTTTGAAATACCGCCCACTCCGTGTCATGTGGTCAACCTCTCCAAGGTACCAGGTGTTATCGGGTTGGCTATTCCCCCAATCTTCATCCGTGTGGGCAAGACATAGGTCCTCATCTTCCCACCACATTCCATCATGGTGAGCAGACACTGTCGGCTCTCGTATATCGTTCTGCGCCGCATGACATCTTCCATCCACATGCTGCGGTATTCTCGGTTCTATGCACCTAGCTTTCAACTCCACGTGGGCCTTCGCCTTCTGTCTCTCGGAATCTTCAAAACTTGCCCGTTCGACATAACATTTGTTCAATAACTTCCGCACTCAAAATACTCCAGTCCCGAGCGAAATTCTTGACACCAGCGCTCTCCGGCGATATGTTCTGCTCTTCGACCCTTCCGGCCGTCGCTGATATCCTCATTCTCTTGGCTCTGCTTTCTGCTGAAATTCTCCTACCACATCGGGCTGATCGTCCAACCACCCGGTAACATCCGCTGAATCCTCATAATCGAACCACGCAATTGCCGAGTCTTCTGGGTATTGGTCACTGTAAAATTGGAGATCGGCCAGATCCTCCCCTACAGCTGTTACATCATCTGTTCCCTGTCCCAGACTATCCCCTTGGATTACACACAACTCTCCCCCTGTTGGCAATTCTACTCTGGGCCCATCTTGGCTTTTCGATGAAATGTAGTCACTCGGACTATATATCTTCTCAACGTAACTCCCAGATTTCGCAAACTCTGACTCAACAACCTGTTTCTCCTCTAGAATCTCCCTTCCCCTGTTCTTGGCGGTCACCGCCGCTGGCCTGGGTTGGGTCATGGAGATATCCATCATGCACAAGTCGGTGCAATCGGGAAGAAACACCTCCGGTTTAGGCAGGTGGGTAGGTGTGATATAGCTACTAGGGTCGTAGGACACGGCCCCAGTATGGATGAAATTAAGCCTTTTGGGTGGTGGAGCTTGGTTATGTGCGGGGAGTGGGTTTGTAGTAACATTAGGTTTTTCGGGGGGCAAGATCACCCCGTTATCAATAAGATCTTGAATTTCATGGCGTAGCAAATGTAGCACTGGTCGGTGTAATACCGTCTTCTTGGTGAAACGCACAATACTTGGCTGGGTTATGGGTAGGGGGAAGTTTTTTTGGTAGGGGCCGCAGCTCCAGGGGCTTCAAGTGCCCTTTTTTGATCAAAACCCCCAGAGCTTTGGATAGGGGCATATAAAGTGGGGCGAAGGTTCTGGTGTTTCTGGGTGGGTATTTGGTTGTTTGCGGGTTACTTCCGGACGCTAGGAAAATGGTGCTAGCCAGATTTTTTTTTTGGAGGGGGGTTGGCGGTGACCATGCTTACTTCGGTGGCTCTCGTAGTAGCGGCGCCACTCGGGCCTACATTGCTACCACGATTGAAAGTTCGTCGGGGTTGCTCCCGGTCATTATCAATCAAGCCTTGCTTCAAGGCATCTTCAATCTGCACTCCCATTTCATGTAGGTCAGAAAAAGTAGGAAATGGGAGTACTATCATCTTTGGCATCAACTTCGGCTGAAGATTGCGCACAATCATTCGAATCTGGTCTTTGTTTGTAGGCCTCAAGGTCATCATCGAAGCCTTGGCCCTCCATCTGGTTACAAACTCTGAAAAACTCTCCTTAGGCTCTTGTCTAGTCGTCTCGAGATCACGGGTCGTGATCTCAATCTGTGTATTATACGAATACTGTGCGATGAAGGCCTCAGCCATTTTGTCCCAATTCCTCTTGACGTCATCTTCTAGCTTAGCGTACCATATGGCCGCCACACTCGACAGGGTCCGGCCAAACAGCGACAGCTTCTGTAGTCTGGTGAGGCCCATTGGCCTTAGAACATCTGAAAACAGTCTTAAGTGTACCATGGGGTCCCCGGACCCGTCAAATCGATCAATATGAGGCATTTTGAATCTGCAGGCAACAATTTGCGTCGGTGTAACCATCTTCAATGTCGGGGATAGTCTTGACCCCTTGGGATCTCTTGAACAACTTTTCAAGCTTGCTCAACTTTAGTGCGGTGGGATCAGTCTCGAACTCAAAGGGATAGTCCGGTAGGTTGATGGGTGTTTTTGATAGCTGAGGTTGGATTTGAGGTAAGGTTGGAGGTGGGGGTGGTCCTGTGGGCAGCTCTGTATCAGTCTGAACATTGGCTGTCTCCCCGACATTAGGAACTCCTGGTAGGGAAGGAGCTTGATGCGAAGCGGATGCTCCGGTTTGTTGCTCTAGCCTGGCAATTGTTTCTGTCTGTTCCCTCACAACTGTGGCCTGTTGTCTGGCGAAATCTGCCTAACGGACAACATCTTACTACATTGCTTTCATGCTTTCTTGAAGGTGGCGCACCATCTCCTCCAAACTAGCCATGCTATCCTGCTCTGGTTGGATTACTGGTATGTATTCTCTCTCTGTTGGTGACACAGAATCCTGATCCCTACTGAACACAGGTGGGGTAGATAAAGCCCTCTGAACTGACTGCTGTACTGATGTCCTCTGCCTGACTGACCTCCGTCTAGTAACCAGGGGTAGCGAGTAGTACATTGGTTGTCCGTCTATCAGATCCTCAGATCGAAGGAGTCGATGGCCTCTAACCCAGGGTGCTTGGGAGATATCTATCGGGTCGGTAGCAATCGTGCTCAACTACCTAATAAAAAGATAAATAAAGCGTATAAATAAACAGACAATTGGACAGCACAACGGCATAAAATAAACATGCAACACACGGTTTGGATAACATGCTGAATTCGATACACTGTTCCTCAAATACTGATCACTGTTTCTGAATCATTGCCCTCAAGTCTGAACCTTGTACCCACAGATAACTGATTTCCCAAAATACTGTTACTGGTGCCCTCAGGCCGGATACCCAATCTTGCAAACTGATATGTGTGTTCCTGTAGAGATACACTCTAAAAGCACATAGCAGGTAAAAGAGAGCCAATACACCCCTATGTTGGGGTAGGGTTTCCCTGTCTTATTTTGTCAGGAACTAGGGTTTCACTACGCACACAGCGGTTTCAAACAACCTATATCGGGTAAGCAACCTGTCCTAGTTTGGAATGGTCACTATGGATCCGAATATGCACTAGGTCGAATGGTCAAAAAGGGTGCCCCGGTAAAACCGGGGTTTATGTTCCCATACTTGCAGAGCCCGCAACCGGTCAGCCTTATGGACATGCCTTGACAAGACAAGCCTCCAGTAAACATCTCAGGAATAGCAGATGGCCAACACGGTGTCCTAGGCGCACCAATGCACATGCAATGCAAAGAAACACATAAGTGTAGTCAAAACAGGATATCACGAGTTCGGGTCAAGCTCTCTAAAATCCCAGAGTCGCTGAAAGCGTAGGCCTTGGGCCTCTTTCTTCTGATTCGGACTCCCTTGTTTTGTTTGTTGCGGTTCTAAATCTTGAACCAAAGAGCCCAACTCTGGCAAATCGTTTTGAAGAAAAACAGATTTTGAAAAGAAGTGCCAAACATGGACTGCTTTGCCAGATTACAGAGTCGCCACCTAAATATTTTAAAATGGGAAATTTAGGAAACCCTGACTCGGTGCCGAAGGCCACGTGTCCGTCATCACCAAAGTGTCTTGGCTCGGGAGCTTGGGTACGATCGGGGAAGGTCAGCTATGAGCACCCCCTTTCGCCTGGTCCGAAGACCGGCCTCTACTAACCGTGATATCCGTTTTTGAAAACATTACATGCTCTTATTCCAATTATTAGCCTAGAATTACTATGTTATGCGCATAGCAAACAAGTATAGACTAGATCGCCTAATTTGGAAACAAACATTGCATATCTGTTCGTTTTGAAAATGCTTTGGAATTTGCTACTCGCAAGTAGGCTAAAACACGGATTTCAATGAGTTTTCCAACTCAAGCAACCCAACCTCCACCTACAGGCATTCAAACAGTTTATCTTACATAAGCACTTAGCCGCATGGTAAGCATACTGTCATGGCAACATTCACACGCATGTGGTATGCTAAAGCGTAAAATACTTACATCGTACTCCGTGCCAAAACAAGAAACTAGTTAGCAGACATGCATGACCTAGTTCATGTTAAGTGGCTAATGCAACACAGGTGTAGACGTCCCTAAACGCCCCGGGAGGGTTAAGTCCCGTTCCGTCTGTATCGGGGTCACTACAGTTCGGACTCGATTTGTGTCGGTTCTAAATCTGAACCAAAGAGTCCAAATCCGGCAAATCGTTTTGAAGAAAAACAGATTTTGAAAAGTAGTGCCAAACATGGACTGCTTTGCCAGATTACAGAGTCGCCACCTAAATATTTTAAAATGGGAAATTTAGGAAATCCTGACTCGGTGCCGAAAGCCACGTGTCCGTCATCACCAAAGTGGTCTTAGCTCGGGAGCTTGGGTACGATCGGGGAAGGTCAGCTATGAGCACCCCCTTTCGCCCGGTCCGAAGACCGGCCTCTACTAACCGTGATATCCGTTTTTGAAAACATTACGTGCTCTTGTTCCAATTATTAACCTAGAATTACTATGTTATGCATGCAGCAAACAAGTATAGACTAGCTCGCCTAAATTGGAAACAAACATTGCATATCCGTTTGTTTTGAAAACAATTTGAAATTGCTACTCGCAAGTAGGCTAAAATACGGATTTCAACGAGTTTTCCCAACTCAGGCAATCCAACCTCCACCCACAGGCATTCAAACAGTTTATCTCACATAAGCACTTAGCCGCATGGCAATCATACTGTCATGGCAACACTCACACGCATGTGGTATGCTAAAGCGTAAATACTTACATCGTACTCCATGCCAAAACAACAAACTAGTTAGCAAACATGCATTTCCTAGTTCATGTTAAGTGGCTAATGCATCGCATACAGGGATGTAATCTAGACAGGCTCGGCTACCCTAAACATGGCACATGAAATGCAGCAACTACCACGTATTCAATTTGGAATTGAAAGTACGATGCAGTTTGCATGATGTGCCGAGCCCGATGCATGTAAACAAATGCATGAATGCACGCATGCGTAGCATAAGGTATGCTAAAATAAACGTGCCCTAATCTACCATTGTAAGCAGGTAAATAAAAGGGAGAAACAAATGGGGGTTGGAAGACATACACCCACTCACCCACACTTATTACAATTATGCCCTCGCTCGGAGGGACCAAAAGAATAATACAAATAATTAACTACGCAAGCTAATTAAATATTACAAATTAACTAAATTAACCAAATAAATTAATTAATCTAATTAAACAGTAAACTGCCTCGGGATGAGGGCCAAATGCAAAGACGCGCCGAGATCGCTCGAATTGCATCCATGCATGATTTGCCTCTGTTTCCTTTGCTCTCCTCCTCAGAAAATTACCAAAGTCCCAGGAGTGCCTCTCAGGGCACTGGGGAGTACCACCGGCAGGGGTAGAGCACCGCCGGCTAAATAAGGAGGCCACCGGCACTAGATGAAGTTATCGGCTGGCAATTGACTGCCGGTCGGCACTTAACACCTGCAGAACCTGCAACCCACAGCAGCAGAGGACAACAACATGCATGGCAATGTGATTCAAGGTATTTATGCACTATACACACCCCTTATCATGTTATTGACTCAAAGGGGCATGTGCCTCGATTCCCGGACCACCAATCGCGCATTTCCATGCATGATGGCCCTAAGAACCAAGAATGCAACTTTGATTTCAAATGCATGCAATGCAAATAAGCAAACAAGGGTGCTCAACCTCCATCATACTTCACTTCAAGAGGCCAAACATGCACAATGCCAATGCAACCCTAAACATGTCAACTAGGCATGCAGCATGGACTATGCAATATGTTCATGCAAAGGGTTCAAGCAAGCATGCAAGGTAAGCATGCAAACCAATGGAAGGATGGTCTTATGCATGAATTAGGCAACTCAAATAGTCCTAAAACAGTGGCCAAAGTGCCTAGAAATGGAGACTAAACACACACACACACATGCAAGTGTTATGGTCCAATCCCAAGGCATAAACATGGCAACCCCCAAGCACACTTGGAGATACCAAACAAGGACAATAAACACACATTGTAAAGCTCTGAAAATCATGCAAAACATGATGCCAAATCATGCAACAAAACAAGCCAAACAAAGCATGCAAATGGTCTAAGGTTCAAAGCAAATCAATGAGGCTTTGAACCACACTTAGCACAACCACACATGGCAATACTTAAACATTTAAAAACAGAGTTTTAACACATAAAACTAAGCCTAAAGGACCACCTAGATGGCATCTAGATGACATGAATCCAAAGGCATGCATTAAAGCCAAAACATGGAGCATTTAATACATACTCTTAAAGCATTAAAGAGGCGTGCTAAACAATCAAACAAACATGTATAAAGGACTGAAATAGCATGCAAAATGGTTCCAAATCGTCAAAAATGAAGCAAGCAAGGCATGCTACACACTCATGCTCTTAAGGCCAACAAGCCCAATGCAAAGAGGCTATATTAAACATGCTATGGTTGGCTCAAACAACATGAGACAGACCTAAAACATGGAAATATGAGCACAAAAACTTCACAAATGCAAGCCTAAAACATGCTAGAAGCTAAGGCATACAACCTAGGCATGTTAGAGGATCAAAAGGCATTAGAAGGCAACTATACTAAGCATGCATAAGGGACCTAAACCAACTCTTGGCAATGTCATATTAGGGCATAATAAACATAAAATGCAGCCAAGACATGCTCAACAAACAATCAAACATTATGCTCTCTCAAGAGGCCAAACTTGCCCTTTTCAAGGACATTATGGAGAGGGGGTGGCCCTCTCCTTCTTGGGACTTCAAGGCATCATCTTCACCACTGAAATCCCTCAAGATTTCAGTGGTGAAGGGATCCTAACACCAAAGTCTCGGATCTCTCACAAAATGGCACAAAAAAGGGCCTTTTCAAGGCCTAAGGGTGGTCAAACTTGCTCAAACCACAAAACACTCTTAATAAACAATAAAGAGGCTTAAAAAACAGAACTTTTATGTGTTATAGACTAAGCACAAAAACTGTTTTAAGCTATGCAAAAATGGACTGCAAGAATGGGGGAAAAAGGAGTAGTTGGCTCACCCTTGTAGACCTCTTCAACAATGGTGGTGTGGTTGCCTCCTTGAGCACCAAACCAGCTCCAAAGCTCCAAAACAAACCTCTGGACCTTCAAGAACCCAAGGAAGGTGAAACACTAGGTGTTGGTGAGCAAAAGTATGACACAAACACCTAGTGTACAAAACAAGAGAGAAGAAGAGAGATAGGATGTGTATCTATCCTAACCCTAAAAACCAGAGCTTGGCCTGTCTAAAATGTCTAAAATTTTGTAAGCCTAAGCCAAGAAGAGGAGTGGTCCTCTTATAGGCAAGCAAAGCTTGCAAAGCTTACAAGCTAAGCTAACTAAGAGGGTCATCCCTCCATACTCGTGTATGGAGGGGAACCAAAACTATACAGCTGTCTGAAAATATCTCATAAAGCAACTGCACAGTGTCCGGCCGGCAAAGAGTGCCATTTTGACAAAACTTAGTGCCGGTCGGCACAATAAAGTGCCGATGGCAACACCAGCTAGCCGGTGGCCTCTAGTCAGTGCCGGTGGTGTGTGGGGATGCCTCAGAAGGCATTCTCTGCCCCTCCAAGGCAAAGCACAAGTGTTTGGTACAAAACCAAACACAAAACAATCAAGTTCGGAGGTCCTGAGGCAAGGCGCGTAGCCGAGAACTCCGGGAACTCCAAACAAACACAAACATGGGTAATCACCAAGTGTTCGAGCGGTGACGTCCAAGTCTTGAGGACGGTCAAAAATGGGGTGTCTACAATAGGCGAAGATGCAATTTAGAGTACGCTCGGCTAACCCTAAAATGTCACGTGAAATGCAATCATTTGATGCACGTATTCAAGTTGGAATTTAGAATACAATGCAGTTTGTATGATGTACCGAACCCGATGCATGTCAACAAATGCATGGATGCACGCATGTATGGCATAAGGTATGCTAAAATAAACGTGCCCTAATCTACCATCAAAAGCGGGTAAATAAAAGGCAGAAAGAAATGGGGGTTGGAGGACATACACACCACTCACCCACACTTATTACAAATATGCCCTCACACGGAGGGACCAAAAGAATATACAAACCCAAATAATACAGTCCGAATACAGAATAAATAAATTATTACAAAATTTCTAATTATCAAATTAAATTCAATATAAAAAGGAAGGGGCCTCAGCCCTGCCTCGGGATGCGCGAATGATGCATGCTCGAATCCAACTTGCCCGGAAAACCCACACCGCACCACTACTGCCTCTATTTCCACTGCCCTGCCTTTTTGGAAAATTGCCAAAGTCCCAGGACATCTTCCAAATGAACTGCAGTACACTGCCGGCTAGAGGAAATGACCACCGGCTGCTTAAATTGACCACCGGCTGCTCTGGAGGCTATCGGCTGAAAATATAGTGCCAGTCGGCACATTATCTCGCCGGTCGTGAAGGTTCTGCGAGGGACGGTTTGACAAAGAAGCAGACCAAACAATGCATGGCATGGGTTTTTAGGCATATGTAAGCACGGCCAATGCTTCCCTATCATGCTTGAGACTCAAGGGAGCATGACCCTTGGTTCTTGGGCCATCACTTATGCATGTTGATGCATGACGGCCTAAGGAACCAAGGTTTGCATTTTAATGTAAAAATGCATGCAAATACACAAATGAAACCAAGGCCTTATCATGTGTTGGTCAAGGTCCTTGGTGACCAAGAATTGAAATAAGTTGCACCACTTGTAGTGTGAACTTCTTTCAACCCTTACACTTGGTTTGACACCCCAAACCAAGACATGGAATGCATGTATGCAACAAGGCTCAACAATGCACCAATAATGCGAAAATGCAAGGTATACCCAAATGCAATGCAACATGATGTTAAGTGTGCAATACTAGGCATGCAAAATGCAAGGTGTAGTGAAAACAAGGACACTTAAGGCAATGGGAATGACATGTAGTAATACTTAATGACTCAATTAAGCAACCACCATGAGGTAAGCATGCAATGGTGATTTTAACTACAATGGGGCAGCCTTCAAATCTCCCCAAAACAATGGCAAAACATGCCCAAAATGGTGACCAATACTCATGCAAACATGCGAGTCAAATGGCCTAAGGTTAAGGCACAAAAAGGGAACACCCTTCCACCACTACTAAGGCCAATCATGGCATGAATTATATAAGCAAGAACAGAGTTCCATCATGCATAAACACGCCCAAAAACCTTAGTGTGACAGCCCCAAAACACTCTAAACAAGACAAGGGTGTAAATGGCCTATTCCTAGGCATAACATTACAATATTTCAAAGCATGAATGAGATGATAAAGGGAAACTTGTAGGTATGATATAAGGACTGAAATATGATCTAAAATGATGCCAAATCATGAGATCAAGGTAGGCTAAACATGTTAGGGACTCACACACCCAAAGCTTACAAGCCAACAAGTAAGACAACAATACCAAACATGCCAAACATGGCAAAAACAGTGGCTAACAGTCCCTTTTTATGACAAATCAAGATCAAATGCCATAACATGCAAGGCTAAAACATGAGGATATGGTAGGTTAATGACATGGCACACTTCCAAGCGAAGTAAAGCATTACAAAGCAAGTATGAGAGGCATGTTAAGGGCTATAAATCTAACCTAAAACAGAGGCATAACATATCATATTAACCACTAATATGCTCTGAAATGAAGCCAAAACCAACCATGCACACATGCTATTCTTTAGGTCAAAAAGCAAAGGCAAGCAAGGGACAAAGGGGAGAGGGGTGTCCCTCCCCTATATGAGACTTCAAGACACCTTCCTTACCACTGAAAATCCACTGGTTTTCAGTGGTGAGAAGACCAAAAACACCAAGTAAACAAAGCCTCAAGAAAAGGGGCTAAAATGGCCAAAGCAAAGCCTAAGAGGGTGAGTCTTTACTCAAACCACAAAATGACCTTAATGAAGGTTCAAGAGCAAGTAAAAACAAGATTTTTTTCAGTTATAAACAAAGCTCAAAACACAAAGCAAGAGGGGTAGAAACTAGTTGCAAGAATGGGGAAACTAAAGTAAAGAGTTTACCCTTGAAGATCCTTTGAAGAACAGGTGGTCCAGCCACTCTCTAGTGATCAAAGTCAGTCCAAAACTTCAACAAACAACCCTCTAAGTCTCTCAATCTCGAGCTAAGGTGTGATGGTGTGTGTAATGGTGCAAAAGTAAGGTAAAACACACCTTTTAGGCTTAGAACACACACACAAGGATGAGAAAGATGGAAAATATAAAGAGAGAGATATGTGAGCACTGGTTTTTGGTCTCTTAAAATGGCTAACCCCCCAACCAAGAAGACAAGGCCTCCTCTTATAGAGGAGGCAATCTTGTAAACTTAGCAACTAAGCAAACAAGAGGCTCATCCCTCCATACACATGTATGGAGGGGAAGAAAGTGGTAGACAGCTGCTTAAAAATATCTCAAAAAGTAACTGCACAGTAGCCGGCCGGCAAAGAGTGTCACTTTGACAAGATTTACTGCCGACCGGCACAAAAGAGTGCCGACCTGCACAATATAGTGCCGGTGGCAACACCAACCAGCCGGTGGCCTCTAGCCACTACCGGTGGTGTGTGGGGATGCCTCACAAAGCATTTCCTGCCCTTCCAAGGCAAAACACAAGTGTTTGGTGCGAAACCAGACATGAAAGAGTCGAGTTCGGAGATCCTGAGGCAAGGCACGTAGCCGAGAACTCCGGGAACTCCAAACAAACACAAATATGGATAATCACCGGGTGTTCAAGCGGTGACGTCCAAGTCTTGAGGACGGTCAAAAATAGGGTGTCTACACTATTAGATGTTGGAACCCGATCATGCATGCTTTTGGCTTCGGGGGACAAGAGATATGCCCGATAGTCGAAGAATTTCAGGTGCTAATGGAATTCCGACGTGATGAGGAAATTCTGCCTCAGCCCTGTTTGGTCACATTTAAGCTTTGGGAAGGATGTGTGGGCTCACTTTACACGATGCCTAATCCTTGGTTCATAACAAAGAGCTAGATATTCCCAATTTGATTCATCGATTTTCTGACGCCGATGACCGAGGCGATCTTCTTTGGTGGGGTTTTCAATAACACGCCCTTGGTTTGTGCATGCTAGCACATTTCCTCCTTGCCCCTAGTTTCGGCGGGATTAGCATTCGACTAATAGAAGTAGCCTAAGGTTTGAAAAAGGGCAAGAGTTGCATTGGCTTGACATTAGCCGAGACTTTGATGGGTTTAGACGCCTCCCATCGACGAGAGACAAACAAATTCGCGAGAAGTCCACTACTTCTTCAGGTAATGTTTCACACCCTTTCGAATATGTGTTTCTCACATCACTCGGCACTCATGCTCTACTTTTCTCTCAAAGTCCTTTTCTCACTTTTTCTTTCAATGTACACCTCTTTATTCTTTAATCTCTCTTTTCTTTCATCCCTTCCCAGACATGGTTTACGGACAAGCTGCGAGTAGTGGACTCTTGCCCTACATACTCAGCCCAAGCATACTTCTTCCGCCAATGGCTAGTGGATTTCCCGAACGAGAGGTGGTGGTGCCATCGGATGTGCAACAGGTCTTCCATTAACATTGCTTGGCGTTGCCCCTAGTTTGATCTGCCCAAGATGAGCTACAACATGACTCGACAACCTGGCATTCAGCTGATTGGCTTGACACACTGTGTGTTCTACTTTCCGTTCCAGTTTAGGTGTCAATTCGGACACGACCAGACTTGCCCAGAAGATGGGGTAAAGTATCCAGCTTCATTCCCAATCCGACGTTCACAATTAGCTCGATATCCCACTATGTGGAGGACAAGAGAGCTTCTAGCTCGTACCCCTAGTTTCAACTGTGCACTTTCTGGTGAGTGCCTAACTTGGCTCGAAGATGAGGCACAAACCGGACCGACTTTAGCATTGGAAGCTTCCACATGCGTAGGGAGGGGACACAGGAACACATGACTCATCTATGCCCCATATTTATTTGCTTTGATCTTACTTTTCAAGTTTTCTTTTTGAATGTAATAAAAGCAACTTTAATTTGTATCGAGAGTTGGAGAACTTTGTATTGAAATCAATGAAATTGAAGTTGTGAGTACTGAAAATTTTCCTTTTTGGTCCAAAAATAGTCTAAGTTGTAAAAGGATTAATTTGAACAAAATCAGCTTTTATCAAAACTTTTCAATAAGGATCATAACTTGACACACATGGAATCTATCCTCGAGACGTACAACCCCGAATCTGAAGATGGAATATTGCCCCTTGTCTGAATGGCACTGCTCAACACTGTAGTAAGCTCTTCTCTCAAAGTAAGGATCACAACCAAACTTTCAGCTAATAGACAAAGATGACCCGATCAACATATCGACATACTTGATTTGGAGGTTTTTACGGCCGAGCTTTAGAATGAAGTTGCCTACGTATCCCGAAGATGGGAATCAGGCCTTATGTAGTTCGGTTCGGGTTCATACGAGTATTGACTCTCTATTTTTACGCTCTAACTTTTGCTATGGCCACCCTTTTGGGTTTTCAACCTTGCGAGCTCAGTTTTTCTTTTTTCCAATTTTTTGTGCTCAAACTTTTGCCTAGGTCGCCCTTCTGAGTTTTTGGCCTAGTGATCCTCTTAGGGGTAATGTTTCTTCAACTTGTCCAAGTTCATCGGTTGGGAAAATTCTAGGCCATCCAGGTCCATGAGAATAACAGCCCCACCCGACCAAATAGTTTTGATAATGTAAGGACCAGTCCAATTGGGTCTGAACTTGCCCCTAGGGTGATGGATGGGCGCTCAGTTGTCTTTCAATACCAAATCCCCTTCTTTGAGATTCTGGGACTTAACCTTCTTGTTGAAAGCCCTGGCAATCCTATGTTGATAACTCTGAACATGGTACAATGCTTTCTGCCTTCTCTTATCGAACAACATCAGTTCTTCGAACCTGCTCTGCTGCCAGTCTGCTTATGCTATCTGGCAGAGCAGCTTCTATCCCATAAACAAGAGAATATGAAGTTGCCCTAGTAGATGTCCGAATTGAAGTTCTGTAGCCCCAGAGAGCAAATGAAAATTTGTCTGGCCATTCCTTGTATATCTCAACCATGTTCTGCAAAATGTGCTTGATGTTCTTGTTGGCAGCCTTAACAACTCCATTGGTTTGCGGCCGATATGTAGATGACTTATAAAAAGCCACGTTGTACTTCTCCAACAAGTCAATCACTTCTTTCTTGAAATGGGAGTCATTGTCTGAAATGATCTCATTTGGGACTCCATAACGACAAATAATGTTGTTTCGGATGCACTTAGCCACATGCGCTGCGTTCAACACTGCATAAGACTGAGCTTCCGCCCACTTCGTAATATAATCAATTGTCACCAGAATGTATTCGTGTCCATTTGACCCTTTTGGTGTAACTACCCCAATGACGTCAATTCCCCAGACTAAGAAAGGCCATGGTGAAGTCATGTCGTACAGCTTCGGCGGGGGATATTCATGCAATTTGAATGGATTTGGCATTTGTGGTATCGCCGAACAAAACCAATACAATCCTTCTCCATGGTAGACCAGTAGTAACCTTGCCTGAGAATCTTTCGAGCTAACATTACTCCGCTCATGTGTGCTCCACACTCTCCCCCATGGATGGCCTCCATTAGGTGCTTCTATTCCTCTGTGTCGACACATAACTTGTGCATTCCCAGATGACCCCTCTTATACAACTTACCCCTGTAGATGATAAATTGAATGGCTATCCGCCGTATTGCCTTTTTATCTTTGGCATTTTCCCATAGTGGATAAACCTCATTTTCCAAGAAGTTCCAGATATCATAATACTAGGGGTTTTGGTCTTACACTTCATCTATTGCGACGATAGTCTCGTAGGCTGGCGTATATCTCTCTTCAATGATGATCATACGCATCCGGACTCCAAACGGGATGTGTGTCATAGAATATAGAGTTGATAAAGTGTCAGTAAATATGTTGTTCTCTCTTAGTAGATGAGTAAAGGTTAGCTTCTCAAACCTAGGAATCAAAACATCCAGGGTTTGGTGATAGATCTTCATCTTTTCTTCTTTGACCTTCCAGTCTCCATTTGCTTAAGACATAACCAGGTTCGAGTCCTTAATAACATCCAACCTTTTTGCCCCTAGTTCCAGGGCGGCTTCCAAACCAGCGATACACGCCTCGTATTCTGCTTCGTTGTTGGATACCTTGAACTAGAGTTTGAAGGACAAGGGTATATTGGAATTGTTGGGTGCTATCGGCAATACCCCTATCCCATAACTGTATTGATTAGACGCTCTGTCAAAGTACAATGTCCAAATGTCTTCCTCAATTTGCAGAATAGCTTTATCTTGGAATAGATATTCTATCGCTTCATCCCATTCTACTAGGTGATCCGCCAAGAACTCAGCTACCACTCTCTCCTTGACAGACTTGCAAGTGACATATTTTAGATCAAATTCAGAGAGGAGAAGCAACCAACGGGCTAGCCTACTCGTAAGCGCTGGTTTCTCGAAGAGATATTTGATGGGATCTAATCTCAAAACTAGAATTACGAAGTGAGCTAACAAGTAGTGCATCAACTTCCTGGTAGCCCGTACCAAGGCTAAGCAAGGCTTCTCCAGCAAGGTGTAACGGGTCTTATAGTCCACCATTTTCTTGCTCAAATAGTAGATGGCTTTTTCCACCCTATCCTCAGATTCTTGAGCAAGCATGCATTCCATTGTTGCGTCTGTTACTGACAGATACAGAATCAAGGGCTTCCCTGGCTCTAGTGGCAACAACATGGGTGAGTTTTGTAGGTACTACTTGATCTACTCGAAAGCGAATTGACATCAGTCATCCCATTGGAATTTCTTTCCTTTCTTTAGGAGACCCAATAGTGGTTCACAAGTCAAGGTTAATTTTGAAATAAACCGTCTTATGAATTGCACTTTACCCAAAAAGCCTCGTATCTTCTTTTTAGTCCTTAATGGTGGCATTTCTAAGATGGCCTTGATTTTGGAAGGATCTACCTCAATGCCCCTCTGTGTGATCAAGAAACCTAGCATTTTCCTTGTTATCACACCAAAAGTACATTTCTATTGAATCAGCCTCAATCTGTATTCTCTGATTCATTGAAAGAATTTTTTCAAAGGCGGTGTAGTGGCCGTCTCTTTCTTTGGACTTGACAATCATGTCGTCCACATACACCTCGACCTCTTTGTGGATCATATCATGCAGAATTATGGTTGCAGCCCTTTGACAGGTAGCCCCGGCATTCTTCAATACAAATGGCGTCACTCTATAGCAGTAGGTTCCCCACATCATGATGAAAGCAGTTTTCTCTCTATCCTTGGGTGCCATCAGAATCTGGTTATAACTGGAAAATCCATCTGTGAAGGAGAACAACGCATGGCCTACAGTGAAGTCCACTAGTTCATCGATGTGTGGCAAAGGAAAGTCGTCCTTCGGACTGGCTTTGTTCAGATCTCTTAAATCCATACACACTCGAATTCTGCCATCTTTCTTTGGCATTGGAACGATGTTGGCCAACCAGGTTAGATACTCAGATACTAGCAAGAACCCTGCGTCTATCTGCTTGGTGGCCTCCTCATTAATGTTCAAAGCCCAATCCAGGCGTATTCTCCGCAGTTTCTGCTTGATGGGTCGGGCCTCAGGGTCAAAAGGGATTCGATGCTATACAATCTGAAGATCGATTCCAGGCATGTCTTTATAGGACCACGCAAAAACATCTTTGAAATCTTTTAATAAAACAACTAAGCGCTCACGCTCCTTTGAAAACAACATGGACCCGATCTAGATCAGACACAGATCCTTCTCAGTACCCACATCAATTAGAATGATTTCATCAACAAAGGGTTTTACAAACCTCTCCTTCTCTCGATTAATCAAATTTTTCAAAACCAAAAGAATTCCTTCCTCGTCGTTTTCATCAAAATTTTGAAAATCATGATTAGTGCAATAAACAAGAGGCACAGAGAAGTACTCAAAACCTGCAGTGGTATTCACATTCACAAAGTCCAGCTCATCCAGTTCCTCGGTTACAACCGATTGAAAACAAAAGGAAAACGATGACCTGGACAAAACCTCGGTATCCGAGTTATCAATCCCAGGAATACCTGACTTTGACTTAGAGGAATTGGAATCTGATTTTGACTCCACAGACTCTGTAGAATCAGATTCCGACTCACTACCCGACTCAGAACTATAGGACAAGAAGCCCTTCTCCAGCTACCAAATGAGGGACGGTGTGTCAGATGCATCCAAGATACCACTGGAAGGGTTCACACCCGATTGGTCTCCGATCATGGAAACAGTCAGGTTATCCGCCAAGCTTTCTGAGTTGATCTAAGGATCCGAAATGAGACATGCCAATGCTGCTCCTACTTCAAGTTCACTGCTATTGGAATCACTTTCTGTGCTTTTTGTAGCCTTAGCGTTTAGTTCAGTTTGTTCCTCCGTTTCACTCTCTTGCAGCTACAAGTCACAGAAAATTTCAAAGCCAGGAACTCGTTGCTTCTTAGAGTTGAACCAGGGTTCGGAGAAACCATAGAATGGGAAGTCTTCTCCCTCTCGAACAAAATAACCATTCAAGGTTCCCTGAATTGGTCAGTGTACAAGCTCGTACCGCTTCCCGATTTGCTTAGCTCTGGCTCTTCCAGCCATTTCTTTCCCTTTCCTCACCCAGTCCTCTTTGGTAGGCGTATAGCCAAGATCAAAGGTATATGGGTTATATGGCACATCGGCCAATGCAGTAATGCCCTTCTGGCCACTTCTTCCTAATCCCATTCCGGGCATGTGTCGTAGTTTATTCATGAGATATACAGATTTGGCGTTGACATATAGGCTCTCATCAACAGCCAAGATATTTTGCACTACCCGGGCCTAAGCCAAGGTAAACCCCGAAATAAAAACATCTTCTTTGCCATGTACAATCTCCAGTACAGTTGTAGTGACCTCTGGTGGAAGATGTATAGATGAATTCCCAAAGACTATAGCTACCCCTTTTCCATGGGGGCACTTCAACATCTGGTGGAGGGTGGAAGAGACAACTTTTACTTGGTGCAGCTTGGGTTGCTCAAGTAGTAAATTGAAAGTGGTCGGAACATCTAGGACACGGAACTCAATGTCCTGTTGAGCTGGGCCAACATGTACTCTAATCTGTACTGTTCCTATCACCTCTTTGCTTGTATTGTCATATGCCCAGATCACCTGGGTTGTAGGCACAAAATCAGCCAGTTTCAGACCAATAGCATAAGTCGTACGACAAGGACATATGTTGATTGCTGACTCGGTGTCGACCAATACCACTGGTATCCATTTTTCCCGGCACTCTACGGATATGTATAGAGGATTGTTGTGTGTAGAGCCTTCTGGCGGTAACTCCTTGTTGGAAAAAGTCAAAGTTGGCGCAGCGCCTCCCGGGAAGACTAATCCCACCAATTGTTCGGGGTGGTATCGATGGACAAATTCGCATTATCCATCGTCGACAATACAGCCTGTCTGTGCACTCGCAAAGCCATAAGCAACCCCTAGATAGATATGTTAGCTTGAATCTTCTTCAACTGTTTCAACATAGCCTCTTCCTCTAATTGTTTTTCCTTCTGTTTCTCTACTTCTTTGTCTTTTCCGGAGACTTCGGGTTGGTCCAAATGCAGTGGTTTGAAATATCGGCCACTTCTTGTCGTGTGGTCAACTTCTTCTACGTACTAGGTATTGTCAGGAAGGCCTTCACCCCAATCTTCATCAGTGTGGGCAAGATGTAGA
Source organism: Camellia lanceoleosa (assembly GCA_025200525.1). NCBI lineage: Eukaryota > Viridiplantae > Streptophyta > Magnoliopsida > Ericales > Theaceae > Camellia > Camellia lanceoleosa. Next base: position 148,085,195 of record CM045759.1, read on the forward strand.
TCATCATCTTCCCACCACATATCTCTGACAACTAACAAGCAATTGTCCAGTTCTGGTCTAAGTGGTGTCTTAGCAGAAACATTCCCCACGGAGCATTGAGCTATTCCAGCTTTCTGATTACTTTCACTCATTTCCTGCCCAAATCGCTCCAGCACAGCTTCTTGTTCTGTATGTACAGTGCTAACAATGTCCAGTTCTTGAGCCAATTGTTCTTTACCAGTGCTTTCCGGTAGTTTACCCTTCCTATCGGCCGTTTCGGCCATCGCAACAGTTCCCACTTTTTATTCTCCAAGCATCAATTCAATTCCCTCATCTATATCGGGTTCATCACTTAGCTACCCAGAATTGTCTGTTGACCCGTTCAGATTGAACCAATCAATATGCACTTCTCATCGATCTTGCTCATCAAAGAACTGCAAATTGTCTATATCCTCCTCCAGGTCGGCTAGATCATCTAATCCCTGACTTGGTCCATCTTCTCAAATTACACTGACCTCCATCCCAGTCGGCAACACCATTTCCAGCTTAGCTTGATTGATTGGCACAACATAGCAGCTCGGGTCATACGTCCCTTCAGATAAATCCTCAAAGCCCTCGGGCAACGGATTAATATTCTCCACCAAGGCTGACCTCCTTTCATCTTCCACTATCGCTACCATGGGTTCAGGTTAGAGTGAGGACGTGCTCATCATGCACAAGTCTGTGTTGTCAGGGATGAACAAGGCCGACTCAGGTAGGTGGGAATGGGTGATATATATACTGGGGTCATAAGAGATAGCCAGTGTGTGGATGAGGTTTATTTGCTGGGGTGGAGGGACTTGATTATGTGGCGGGAGAGGGTTTGTACTGACGTTGGGTTTTTGAGGAAGTGCTATCACCTTATTATCAATCAGATCTTGAATCTCATGACGCAGTCTGTAGCATTAATCAGTGTCATGACCATGCCGTTGGTGAAAAGCACAGTATTTGGTCGGGTTGTGTTTAGGTAGGAAAGGATCGGGTAGTGGGCATTGCTTTAACGGCTTAAGATGCCCTTTTCTGATCAAGACTCCTAGGACTTTGAATAAGGACATGTAAAGCGGGGTGCAGGCCCTCTGGCCTCGGGCCTGATGGCTTGAGGTTTGTGAAGTTATGTTGGATGTACCGGCAAAGGGGTTGGCAGTCTTGGGTGTGGTAGTGACCATGCTCACATCCGAAGGCCATGCAAAGGTGCCACCATTTGTCGCTGCATTGGAGCCGCGTGTAAAAGGCCTTTTGGGCTGTTCCTTCTCATGGTCTATCAACCCCTACTTCATCACATCCTCAATTTGAACCCTTATTTCTGCTCAGCAAATGTAAACAAAGGCAAGACTATCATCTTCTGTAATAATCTTCCTTGCAAGTTACAGACCACAATTCTGATTTGGTCCTTCTCAGACGGCTGGATAGTCATCATAGAGGCCTTCGCCCTCCACTGAGTCACAAAATTCGAGATACCCTCCTTCGAATCTTGACAGGTCACTTCAAGATCACGAGTAGCGACCTCGATCTGGGTATTGTAGGAGTACTGCACTATGAAGGCCTCGGTCATTTCCTCCCAGTTTCACTTCACAAAACCTTCAAGCTTGGCATACCAAATGGCCGCAATACCCGATAGGGTCCGGCCAAAAAGCGATAGCTTCTGAAGTCTAGTAAGACCCATTGGTCATAGGATGTCAGAGAATAACCGTAAATGGACCATAGGATCCCTGGAGCCATCAAACCGGTCTATATGCGGCATCTTAAATCTGTCGGGTAGAGTCACTGCCGAGTCAATGTATCCATCATCAATATTAGGGATTGAATTCACACCCTGTGCCTGTTTGAAGAGCTTTTCTAGCTTGTTGACCTTCAGTGTAGTAGGGTCAATCTCGAATTCAAACGGCGCCTCCGTTTGGTAAACTGGTGCCTTGGAGGTCTGAGGTGGGATTGGATCAACCGGAATGCCCATATTCTCTTAGACATTGATTGTGACACGGGATGCCGGAACTCCTGCTGGGGGTGTATGGGATGTAGAGGCTACTGCTGGTTGCGGTTGCTATTGCTGAAGCCTATCTATCACTTCTGCTTGGTGGGCTACGACCTCGGCTTGGTGGGTTGTGGTCTCAGCTTGGCGATCAGCATCTAGCTGCATGGTCTCAATGGTCTGCTGGAGCTGACGAAGCATATCTTCTATGCTAACTGGAGGACTTTGAGCTACCGGAATTGGTGAATACTCTCTATCTATAATAGAAGTAGAAGACTGGGCCTAACTGGGCACAAACGAAGTAAAAGGTGACTGTTGAATCGGTGAATTCTGCCTCATCCTCCTCTGTCTGGTAACCGGTGGGAGTGAAACAAACACTGGTTGTCCCCTGACTAGATCCCCAGATTTGCAAATCCTTCTCACTCGAGTTCAAAGTGCTTGGGGGGTAACAGAATCGTCTGAAGCAATGATAAAAAAAACTACCTTGCAAGAAAAAAAAAATTCAAAAACCGCACAGCCCCTCTGCTCAGACACAAACAACACGCAATTGCAATCATAAGCTGGAGAACTGTACTCAACACTGATTTTTGCCTAAAAATTGATACCCAGACTTGCAATTGATACATACATTCTTGCAAAGTTTCACTCTAAAAGCACATATCAAGCAAGTGAAAGCCAAAACACCCCTATGATAGGGTAGGGTTAACCTGTCCTCGTTTCGTCAGGAACTAGGGATTCACAATGCAAAATTGGCGGTTTCATACAATTCCTACATTCGGGTAAGCAACTTGTCCTAATTTGGAACAGTCTCTATGGTTTTCGATATGCAACTAGGTCAATTGGTCAAAAGGGTACCTCAGCAAGACTACCTAATATATCTCTCACACCTAACACGGAGAAGTGAAAGGAGGATCAAATAGTACAGTGGTAGTCCAGATCCAAGCGTTGTGTTCCCATCGTGGTAGATCCCATAACCGGTCAGCCTTTTGGCAAGCTTTTCCAAGCAAGCCTCCGGCAAACTGCTCAGGAATAACAGATGGCAAACATTGTGACTTAGGTGCACCGATGCAAATGTGTAGATGTCCTCGAACGCCCCGGGAGGATGAGTCCCGTTCTGTTCATTTTGGGCTCACTACAGTTCGGACTCAAATTGTCACGGTTCTCAATCTGAACCAAAGAGTCCAAATCCGGCAAATCATTTTGAGAAAGCAGATTTTTGAAAGAAGTGCCAAACAAGGGCTGCTTTGCCAGATACAGAGTCGCCACCTAAATATTTTATTTTTGAGAAATTTAGGAAACCCTGACTCGTGCCTAAGGCCACGTATCTGTCATCACCAAAGTTGCCTCGACTCGGGAACTTGGGTACGATTGGGGAAGGTCACTTCGTGAGCACCCCCACTCGCCCGATCAAAGATCAGCCTCTACTAACCATGATATCTAGTTTTGAAAACATTATGCATTCTTATTCCGGTTATTAGCCTAGATTTACTATGTGATGCGCACAACATACAATTATAGACTGGATCGCCTGAATTGGAACAAAACATTTCATGTTTGTTTTTGAAAGATGGTTTGCTACTCGCAAGTAGGCTTAAAATGCAGATTTTGCCACCCTCAGGTGGGCTTAGAAAAGATGATTTTGCTACTATCTAGTGGGCTTAAAACTCACAGTTGATGATTTGTTCCAATCCAAATAATCCAACCTTCATCCACAGTCATTCAGGCAGATATATCAGATAAGCATATAGCCTCATGGTAAGCATGCTATCATGGCAGTCACTCACACGCATGCAAGGATGCTAAAGCATAAAAACTTACCGAGTACTCCAAGCCAAAACAGAAGCTATGTTAGAAATCCATGCATGATCCTAACTATATAGAAATGCCTAATGCAACACATGCGAAAATGCAACTTATAGCAGGCTCGGCTATTCTAAAGATGGCATGTGAAATGCTACAACTAACAAGTATTCAACTCGAAATTGAAATACAATGCAGTTAGTATGATGCACCGAGCCCGGTGCATGCAAAACAGATGAATGAATGCAAACATGCTATCATACTGTATGCTAATTGAAACATGCCCTAATCTAACCATCATAAGCTGGTAAATAAAAGGGAGAAAGACATAGGGTTGGAAGACGTACATCACACACACGCACACTTATTACAATTGTGTCCCCGCTCGGAGGGTCCAAATAAATAATATACAGTCCGAATAAATAGTACAGTCCGAATAAATACAAAACCCTAATTAATTAACAAATTAACTAGGAAAGCAGTAAATTAGCACGCAAATCTATGGACCGCCTCAGCTTTGTTCCAAATGATGAATGATGCATGCTTGAGTTGCCTTGCGTGGAAATCCATTGCGATGCCCTAATTAGCCTCTGTTTACAATTAAGCCCGGAATATTGCACGAAGCTCCAAAAGACTGCCGGTTTCTGATTTGCTGCAACAAAGAGCAAGAAAGGGGCATGGCAATGTATTTTCACATATGTATGCTTGCCTCGATCCTCGTGCCATTAATCACGCATCTTGATGCATGATGGCCGAGGAGTCGAATTGCACGACTTAATATGAAATGAATGCACATGAAAACACCACAAGACCGAGACTCCATCATGGATAATCCGAAGTGTCGGTGACCGAGAATTGAGACACGTTCCGTCACTCGAAGTACGAAATGTCCCTCGTTTCCCGTGGTTGGGCTAACTCCTATCCCAAACACAATGCAATATGCAAGACATGCATGAATGCAATCCTAACATGCAACCTAGCATACGCAATGCTATAAGATGGCATACACAATCCACGATGTAGTAAGGCATACACAATGCTCTAACATACAACCTAGCATACACAATGCTATGAATTGAAATGACATACACAATGCATAATAGACTTACACCAACATGAGTGGACCTCAGCCACACTCACATTAGCGGCCATAAGATGAAAATGAGACTATCGAAATGCGTGCATATATATGTATGCAAATCGATGACCGAACCTAAAGGACCAAATGCCACTCTAACAAGGCATGACAAGGCATGAAACATGGCATTCAAACATGAAAATTCCAGCACTAAATCATGATGCAAAATGATCCCAAATCATGGATATATGTCATACAATGCATGGAATGGTCCCGAAACTCAAAACTAGGCACATATATTGACTTGTAGCTATACAAAGCATGCATTATTTGACTATGAAGCACAAAGATAGAGCCAAGGCAGTCCCAAAATATGAACATTTCCAGTTCAAAGCATGACCAAAAGATGCTAGCATGATGGACTAAAATAGCATGCAACTTTAACTAGCAAACATGGTTTACATGGCATGTGCATGAAGTGTATGAGAACTCATCAAACCAGCAAAAATCAGTGAACAAAACATGCCAAAATATATCCAAATAATCACTTAAATGCAGCCAACATGTGTAAAAATGGTGAGCTCCTTTAGAGGGCCATACAAGGGGTTATTAAGCACATACAAGATAGACATGAAGCATAGCAAAACCACCCCTGGAAATGGACTATGAAAACCCTAAAACCCACCAAATAGGCCATGGAAAGTGACTTCAATGCCTGCAAAATAAGGGTCCTTTGGAAGGCCAAGAAGGCCACCAAGCAAGACAATGAGAGAGGGGGTCACCCCCCTTTGATTTTGGCCTTCTAGAACATACCTAAGCCACTAAAAATCCACTGTGTTTCAGTGGCTAAGAGGCCAAACCATGGCCAATGCAAGTGCTCTAATGCATAGCCCTATTCATGAAGAGATGAAGCATGCATAAGGGGAAAATGACCTTAAACAGGGAAGAGACCTTTAAAAAAACTCAAAGAGAAGGTGAAAACAAGACTTTTTTCAGTTTAGGTTGAGGTCCAAAAAGGCTCACAAATAGGGCTAATATATCATGCAAAAACAGCCCTAAAAGAGAGAATGAACAAACAGGGCAGTAAATGACTTCAAACAGAAAAGAGCCCTTCAACAAAGTTGAATAGGGGCTCAAAACAAGATACTTTACAGTTTATGGAAAATCTCGAATATGCTCACAAGTATGGCTAAAATATGATGCAAAAATGGCTTTAAAAGAGAGATAGAGGGCAAGAGGAAGTAGATGGCCTCAAACATTAAAGATCCCTTCAACAAAGTTGAAGAGGGGCTCAAAATAAGGCACTTTATAGTTTGGCTCAAAGCCCAAAAATGCTCACAAACAAGGCTAATATATTATGCAAGATAAGCCTTAAAAGAGGGATAGAGCACAAAGGGTGAGTAGAAGACCTCAAACAAAGAAAACTCTTGGATCAAACATGAAGATGAGCTCAAAATAAGACTATTTTTAGTTCAGGTTGAAGCCCAAAAATGCTTGCAAGTATAGCTTATAGATGAAGCAAAAAAATGCAAGTTTAAGGGAAATAGGTGCTTACCCTTGAAGAGCAGAAAATCAGGAGCTTTTGGTCCACAATTCTGAGCTTTCAACCTCTTCAAATGGCCTCCAAAGTGCTGGAATGAGTGATGGAGGTGGTAGGTTATGAGGTGTTGGGTAAATATGCAAAACAAAGGGTGTTTGGAGGCTTGAAATATAGATATAGGAGGTGTATGTATAAATGCCCTAGCTGGTTTTTCTAACCCTTAGAAATGAAGTAGGGTGATGGTTATATAGAGGGAGAGGAGCCAAAGAAAAGGAGGGAAAAATCAATTCAAATTTCCTACTAAAAGGGCAAACCCTCAGGCAAGGGGTCTAGTGCAAAACAGCTGGCACAGCTGAAACACACTCAGGAGTGCAAACATGGCCTGCCAGGTTTCAAAGGCCAAGGTGGCTGGCCGGTCAGCAAGGTGATAGGCCGACCAAGGGTCAAAAGGTTCAAGTAGAATTACTGGTCGGCCATACTAGAAAGGTGGCCTCCCAAGTGAGTAGAACACAGCTGTATGGTCAAAACCCAGAAAATGTAAACCAGGAGAGAGAAAAACCAACTTTTTAGAGGGGTTCAAAAGGGTCAGGAAGAATTGTTGGCCGGCCTACCCATATTGGTGGCCTCCCAGGTGTGTACAATGCAATGGTGTGGTGGAAAGTCAGAAGAAGTGGCCCGGGAATGGGAAAAATTAGCTTTCTAGTGAAGAAAACGAGCGATAAAGAGCGATGAAGGAATAAAGCTGGTTTTTCAGAAAAATTACTGGCCTCCCACCTTTCTAAAACCTTCCTAACAATGAAAATAAGGTCTCCGCAAAAAATGAACCTAAACCGATGCAAAACGAAGGTTCGGGGGCCAAAACGTGCAGCCTGGGGCCCCGTAAACTGACTGTTAAGCACCGGAGGTGGCGTTCAACGACGAAGTTAGTCTCTCGGGCCACAGTGTCCCTCAAAAGGAAGAAAATAAGGTGTGTACCAAAAACCGGAGCAAACGAAGGTAGTTAAGCGGTCCCAAATCGAGGCACACGGCCGACGGCTCTGAAAACCGAAAACTGAGCTCCAAACGGGAAAGATGGCCTACGACCACGAAATGTAGCCTAGGGCCACTGAGAGATGATCTACGAGATCTCTTCCTCCCTTCGGGAAGAGAAAATGGAGAAAACAGGACCCGGTTTGCAAACCGAGACAAAGCACAAAAGAGTCCGGAAGTCCGGAGGCAAGGCTCGCAGTCGAGACTTCGCAACCTCAGAACGAGCACAATATGCAACATCACCAAGTGCTCAATTGGTGACGTTTGAGTCTTAAGGTCGGTCAAAAATGGGTTGTCTATAAAATGTAAATGCAAAGAAACACGTAAGTGTAGATAAAATAATATATCATGAGTTCTAGTCAAGTTCTCTAAGTCCCCAGCAGAGTCGCCAGAAACTGTGGCTCGCCTTTTTTTGCGCCCCCTTTCGGAAGGTTTGAAAGAGAGGCCTCACAATTTGAACTCCCGCAGTTCTGAATCTAGTCTCACAAGTGCAATGTGAAACTAATAAACACTAAAGAGTCCAAATACGGAAAATCTTTTTGAAAAATCGATTTTAAATCAAATAATTTCGAAATTGGACTGCTTTGCCAGATACAGAGTTGCCACCTAAATATTTTTTATTTTGGAAAAATTTAGGAAACCCTAACTTGTATCGAAGGCCACGTGCCCGTCATCACCAAAGTTGCCTCGGCTCGAGAACTTAGGTACGAGAGGGGAAGGTCATGAATTGAGCACCCCCGCTCGCCCGATCAAAGATCGGCCTCTACTAATCATGATATGATTTTTTATAAACATTATGTGCTCTTGTTCCGGTTATTAGCTAACATTACTAGGTGATGCGTACAAGCAAGTATAGACTACTTTGCTCAAGTTGGAACAATTCAACTCATGTTTATTTGCGAAAAATAGTTTGAATTTGCTACCTCAAGTGGGCTTAAAGATGCGATTTTGACACCAAACATAATGGGCTTAAAACATGATTTGCCACTCAATAATGTGGACTTAAAACGCACATTCGTTGAATCATTCCAATTCAAATAACAAGCCTTCATCCATAGCATTAAAGCAGTTTAGTATTTAAGCATATAGCCTTATGGAAAGCATGCTAATCATGGAAACACTCACACTTATGCAAGTATGCTAAAGCGTAAAAACTCATCTAGTACTCCAAGCCAAAATAGAAACTAATTAGAAAGATGCATGATCCTAACTATGTTAAGTGTCTAATGCAACACATGCAATATGCAATTAATAGGCTCAGCTACTAATATGACATATGGATCGATTTGAACAACATGCGATTAAACATGTATTCAAAGAATTATTGAAATTGCAATGCAGTTTGAATGATGCGCCGAGCCTCGATGCATGTAATACAAATGAATGGATGCAAACATGCGATATGCTAATTGAAATATATCCCTAATCTTACCATCGAAAGCGATTAAATAAAAGGAAGAAACATGTGAGGTTGGAAAACATACACACACGCACGTACACTTATTACAACATTACACCCTCGTGGAGGAGGGTCCAAATGAATAACAGCTAACTAACTACCAACTAAGCTAAGCTAATTAAGCTAATCTAATTAAGCTAATTAGACTAATTATTACAAATCAAATGAATAACTAGTTAAGCTAATTACTAATTATTACAACACTTCAACTAACTAGCAAACTAATTAATTAAATTAGAATACAAATGTACACGAACTAAGCAATTAAGACATTAAGCTATGTTACCACTGCTCCGCCTCGGGAAGTGGAAGGTGCATATGCTCAGTTTTGGCCCAAAAAGACCTCTGTTTTGCTCTCAAAAGCCTCTGTTTGTAGGGTTAAGCATTTCCAGAACTTTCTTGCTCCATCTTACCAAATCTTTGCTGAGATTTACATCAGTGGCCTGGCAACCATTGAGGGATACTGTTGGCCATCTGCCGACTAGTGAGGTGTCTTGCCGGCCAGAAATGATGCATTGCCGGCCATGGATGGTGCACTGCCGGCCACTGATGCATTGGATCACCATGCTGCAATAGACCACAAACAAAGCAAAAAGAAGGTTTTTCCAAGGGTTGTTTGCACCATTCACCTCTTATTTTCATGGACAAATCCAAGGAATTGTGAACTTAAATCATAAACCACAATTCAAAGCAATTTCATTGCATAATGGCTTGTGCTTCAAGGTATGAAAGCCTAATAAATACAAAGCCAAACACTCAAGAACCATCAGCCTATCATGCATGACCAAGGGTAATGGACACCTAGGAAAATGACACATTTCATCACTTTTGAGTATGAAATGTCCCATTTTTCTTGTGCTCAAACTAACATCCGATTTGAGCATATGCAATGCAACACAAAGAGATGCTTATCCTGCCTCTTTTACTTGCCAATTTTGTTTGCTCATTTTAATTACCAAATCATTCATTAATCCGTTAAGTCCATTGGTGAGTGTCCTCTAATGGAAAGAGGGATCAAACCACAAGTTTCTTTGGGCATAAAAGAGGCATTACACTTTTGGTAACGACCCCCCTAAGGGATTAAACCATTAGGTGTAGCACCTCCATTTCACACTTAGGCAAACAAGTGGTTTGAAACCATTTTCAAAGAAAAACCAAAAAGTGAAGAAATGAGGGAGTTTACAAAAATTATAAGTGCTGAAATGAAGTAGAAAAAGCTCTAAAACATGCAATCAACTCACACCAATGATGGTTAAAGCCTCAAAACACTAAGCTAGTGAAAGGGGATTACACTACAACTATGCAAAACAAGACTCAAACAAACTAACCAGCCCAAAACAGAGCTAAAACAGGTTATTTCAGAGGCTAAAACATGCTGGACTTGAGCTAAGTTAAGCTAGAAAAATATGCTAACATGTGAAGCTAACTAGGCATGCAAACAAGACACAAGGAGGGGAGGCTAATCCCTCCAAATTTGGACCTCAAAATAAGTTTTTTGCCACTGAGAAACCTCTAAAATTCAGTGGTTAAAAGGCCCAAAAAAGTTGATTTGAAAGCGATGGATAAAGGCATAAAGGCTTTATAAACTAAGAAACAAGAAGGGTGAACCACCACCTAACTAAAGAAGGGCTCAAACCACCATTTTTAAGCCACAAAAATAGAGCTTTTTACAGTTCAAAACCAGCCCCCCAAAAAAATTGAAAAAGACAGAAAAACAAGTATTGAAAACAAGATAACAAGACTAGTATTCTACCTCTTGAAGCTAAGAAAACTTTAGGCGCAAGTTCAAGCCAAAACCACCTTCAACAGCTCCAAGAAGGCCCCAAGGAACTCAACTCAAAGGTGAGAGGATTTGGTTTAGGAGAAGTAGGCAAAAGTGTAGAGAAACTAGGCAAATACGCACAATTTTGCTAGAGAGAGAGAGAGAGAAATCTAGAGAGAGAAAATTTTTACGTCTCAAATTTTTCTAACCCCTACACATAAGAGAGATGGGTCCTATATATAAAAAACACAAATTTTCCTCACAAATATCCAACCACACACGTGTAGGAAGATGCATGAATCTGTGCAAACAACTGGCACAAAATATCACAAAATATCTACTGCATACAATGGTGGCCGGCAAGGCTTCATTGAGGGTAGGCAATGCACATCAATGGCCGGCAAAGGAGAAGTGATGGCCGGCAGCCTCCAAGGATGACCGGTAGGCCATTAGGAACTTCAAGCTGAAAAGACCCAAGCATGGTCCAAAGATGAGACAACATAGATGTAGGGTTTGAAATGCTCAAAGCTGTGGCATTCCGCTGGAGACTTCGAGCGTTTGGCAATCAAACAGACTCATCATCGGATGTACCTGCAAGAACATCCAAGTCTTAAAGAGTCGTCAAAAATGGGGTGTCTACACTATGTGACTAAGTGCTTATGTGGAATGCATTTGGTGTTTTAATACCATTGAGTGTATGAGATCTTGTTGGACGGCACCTTTCGATGTGTGCTAAATTTGTTGTACTGGCCTTTGATTAGGATGTCTAGGCAATGATGTGACGACTTTCTTCCTTCCACACAAGAAGAATTGAGGAAGAAATTTCTGGAGTTGTGCCAATGTACTACACCCTTGGCATAATTTGAGGCGTGGTTTACCAACCTATCGAGGTTTACTCCGGAGTTAGTGGAAACCAAGGAGCTCCATTGTGCAGAGATTAAGAGTAAGTTATGTGATGATGTTTGGGGAGGATTGCCAGGTCTTGGCATAGGAATTATCGTGCGCTTGTGGAAGCAGTGGCTTACATGGAGGCTGCAACATTAGTCGTGTCTTCATCAACGTTGAGTTTTGGGGCTTTTGGGCTTTCTCTTCTTCAAGAGTTGAGGTAGGGATTTTCTTAACGGTGTGCATATTGTTTAGCTTTGTTATATAATTAAAAAATAATAATAAAAAAAAGGGATTTGGATATATATATTTATTAATGCAGAAATTTGGGGAAAAATACTTGTTTTCATTTATGGTTTGGGATGGGTAACCTCGTGGTTGTTGTGTTATGTATTTTTGACAAAAAGATTTGGTTTTAATGGACTTTCAAAGGTTAATAAAAAACTAGGGTTTTGGATGCTTTTATGGAAAAATGATGGAATTAGAATGGTTGTGGGATTTTGGTTGAAATGAGGTTTAGTTGAGAGAAGTTTTGGAATTATTAGAAATTACCAAGTATTATTTACTCTTTTGAAAAGGTGATTTTGTTGGAAAGGACATGAATGGCTTTGAGAAAATTGTGTATTTGCAGTAGAAATTCACAAGACTCGTAAGGAGTGTGAATGTTGTTTTGGGAATCATGACATTTTGTATAAATCATTGGAATTCCGATCTGGTTATGATTTTGGAATATTATCATTGTTGTCGTCTTTTAATTAGAGATGATTGTTGTTGGCAACCGGTGGAGGGTTATATTTATTATTATAGAAACTGCATGTGGATTAGGGAATGAAAGCATTTGCAAATCATATATTGCATTGTGCATATCATGGATTTGTAACTAGAGATTTCAATGTTTTGGGAAATGTATTATTGTTTTGAGATGCATGTATTGAGTTATTGAAAGGGTAAATAAAATGGTAAAATTATAAGGGGGTGTTAAAGCAGAATTAAGTTGGCTTGTATGTCCCCGGTGTAAGACCTAAAACCCGCATGTATAGGTACCAAGCCTTCTGGTTAATACAGGTAAAAATGACATAGTGACTTGTATAGTTACTATTATGAACACTAGCCCTAGAGATTTATTCATTATAGATTTTTTTGAAATAATATTGTTGATTCGAAAAGATGTCTTGGAAATCTCTCATTACATTGTTTCAAAGATAGAAAATACATGTTTTATCATATCGTTTCACATGCATTCATCTTATGGCATTGTTAAGATTCATATATGTCATTAAGTTTATTTTTACTGGGCTTTATGCTCACCCTATGAGGGAAACCACTTTCAGGTGAACCGGTGTGCCTCCGCCAAGGTGATGACTTGGAAGGATCTTGGAGCTTGAGGCTCATATTCATTGATTTCTTGCTTATTGTTGTGAATTAAGCCACAAGCTTCTTTGTATTGAGTTGTGACTTATTTGCTGTAATCGGGCAAGGCCCTGGAAATTTGTAGTATTTAAGGCATTAACTTGTAATAATTTAGTTTTATTCATTTTGGATGCAATTCATGTTGTAGAACTAAAAGAATGTACTGAGGGACGTGTTGGAAATGATGTTGTATAATCATATTGTTGTTGTGCTGCGCATGTTAGCAATATTATAATGGAGTAGAATGTCTATTTATTTTGGGACATTACAGGCGGTGCCCCGACTAGAGCCTGGTCCAGCTAGCCTGCTCTACTCTTATTCTTTCTTCGTCAACTAAATCCCTCAGATACCCTTGTCTTACAAGATCTTCTAAATACTTCTTCAGTGATCGACATCCTTTTGTTATATGCCCATTCTCCTCGTGGTACACACATAAATTATCCCTGAATCTCCCCATGGACTGGTCAGGAATCTTTTATGGTGGTCTAAAGTAAGGCTGGTTCCTTTTTCTCTCCAAGATTCTGTGGATGGGGTTCTGGAAGATAGTGCTAGTCGCTTGTATAGATTTTAACCTTAACTCTTCGTTTTTCCCTTCGTTCCTCCTTGGCGACTGGTTCCACCTGGGTGAACTATTTATCTTCACCTACTTGCTTGTACTTTCAGCTTGTCTTTCTGTTTCCTTGCATACTTCTCAATTATAGCCATCAAATTCTCCATTGATATAGTGAAAGTCTTAGCCAGGGATTGCCGAAGTGGTCTATCATCTTCTAGGCCGTTTTTGAATGAAACTACAGCAAGTTCCTAGTTACAACCTAGAATTTGAATGTATATTTCATAATATCTTTTGGCAAAGATCGTCAAACTTTCCTCGGCATCTTTCCTCATAGTTACCAACGAGTCAACCTTCAGAGGTTAAATACTATTGGTAATAAATCAGCCTACAAACATCTCGGCCAAACCATCCTAACTCTTCATCTACCCTTTTGGTAAATTCAAGAACCAATCTAAAACTATGCCCCACACTATTGTTGGGAACACTTTACATAAAAAGCATGTTGTTTCCGCTATATAGCGACATCGCATTGAGATAGAGTCCAATGTGAACATTAGGTTCGGATTTACCATTGTAAGTATGAAGCTTCGACATGGAAAACCTCTTCAACACTTCAAACTCTTTCAATTCCCTTGAGAACGATGTCTTTGGCTCATGGAGTGAAGTAACCTCGGCCGCGTTCTTCTTCTTTTGAAAGAGGTTCCGTAGATCCTCCTTAGATTGCCTTGGTGCTCTGCTATTAACTGATTTTAGTCTCTTCAGCCTACTACTCCCCGTTCTGAGGTTCGGCTTCTTGGATTTGTTAAGATCCAACGTCTTCTAGGTATGTTCATGTCCATTGACTTGCTTAGATCCTCTAATTTGCGACTGTACTTCCCTTTAGGATTCACCTCTGCTGATGTGTATTGCTCACCGTAGTATGCTCCCTGGTTATCTTTCTTTGCGACGTGCCAACACATGTATTCCATTTTGGAAACCAACGTTGATGAACACGGCAAGGATGGTGGTGTCAACTGCAAAACCTGTGTTTGTACTAGAAATTTCATCATGGTTTTCAATTTTGCTACTTTGTTGAACAAATCCTTGAACTCCGTATTGCGGCAACATCGGTCCTTCCAAACCTAGACATCGCTCTCATTGTAATATTCCTTTTGATCCTGATCTTGTGCCTTACCATTGCCCCTCATCGGGCCATCCTCTACCCTTGGATTTCGGTTGTTGGTGACATCGTTTGCTTACAGATCTCCAACATGATTTTCTTTACCATTTTGCTAGCTTCTATGCCAAGATTGATGTGCTCTCCATTCTTGCTAAACAAATCATCCGCGACCTGCGGATTCTGCCCATTATGTGCAATGTTGGCCATCTATTCTGACTAAGTTTCTACAACCGCCGCCAAATTGTGGGTATTGAAATCTGACCTCACAACCAATCGAATCTCGTCACTGAAATTTAGGGAACAAAGTCGATGAACACGAGGCATGAAAGAGAAGCCCAACACCTGCACACAAGAAGACAACAAGACCGGTGGCTCATTTACCTGGGGGCATTCCGACGATCAAGCCAGCAAACATATCTCTCAAAGATACAACTCAATTACAAAACTCATAAAGTAAAGCGTACCTTAGACCCACGGGGTGCCTTTCTTTTATAATGAATAGTGCCCACCTTTCTGTAGAAGTCTTACTTCATAGGACTCTCTATCCCCTACAAAGATATCACCTATCCAAGACTTCTCCTGTTTAGATTAGAATTAACTCTCTCAAGAGTTCATACTTACCCAAACAGGTAGTCTAATATCAACTAGAACTCTTAGACCTTATTTGAATATCTCAGATTCTAGTATAATCACGTCAGACATCAGCAATCCAAGACCACTCACGTGTAGGGCTGGAAATAAACTGAACTGTTTACGAACAAGATCGGCTCGGCTCGGCTCGGCTAATTAAGGGCTCGACTCAGCTCGTTTAAACGAGTTGAGCTCAAGCTCGAATAAGCTCAGCTCGTTTATCTTTTCTTAAATTATATAATAAATATATTATTTATATATTAAATAATATAAACAATATTTTTTATTTAAATAATATTAAAAAATTCTTATTGAGTCGAGTTGAGCGGAACTCGAGTTTCATTAATATTAACGACCCGAGCCGAGTTCGAGTCCAATTACTTATCAAACCAAGATCAAACTCAATAAACGAACTCGATAAGCAAACGAGTTGAGCGTAAACTTAACAAAGTTCGGTTCGGCTCGTCTATAGCCCTACTCACATGGCACTTCTGTTAACCACCTAAATCACGTGGACAACCTAAACATATGTCCCCATACCAATAATATTATTTTAGTAAGTCATGTTAAATTCTAAAATATTATTATTACATATAATATTTATGAGTTAGAAAAAAAAAATTTCAAATGTATTTTACATTTAATAATAGAACAAATAGTGAGTGCTGACATTACATGCATGGTTTCAGTAATTAATAAAAAATGACATAAAATTAGGTAAATATTCCTTGTCACCCTCATTTCCAATTTAAGTTTTTTTTATTCATTATGATACCGTCATGTAAGAATCACTGTTACTTTTAATATTTATCATTAGATACAAGATAGTTAGGTTTATATTAGTAAATGCACATAAAACCTGTTTCTATTGTGTCTTGTGATTCAAAATTTGTAAGAAATTCATTTACATTCTTTGTTGTTAAGATGATATAAATCTTGGATCTGTTTTATTTATTTATTTATATTTTTGTTAATTGTATTTATTTAAATTTTGATAAAGCAAATTCTGGCTGAATATTCCTTGGACATTATCCAATATCAAAATTTTAGGTGAAATTTTTTTTGAAAATAAGTAAAAAAATTTAAAGTATTTTGATTCAGTAAAAGGTATTTTAAATTTAATAAAAATAGTTGCACATTTTCTCATTTAAAATTTTTTTTCTTCTATTATTAGAACACTATTCGCATGCAAGAACGGAATCGGAATTTCATCACCGAATAAGTTAAAAATGAATAATTATTTTTACCACATACACAGTGTACATATACATATAATGTAATATATAAATTATATGTGTACAAAATAAATAAATAAACATTATGAAAACAATCTCTAATACGATGAAAAGAATTTTTTGATGTAAAATAAAAAGTGAATGTAAGATAGAAGAAAAATGAGACATTTTTCGTACAGAGAGACTATTTTATGTAAAAAAAGAAAAGAAAAAGATATATGTCTTTAAAATTACATGATAGCAATATTGGTTTACAGAAATATAGAGATTATGGTCTCATAATCTTGTTCTAATTTCAGCTCTGTTCCATCTGAAGTCCAAGAAATTAGGACTGCTTTAGGCTGTATTTGATTTGGGGATTGGAGAGCGATCTGAAAAGACAAAGAGAAAATGTGTGTGAAACTAATGTTATGTTTGGTCGGATGATTTGAGAAGATATTTGAAAAAGAAAAGAAAAATAAAAAATGTGAGTGAAACTATATGAAATGTAGATATATTTTATTCACATTTTTTTAAAAATATTTTTTGTTTTTAAATCTCTTCTTAAATCTCTCAATCAAACACATTATAAGTGAAATATAAATATATTTTATTTATATTTTACTTATTTTTATATTTTCCTATTCAAATTATTTTCTAAATCCTCTAATCAAGCACCATCTTCGATGAAAAATTAATATTAAAATCTTATGATTTATCAAACGCAATGAAGTTAAAGTTAAGAAGAAAAAAAAAAAAAATCAGTTAAAACAAAAAGAAAAAATAAAATAATTTGTCGACATTTGTAACGTGTCCTCAATGTGTGGCATACTTGCCGACCGACCTATTGATATGACAAATATTTAAGAAAACGAGAAGGAATTGTTGCCTAGGAATATTACAAATGAAACAACCAAAATGTAAACAAGCATGTATATTGTACATCATCGTAGTAGTTGTTGAAGGGCTGCACCTTCTGGGTATTTTAATTGGACGGTTCAATCTGATTTATTTTAGATATGTTTTGATAATTTAAATTATTTAATGTGTAAGATTCATCAAATATTTAATTTGTGTAAAAAATTATATTAATTAAATATTAATAATCATTTGATCAAATTATATTTATATTAAATTTATTTTAGACTAGAAACCCCAACAATAAATGCCAATATGATTTTAGAACTCGTTTGGGAATAGACATTTTAAATAATTTTTTAACTTTTTAGTTAAAATATGATGTAAAATAAATTAATATATTTGACATTTTTTTTGATTTTTTGTTAAAAATATATAAAGAGTAAAGAGAAAAAATAAAATTTTTAATTTTTTGATATAAATTTTTAATTTTTTTAATTTTTTAAATTTTTTATTAATTTTTTAATTTTTAAACTAAAAGTTGATGTTGCCAAATGAGACCTTCGACTAAAAGCTTCTGCCTTGCTAAACCGGGACAACGGTTGCACGTGAAGAGATATACTGCTAATAATTTGAAGAAGACATTGAAATATACACATTATGATGCTTTGATTTTTCTTTTTTCTTAGATTTGACGATTGTTAATTTTTTAATTATTGTTGAGCTAGTGATTGGTTTCATGTGATCTTGGAGGTCCTACCCTTGACGTGGCTTAAGGCGAAATTTCAACTGCAGGTTTTTATATATATATATTTATTTATTTATTATTTTACATGAAATTTTTTATGCAAAATAATAATTTTTTGTTAGACAAAATAGTTACCCTAATGTCTAATTGCTAGCCTAAACAAAAACCAATTAAACACAAATTTGACATTCATACATGATGGGCATGTATGTGTTAAGTTTGCCAATAATTTTTGGTGCTCATTTTTTAATTTTTAGTACCTATTTTTTGGGGTCTTTAAATTTCAGTGACTGGCCTACGAAGATAAAGAGTAGAACAATAACCAAAAAAAAAATTGGGACCTTTTTATGAAGTGAGGCCCAAAGCCACTGCTTGGCTTGCCTTGTGATTGAGCCGACACTGCATATAATATTTTTTGTATTTGTAATTACTCCCTACTTGTATGAAAGACAAATGCAATTATCAATGTAGAATGGAGTGTTTATGACAGTAAAGGAAAAAAAAATAGTGATCTTGTAAAAGAATAATATGAGGGATTATGGAAAAAATATCAAGAAATGCTTCAAGTGTATTATTTCTTGATATAACAATACAAAATTAATGAGTTTGACTACTTAGACCAATAATTATTGTACGAGCACGAAATAATTCTTCTCGTATGATCCTATTGATCAAGTTTACACTCCTCCAAACAATGTTGCTTTGCTACCTGAAAACACAAACGTGAGCTAACAGGCAGGTGTGTGCCGGAAACCCCTCCGATGCCTAAGCGAGCAACTAGACAATAGACAATAAGCTATGTGTATTTTAGAGTAAGAATTGGAATACCTCTACAAAGGTCTGGTCATGAGCTTTTATAGATTCTGCTTGGCACAATCATAGTAGGATTCCAACTCTCCCTTTGAGAATCCTCCTAGAAATTACACACCCTACTCACTACCAACCAAGTGAGATGGTTTGCACAATCCCAGTAGGACTCTAACTCTCCTTAGCAGAGTCCTACTAGGAGTTTAATGCCCAAGGATAATACTTACCCTTAGAACACACTCATCACTGCAAGCCAAGTGAGATAACCATTCCCTTTACCTTGGCTAACCCCTTTACCTCGGCTGACATTGCGGTCAACCAAGTTATTCCGGCTCTGTGCTCAACTAAGTAATGGAAAAGAAGCATCGACCGAGCTACACCTAGCTCGGCTATCTATCTTACCAAACACCTCAGCCAACCCTTGCGCCTAGTATTAGGTAGCTCAGTTAGCGCCTTTGCCCAAGTTTGGTACTCAGATAAAAAGGGACCGAGCTACTCGACGTCCACACTCCGGCCCTTTAGTTCGGCCCACAATAGAAATCAAAGGATCGTGGCTGGGCCCAATTTTTCGTTATAAATTACCCTGTCAACTATCAAGTTAGAGTATCACATTATTTACTTCAAAATAACTAAAATAAAAAGATTGGGGTCTTGGTACTTCAACTCAGAATTTGTCAATGAACTTGGGTCTTTTTTCTTTTTCTTTTTTTTTCATAGTAAGTTAGCAAATCAACTTAGCTTCATAGTTTGCACTGAACTACTTATGCCCAAATGCAAAGGCTTTTGGTGGGGCTCATTGGGGCAAAAGATATGTAACGCTTAATTGAGAAAATTAGCTGAAAATTAAAATATTACATCAAATTTTACCATTACAAAAAGTTGAATAATATTATCATTAACTAACATTCACAATATACGATTGTGTATATTTTATTATCTGCATTATCTTACAAAAATATTGTATTAACGTACAAACAAATAATTATTGTTATGTTTCTTTATCTACTAAAATTAGATACTTGAAGTTGTGTTCAACATTTCTTCATTATACAAGAAAACATAAAGGTAATTTTTTTCACTTTAGTCTTTGAAATTTTTTTTTTTCTTTTTTACTTTAGCCCATCATATTTCAAGGTTTTCCCAATTTACTTCTAAAGCTAATTTTTGGTTCAAAATTAGATTAAAAAAAAATGCAACGTTATCAACCACAGAACATAAGAAATATATTATGATAATGAGATTTGAATTTGTATAAGAGGTGTGAATTATATATAATAAAATAATTTTATGTTACATGACTGTAAATGTGTAATTTTCTATCTAATTTTTGACAGAAATTGGTTTTTAGAATATATTGCCAAAAAACTTGAACAGTGAAGGGCTAAAGTGAGAGGAAACAAATTTTAAGGGCCAAATTGAAAAAATCACCAAACATAAAAAGGATAATGTGTAATTTATCTAGATTCAATATTAAAAACTCAAACAATGTATTTATCAATATATGTGATCAAATAACTAGTTATATTATTAAAATAACTTTTTATATTTTTATTTATTTAGTTTGTAATCGTCAATTTTAGTATTATATAAAATTAGTGATTAAGTCTTTTCTTTTATCTCCCATTCTCTCTAATCAATTTCTCCACATTTCTCTCCTCTTAAAATAATCCAAAAAAATAATTTTTTTTTGGAAAAAATTACAAAGAAAAAAACCCAAGTTTGAGTTTTATAATAGAATAAATTTTGAATTTTGTCATTTTAAATTCTAATCTTTAGATTTGTTTTCAATTTAAACTATTCATCTATTTTTATTAAGTAAAAACCGATAAAAAAAAAAAGTATTTTAGATATATTAAACTTAATGTAGTATGTACAAAATGTCTAAAATACGCTTTGAGTGTAATGACTAACATACTTATTTTTTCATTGATTTTATTTAATAAAAATAGACAAATGACTTGGATTGAAAACAATTTAAAAAATTTAAGATTTAAATTGATAAAATTTAAATTCAAAATTTATTTTATTACAAGGCTCAAATTTTTTTTTTGTTTTTTATTTTATTTTTATGACTGTCCTCTTTTTATTTTTATTTTTTTTGAAAAATCCTATAAACCTCAAATAATCTATCAATTTTTTTATCAAACCTCTCACATAAGTGTGAGACCCATGCAAACCCTTATGTCTGCAGGTCTCATACCCATAAAAACTTTGATAAAAAAAAATTTAATAAATTATTTAGGTTTCTAGCATATATATATATATATATTTTTTTTCTTCAAAATGATTCAATCCAAATAGGGATTTTTATTGATAAGTCCAATTTAGAAGTGTTTTAACCCAAGAAGTCCATGAAGGAATTTTTTAATCCATTTAGTCCCATGTATGTATAGTTTTATTCCATAAAGTCCATTTTCTTGATTTACACTATTTTCTTGGACACTTATGCCCTTATATTCAATTTTGATACCCTTATAAATATTTTTTGAAAGATTAGCAATTTAATGATGTGAAAATTTATATTTTAAAATTCACATTGGTAGAAATGTAAAATTGGCCTGTGGGCGGCCTAAAACCGGTCGACGAGTCGGGGCGGGCCCGGCCCGTTGAAAATGTGAATATTCACATTGACATTTTAACATTCACATTAATAGGAGTGTAAAATTGGCCCGCGTCCCGTGGTGGGGCGAAACCCGCCCACGGCCCATGGACGGCGCGGGACGGGCCCGGTCCGGCCCGTTGACAATATAAATATTCACATTGATAAGAGTATAAAATTAGTCCGCGACCCATGGGCGGCCCGGGGCGAGCCCGACCCGGCCCGTTGACAATGTGAATATTCACATTGACATGTTAATATTCACATTGATAGGAGTGTAAAATTAGCCCGCGTCTCGTGGCTTCCCGAAAGCCGCCCACGGCCTGTGGGCGGCCCGGGGCAGTCCCGGCCCGGCCTGTTAACAATATGAATATTCACATTGACATGTTAACATTCACATTGATAAGAGTATAAAATTGGCTAGCAACCCAGGGCGGGCCTGACCCGGCCAGGCCCGGCTCGTTGACAATGTGAATATTCATATTGACATGTTAACATTCACATTAATACGAGTGTAAAATTGGCCCCGTCTGCGTGGCGATGAAACCCATGCCCGTAGGCGGCAGTCAATCCGTTGACAATGTGAATATTCACATTGACATGTTAACATTCACATTGATAAGAATATAAAATTAGCCTGCGGCCCATAGGCGGCCAAAAACCCGCCCGCGACCCGGGGCTGGCCCAGTCCGTTGACATTGTGAATATTTACATTGACATGTTAACATTCACATTGATAAGAATATAAAATTAGCCTGCGGCCCATGGATTGGCCGAAGCCCGACCGAAGCCCGAGGCGGGCTTGGCCCGACCCGTGACAATGTGAATATTCACATTGACATGTTAACATTCACATTGATAGGAATATAAAATTAGCTCATACTGTGGTTGCTTTCGAAACCCGGCGAACTGGCGCGCTTGTTGACAATGTGAATATTCACATTGACATGTTAACATTCACATTGATAAGAGTGCAAAATTGGCCCGTGACTCGTGGGTAGCCCGAAGCCCGACCTCGGGCCGGGGCGGGCCCGGCCCGTTGGCAATGTGAATATTCACATTGACATGTTAACATTCACATTGATAGGAGTGTAAAATTGGCCTGCAAGCCAGTTGCGACTCGGCTGAGGCGGCGGACCGTGAGAATGTGAATATTCACATTGACATGTTAACACTAACATTGATAGAAGTGTAAAATTTGTCCACTGTCCGAAACTTGCCTGCAGCTCGGGGTAGGACGACTAAACCCGTCAGCCCGGGACGCGAGTCAATTTTACACGCTTAGCAATGTAAATGGTCCCATGTCAATGTGAATATTCACATTGTCAACCGCCTGCTCGACGTGGCGGGTTTCAGCGCCGGCACGGGTTAATGTTACACTCTTATCAATGTGAATGTTAACGCGATTACGTTGCGTTTACACGCCCGGCCGAAGCCTGGGCCACGTGGTCATGCCAATTTTTACACTATTATCAATGTTAATGTTAATATGTCAATGTGAATATTTATATTGTCAACGGGCTGACCCAGGCCCGCCCTGGGCAGCGGGCGGGCTTCGGGCTGCCCACGGGCCACAGGCCAAATTTACACTTCTATCAATGTGAATGTTAATATGTCAATATGAATATTCACATTGTCAATGGGTCGCCGCCCATCGCTTTGGGCATCGCATGGACGCGAGTCAATTTTACACTCTTATCAATGTGAATGTTAACATGTCAATGTGAATATTCACATTGTCAACAGGCCGGGCCGGGCCCGCCCACAGGCCGTGGGCTGGTTTTGGACAGCCACGGGGAGTGGACTAATTTTATACTCTTATCAATGTGAATGTTAACATGTCAATGTGAATATTCACATTATCAATGGGTCCGCCCAAGGCAAACACGAGTCACGTGGGGTTTCGCCACACGTCATGCTAATTTTACACTCCTATCAATGTGAATGTTAATATGTCAATGTGAATATTCACATTGTCAACGAGCCGGGTCGGGCCCAGGCTTCGGGCTGCCCATGGGTCACGGGCTAATTTTACACTCTTATCAATGTTAATGTTGATATGTCAATGTGAATATTCACATTGTGAGCAATGGCTGCCGCCTCGCGGGTCGCTTCGAGTCACCAGCGTCATGGGTCAATTTTACACTCCTATCAATGTAAATGTTAACTTGTCAATGTGAATATGCACATTATCAACTAAGGTTGCCAGTATTTTTTGGCACGTGGCCTACCGACTCGAATTTTTTCGGGCACCCACGAGGATCGACATGGGCCGGGCCCCTATACATGGACGATATGAACATTCACATTGACGGTGTGAACATTCACATTAGGGGTATTTTGGTAATTATGTCACCAATAGGACTTATTGAAATATGAGAAAATAATGTGAACTAAATGGAACATAAGTAGATGAAAAGGGTATTTTAGTCTTCTTATCTCAAATTAGACCTAATAGAATAGTCAAAAAAAAATATGAATCAGATGAAATAAAGTTCTTAAAAAATGAATTTATTAAAAAAAGCTCCCATCCAAATAAACTGTAATAAAAGGGGCATGTTAGAGGAAGCGTTTCATAGTTACACAGACCACGTAGAGAGAGAGAGAGAGAGAGAGAGAGAGAATCTTTATTGTACAGAGGGAATAAGGTCACTCTAACTGAGGACGCTTTGCTTCCTGAACCAAACAACGACATATTTTTGGGCTTGTGGTTGCGTACGTTATGCTCTCTAGTCTCTAGTTTTGTTCTTGTTTTGGGGGGAACTCTTTGAGCCTAATGGAATCTCTCTGCTTCTCATTTTTTTCTTTGTTCTTATTCCAAACAGCCTAAAACAAACTAGTCTAGAGGATATATATAGACTGAGAGGAGAGAGAAAGGAGGGGAACCCAGTCACTCACTCACTCAGAGTGCAAAACAGAAGAGAAAGGGAATCAAAGAAAGAAAAAAAGCAGCTAGATTGCAATCCCACACCACAACTGATATTTATCTCTCTTTTTTTGTTGTTCTTTGTCTTTGGTGGGTTTCTCTTAGGCTCTAATTATTTGGCGTCTGTATTTTCAATCTTTTGGTGGTGGCTTTGAGTACTTCATTTGATGGGTTGAGAGTCTCTGGAAGGCAGTGTTTTTGACCCAACTTGGTATATTTCTTCTTCCTCATGGTGTTTCTATAGTTTCTATAACTGTTTGCTATCTGGGTGTTTCATTTTTTACCCAAGTAAGGTGGATTTTGAAGATTTGAGGTTGTAGGTGTTCATATATTGAGCTTTAATAAAGTACATGTATGTGGCCTCATGTCTTTTGGTTCCTTTCTGTTTTTAATTTGTCCAAATGTGTGGTTTGAGTCGAAGATTTTTGTATTTTTGGATTTATTTGGGCTCTTGACTAATATGTTATATTTTTTTGTTTTTCAGCGAATTTTCTTTTATTTTCTTGCCGAGTGGTTGGTGGTATCAAAGTTGAAAAAAAAGTTGATTTTCCATTTGGGTTTCCTTTTTTACTGCGCTTTCTTGGTGAAGAAATGGAGGGATGTTCAAACAAGGATGAGGTGGCATGTCCACAGTTGCTGGATTTAATACCTAAAGACAGAGAATGGCTTTTACAAAGGGATGAACAAGGAAGCCATGGATATTCAGAGGAGAAAAAGCTTGAGTTAAGGCTTGGTCCACCAGGTGAAGGAGACTGGACCTTAAAAAATGGTACTGATCAAAATGACTCTACAGAAAGAGAAAGAGAGGACTCTATTCTCTCTCTTGGGTATTTCTCAAAAATGAAAACAGTTGAGAACTCTTGGATCATGAACAACAATGGAAACCAAAACCACAAGTTTTCTTTCTCAGAAAACCCAATTGGGATTACTGCCTCATCATCTCCATCATGGCCATCTTCAACTTTTCATGTAATACAGACCCAACAACAATTTCTTCAGCTCCAATCAAACCCACATAGCTTGCCTGTTATGGCAAAGGAATCATCACAGCCCTGTCACTCTAAACCGGTAGACTTGCAGAATGCCGCAGAAAAGAAGGCATTTTCACCAGCTTCTGCAAATACAGCTGTACCCAACAGCTCTCAGAAAAGGTACTCCCCAGGCTTCAGCTTTTTTCTTCTTTGTTTCATTTTTGTTTTTTTGGGACAGAGGATATTCACTCCGAGTCACATTGCTAGATGTTGTGGTCCATGCATTGTAGTTTTACTTGCTTTATGTTAGCGAATTTTATTATTTGTTCTTCATTTTCCTGCTTTGTATATACATTTTTGTGAAAGTATGGCCTCTTTTATGAATGTGTTTTTATTTTTAGGAAATCACAATTCACTGTTAAAAAAAATAAATAAATCAGATCAGTAGTAAATGTTACAAATATTAATAACTAAAATCATAAATTTTTGAAGAAATTAGATATTAGTGTAATTAAAAAAATTACAGATTAGTGGTAAATTTTGTCGATATTAATAATTAAAATCATAAGTTTTTCAATGAATTTGTAATTATTTTTTGAAAGTACACTTGTAATTTTACCTAAACTTTTTTATGAATCTGAAATTATTTTTTAGAAATAACCACTACATTATAAGTTCTCCTTTAATTTTAGGATTATTTACAAGGAGATCTCCTAAATTATTGAGAAATATCACTTTGATTCCGTAAACTGTAAAAGCGTATAAATGTATCTCCTAAACTATTGAGAATTATCATTTTGATTTGTTAAATTATAAAAGCATACAACTTCATTCTTAAACTATTGAGAAGTATTACTTTCACCCCTTAAATTATAAAAACATATAAATGGATCACCTAAACTATTAATGTATTTTACTTTAACCCTACTGTTGCTGCACCGTGAGATAAATGAAACTTTTAAACATTTTTTAGATGAAAATACCCTTCAACACTCTATATATTTATAATGCCATTATTATTGTTTTTTAATTTTTCTTAAATATAAGCATTTATCTATTATTATTTTTTTATTATTAATTTTTAAATATTCTTTGTAAATATATTTTTGCAGAAAGAATATTTGAAAACAACAACAATAATAACAAAACAGAAAAATGAGAAAAATTGAGATGAAATATTGTTGGGTAAGTGTTAAAGGGTATTTTCATTTGAAAAATATCAAGAGTTTGGTTTAATTCACAGTACAGTAAGGGCTCAAAGTGAAACAACCAATAGTTTAGGGGGTTGATATATACGATTATATAGTTTAGGGGTCATAGTGATGCTTTTCAATAGTGTAGGAGGTTGAGTTGTACGTTTTTATAGTTTAGAGGATTAAAATGATACTGCTGAATAATTTAGGGGGTCTCTGTGTAAAAAATCCTTTATTGGTGAGGCTAAATTGCAATTCACTTTTCATCTGTTCATTTGATTAAAAACAGCTCGTAGCTATTTTGGGGAAACTATAGCTTGACCACTGTCATCCCTTCTTTTGTGCTACTGAAGCTGTTCTAGTTTTATCTAATTTATCCCGTACAACTCTATTTTCAACTTTCTCCTTTTTAGCCTTTATCGAAAAAATTATTGAAAAATCATTTCATACAAAAATTTATATAGAATTCATAATTAGAATGACTTTGTTGGTTTGGGTTCGAGTTTTATTGCTGCTGCTGCTCCAAATGCAGCTTCCCTAGTCCTTCTTTCAAACCCCCCCCCCCCCCGCGGCAAAAAACAAAAAAAACAAAAAAAAAAAAGATAGAGTATAAAACAAACAAATCTACACTTGTCATGTCATTTGTATTGATTTTTTGTACACTCTGTCCATCTGTCTGTTTGTATTGATTTTGGATTATATAGTTCACATAATTTTAGCTTTCTTGGTTCCTTGCTTCCCACTTGTCTGTTAAATGCTTGTCTTATGTATTGGTTTGCTTGCTCTAGCTATTATGGACTTGAATTTGATTTGTGTTTTCAAATTGATGCTTTCGTTTTTCCACAGAACTCCTACCAGTTAAATTCTTTTTGGCTAATTTGTGTTCTCTTATCTAATTCTTGCCCCCCCCCCCCCCCCCCCCCCAAAAAAAAAAAATTAAAAAATAAAAAAATAAAAAAAATAATTGAAAACAAAAGAACTGCTCCTGCTTCAGTGGTGGGGTGGCCCCCGATTCGTTCATTTAGGAAGAATCTTGCCAGTAGCTGTTCATCCAAACCAACTTCAGAGTCTCAGAATTTGGTCCCAATTCAGATTCCCAATCAGAAGCTGGTTGAAAGTTGCAGAAAAGATTTCTTTGTGAAGATCAATATGGATGGAGTTCCCATAGGAAGGAAAGTTGATCTTAAAGCCTATGACAGCTATGAAAAACTCTCCTCTGCTGTTGATGATCTCTTTAGAGGCCTTCTTGCAGGTTATTTACACAACTAATCTAGTAATTCTGCTCACATAGTTGGGTTTATTTAGACAGTTTTTCCATGCACAGACATGCATAGAGCAAGGTAATTAGTGTTGCAAATTTGATGTCTAACATGGTCAACTCAAGCCAGATTTGATAACTCAACAAAAATTTCTTTCAGTTAATAAATTTTTTAAAAAAAATTCCTGTTTACAAAATTTAATTGATGGTTACATAATGATGTAATTCCTGTTTGGGAATTTCATATTTCCACTCAAGCTTCCAATGCCAAATTGCTAACTTGGTACTCTTATCAATCAGGGAAATTAAAATTAGACAGTTTGACTATATGATCAATCTGTTTATACAATATAGTTTTGAACAGCATCTGCGGCTGTACTTCACAAAATTTAAGCTATGTTTGTCCTTGTGAGAGAGTGAGAGACAGTATTTATTTATTTTTAATCTTTTGCCAACTCATAATTTGCAATCTAGTCCTATGCACGGCAATAAAACATGCAGCAGAGTATGTATATGTATTTATGTCATTATGCTTGTCTTTGTTTAGCTCAAAGAGATTCCTCGCCTGGTGGAATCGAGAACAAGCAAGAGGCAGAGAAAGCAATTACGGGTTTATTAGATGGAAGCGGGGAATATACCCTTGTTTATGAGGATAATGAAGGAGACAGGATACTTGTTGGGGATGTCCCATGGCAGTAAGCATCTTGTAACTGTAGATCTGATCCAATTTAATTTATTCAATATGCCATTTCGTATTCCAACACTTGGGTCACTCAACAGTTAAAAAACAATCACCAAGTGTACAATTATACTTAAGATTCCTAACCTCTTGCTAATTATTCCTTTTTGTTTTTTAATTATGCCATACTTGGATTGCTTGTATTACTCTTTAATTTGGCTTCTTGACATGCTATTTGCAGCATGTTTGTATCTACCGTGAAAAGGCTTCGCGTGTTGAAAAGCTCTGAGCTCTCAACATTGTGCCGTGAGTTTTCCCACTTTAATCGCATTATAAGCTGTATTTTAATTTTGATACTCGCATTAAATTTTGCTTTCTCGAAGTTTCTAACTTTTGGGAATTTGGGGCTTTTGTGCTTTGCAGTCGGTAGTAAGAAAGAAAAGATCCAAGTTGACGTTGGGTCGAAGTGAAAACAAAGTAAAATTTCTCTAAAGAATTTTTGCCAAGTTTTGGAGACCTGATTTGTGCTATCGACATTTTGGATTGTATTTTCTATGGCTGATGACAAAAAGAGAGGCATTGTAGTTGAAATGGACTTGTTTTTCTTGAAATGATATCCATATGCTTTTCATAGTTTTGCCCTCTATTTTTTGTGATGTATACTTCTGCTCAAGTGAAAAGACGTCATAATCTATCCCAAGGTACATTTGGTGTACTTAAAGTTCAAACCAAAGGCAATTGACAAATAGAGATACATACATCTCTACCACTTTCATATACATAAATAAGCAAGAACATCAGTGATTCGAAAATATAAGCAAGTACTAACGAATCAAACAAACATAAATTGTTTGACAATTTAAGAACATTAATTTTGTCGAACAATAAATCAAAAGAAATCCCAATTGAAATAATTTATTTCTTGAAACAGAGCAATTTAAATAAAAGCAACTTGGGTCTCTTCTGATATGACAAAGAGTAGTTCATGGTTTTTCTGGTGCATCATCAAATGTCAAGCCACAACTGCCAAGCTTCTGCTCCGTGATGTGGTTCATCCGCCGTATCATTTGATCAGTTAAATGATTCTTCCAATCTCCGACCTTTCCTCTCCTGAAATAAGTATTGTTTTCAATCGCCACAGGCGTGTTGGCTCGATGTCTCCCCTTCTTATTCACCTCCAAATTGCTCAGATTCTCAAAACTACACAACTTCAAAACTTGCTCCATCACCCCTTTGCTCTCCTCAGAGGAACTAAAAGGGTGACCCATGAACTCTGCCAATCTCTTCACACAAACAGAGGCCTCTCTTTTCATATCCTCATATTTCAAGAACAGTACCTTCTCAGGCTGTTCCAAGCTTGCTTTCCAATACCCCAAAACATGGTCCCAATAGGGTCCATAGTAAGAGACTCCTCTGCAAAACATCTCAAACACTACTTCCAATGGTAGAAACCCAATTTCAGGCCTCACCTTCACAATGAAGTGCCAAAAAGAGACAAATGCATCTTTTGGGTCCCTGCAAATATACACAATTCTAGACCCTGAAGCTACGACTGATGTGGGCAA
The DNA here is from genome assembly GCA_025200525.1 of Camellia lanceoleosa. Taxonomy (NCBI): domain Eukaryota; kingdom Viridiplantae; phylum Streptophyta; class Magnoliopsida; order Ericales; family Theaceae; genus Camellia; species Camellia lanceoleosa. The sequence goes on from CM045759.1 coordinate 148,115,302, forward strand.
GGATGAGAATGGAATGTGTGTGGACAAGAGGGGGAATTCGGGGCTCCGATTACCTGGGTTTTGGACAATATCTACCTCCAACATTGGAACACAGTCATGAGGCATGGTGACAAGCAAAGGGTTTGAAGAAAAGTCATATCGGGTTCGTGTTAGGATTGCAAAAGCTAAGGCTTTGAGCCATGTGGTACCGGATTTTGGAGCACTGCAGAGGATGATATCAGTGGGTTGAGCTTTGAATTGCTTTTGAGCTAACTTGACTCCTTCTAAGTAAAAATTGTGATACCAAAAGCCTTCATATTGGTAGAGATCAAAGTTTTCAGGGCTAAGTAAACCATTGAATTGAGGAGGTATGGTTGAGATAGCCATCCCTTTGGATATTGGATGCTCAACTTCTCCATTACAAATGGTTTCAGAGACCTCACAACTCTCAGAATTGGATGAGGATTCCATGAAGATATGGGTTTGTTTTCCCCTCCCTCTCTCTCTCTCTCTCTCTCTCGGTAATTCGAAGGAGGATATAGATTAGTGGGTGGTGTGGTGTTGAAGTTTTTCCTTGTGCTGAAACTTTGGTGAGATTTGATGTGTTTTTATAAAGGGATCAAAAGTATATTCATTTTGGTTTGTCTGGTTGTGTGGATAACGTGTTCCAATTATTATATATAGAAAAATTAATGAGACGAAAACAGTGATGGGTCCTTGAGACCTAACCTCCCAAATGTTCATTTTCAGTGGACCTCTTTTGCCTTATAGTTAACTGGCACAATAATCCAAGGATTGAATGAGTTAATATGGTAACAGCTTGTGTGATTAAAAATCTTGAATTTGAAATTTATACCAACTTCTTCAAAATTTTTGACTAAAATTGAAGGGTTGAGGGGTGGGTTCCTCGACATCCTCTCCGAATTAACTTGTAGGGTCGGGTCATAAATGAGTTCAGTCTTCGGTTTCAGTAAACAATAAATAAAAAACTGGCACAATAAAGGCTTACCACCAACAAATTATTCTATGTTGTAAGAGCACCACGTCACTATCGCCACCTGGTACTCCAAGCTAATAATCCCATGCAATCTCATTCATTTTTCAAAGGACTCCCAGGTCATTAGCCTCTAATTTAACGGGAGGTCATTGTTAACGGACATTCAACAGAAGTTACCTCAGAGCATCAGCAATGGATCCATTAGTGAATGTGTTAGTGTCACTGTAAAATATTTAGCTAGTAAAAGGCTCAAAATACTCTATAATGGAACTGTTAACATCGTTTTTAAACTTGTGCTACTTGGCTGACTGTAGTTAGCAGCGTCTGGATCCTCTAGAGTGAAACCGTAAAGTGATTAGGTGAAGTGAAACGATGGTGGCGCGACACCTGACTTACTTAAAGAACCAAGGGTTGAGATCAATATCTCACCAAAACGAGAATTTAAAAAACTAAAAATTTCCTTTTTCATTTCAAACTTGAGAGGCAGTGAGTGTGTGTGTGTGTGTGTGAGAGAGAGAGAGAGAGAGAGAGAGGACAAAGGGCTAAGTCACCACCACCCCGCCCACCCTTCCTCCGCTGCCGCCGATGAGGAATGGTTGAGTTTGGATTTAAGTTGCATTTATTCTTTATATATATATATATATATAATATAACCTCACTTAACACACATCTTAACATTCATTACACCATCTCTTACTCGCTAAAATTAAAAAAATTCTTAACATACATATTTGGGTCACATTGTTATCATTTTTTATTATATAACACTGTTTTTGTGATGCTCTCATTAACTTCGTCTCGCAGAAGCTATTTGATTTTCTCTCTCTTTAATGATAATCGCACAAGTTCATAACACAACCGAAGGCAGTAGTGCACTTGGTAAAGGCCCGGCGGTTAAGACCCCAAGTCTCAAGTTCGAAACTCCTTGGGCCAATCTCCTGGGTTTACCCCGGCTGGTTAGGACAGTAAGCCTTAAGTTGTTATTGTCACAGCATTTGGTATGGGTATGATGCTCCCCCGCTGTGCGAGTCCTAACTTGGTTTGATACTCCCTCGTTGTGTGAGTCTTGACTTAAGCAGAACTTGTGTTGGGGAATCAGGGCAAGTTCTCCGGTTATAGTCTCTTGCTCTGAATGGACAACAAGATACCTTGGTGATCTCTGTGAAGGGCATGTTCGTAGGTTATAGTCTCTTGCTCTGAATGGACAACAAGACACCTTGGTGATCTCTATGAGGGGCAAGTTCTCAGGTTATAGCCTCTTTCTCTAAACAGACAACAGGACACCTTAGTGATCTCTGTGAGGGGTACTGCCTTGAACCTACAGGAGAGTGAGAGGATTTTCCTGTAAAAAAAAAATAAAAATAAAATAAAATAATAAAATAAATAAATAAATAAAAAAGTTCATAGCATGAGAAACATTTTACTTTCCTATGCTTTTATATTTTTTGGTCTCCTCTCTATATTCATGTTCTATTCTCCTCTCCTCAATCCTTTCCTTACCAATATAAGCAACGACCAACATCATTATCTACCTTGCCAATTCGTTTTTTTTTTTTTTAGTGGTAATCCAATTAGCATCCTTTTATCATGGAGGATTGATCGATGCAGGCAGATGAAGGAAGCTTTACTGGTTCATCAACGATGGCTGGCAAGAGATTGAAGATAAGAGAAGCTTAATGGTTTGTCAATGGTACCTGGCATGAGAGGTTGAAGAAAAAAGAAGCTTAATGGTTACTCAGTGGTGGCTATCGTTTTATATATATATATTTTTATATTTTTGTTGCTGTTGGTGGTGGCTGATAGATGTTTTGGATTTGATTGTTACAAGTTGTATATATGTATTATCCACATTGTTGTTGTAACTTTTTTTCCGCATTAAAAAAAACAATAATAATTTGCTTAAAACTACATTTGTGAGTTTGATTTACTAAGTTTTGTTTGCTGCAAAATTCAGGTTGCTTTGTTTTGACATGTTACAATTTTAAATATTGCTAGCATTTTCAAGGGTAAAAAAATAACACCAAAACAAAAACTAGTGACATGAAACAAATGTGTTAGATTTGGAAGGAAGACCATTCAAGTCTTTCTTATGTTCTTCAAATGCCTCCATTTGAATACTCATAGTTCTAAAAATCAGTCATTAGGTACCGTACCAGCCGGAATGTAATAGCTTGTCAAGACCCCAATTTGGATAAATCTTGGTGGTGTGCTAATTGATTTCATAGCCAAACCGGCCGGTACCTATTGTGTATTAGATTGTAATCGTTACAGTGAATGGCTGCATCCCATAATTGCGAACTCGATTCTTGATACATACTGGCCCATTTTAACATCATCACAAATTAGTTCAATTATATATCAGTATCGTTATATGTTTAATGTTAAAAGGTAAATTTTGAGAAGAAAATTAGTTTTTGCAATAGTTTAATTAAAAAGGATAAAATTAACTTTTAATTATGAACAAACAACTTGAACTTCACACATTCATAAATTTTCCAATTAAATGATTAAATTGATATTATCTATTGTTCTTAATGATCTTGCCACAGCGACCTTTCGACATTATAACTATTAATATATAAGTATATTCCCTGTAAATCTAGGAGTCATCGTAAATATAGGAGTCCTTTGCTTTATTGTAATACTCTCCTATATATGAGAGTCATTGTACCTTGATTCAAATATACAATTGATAAATATTTCTCTCAACCATTTTAACATGGTATCAGAGCTCTAGATCTTAAAATTATAGCCTTCTTTCTTTTCCTTTTCTGCTTAGTCCCGTACACAGTGGTACTACATCATTCATTCATTCACCCAAACACTGATCGAATTGTTTCAGCATTTTTTTTCCTTTAGAATCAAACTAATCGGAATCTTCTCACGGCTCCAACGACACCAATCTCATCACTAGAATTTTGCTCACGCACCACTTTTGTGATCGGCGTGTCATCTTCTTCCACTATCACTCGCATACGCTCTTCTACGCGTGCCCAACTAAGCCATCTGCTTAGCTGGACATCCGTCAGCCGCTTTCTCTCAACCGTTGACATCATCCACCTGACATCAGCCCTACACACTTGTTTGGCCCCGTCGCACGCGTGCTTGTGACGTTAGCATCACCCCTGTTCTGGCCCAATCGCATGCTCGCACATGTCCCACACGTTGAGGTCAGCTCTAAGCTGTGTGATGTCAGCCCTAAACCATTCAACATCTAATTTTGCTCATCCTGTCCAATTTCAATCTATTTTTTGGGTGGTTCACCTTAGTTCCCACCTAATTTGGACTTTCTAAATCCATTGGTGCACTCTGTTTTTGCTGATTCTGCTCCTATAGCACTATTTTTCTCTATTTACTTCACCAAACCATTGTTAGGGATCATTATGATGCTTCCCATCTAATCTTTGTTATCCTTAACGGCTCCAACTACGTGTTATGGGCCCAAGCCATGTTTGGTTTTCTGAAAGGGAAGAAATCCTGGCGCATTATCACTGGAGATATGGTTCAACTAGTGAAAGTAGTTAATGAAATAGTTGCGACATATGAAGACCGTTTAGAGGACTGGGATAGTAAGAACTACTAGATCATTACTTGGCTTCAGAATACTTCTCTTACCTCTATCAGTTTACAGTTTGGTCATTTTCAACTTGACTATGTGGCTACTCCTGCTAAAGACATTTGGGATTTTTTAAAAGAATGTTATCAGACTACTAGTCTTGCTCATCAACATCAACTTCAAAGTCAACTTCATTGCCTGCGTCAAGAGCCTGGTCAGTTAGTTAATGATTTCTTCTCTCAGATATATTCTGTTTGGGACCAGCTTGCTCTCTCTAAACCTGACTGGCCTCATATTGAAGATGTTTCTTTATTTACTAAGTATCGTAATCAGTAACAATTGGTTTAGTTTCTCATAGCTTTTACTGCCCAGTTTGAGCCAGTGTATGCATCTCTACTTCATTGCATTCCACTGCACACTCTAGAGTAGGCTTTTTCTGAGCTATTATTTGAGGAGACTCGTCTTGGCACTCTAAAGACTCATCATATGGATATAGTTCTTACTACTCCTCAATCACTAAGTTCCTCTTCACTAACCACCCAGCGGCCTACTATTTGCAATCATTGTTAGAATTGGGCCCTTCCTTTTACTCATTCTCTGCTTCATTGCCTAGTCAGATCCTATCGGTACAGCAACAAGATTAGTCTTGATCATCTACAACAAGTATCTTTTGCATTCCAAATCGCTCATCTATGACTCACTCCTCTCGTGGTGCTTCTTCACGAGGTCGTTCACAATGTCCCGGGAAGTAGTCTAGATCTCTGACTGCTCATCACACTGCTACTACTGCCTCTGAGGAGTTTTCTATGCCTTTAGATCTAGCCGCCCTTGTCTTTTCCCAAACTGATGTTGAAGCCATGCTCAAACAGTTTGTCACCACCCCTGGTACACCTACTTCTACTACTTTGTCTATGACTTCAGGTACATCTCCTTGGTATTTTGTCTTAGCATATTGCAATCATATGACTTCCAATTCTACTATATTTTCTTCTATCTCTTCCTCTCATCATATTCCCTCCATTAATACTATTGATGGTTCTCTTATGTCTGTAAGTCATAATGGTTCTATTTCCACCTCTCATTTATTCTTATCAAATGTTTATCTTATTCCTGCTATCACTTTAAATCTTATCTCTATTAGTCAATTATGTGAGCTTAGTCTAATTGTCACATTTTCTATTAATGGTTGTTTGGTACAGAACCCTCAGAGAGGGCAAATTCTTGGGATCGGTCGTAAGCATGGACGTGTCTATGAGCTCATTCATCTTCATGTTCCAGACTCCACCTCGCTAGCTACTCCTGCATCTCCTTCTAGCATGTTTCCTTTTAATATTTGGCATTGTTGTTTAGGACATATTTTTGTTAGTCGGTTGAAATCTTTAGTTTCTACTGGTCAGTTAGGTCATGTAATTCCCGATGCTTTGGATTGTTTATCTTGTCAACTTGCAAAACAACCTTCTTTATCTTTTAATGCAAGTACTTCTATTATGCACCATTTGATCTTATACGTTCTGATATTTGGGGACCATCACCTACTACCACTATAGGGAGATCACATTACTTTGTTGTTTTTGTTGATGATTTTTCACGTTTTACATGGTTGTTTCTCATGAAAAGTCAATCAGAAATCAAACAAATTTATTACAATTTTGCAAAAATAGTCCAAACCCAATTTTCTAAAACCATTAAAAATTTTCGATTTGATAATGCTATGGAATATAGAAATCTTGATTTCCTCTCATTCCTTTAGCATCACGGTACTCAGCCTCATCGTTCTTATGCTGGTATATCCCAACAAAATGGATGTGCTGAACGAAGCATAGGCATATTCTTGACACTAGTCGAGCTCTTCTTATCTCTTCCTCGTGTCTTGAATATTTTTTGGGGAAGCTGCTCTTACTACTGTATAAAATATCAACTGTGTTCCCACTCCTACTATCCATGACCAAACTCCTTATGAACGTTTACATGGTACTAGTCCTCCATACACAAATCTTCGGATTTTTGGGTCTGCTTGTTTTGTTCTCCTCCAACCTCATGAACACACCAAACTTGAACCCCGTTCTCGTCTTTGTTGCTTTCTCGGGTATGGGATTGAACATAAAGGCTATTGTTGCTGGGATCCTATCTCTAAACGTCTTCGTGTCTCTTGTCATGTGGTTTTCTGGGAGCATAAAATGTTTTCATCCTTATCCTCGTTCCACTTATCATCATCTTCTACTTCCATTCTGTTTACTAATCCTTCTATCGATCTCTTCTCTAAAGACTTTGATGCAGGTTCCTCCTCTCGAGAAACGCCTTTGCTTACACTTGATCTTGTCCCGACTGTTTCCTTTGATGGTCCTGCTATGTTTGTTCTGGTGCCTCCAACTCCCATCGAATGTCCTGTTGAATCTCCTATCACCCTACCAGATTCTTCTCCCACAGGTCATCTAAGTCGGGTAACTCTCCAACCCACTTATCTTCGTGATTATATTGTTGGATCCACTGCCTTTTCTACTCATGAACTTACCTCCTATCGCGAGGCTTGTACTAATCCTCTTTAGCAGCAAGTTATGACTGATGAACTTCAAGTTCTAGACAAAACTCATACTTGGGACATTGTTGATCTTCCTCCTAGAAAGACTACGATTGGCTAAAAATGGGTCGACAAAATCAAAACTCACTCTGATGGTTCTATTAAGCGGTAGAAAGCTCATCTTGTTGCAAAAGGCTTTGCCTAAGAATATGGTATTGATTATGAGGAGACTTTTACTCATGTTGCTAGGCTTACCTCTGTTCGCAGCCTGATAGCTATTGCCGCTTTTAGCCACTGGGACCTTTTCTAAATGGATGTAGAAAATGCCTTTCTTAATGGTGATCTTCTTGAGGAAGTCTATATGCAACCTCTACCTGGGTCTACTTATCTAGCTAATAAAGTTTGCAAACTTCAGCGTGCTCTCTATGGTCTCAAACAAGCCCCTTGTGCTTAGTCTGCTAAGTTCAGTTCCACCATTCATGATCTTGGCTTCACCTCCAGCTCGTATGACTCTGCTCTCTCTATTCGGAAGACTACTCATGGCACCAATCTTATTCTCCTCTATGTGGATGATATGATTATCACCGGTGATGATGTGGCTGGTATTCTTAGACTCAAACAATCTCTCAGCCGACATTTTGAGATGAAAGGCCTTGGTATTCTCAATTATTTATTGGGTCTTGAAGTCTCCAATGATTCTACTGGTTATTATTTATCATAGGTCAAATATAAATTCAATCTTTTGGCTCGTGCTGCTCTTACGGATTGCAAGACTGCACCTACTCCGATTGATACTTAGACTCACCTCACTCCGCTTGATGGGGATCTTCTTTCAGATGCTACTCTTTATTGTTGGCTAGTAGGTAGTCTTGTCTATCTCACTGTGACACGTCCTAACATTGCTTATGTTGTACATCTTGTTAGTCAGTACATGTTGGCTCCTCGCACCCCTCATTACACTACCTTGCTTCACATACTTCACTACCTTAAAGGCACCATGTTCTATGGACTTCATTATTCTGCTCACTCCTCTCTTGAGCTTCGTGCCTTGTCTAATGTTGATTGGGCTGGGGATCCTACTGATCGCCACTCCACTACGGGTTTCTGTTTCTTCTTAGGGGATTCACTTTTTGCTTGGCGCAGCAAAAAACAATCTCTCACTGCTCATCCTAGTACTGAAGCTGAATATCGTGCTATTGCTGACACTACTCAGGAACTTCTGTGGATTCACTGGCTTCTTGCTGACATGAGTGTTTCCTTCTCTAGTGCTACCTCTCTTTATTGTGACAATCAGAGTGCCATCCATATTGTACATAATGATGTCTTCCATGATCGCACCAAACATATTGAGATTGACTGCTATTTTATTTGACAGCATGTTACTCGTGGCACTGTCCATCTTCTTGCTATTGCTTTTGCTGATCAGCCTACTAATATCTTCACCAAGGCTTATCCTTCTGGCCGTTGCAGTGACTTGGTTTCCAAACTCAAGTTGGTTGATGTTTATCTTCCTTGAGTTTGAAGGGGGATGTTAATATATATTAGGTTAATATATAAATATATTCCCTAAAAATCTAGTATATTTCCTATAAATCTAGGAGTCCTTGCTTTATTGTAATACTCTCCTATATATAGGAGTCATTATACCTTGATTCAATGATACAATTGATAAATATTTCTCTCAACCATTTTAATAATAACATTGACTTAGAATGTGGCGAAGTTTTGATTTGGATATTGTAGTAGGCGTAAGTTTTGGGGCTATCGTGACATTGAGGTGGATGAGAATGGATTGAAGGTATTGAAGGCACATGTCGTTGGTCTCTGGTTCTGTTAAGATTTTTGGCCTTTGTTTGACTTAACCCAGACGAGAAGATGATGAGAATGGATTGAAGATGTTACAGGTGACGGTGGTCCAAAGCAGTGCCATTGCAATGGTGAGGACAATTCATAACAATCTTCTGTATTTGTGAGCAATGAACAATTGTAGAGATAGAAAATGGAAGAGAGAGAAATAGCTAGACAAGTGGGAATTTGACAAGGAAATGGCATAGATCTCAAATAATTTATCAAATTTTTTTATTAAATCTTTTGTATGGGTGTGGGATCACACAAACCAACATGTGTATGAGTTCGACACTCATATAAGAAATTTGATAAAAAATTTAGTAGATTAATTGGGTCCCTAGCATAACTCAATTTGAAAAGTTGAAAGGTGATGTTGAAACTCTCAAAACTTAACGCTGCTAACAATTCTTCAAGCGCATCCAAACCTTGCTAACGTCGCATGAACTCTAATAAAATGCTTAAGTGGCGCATTTTTATTTGTCTGAAGTGCCATATGGCGGTGATAACATAGTACTCTTATGCTGTGTTTGGTTGAGAGATTTGAGAATGGATTTGGAAAGGGAAATAGAAAAGGTAGGTGAAATATAGATATATTTTATTCACATTTCACTTAATTTCATACACATTTTTTCTTTGTTTTTTCAAATCCCTCTCTAAATCCCCCAACTAAACACAACATTAGAGCATTGAATAATTTCTCCTATTGACCCTGTTGTTTGCTGGACCTAAGCTGATGGTGGCAATACAAGAAAGATCTAGACATACCAATAAAAGAAGAACAACTTGAACGAAAGATCCAAACACCAAAAGCTTTAGGCCATGTTCTTTTGGGTTCGAAAGCTATAGAATTGGACTAGTAATTCGGTAATTTCACATAAATTAAGGCCCTGCTTGAAAAGTTGTTTTTTGATTTTTTTTTTTTTTAATTATTTTAGTTTGGCTAAAAAAGTTGTGTTTGGAAAGATAGCTGAATTTTTTTTCTTTTTTTGTATAATTGATTGGATAGTTATAAGAGAAAAAGTGAAATGATTATGGGTTGAATGTGACATTTTATCTTATCAACTATTTTAACGTATTTTTATCTTTATTGATTATTTTAACTCAAATAGCCCTTTGTAAAAATAGGGCTATGTTTGTTTTGGAGCAGTATCATGGGATACCAATCCCCTCCAAGGGATATTAGCAATCTCATGAGTGGAGGTAAAAATACCACCATACTACTCACTTTACAAAAATAACAAAGTTGAATTTTATATATTAACGATTTTTAGGTAAATTTATAGATTTAATTTTAACCAACTAATACTACTATATTACTACACACAAATATAATTTCTCTTACATTTACAACTTAATACCACAACACTTCAACAAATTAAGATATTATAGTAAAAATTTAACTACAAAATCACTTTTTAAGTATAAAATCTCAGTTGTTAAAATTGTTATTGTTATATTTTTAGAAACAAAATTAGACATAGATGAATTACTATGCTTTGGAGCCAAAATTTTTATATACAAAAATAACATTAGTTTGGCACGAAATTATTGTCCATGAAAGGGCATTTTTTAGTAGAGCGCTGCTAGTAGCACCCCATTATTTATTTTAGACCCGTCATTTCTTTGGCCCCTCCCCACCTATATTTCTTTAGATCCCAACCATGCTCCCAACTTTACTTCTTTTCTTTGCACTTCCACCCCTCTCACCTCTTCCTTCAATAGCCCTCTGACAAACCTTTTTCTGCCATTTTCCCACATTGGCCACCTTTTCTCTATCTTAGCCACCATCTGCAACCAACTTCGGTGGCGACGCATTAGTCCTAAGCTACCCACTACCAGTCTCAACTACCTACCACCCTTACCTAATCCTCCACCCACTAGCAAACTCCACACATCATACCCTAACCCTAAGCCATCACCCACTCCAACCATCACCAACTTTGGTTAAACCTACTCTCCCTTCTTACTTTTGTGTCCAACTCTCTCTCTTTCTCTTTCTCAAAGTTTAGTTGCCACTATCTCAAAGTTTAGTTGCCACTATGCGTGATTCTCTCATCTTTCTATTCATTCTGTTACACGAAGCCAAAGTTATTGAATATGTTCAGTGCTCCATAAACGAACAAGTGCCTTTTGTTCGGTTACTTACTACCGCACATCAAGCTTTTGTACGGAATTGAATATTCGAACGGAGGCAAGAGTGGTTATGGAGGCCAAAAGAAGAATTGGGATATCTGCTGGAGTGTGAGGGGAGGTCGCAGGGAGTAGGCAATGTAGTGGTGATGGTCAAGGTTGCAGAAGTGGGCATCGCGGTAGTAAATAGTAGCGGGGTAGAGAGAGAGAGAGAGAGAGATCGATAAGAAGTAAGGGAAAATATCCAATGTTGGTGGTAGAGGATAAGGGTGTTGTCCTAGGGAGGGCTCGTTGGAAGGGAAGAATGAGGGAGATAAGTTGCAATAAGGAGATGGTTGCCGGAAGTTGTCTATTGGAATGGAAGTTGGAGTGGGCTTAGGGTTAGGGTTAGGTTTAGGTGGATAGGGATAAGGATAAAATTAAGAATTTGATGTTCGAAAAAAATTGTAATTAAAAAAAAATGAAAGACGTAGGAGGTCCAAAGCGAATCTTGGTATGTTATTAGTAGCACTCTTTTTACTGACATTTTAAAATTTGTTGCTAATATATATATATTTATTTATTTATAAATTTTGACTTTTCAAGATAATTTTTTAGTGATGACGATAATTAGTCTCATAATTTTTTTAACAAAATTTTCACTTTTAAAAATGAAAAAAAATTTAAATCTTAATACTTTTATATGTGACATTGTTAATCTCTTCAATCAGTCCAATTACACTAGTAATCTTATCTACCGTTGTATTGCCTCATTAAGTATTGGTGGTCGAATGGTGGGTTTGGTACACCTTACCACAAAAATAATTCCAAGAGTGAGGTTAAGATTTAGAAAAATAAATAAATAAATAATTAGTCGTTGCTTGACAATGCAACGGAAACGTAATTGATTCTATTCTAGTGCATATTTCACTGAAAAAAATTCGTACAAACACACACACACACACATATATATATATATAGGTGGTCGAATGGTGGGTTTGGTACACCATACCCCAAAAATAATTCCCAGAATCAGACTAAAGATTTAGAAAAATAAATAAATAAATAATTAGTCGTTGCTTGAGAATGCAATTAGTGTACATTTCATTGAAAAAAATTGGTACAAACGCGTGCGCGCGCGCGCGCACACATATATATATATATATATAAGCTTTTTGACAAAGGGATTTCCTTCCATACTTTCATTTTTCCATACTCACATCCTTCTTTTGGGTTCTAATTTAGATACACATAGATGATCCAAATTATCTACCTAGTAGGTCCCTCAATAAATGTCATCAATGTAAAAAATCAATTTCATTTGATATCTATAGACATGGGAACAAATCATATTTTGTTTTATAAAATAAATGACAAATTGGATTGTATTCATTTTGTAAAATAAAATGTGATTTGTTTTCGTATTTATAATTGTCCAATAAAATTGATTTTTTGTATAAATAATCTTTATTGCAAGACCCAATGAGTAGATGATTTGGATTATCGATGCGGGTCAAAATTGGAGCCCATAAAAAGAATATGAATAGGTATAAAAAGATAAAATATGGATGGATCTTATCCCTTTAAGAAAGCAGAAATTATGCTAAAGACTTGGGATACACAATTTATTCCTAGAGAGTAGGGATATGGTACAATTGCAAATGAGTAAGAGTTGTTTGTGAACAGCCTCTACCTCTGCTTGGTAATGGCTTGTTCGAATTCGGTTCGTTAAATTTATTGAGTTGAAACTTGAACTCAACCTCGTTAAAATCTTAATAAATAAATTAAAAAAATACTAAAACTTGGCTCGTTTAACATTTATTTAAATAATAAAATATGTATATTACTTATATATATAATAATGCTAAAATATATATAAAAATAGAATAAATATGTTATTTATATATTTATATAATGTAAATAATTGCTAAATTTATTTATATGTAAATAATAGCTAATTACAGTTAACACATTTATATAATAGTGGTGGTAGATATTAATATTTTCGTAAGATATTGACTTTTCTTTTAATATATTTATATATATATATATATATTCCATATATAATTGTATATTCAAGGTTTTAATTATAATTTTAGTCTCATATGCTCTTTGGCTCTGTGGGGGCATATTTTTGTAAATGACACCGTGTGGCCAAGGTGGCCCGAAGTGCCAGCCGAGGTGCCACGTGTCCTAGTCATGGCGCTGAGGTGATCTCGGCTAGGCTGATGTTATCTGCGGAGATACCGGAATCCAATATGAGCGGATAAGGGACAAGAGTCTTAGAATGGGGGAGGACCTCAGTCTGGATAAAGATAAGGCTCTTAGGGAGTTTATCTCTATCTAACAGCGAGTCTAGGATAAGCATTGAGCCAGAGTCCATTAAAGCTAGGCTTCTATAGGGATCAGGTTAGTGCTGGCTATAAAAGTAAGGCACCCTCGTGGGTCTAAGGTACGCTTTTAATCATGGCATAGTGAGTTAAGCACTGTTTGCTATCTATGAGAGATAATTGAGTACTGACTTGATCATCGGAGTGCCCCTGTGTGGACGAACCACCATCGGAGTCTTATATTTCTGTGATAGGTTGTTCAGGCGCAATCTATTTTGCCGGTGTTTTCCAGCTGAGTACCTGTTTGGCAGTGTGGTCAGAAATCAACACACACAATTTGGTGCCGTCTGTGGGAAAGAAAGAAGAATAGATGGCCAACGACAGACAAAAAGAGAAGATTGGGGACAACATCCCTACTGGAAGTGGTAAACACATTGACCCTAACGTCGAGGAAGAGGACTGCAATGAATAACCTCGAGAGCAGAATCCAGGGAAAAAAGACGTCGGCAAAGAGACAGACATACCAAAGAAGGCAGACTGAGGTGAGTATTACAACAAGAACTACCTCCAGGTATGGAAGGATAGATGCCTACGGAGGGACGGCGAGATGAAGGGAATGGTGAACAAATTGGCAAACCTACAATCGGTCATCAATTTCATGATGCAGAACAACGTCATGCAGCCAACATTTCTGTTACAAGACACACCGATTCTAGTGGCCGAGAACGATGCCTAGAAAGGGGGGTAGAAAACAGTTCCTGCAGTCCCTTAGCATGACAGGACAAAGGAACATTCTCACCGGTCTTCACGGGAGGTCGAGCAAGGAGAATCGATGAGAGAAGAGTCTCAGAAGACACATCATGGCAAAGAAATTGATGCCAAGGAACATCAACATGTTCAAGGGAAGCAGTTTTGCTTCGACACGATGAATGGAGGGACGTCCAAGAGGACTCACAATGACACCGGGAGCAGCGCACCCAAAAGGCTGACATTCGTTAACAGCCGAGCTCCTGGACGAACTAAGGAGGATTTGAGAGACTACCTACAAAAGAAGTGACAAGATGCCGAGGTAACGTCTCTAGTCAAGCCGAGAACACCGTTCTCGATGGAATTGGACAATTTTGAGGCCCCGAAAAGATTCTACATGCCAAGATTCTAGATATACGACGGCAAGTCTGATCCTAACTTTCACGTCGGCCTGTACCTGAACTCAATGACACTGTGCATCGGGAACGAGCCACTATTGTGTAAGGTATTCCCCTCGTCCTTTGTGGAAATCGCATCACACTGGTTTCACAAGTTGCCGAAAAGAACTGTGAAAAGTTGGGAAGGCCTAACAGAGATGTTCGCGGTCAGGTTTGTGACAAACAAACTACAGCCATTGAAGGTAGACTCCCTGATGGCTCTGAGAATTGGCGAGAATGAAAGCCTCAGGGCTTATGCCAAAAGGTATTGTGAAGTGTTTAACCGCATACCAGGGTGCAATCAAGAATTAGCGGTCATTTCTTTTAAGAACGGCCTAAATGATGACTGTCTGCTTCGAAAGTCACTGGCAAAGACGTTGCCCAAAAGAATGGAGGAGCTTATGGCCAGGATCGAGAAGTATGCAAGAGCTGAAGAAGACATGCCAGGGACAAAGGTGTTGAAACAAGAGAAGAGAAACGGCTCACCGAAGCAAGGCCGAGGAAATATTGGATATAACAGGCAACAGATAGGATTGAGGGCTGCACAGGCAGGCACTACCGTATTTCGGATTCTGATTTACAAAGTGCTAGGAAGGATCAAGAACTAGCCGTATTATAGAGCACCAAATAGGGTTCCTGGTGAATTTATGGGAAGAAGTCTTGGCAAGTACTGTGCTTACCACAATGAAGATGGACATCTAACTCAGGGGTGTAGAGCCTTAAAGGCACATTTGGAAGATCTGGTAAGACAAGGTCACTTAAGAGACCTGGTGGATGAAGTCAGAACAAGGGAAGAGCAAGCAAGGCTGCCCTAGGCCCCAGTAGCACCACCCCTACTAGCATCGCAACTGCAAGCAGAAGGACCTCGAGTGATCAATGTGATTCACTCGAGGGTCAATGAGAACGAGGTATGTAGGGAGACTCAGAGGGTAAGACACCTACATCATGTGTACTAGGTCCAGCAAAAAAGGCCTAGGGCAGACGAATGCCAATGACTAATGGTATCCTTTACTGAAGCTGACCTAGACATAGTGCATCATCCACAAAATGATGCTCTGGTGATATCCTTGAAGATTGGAGAATGCCAAGTAAGGCACATTCTAATTGATCAAGGCAGCTCTTGTGACATCATGTATGTCAGATGTTACAAGGAGCTTGGCCTTTATCAAGATGATCTGGAACAACCCCACAGTCCAATGGTCGGGTTCAATGGAATGCTGACATGTCCCTTAGAAGCAATAAATTTGGAAGTGCAGGTAGGCACCAGGAAAGTGAGCATATAGTTTACAATCATTGACACCCCCTCACCTTACAACGTTATCTTAGGAAGACTGTGATTGCATGCAATGAGGGCTGTTCCTCAACATTGCACCAACTATTGCAGTTCCTAATGGAATAAGGAATTGAGAAGATCAGAAGAGACCAGGTATAGGCGAAGAATTGCTCCATGGCAGCAATGAAATCCACCTGCAACATATGAAAAGCAGACACAGTGGAGATTGAGGACGAGGACATGGAGGTCCTAGATGACGTCGGTAAAGAACTAGCTAAGAAAAGTGAAGAAGCCCTGAAGAAAATTCTAGTCCAATAAGGGGATGATGAGTGCTTCTTCCTTCTCAACTCAAGATTGGTCGAGGAGGAAGAAAGGGAGTTAAAAGCCTTCTTATGAGCAAACATTGAGGTGTTTGCCAGGACACCATACGAGATGCCTGGCATTAACCCCGCGGTCACCTACCATAGAATGAATGTGGACAGGTCGGCTAAACCTGTCATCCAACGAGCAAGGAGACCAACATTGATGCATGTTGAAGCAGTAGAAGAGGAGGTGGGAAAACTGCTGGAGGCTAGAGCCATTCGAGAGGTAAACTACCCAACTTGGTTGTCAAATACAGTTGTTGTTGTGAAGAAGAATGGGAAGTGGAGGGTCTGCCTGGACATCACTAGCCTAAATAAGGCTTGTCCCAAGGACAGTTTCCCACTCCCAAAAATCGATCAATTGGTGGATGCTACTTCAAGGCATGGAAGGATGAGCTTCCTGGACGTATACAGGGGGTACAATCAGATTGCAATGTACCCCCCTGATGAAGAGAAGAAAGCATTTATCACCCCAAAAGGGCTGTATTGCTACAAAGTAATGCCCTTCGGGTTGAAAAATGCAGGAGCAACCTGCCAGAGGTTGGTGACTAAGATGTTCAAACATCTAATTGGCAAAACAGTGAAAACGTATATTGATGACATGGTCGTGAAGACCAAGGAACCTGAGGATCATCTGGCCGACTTAAAGGTAGTTTTCGACATCCTTAGAACGTATCAGCTCTGACTCAATGTTTCGAAATGCGCATTTAGAGTTGGGTCTGGTAAGTTCTTGGGATACTTGGTTACCAGAAGGGGCATTGAGGCAAGCCCAGATCAAATAAAGGCCATCTTAGACTTAAAGAGCCCAACATTAGTAAAACAAGTATAGATGTTAACCGGAAAGGCTGTTGCCCTAAATAGGTTCATAAACAGAAGTTTTGACAAATGCAAACCATTCTTTAATTTAGTGAAGAAGGCCACATATTTTTTGTGGATAGAAGAGTGCGAAGTCACCTTGGCCAACTTGAAAAAATACCTTACCACAGCTCCAGTTCTCTCAAATCCTGTACCAGGAGATGAACTTTTCTTATACTTGGTAGTTTCAGAGCATGCAATGAGTGCAGTGGTGATTAGAGAAGAGAAAGGGGAACAGAGGGTAGTTTACTATGTGAGTGAAACCCTAGCAAGCACAGAGACCAGGTACTTGCCTCTGGAGAAATTGACACTAGCTTTAGTTATGGCATCTAAGTTGAATCATTACTTCCAAGCCCACAAGATTGTGGTATTGACTGAACATCCCTTGAAATCCTTGCTACAGTAAGGAGATCTGACATGCAGGATAGCTAGATGGGCAGTAATACTAGGTCAATACGACCTGGAATTTAGGCCCAGAACAGCAATCAAAGGCCAGGTTTTGGCCGACTTTGTGGCCAAGTTCACACCTGGTGCCATTCCACGTTGGGCTTCGATGAGCCGTGACTTAAGCTGTCCAGGTGAACCAGAAGAGACCCAGTTGGGAATAAAAAACCCTACAACAAAGCAGAAGAAAGAAGAGAAACTCAAGCCTTGCGATGTTTACATCAGCGACTCCTTCTGCCTGTTTGTTGATGGGAGTTCAAACCGACAAGGAGCGGGGGCAGGAGTAGTGCTAGTATCTCCAGATAGACGAATGTTAGAGTAATCAATTTGTTTGGGGTTCAAAGCCTCCAACAATGAAGCAGAGTATGAAGCACTGATCGCAGGACTGAAGCTGACAGTAGTAATGGAAGCTGATGAGGTTGTGGTCTTTTGTGACTCTCAACTTATTGTGAACCAAGCAATAAGTGAGTATACAGCCTGAGATAAGAGAATGATAGCCTACGTTAAGGAGGTTGTTAGACTACTAGCCTTTTTTCTGGACTGCCAACTATAGCAAGTTAGCCGAGATGACAACAGCCATGCTGATGCCTTGGCTAACCTAGCTAGTGCCGTGAAATCAGGGGAGGCAAGGACAATAATGGTTAACTATTGGTCAGCCCAAGTGTGGAACCACTGATCACAGAGTACGAAGCAATGTACGTGGAGATGGGACTAAGTTGGACGGATGCAATAGTAATATTCCTTAGGGATGGGAAGTTGCCAGATGATCGCAAAAAACCACACAAGACCAGGTTGAAGTCAGCAAGGTTCAATCTAACAGTAGAAGGACATCTCTATAGAAGGTCTTTTATTGGTCCCCTTTTGAGATGTGTGCATCCTTCTCAAGTTGAAGACCTTCTGTACGAAATACACGAAGGAGTACATGGAAGCCATGCAGGGGGCAGGTCATTTGCTCATAGGACCATTACTCAAGGGTACTAGTGGCCCTATATGCAGAAAGATGCTGAAGCTTATGTCAGAAAGTGTGAGAAGTGTCAAAGATTTGCACCTTTGATACATCAACTAGTAGCAGACTTAAACCTAGTATCCAGCCCTTGGCCATTTGCCTAGTGGGGCATGAATCTTGTTGGACAGTTACCTCAAGCAACTGGACAAAGGAAGTTTCTGCTAGTAGCAACAGATTATTTTACAAAATGGGTAGAAGCTGAACCCCTTGCGAAGATTCAAGATATTGATGCAAAAAACTTCATATGGAAGAACATCATCACTAGATTTGGGATTCTGAGGGCAATCATAGCACAGTTTGACAGTAAGCTAATCAAAAGCTTATGTGCAAAGTACAAAATTAAGAACTACTACTCTACTCCAAGCTTCCCTCAAAGCAATGGTCAGACAGAAGCATCCAACAAGACTATCTTGGATGGGATCAAGAAGAGGCGGGAAGCAACAAAGGAAAAATGGGTAGAAGAGTTACCCAATGTACTCTAGGTATATCAAACTATGCTGAGAAGATCAACTGGGGAATCCCCATTTGCCATGGCTTATGGCACAGAAGCAGTCATCCCATTAGAAGTCGGCATCCCAGGGATTAGAACCCAGGGAGTAGAAAATGGGACCAACGAAGCATTCTTGGCCCGAGATCTAGACCTACTTGAGCAGAAAAGGGAAATAGCAACAATTCGGCTAGGGGCATACCGGCAGCAACTTGCTAAGGCTTATAACAAGAAAGTCAACCTAAGAGAGTTCAAGGTTGGGGACCTAGTGCTAAGGAAAGTGGTCGGCAACAAGAAGGATCCCAAGGAAGGCAAGCTGGGCCCAAATTGGGAGGGACCTTATAGAATCATCTCGGTAGCCGGCAATGGTGCATATCAGCTTGAGGACAGTGAGGGCAAAGAGTTGCCAAGACTCTGGAACACTTGCAATTTGAAGTTTTTCTATCATTAGATTTTTTGTTTATGTTATAATTTTATTATCCGAGGTATTAATAAAGTTTTAGTCTGGAAATATTGAAATTGTGTGATTGGACCAAATAGTCCTATGGCGATGTTTCTGATTGAAGCATGATGAATAACTTAGACTTATTATATGGTAGAGTTGAATTATACTTGCATATAATAGAGTTGAACTAAGTTGGCGATGTTTCTAATTGAAACATGACAAATAACTTAGACTTATTATAGGGCAGAGTTGAATTATACTTGCATATAATAGAGTTGAACTAAGTTGGCGATGTTTCTGATTGAAACATGACGAATAACTTAGACTCATTATATAACAGAGTTGAAATTATACTTGCATATAATGGAGTTGAACTAAGTTGGATTAACCTAGACTTGCCATGTCTACAGAATCAAAACTCAGATTGGAACTAAGTGCCTTTCAGTAAGATTAACAGAGAAACCAAGGTTGAGAACCTCGGCTAGTCATTGTTTGAATCTAACTTCGGCAACAAAGTCATAGGCACATGCTTAATGTAAACATAAGTAATACTTAAGTTCACATTAGGGGGCACAGAGCTGAGCTGGAGCATGATGAATAAAGTTTAAAGTGCTTAACACTTGTTGAAATTTTCAGAAAAAATTTACAAGTTGACGATAAGCCGAGGTAACAATGCAAGAAGTACATACGTACTTGCCGAGATGACCAGGTTGCCCAAGTTGGGAAGGATAGAAGACAATAAGTGAGATTGAAGTGGCAAGGTCAAAGAAACAATACTTGTAAAAATATTTCACAATATTTTTAAGCATTAGGCCAAGGCCAAAGTAAACAATCAGAGGATATATCTCAGGTACTTTACCCCAAGGATATTGCACATTTAAGGTGTACTTTGAAGACATGCAAAATTATTTGAAGTACGGAATGGTAAACATATATAAAAGAAAAGAAAGCATTCAAACACATAAAAGAGAGGAAGAGGCTTGCATTCAAAAGACAGCATGTTTGGAGTACAAAAGAGGGCGCATCGGCCAAACAAAAGCTAACATCATTCAAAGAACAAAGAGTACAAAGTACAGAAGTAAAAGCTTCTAGCTAAACTACTCGACGTCGGTGATAGGATGTGTCTCGGCCTCAGAAGACAACTGTAAAATCTTCTCGGCAGCCTTCTCAGTCTCGAGCTTGGCATCAATTTCTTATAAAGTTTGATCGAGGCTCTTCTCGGTGATAGGCACCTCGGATGAAGTCTTCTTAGAGGAGGCACTTTTTGAGACCTCGTCCTCCTCATCCTAAGTTAAGTCCAGGACTTGCTCATTCAGAGTTGGGGACTTGGCCCTAGTAGAACCCTCAGCATCAATTGCCTCATCCACCTCAGCCTCTTCATCTTCCTCTTCTACTTCATCTTCTTCTTCTACTTCTTTTCCCCTAGACTTAGCCACAGATTGGCTTTAAGAAGGAAGGAATGGGACTACAAGTCATCTTTCATCACGAATGGGAGAATCCTCAGAGACAGCCAACTCGTTCAGAGCAGCCATCCAACCAGGGGTGCAACCCTTGTTGCAAGCTTATCTGACTTGTTTTTTGTACTCCTCGTGAACGTTGGTTGCCCCCTCTGCATAAGCCTTCTCGTCTACCTCTTTGATTTCGGCATCTTTTGTGGCTAAGGCACTTCAGAGCTCTTCTTGGGCTTCTGCAATTTTTGCTTTGGCCTATTTTATTTCGGCTTTCAGAACCTCAGCAATAGCCTCTGCAGCACCTGCCTTTTCCTCAGCTTGGTCTTTGGCTTGTTTAGCAGCCTTGGCTTGATTTAGCAAGACTTTCATCTTGGCCTCGCGTTGTTTAATGATTTGAGCAGGCCAGCAGCCTCCTTGGTCTTGTGGACCAACTACTTCTTCAAGTCCTCAACCTTCATCGAAAAGGTGTGGGCGTGCTAGATCACCTAAAGAAAACGGAATGAACAAAGTTTGTAAACTTTTTCGTGGTATGAAGAATTTAAAAGCAGAAAATAGAGAGTGTCAAGTGTCGGGAAATTACCAATACGGAGTGTTGCACCATTACAGCGAAATTCTCATATTCACTAACCTCAGCCATACGGTTGAGGTTAGTTGGAAGGAGTAGTGCAGTGGAAAGGGCAACGCTAACTTCGATGTTGTCATATCACTGTCACCCACTCTGACTGGCTTGTCCTCAATCGTGATAGAGAGGGCCCAGGGGTTATCAAGTTTAAGAGAACCTGAGGTGGCTGCAGAGTCTGACCTCGGCTTCTTTGACCTAGCGGTTTCGAAGGGGTCAGCCTCGGCGGGCCTCTTTTTGGCAGTAGAGCTTGTTTTCTCAATCTCAGCAAGCTTTGAGATTGGAACCATATTCTCAGACTCAACCTGGGTGAGAGAGGCTTTTGCCTTGGCCCTCTTTACCCTTTTTTGCTTTGTCTGGGTTAGGATTGTGACAACACCAGGGATGTCGGCTAGAAGGTCTTTGACGACGGCTTTGTTGCATCCCATCTCGTCAGCAGTAGCGGCGATTGTGACTTTTGTGCCGAAGTGGATTGCAGGAAGAGCAGTGGGGGGGTTCGCTGGATCGAAAGCCGACACCTCAAAACTTTGGCATTTTCAGCTACAAGTTCTACCAACAGGACTGTTGGTGGGAACTCTGCGACGGCATTGACGTTGCACTGGAGGAATCAGTTAGGGAGTAGATGTTGATGGCTGCTCTATTTGGTTAGAGGTTGAGGCTTGGTCTGATCGGGGTGATGAAGTAGTAGGAGGAGTTGTAGCAGAATGAGAGGACTTGTTCTTCTTAGGGACGTTGGACAAAGTGGATTTGTAGGTTGGGATGTAATTGAGCAGTAAGGGAGCTTTGCACTGGTTGAATAGCAAGTCTAGCAGCCTGTTAAAGTCTTTACTGGGGAAGAATGTCTTGCGAAAGTCTTTTGGTGGCTAAGGAAGAACTGCAAGTAAAAAATAGATAGTAGAACATATAAAAGGAACAAAGTAATAAAGACTTGAAAACAGGTAAAGTGACACTTGGCTCTTACCATTACCCTCTTTAAAGACTGTTCGACTCAAAGGGTAGAGGTAGAGGTCATCATCTGGTGGGAACTCCTAGTTGCCTGAGACGATGAAATAATCATCTCCAGCACCATTGTTAGAGCCTAGGAGGTCGGCAGTGAATTTGTATTCAGTGGATCTCAGCTTAAGGTAATAGATGTAGCCCTTTTCTGACTTCAGGCCACACATGGTGTAACAATATTGGATGTCAGCTAGTGTTATCCTAGCGTTTTCTTGGCTAGCTAGGGCAAGCATGCCATTAATGACTCTGTAAGAGTTAATGGCTAGCTGCATTGGGTTAAGTTTGTAATAATGAAGGACTTGACGAAAAAGGATGTTGAGAGGGAACCTAAGTCCGCACTCTATAAAAATGACTACTGGAAAGGGCATGAAGTTGTCATTGGGCATGATGAAGTCCTCCTTCCCTGCCAACCTAAGATTGACATCGGCAAGGATAGAGAACTCTCTCCAAAAGTACTCAAGCTTTTCTAGGGTGTCCACCCTCCACCTAAACGTACCCATGACGTCGGCTAAAGGGGCAAGGTGAGAGAATTCAGAAGAAAGTGGTTTGTGTGGGTTTGAGGGACATTGGCTAAACCCAAAATAGAAATTGGGGCGAGGGTTTTTCAAGATCAAGGGGAGTTTGTTTCAGTTTTCCTAAGTATGTGATTTCTCTACCAAAACCCAAGCCTAAATCTATGTAGAAGCAGAGAATTAAAGGCAAGATCTCGAAAATGCAACAAGGAAACAGAAAAAGAGTGTGATTTAGACTGAAGAAAGAAACGGACATTTAAGAACACTAAATAAAGTGTGTGTAGATGTGCACAAGTCAAAGACAGTGGCAAGTTGCAAGAACATCAAGTGTATGAGCAGTTCGTGTGTGCATGTGCAGACCTAGAGGCAGATTGGACAAACACAGAATCGCAAAACAAATGTGCTCAATACATGAACGATGAAATTCAAAACACAAGCAAATATTCAAGAACGCAAGTAGGTTCGTAATGGCAACAATTAAATGCAATAAAATTTTTAAAATAAATTGAAGACTAAAAAGGGGGAAGAATAGCGACTCACCGAAGAAGATGATGCTGGTATGAGGTCGCCAAAGTCATACGATGACGGTAAATGGAGTAAAACGGTAAATGCTGTACCAAACGGAAAGAACGGAAACAGTTATAGAAAAGCTTTGGGAAAAAGACAATGGTGGTTTCTTGTTTAGAAAGAGAGAAAGCTCGAGAGAAATCAGAAAACGTGAAGTGAAAAGACGGAAAGAGGGAAGTGTTTTTGTTAAAACACGAAAAGGTGGCAAAATAACATTAAATATACCTTAGATGGCGTGCCTGTCAGGTGGCGCACGTAGAAGCGACGCGACCTGATGATACGTATCAGGTACGGATCAATGAGGAAAAGACGTGTGGCAAAAACAGTTGAAGAACCATGCGTGACAGCTCATGCGCAGATATAACTCTTGGAGTTCTTGATTTAATAGAGCAAGAACCTCGGCTAGAGGGATGATCTCGGTTAAAGAGCTTGAAAAACTTGGTTCTTGGTTCTTAGGCATTGGTAAATCAGACTGTAGTCTTGGTCATATGGAGCCGACGAGTGATGGCCTCAGTAATGAAAGATAGAGCAAGTCCTAGCCGACGTGCTATGTGGACAAATGGTGTAGGTTCCATCACCTTAGGATACCTAGGTAATAGAACCTAGGGGGTAGTTGTGGGGGCATATTTTTGTAAATGACACCACGTGGCCAAGGTGGCACAGAAGTGCCAGCCGAGGTGCCACGTGTCCTGGTCATGGTGCCGAGGTGATCTTGGCTAGGCCAAGGTTATCTACGGAGATACCGGAATTCGAGATGAGCGGATGAGGGACAAGAGTCCTAGAATGGGGGAGGACCTCAGTCTGGATAAAGATAAGGCTTTTAGGGAGTTTATCTCTATCTGGCAGGGAGTCCAGGATAAGCATTCAACCTGAGTCCATTGAAGCTAGGCTTCTATAGGGATTAGGTTAGTGCTGGCTATAAAAGTAAGGCACCCTCGTGGGTCTAAGGTACGCTTTTAATCATGGCATAGTGAGTTAAGCATTGTTTGCTATCTTTGAAAGATAATTCAGTACTGACTTGATCGTCGGAGTGCCCCCGAGTGGACAAACCACCACCGGAGTCTTATTTTTCTATGATAGGTTGTTTGGCGCAGTCTATTCTGCTGCTGTTCTCCAGCTGAGTACTTGTTTGGTAGTGTGGTCAGAAATCAACACACACAGGCTCGTTAAGGCTTGTGAATGGGCTTAGCTCGAGCTCGAGCTTGAGTCAAGCCTAAGCTAACTTGACTCGTGCTCGGTTTGTTAAATTTTTATTGAGTTCAAACTCACTAAAATCTTAATAAACAAGTGAAAACATACTAAAATTCGGTTCAACTCAGTTCGTTTACAACCCTACTGTAGGCACCCCATTTTTACGGGTCCTAAGACTTAGCCGCCTTTTTCTAGTCACCCAATGACGAAAACCAGAATGTATGACTTCAATATCTCTAGCAAAATCCATGATTGAAAGCGGATCCCAACCTTAACCCATTTTGGCTAAGACTATTTTTAGACCTTTAAAACCATTTTCAAAATGTTTTTAGACTTGCAAAATCTAATTATTCTATGATGTTCAAGCTCATTTTTCAATGCAAATGTTACATTTTTTAGTAATTAAGCAAAGACAAAGTAGAAATGAATAGAAAGGAGGAGAATCCTTTGGAAATACCCTGTTTGCACCATTTTGGTCTATAGACACCCTATTTTGACTAGGCGCTTGCAAGCCTTCTGATGATAAAATGGTAAATTACTTCATCTTTAGAATGTTTAAGGATGTTTGGAGTTGCTATGTAAACCCGTTTTGGCCAAAAATGTACTTGTTGTAAAAATAATCATTTTACCACTGAACTCGTTTTTAGGAAAAAAAATTAATTTTTTAACCCCAAGAAAGAGAGATAAGCCCGATTGCGCTTTGATCAAGTGTATTTTCCAAAATTAGTGGCAAATTTTATCAAAAATGTTGATCAAAAGATAATTTGAACTTACTTGGGCCACAAGTAAGCCAAAAACATGAACTGCATGTAGAGATGACACGTGTACCCTGGCAAAGGGTCTGTGCACACGTGCCTCGTACGTGTGCACATCCATACGCAGCAAAGCCATGTATGAAAACTAAATCTTGATGCATTTTGGTGGGAGGCGAAGGAAGAAAGCGATGGAACCCTAGAAACGGTTCTATAACCTTCCCCCTTGCCTATAAATAAAGCCATTCCCCCTCATTTTCAAAGGGTAAAGAAATCTTGAGCTTTTAAAGAGTTTTAAGAGTCCTCTCCCTTAAACTTAACCATGAAATTCCTCCACTCACACAAGCTATGAACTTCTAAAAATCATCCGAAGTTGTGAAGAACCCAAGCTACTTTAGAAACCTAAGCTTGAGAGAGGCTTGAAAGTAAGAAACTTGACTTTTCTTTCTATTTCTTGGTATGTTCTTCAGTTTAATCAACCAACAGGTAAAAATCCTTTGCCTTTTTGTATTTTAGTACTTTCATGCTTTATTTTTCAACACTTATCCATGCTAGGTTGTTAGTTCATCATTTCATCATGTAGTTCCTTTATTTCATTAATTTTCTCGCCTCTTTCTATGCATGTTTCTTCTACGTGATTAGAACAATATGTTTGAGGTCATATTTAGCCATATGATAATCATGCAGACCCAATTTGATTATCATGTAGTTTAGTTTATATTTATGCTTTTCTTTTCTTTTTTTATCTGTTAGTTGTATCTTTGTGCATATTCATTATTAGTAACCTCAAACCGGGCCTAAGATTATCATTGTGTGTATTAGTTGCACATTAGGACATATTTACTTTATGCATGCATGTATGACGCTGAAAGTGGGCGACCAGGTAAGTCCTCTTTTCGTCCTTGGCATATGCTTGTTTCTTGCATTGTTTTTCAATTATGCAAGTTAATTGCTTTTCTATGCAAAATTGTGTGTTTTGCATGTTTTTATGAATATTGTTTATTTTGGATTAAGTTTACGGCCATGTTATGTTAAAAATATATATATATATATATTTTTTTTCTATGAAAAATTATTATTTTACAAAGAACACGACTTTACTCTTTAAATCTAAAATAGATAGTATTTATTTTCTTCAAATCACATAGTCTAGGTCAGTTAAAAGTTTTAGAACTAAAAATGAATTTATGTGAATAATTAACCACTAAAATCATAAAATAGAAAGTGAGTAGAAGCCAATTTTTGGACTAGGTTAAAAGGGGTGCTTCCATGTAAATAGTCTTCCCTTTTTGAGCCTAAACTCTTGAATCCAAAATTTTCTTGGTTATAATGGACTAGGCCTTAACTTAGTTTTCATCATTAAAGATTTCTTAATTCCCCTTTAAAAATTAAGTGGCGACTCTTTGTTGGTCAAAGCAAGTCGGCGTGGGAAGCAATGCCTTAGACTCAAAAAAGACATGGCGTCTACAATTGGCAACTCCATTGAGGAATTAAGTTAGATTGACTTGAAAATTTCTAGTTTAGGAAATTAGTGGCTAATTGTTAATTTCATTGCGTCATTTTAGACTAAGGAAACCTACTTTGTTGCATAATATCCTGGACACTATTCGAGGGTTATGTTATGTCAATAAGGCATACGTCAGATTATGCTATTAGTACTGTTTGATCATTCCCTTGTAGGATGAGAGCTATATTGACAATAATAACTGATGTTCCATTTTGTGACCAAACATATCTTTTGTATATAGAGAGCATTAGCACCTTCCAAACTAGGATAGGATACCCTCCTCTCTAGGATTGTATTGTTGCCTTTTTGTATGATTTAGTGAATCCTAGATCTCATTTCTAAATTAGAACAGGGCAACCCTGCCCCCAAATAGGCATGAATGCATGTGCTTATGTGATATTTCAGAAATGATTTGATTTTGGGGATCAACAATCAGAAAGGCAATGGTTACATTCTAAAAAAGAAGTTTGGGGATTCTAATATGACAATGATTTGATTCTGGGGCAATCTGAGTTATTTGGGATAGTAATCCAATTACAAAATTTGGGGGTTCAATTTATGCAGTGATTCAAATTTTGATTATAATTTGAGCAATTAATGGGAAATTAGGGGGTAGCTTCCCAATTAAAGGGTTTTGAGTTTGAATTCTTACCTTAGTGATCAATTGAGAATGATTGCCTTTCTAAAATTTAAATACCCAAGAAAACATGTGATTAGAGAATAACTTCTAAAAAAAAAAAAAACTTTCCAATTTAAGTACAGCCTTGAAGATTATGGAAGGTGTTTGATTCAATAAGAATCTTTAAGTCATTGACTTTATGGGGAATTTCAAATTTTATGTAAGTTGGTAGATAAAGAAGTGGTGACCAAATCTTTCATTTTGAATGAAATTCTAATTCCCTTAAAAGATATTTGACTAAGGAGACAACTGTTTGATTAGATACTAGGAATAAAATCTAAAGCTCATTGGGAGGAAAGAATTTTGAAAAAAAAAAAAAAAATCCGAGTATAATTTTGGAAATTATGAAAGGTTTTCGATTATATGAAAATCTTTAAGTTATTAACTTTAGAGGGAATTTTGATTTTATGGAAAAGTGTTAGATAAGGAGGTGATGACTTAATCTTTCCCTCTGAAATAAAATTTTCAATTTCTTTAGAAGGTATTTTGACTAGAAAATAATTGTTTGATTGATTTCCTAGAAAAAAAAAATAATAAATCAGAAATTCCTTGAAAAATTTTGAAAATAAAATTTGAGTAGAGTTCGGAAATTATAGAAAGTTCTTTTCAACAAGTAAAATCATTGGGCTATTAACTTTGGAGGAACCCCAATTTTATGAAAAAAATGTTAGACAAGGAAGTGATGACCAAGTCTTTCATTTCGAATAAAATTTTGAATAAGATATTTGGCTAAAGAATGATTGTTTGATTGATTCCTTGGAATAAAATCCGAACTCCTCAAAACTTTCGAAAATAAAATTTTGGTTTTTAAAGTTTGAAAAAAAGAGGAAGCTGAAATTTGATCATGTACTTTTGAAATTAAATTGGGGCACTTTCTGATAAAACAATGAATAATGGAAAGGCAATTGTATAGATTGATCACTTTGGTTGGAATTCTAAAAATTCCTCAAACTTTCTTAATTGGGAAACCACATCCTAATTGATGTAATAATGATTATAAGGGTCCAATGGTAAGAGTTAAACAAAATTGACTGGGTCTATTCACATATTCACAAATTTGTTGCAAACATTGCTCCTAGAAAAGAAGTTTTCCAAGCTAAGTGAGCCAAAGTCAATCGGTTGTCTTGTACTCAAGATATAATTGATGGAAAACCCGTGTTAGTCTCAATCAAGTCAAAAAAAAAAAAAAAAGAAAAAAGAAAAAAAGAAAGAAGCAAACTACAACCCAAGCCCATCTGAGTAGTCCATCTAACTCAGAAAAAGACCAGTCATCTCAAAAAAAGTCAAAAAAAAAAAAAAAAAAACAAACAAAAACAAAAAACAAAAACTAGTCCCAAAAAAAAAAAGAAAAAGAAACCCATCTAACTCAGAAAAAGCCTAGTCATTTCAGAAAAAGTCCAACCAAAAAGAGGGAAAAAAAAATAGTCAACCCAATCGAAAAGATGAAAAAAAAAAAGAAGAAGAGTGTCCATCTGACCTAGAAAAACCCAACCCATGTAGTCTAGAAAAAGCCAGATCTAATCCAAAAGAAAGCCATGTCCAACTGAATCAAAAAATATGCAAGACTGACCAACATGAGCTAACTTTGAGACTGACTTGAGTGTTGAGACTGAACACATTGGCTTGAGGAATTTCATTTCTGTGATTTGAGCATTGGAAGAGGATGTCACCAAGTACATAATGGATGCAATGGACAACCAACCTCAAAACTGGTCCATTGAAAAACATCTTGTCTATGAATCTGACAGTGAGTCTAAGTCCAGTGAGTCAGAATTCGTCCTTTTGGATTCTGAAGCATTGTCAAAATTCGAGTGGCCCAGAGCTTATAAATCCGGGAGTAGGAATCGAGTAATCTTTTATTTTGAGTTTGGGTCGGATGTAAGTCCCCTAACTTCATAGAGTAATGAGTGATTCTGAATATTTTGCAATAGTTTTAATCCCACTAATTTTGAAAAGGCAAATGAAATGATTTCAAGGAAAAAATTCCTCAAAACATAAAATACTTAATTGAAAGGAAAAAGGAAAGATGAGCTAAACTTATAATGGATGAGATAATTTCAATAAACCTAGGTAATGAGGAAAATTCTCGAATGTTCTAGATTAGATTCAAGCTATGTTCAGAGGAGCGCAAGTGCATAGTCACTCTTTTGAAAGAACTCAATTATGTTTTTGAGTAGTCTTATAAACACATGCCTAGAATCAATTCTGAGATTGTACAACATAAAATCCCTCAACCACAAGGCTAAACCTATAAAGCATGAATTGAGAAGAGTCTGCCTTGACTGGGCAGTTAAAATCAAAAGAAAAGGTAACTAAACAAATCAATGCTGGGTTTCTAATATTGTTAGAATATCTGATGTGGTTAGCAAACATAGTTCTGGTCCCTAAGAAATATGGCAGAATCAAAGTTTGTGATTGACTTTAGGGATTTGAACAAGGCTAGTCTAAAGGACTATTTTCCATTACTGCACATTGATGAGTTAGTAGACTTCACAACAAGGCATGCACTTCTGTCATTTGTGGATGGTTTTTTTGGGCTACAATCAGATTATGATGGCACTAGAAAATAGAGAGAAAACATCATCCACCACACCATGGGATGTGTGCCAGCACATGAGTCAGAAGCAAAGGCAAAAAAGGTCGTCTACTACGTCAGCAAGAAGATGTTAGACTATGAACCATGGTACACATTACTAGAGAAGACCTGTCTCACACTGGTGTGGGCCACTTAGAAGTTACAACATTACTTGCTCACCCACTTAGTGGTGTTGGTTTCAAGATTAGATCCCATCAAATATCTCTTTGAGAAGCCAACACTAACTGGTAGGTTAGCATGATGGTTGTTGCTTCTAGATGAGTTTGACTTGAAGCATATCATTAGAAAATTAGTAAAAGATAGAGCAGCGATAGAGTTCCTAACAGATCAACTAGTCAGTAGAGAAGGTAGTAGCAATCATACAGATAGTGAAGGAAATCTAGAAATTATACTTTGATAGAGCTTCAAACCAAATCGGTTACGGAATAGGGGTTCTTCTTATTGCCCGATGAATCCCATGTGTCTTTGTCCTTCAAGTTTTATATTGAAGTTTCAAACAATCAAGCAGACTATGAAGCTTGTATTGTTGGATTAGAAGCAGCCCTTGAACTAGGGACAAAGTAGTGGGATGCTTTCAATGACTTGAATTTGGTGGTCTCACAAGCTAGAGGAGATTGGAAAGTCAAAGAAGAGATGATGAAAGTATATCACCAAACTCTGGATTATTTTGCATTCACCTATATATTGAGGGAGACCAACTGGGTTGCCGATGCCTTGGCTACCTGGCTTCTATTGTTGACATCCTTGAAAGCATTAAAATAAGACTAACCATCATAAAGTAGAGGTGTGCACCAACTTATGAGTTGATTGCTGCAGTGAAAGAAGACCAAGATGGACATCTTTGGTACTACGATATCTAGAATTTCATAGAGAAAGTGGTCTATCTATAAGGGGCAATGAAGAAGAACAAGAGGGCCATCCATTCTATAAAAGACAATTGAGAAATACAAAGATTGGCCAGACAAGCTGCCATTTGCACTATAAGGATACCAGACACTAGTCAAGACTTCAACTAGGGCAACTCCTTATTGCTTGGCAATGTGATGGAAGTTGTCTTGCCCATCAAGGTCCAAATCCCTTCATTGTGAGTATTGGTAGAATGTCAAATTGAAGACGCTGAATGGAAAAAAAGAACTAATGCTATTGGATGAAATGAGGCTTCAAGCATTGTATCATGTCTGAGCTTATGAACATAGAATTGCCTGTGCATTTAACAAGAAGAAGAAGGACAAGAATCTGAAAGATGGAGATCTAGAGCTCAAAGAGGAACCGAGTTCTGGTCTGTGACCCAAGGGGTAAATACAAGCCAAACTAGATGGGGCCGTACATTATCAAAAATAAAATATAAAAATAAAAAAAGGAGCAATTGTACTAATGAATCGAGATGGGTTAGAATTTACAGAACCTGTTAACTTGGGCAAGCTAAAGAAGTACTATCATTAAGAGGCTCGTTAGGTCGAAAACCCGAAAGGGCAACCTAATCAAAATTTAGAGCATATAAAAAAAGAAAAGAAAAGAATAGAATAAAAGCTTGCAAGGTTGAAAACCTGAAAAGACGACATTGACCAAAGTAAAAGCACAAAAGGAGAGAGTTAACACCCAATGAACCTCAACCTGAACTACAAATGGCCTGATTCCCACCCTTGGGATACGTAGGCAACCTTCTCTTGAAGTTCGGTCTTATCTTATCTAGATTCTATAAGCTTGTCACCACCACTCATTGGCATCTAGCATCAGATTACTAAGTATTGGGGGAGATTTTTAGGTGTACAACTCATGGATTATACTGTGGAAATGTCTAATTAGTGAGTTTGCAAAATTGTATTTTGTGTTATGTTTAATGAAAAGAGTGAGTAATTTGTGTTCCTTTCTGGTTGACCAATTAAACAAAAAATTTGAAAAACAATGGAATAGATTCATTACACTCTTTTATTGATAATAAACTCAAGCATGATAAATTAAAGCAAAGCTAACTAATTTCCACCCAATAAAAGTCTCCAAAAGCTTTTTAAAAAAAAAAATATGGGAATGAAACTCTAAACTAAGGGCACCGTGAGTGAAGTCAGAGTCATTCAATCTTTATTCTCTTGGTTATTCTTTCTCCATGTGCTTCCTCCCATTGAATGTTCTTCTCAAGCCGCTAGTTGTCTGCAACTGAAAGTATCCTTTGCCGCCACAAGCTCCCTGTTTTGCCAAGTTCTTGAGTTCGCCTTCAACTTTGAAGTTCGGAGAGCAAAGGAAAAAGGACATGAGCCGACACTTGAGTGGGCCACCCACTATCGCCCAAGTTGTCAAAAAATCTGGTGTGAAAAGTAGTAAGTCACGTGAGTCAACCTTACTACCTCTATGCCAGCAAATGAGGGCATCTCTCGAGTCATGGCTGGAAGTGTCAGCCAGAAACAATGCCAAGTAAAGTCTCTACAAATTCAAGTGAACATCCAGTCATGCCAACCATCAGTAGTGTCCATCTTCACCAAATAGGCACGAGTATGGTACAAGATTGCCGAGCAACGGGTTGCTTGCACCTTCAATTTGTCCATAAACCACATCTAGGAAAAAAGAAAAAAAAAAAAGACTGATAAAAGAATAGAGAGGTTTGAAATGAGTGGAAAAAGTGAGTTAGGGTGTGCAAATATAGAAAAGAGATAAAAGAATAGAGAGGTGAAAGGTGAGAAACCAAGTGAGATGGGTGGTACCTGAAGCAATAACGGGCTCCCAACAAAGTCCGCATTCTTACTGGCATGAACTTCGTCTAAACTCATCAAGGTCTTTGCCAAAACTATTCCAATGCGATTCCTCTTGTCCCTAACCTGTTTGGCCACATCAACCAAGACAGGGCTAACTATCCCATTATTCGGCAACACCAAGAATCAAGCAAGCAAGCAGTTACACAGAGCAGTCCACCTGTACTCTTGGAACTTCCAGTCACTCCGATCTCGCCTACTAGTGAACTTATCAATCAAAATGATGATTGATGGGTCACCATTATGAATGCAAGCCTTGGCTTTACCAGGAAGTAATCAGCAGATCTCTTTCTTTCTCTCACTCAGTGGATTGAGCGCAACACAATGAAGACATTGGGGGCATTCTTGGTAGTTAGTGTTGTTAGAATTGTTAAGTTACTTGTAAAGCATTTTCGAATTGTAATTTCATGCTTTTGTAAAGAGTCATTGTCAGATTCAATAACAAGTACATGAGATCAAATGCTTTAATTAGAAATGATTCAAATTTTAAAAGAAAATGGACGTTCATTGTATACATGTTGGCTTTTACAAAATAAAATAAAATAAAATGAGGAATCCCCCAGCATCATAATGTACAAATTTTTCCCACACTAAGTACAAGGAAAAGAAAGAGAATGAAACAAAAATCCTTATGTATGTGGATGGAACCCATTCAATCTCCTCGACAGAACTTCGAAGCACCCTAAGAATGAAGAATAGAAAGAATAAGGGAATCATCATCATCACTGCTACCCTCCCCCAACTCCTAGCCCAAATCAACTACGAGCAATTCCACAATGGCCCAAGTATGTTCTAAACTCAAGCTCAAGCACCGGTACACTTTTGTAAGGTGTATCTTTGTTTATAGTTGAATGAAGGTCACATAGCATGTATGGGTATCACACACACTCATTGCAGGGCAAACCACATCCTTGAAAGTTTACCCTTTAATAGAGGCACATCGTACCCTTAGCACTTGTGTTCATATCTTCATTTGGATTATTGTTGCACTTAAGCTAAATACATGTTAGCAGAATCTTTGTCGGGTTGTTGCCATAGGATGAACCTTTTTCCTTTAATCTCTTTGGAGTGTTGGATGTGGGTATAATAAAATTTTCCTCTTTATCCCTTTGGAGTGTTGGATATAGGTATAGTGAACCTTTCCCCTTAAATCCCTTTGAAGTGTTGGATATGGGTATAATGAACCTTTTCTCTTAAATCCCTTTGGTACAATGAACTTTTTTCCTTTATCCCTTTAGAGTGTTGGATACAGGTACAATGAAATTTTTTCCCTTTATCCCTTTAGAGTGTTGGATATGGGTACAACGAATCATGTATTATCCCTTATCCCTTCTGTGCTTGGATAAAGGCACAATGGCTGTCTCCCTAACTCCCTTTTGTGTTTGGTTGAGGGTGCAATGAATCATTTTACATCCCTTTGTCCCTTTTGTGCTTGGATAAAGGTAAAATGCTTATTTCCCTTAGTTCCTTTTGTGCCTGAACATGGGCAAAACGAATCCTTTTATCTCCTCGACTCTCTTAAGTGCTTTTGACTTAGGTACAACGAATCATGTTTATATCCCTCTATCCCTTCTGTGCTGCGGTAAAGGTATAGTGTTTATCTCCCCAAATCCCTTTTGACTTTGATACAATGAATCATGTTTACATCCTTTTATCACTTCTGTGCTTGGATAACAGTACAATGCTTATTTCCCCAAGTTCTTTCTGTGCCTGAACATAGGTAAAACGAATCCTTTTACCTCCCCTATCCCATCTGTGTTTGGATACGGGTAAAATGCATAAAGATTTCCACTTCTATTATCCCCATTGTGTTTTGGGCATAGGAAATATGATTGATAAAAAGGGTTGCATTTTCTAATCACACTGCGGTGTGCATGTATTTGGAGTTTGCTTTCCTTGTGCATTTTCTATGATGCGCTTGGCAATATTAGAATTTGGATTGCGTGAATGGTGTCACTCAGGTGAGTATGATAGGTATTGTCTCCTCTCTTTTGAGTAATTAGCTATTTCATGCTTGGATGAATGCTTGAGTGCTTGTTTAAGACACTCACTCACATATGAATTGTTGCACATCACACTTGCCCTTGAACTATACTGATCTAATTCCTTGCATCAAGGATATGTAGGTAACTTGCGGGTTCCATCACTTGCATGAATGTATGGCATTGCCTTAAGTCTTAGGGTCATGTCAACTAGGATAATCTCCAATATTTGACATTCCTTCTCATCGCTACATGATTGTTTGAGCTCTGTTAAAGAGGGGCAACTGTAGACACCCCATTTTAACTGACCTTAAGACTTTGGGCGCTTGCAAGCCACCCGATAATGGAATGGTAAATTATTTCATCTTTAGAATTTTTAAGGATGTTTGAAGTTGCTGTGTAAACCCGCTTTGGCCAAAAACTGACTTTTTGCAAAAATGACTATTTTACCCCTAAACTCGTTTTTATCCAAAAAATCAACTTTTCAACCCTAAGGAAGAGAGATAAGCCCGATTGCACTTTGATCAAACATATTTACCAAAATTAGTGACCCATTTTATCAAAAACATTGATCAAAATACAATTTGGACTTACTTGGGCCACAAGCAAGCCAAGAACATGGAATGCATGTAGGGATGACACGTGTGTCATGGCAAAGGGTGCGTGTGCACATGCCTTATGCGTGCGCACCTTATCTGTGTGTGTGCACAATCATTGCGTATGCACACATCTTAGCGGTGCAGAGTCAAATATGGAAACTCTATCTTGGTATATTTTTTGGGGGAGGTGGAGGGAGAAAGCAATGGAACCCTAGAAAAAGTTCCAGAACCTTCCCCTTTGCTTATAAATAAAGCCCTTCCCCCTCCCTTTCAAGGGGTTAAGAAACCTTGAGCTTTTAAAGAGTTTTAAGAGCCAAATACTCCTCTCCTCATCTCTCCTAGCCTTAGCCACAAAATTCCTCCACTTACAACAGCTTTGAACTTCTGAAAATCATACTAAGGTGTGAAGAACCCAAACTACTTCAGAAACCTAAGCTTGGCAGAGGCTTGCAAACAAGAAACTTGACTTTTCTTGTTATCAAGGGAAGCCTTCTAAACCATCCCGACGACCTTGATGGGTCCCAACATGTGGAAAACCAAGGATGGGGAAGCAAGCTTGGAAAAGAGGAGGACGACAACAAAAAGAGAAAAGGAAGAGATGAAAAGCAAAAAGGTGAGACTGAGGCATACCCAGTAGACTATTTAGAAATAGAGGATTGGGAGATAACTAACGTCCGAGAGTCCATTTGGAGTGCTTGGAAGAGTAAATTGCCAACCCTTGATTGCAATAATGTAAGGGAAATACTAGAATAGAGAGTTGTTGGGTTGGCTAAAGTCCATTACACTCTGAAGTTCACAGCTATGCGATGCTACAAGAAAGCCAAAGAAAAGGAAAACCAAATAGAAACAGGTGAGAATTGGTTCATAGGGGCCTTGTTCGAAGAAAAGAAGTAAAGAAGGGGTAAATAAGCAAAGTACGTGACATAGGTTAACTTTGAAACTAGCTTGAGTATTGAGACTAACCACTGTGGATTAGGAAAGTAACATTCTGAGATGATGCTGGATGGAGGAGCATTAGAAGAGGATGTCACCCAGTGCAAAGTGGATGCAAGGAGATGCCAATTACCAAACCAGCCTATTGAAAATTTGTTTTGCTCATGGATCTGGTAATAATGAAATACATCAAAGTGAGTCAAGTGAGTCAGAAATTTGGCATGTCGGATTCTGACGCATCGATCTTTTCAAAGTAGTCAAGTCGCCCCTTTTCTTATTAGTTTTTGATCTATTTGTTTTCCTTTGAGTTGAAGTTGGATATCGAGATTTCCCCCCATTTTTTCTATCAATAAAAAGCTAGTGATTCTGGATACTTCATAGTGCCAAAAGTTGATTGTGTTAAACACCAAGCTTTCTAAAATAAAAAATAATGATTTTTCAAAACTTCAAAAAGATGTAATTGAATGAGAAAAGGAATGACAAGCCAAACTTGAAATGGATGGAATAACATTGATAAACTTGGTAATGAAGGGAAATCCTCATCTGGTCTAGATCGGATCAATGCATGCTATCTTTTTGGGACATAAGTGCTTAGTCGCTCTTTTGAAAAGAATTCAAAAAAACATCTTTTTCATGACTGTGCAACACAAAGTAAAGTGCACCCTCCCAACAATAAAAAAACCAAAACAAAAACAAAGGCATGAAACTAACACCATTTTGGGAATATGATCCAGGAAGGGCATTCAAATCAAGCAAGAGTCAAGTCACCATGACGGGAAAAAACTATCATTATGACAAGCCTGAATGGGATAAAATTTACACAATATATTGACCCTGTGAGAGCTCGTTAGGTCAAAAATGCCAAAAGGCGACCCAAGCAAAATTCAGAGCATATAAAAATAGAAGAAGAAAAAAAAAGGTAAAAGAAACAAGTAAAAGCTCGCAAGACTGAAAACTCAAAAGAGCGATCTTTGCAAAAATCAGAGCACAAAAGGAGAGAGTTAATACCAAAGTAGACCTGACCCTGAACTATGAACGGCCTAATTCCCATTCCTGGGATACGTAGGCAACTTTACCCTGAAGTTTGGCCCCATATCATTCAAATTTCATCGTCTATCAGCATTTGTCAATACTTGAATGTCTAACTTTTAGAAGGGAAGGGTTTAGTTGCTCAATTCATTGGATTCGATTATAGAAATTTCTGATTAGTGAGCTTGCAAAAATTGTCATTTGGATTGTTTTAATCAGAAGATTGAGCAATTTGTGTTCCTTTCCGATGGACTAAACATGCAACATTTTTAAACCAAAATGAATTAATTTCATTACACTATTTTATTGATAATAATTTCAGCTATGACAATTGAAAGTGAAACTAACCAATTCTTTTCCAATAAAAATCTTTCGAAGCTAAAACAAAAATAAATGGGATTTAAACTCTAAACTCGGGGCATTGTGAGTCGAGTTAGAATCACCCAGCCATTATCCTCTTGAATGGTCTCCCCCTGTGTGTATCGACCCACTCGATCTTGCGTTCGAGCCACTCAATGAATACTCGCGATAGCCTACAACTAAAGCCTTCCTTAGCGGTCATGAGAACTTTGT
This sequence comes from Camellia lanceoleosa, assembly GCA_025200525.1. Lineage (NCBI taxonomy): Eukaryota > Viridiplantae > Streptophyta > Magnoliopsida > Ericales > Theaceae > Camellia > Camellia lanceoleosa. The sequence goes on from CM045759.1 coordinate 148,153,425, forward strand.
TCTGCCACGCCCTAGCATTTTCCTTCAAGTATGAAGCTCAAAAAAATAAAAGAATGATGGTATGAAGCAGAACCCAAATGAGCCATCAGTTCATGCTCAAACTGCCACAAGATTCAATGAGGGAAATAGTGGACCATGTGACTGAGGCCAACCACCTATACACCCAGGGAGAACGCTAAGCTATGTTTCTGTAAGTCCTGGAGTTCATCTAGCCATACTAGTCTTCAACATAATCCATCTTCACCAACTAGGCTCGAGTATAATACTAGATTGTCAGGTAAAGGGTAAAAGTTGCCTTTACTTTCAATTTGTCCATCATCCATATCTAGGGAAATGATAGAAAAAGAAAAGAGAGACAAAAGAATAGAGAGGTGTGAGATGGGTGGAAAAAGTGAGTTGGGGTGTGCTAAAAAATAGAAAAGAGAGATGTGGGATGAGAAACCAAGTGAGATGGGTGGTGTCTGGAGTAATAATGGACTCCCATAAAATTCTGTGGTTTTACCAACACTGACCTCATCCAAACCTATTAGGGTCTTTGCCAAGACCAACCCAACAAAGCTCTTTCCATCCTGCTTGGGCACATCAACGAAGATAGGACTGACTACCCTGTTACTCGACACGCCCAAGAATTGCAGAAGTAGGCAGTTACACAAAGTAATTCGTCTATACTCCTGGAACTTTCAGTCCCCTGAGTGAACTTATCAATCAAGGCAGCGATTGATAGCTCACTATTCTGAATACAAGCTTTGACTTCACCTAGAGACAATCCACATATCTCACCGAGTAACTTGGTATATTTTCTCAGAGGAGTTGGTCACACCAAATCAATCATTTAAGGGCACACCAATAGAGCCTCAAACTCTTCGAAAGTGGGGCAAAGTTCTTGACGCCCAAATCGGAAGACATGGACGTTTGGATCCCAAAATCGAGTCGTTGCACTACAAAAAATTTAAGGTTTTAGAGACTAAAATTTAGGGACAAAATTGCTTTTTAGGGACCAAATATTGTTGCTGCAAAAAGTGTCGTTATTATATGTTTAGTAACAAAAATTGGACATTAGTGATGAATTATTATCCTTTTGGGACCAAATTCTTTGTCTAAAAAAAAAACCATTTTGAGACTAAATTATTGTCCCTAAAAGTCTATTTATTAGTGACATTTTCAAAATTGTCGCTAAAAGCTTTGTTTTTGACTTTTCAGGACAACCTTTTAGCGACTATCCTCATGATGGTGGAAATTAGTCCCTAAATGTCTTTTGCAACAAAATTTTCACTTGTAAAAACCAAAATATTTGGTCTCTAAAACTCTTATATGTTGTAGTGTCACATGAAGGAATGACAAATCAATGTCTAGCTTGCTAAGATGAAATATGGAGTTCAACCCATAACTATGAAAATTGACGCGCTCGACACTGTCTAGACTATCCGTCCATGCCAACAAACCATCCTGGGAAGACATGACTACATAACAAAGATGAAAAACAAGGTTTGGGATTAAAGGTTGATGGGAGAAAGGCTTGAGTAAAGAAACCTTCGTGCAAGATGAAGTATTTATAGGTTAAAATAGAGCAATGGTGGCCTAAGAGACGAAACCCTAAAACTATATCAGCCATTTGTGCGTATGTACGTGCGTAGTACGTGCGCATGTCTTCAGTGCGTGCACACAACCATAGCGTGTGCACACATTCTATGTTAACAGAGGAGTGCGCACAACCATAGCGTGTGACATTTTCAAAATTTTGTTGCTAAAAGCCTTATTTTTTACTTTTCGGGACGACCTTTTAGCAACTATCCTCATGATGGGGGAAATTAGTCCCTAAATGTCTTTTGCAACAAAATTTTCACTTTTAAAAACCAAAATATTTGGTCTCTAAAACTCTTATATGTTGTAGTGTCACATGAAGGAATGACAAATCAATGTCTAGCTTGCTAAGATGAAATATGGAGTTCAACCCATAACAATGAAAACTGACGCACTCGACATTGTCTGGACTATGCATCCATGCCAACAAACCATCCTGGAAAGACATGACTACATAACAAAGATGAAAAACAAGGTTTGGGATTAAAGGTTGATGGGAGAAAGACTTAAGTAAAGAAACCTTCGTGCAAGATGAAGTATTTATAGGTTAAAACAGAGCAATGGTGGCCTAAGAGACGAAACCCTAAAACTATATCAGCCATTCGTGCATATGTACGTGTGTAGTACGTGCGCATGTCTTCACTGCGTACGCACAATCATAGCGTGTGCATACATTCTATGTTAACAGAGGAGTTTGGCCTATTTAGTAGCATGACATACCAGAGATAGTGGGGGAATTTTGGCATCTTTGTCTTAGTCATTTTAGGTTGATTATGTTGTTTGTTCAGCATTTTTGAGTTGTAATTTTGCTATTTCATTTTTCAGTTTTGTTTAAAAAGAGTCTCTACCAGATCCATGAAATAAACACAAAAGGCCAAGCATTTGGAAAGAATACTCAAAATTTTAGCAAAATGAGTTAGATTTCATTGCATATACCATAGGAAATATACAAAGTTTTTACAAAACAGGGGGGTTCCCCAATTGCATCCTATACAAGTGTTTCTAAAAATCAAAAGAAAATACAAGAAGGTAAAAAGAGAAAATGGTGTATGGACCTAGTCAACCTCCTCGAGGGTGCTTCAAAGTGCCCTGAGATGGACCCTCCCCATCATTACCATCATCCTCTCCACTGTCGGAGTCAGTATAATCCTCATTGGAATCACTCCCGCTAGCAACACCTCTTGCTTGCTTGGATGGGCCAGCACCCTACCAGAAATAAAAAAAAAATTATATATTTAGAATCATGCCAGACTTTTAGAGCAATTAGAATCATTGAAAAGAAGGATACTAGACTCAGGTCATGGATGCCACTCTCGTACCCCTGAACCATCTTCATTAGTTTTGTCACTATCATATAATTGGCCTCCACATGTGCACGAGGAACCTATATCAGAAAAAGGAATGATGATTAGCACTGATGAAAGGCAAAAACAAGAGAAATTGAAAAGACAAATCAATACCAGCTTAACCTTAAGAAGGAGATGTTAAGGGATGATGCCAGCTCAGGAATAGGCAATGCTACTGTGCCCTCTCCTACCATCATCGAGACAACAGAAGGTATCATCGGCAAGCCCTCAACTGTTGCCACAGTACCCACACCTTTAGCTAGTGTCGCGCCTAAAACTAGAGTAAGAACCTGGCCTCGTCCTTGGCCTTGACCAGTTAGAAAGATAGCAGGACCCAATGCAACTCCCATCAACTGTCCGTCTACATAGGATCGGATATACTCTATGTAATCGCGCTCCACCAGTAGCCCCTTTTACATCAGTGCCACCCGAAACAAGGATAAGCTCATCCTCAATAAAAGAATTCCCCAACCCCCATGCTAGCCAAAAAAGATGTTGGAATTCGTAGCTGGACCATGCCTAAAGACTAGCGGCAGACCCACTCCACTAAGTGCCAAACTTGACAAAATGACCCCTCTAGAAAGAGGAGTTGTTGGGTAGTTGCCTAAAGAGCTAGGTACCAAGCCTAACCAGCAAGGGATGTAGCCGCCCAAGGACGCCACATGATCTGAAATGGGCAATGCAATGATTAGCACACCAGCAGGAGAAAGTCAAGCAATCAAAATATGGGCAAGATAGTAAGATTCACATGGTCATGGGTGATGGTGTCAAGTATCTACTGATACTCGGTGATAGTAGAAAGAAGAGGAGGATTCGGCCGATCCCTATGGGCCCTTTGATACCAGATAACTTGAGGAAAGATGTCTGGAAAGACACCTCATACCACGAGACGCACTTTGAGGAAATACTCAAAGAACCACATCTGTAGGCAAGTACAAAGAACATATAAATAAGATAAGCGGGCAATAGATGGATAGTATAGAAGGACATATAAACAACAACAACAAAAAGATAGTATAAGCAATATACCTCCCAATCCAGTACCATGATTATGCGAGACAGCACTCGCATAACTGTACATGGTGGCCAAAGCCGCACCGCCTTAGTTGTAATCACTGATCTGGTCTATATCCACCATGGAGCCCAACAGATGGATGTGGACCCTATTACATCTATTCATGAAAATAACGCTCTCAAATAGGTATAACAATAATTCTCTAGTTTAGTGGGCAATTTGAATGTGAGAAATCGATAGGCAGTGTTGGAAATGGGTATTGAACCACTGGTATGGAACCATCCACTTTTATGAGGCAAGGCGATGCCTAGGAAATGCTTCAGTGCATCATCTCGGTGAGTGAGATCAAGGTCAAGAAGCATGAGGAGATTACCAAATGGAAGGCCAGATAGCATTGCGAAGTCCTTTGGCCTTATGATCATCTCGCCAAAGCTGAGAAAGTGAAAGGAATCTGTGGTATTCCACTATCTCTTTGTCAAGGCTACAAGAAAGACATGACCAACCTGAGTATCAACTAAGGACGTGCATAAGGGGCCAAATTTGTACCAATCCACTAGATTCCTAATGGTCACAGGGAGGGCCGGGTACCACTCAGCTACACCAAATGTAGAGCCAAAGCCATGAACGGAACGGGAACGCTCTTGCAAGAAAGTTTAGAGATAGATAAATTGATGAAAAACAGAAAGGAAGTGTGATAGAAAATATGTAAATAGAGAGAGATGAAGTCATTCCCAATAGCCCATATAAGACAAGCGTTGCTCCGGCTTTCGAAGAATCACTAAACGAGGGTTGTCTTCGTCCATCTCAAGCAATCGGTCAATCTCAGTCCGCAGGGTGTGGGCAGGAGGCACAAAAGGGGTAGGATCAAAAGGTGGGAACTGCCCAGCCAAGAGGGAGTCTATCAAAAGCAACACAATGGCCAAAATAGTGAGAAACAATGCAAAAAGGTGGCAAATACAACAAAAAAGTGTAGGAAATGAGACAAAAACTCTAGAGCATGGGTGTTCATAGGCAATTTGGGACAATGGTGATGATAGAAGGACATGTATGGGCAAGTATTTACATACAAACAGGAAACATGAGAAGAAACTCTTGGCATTCATGGGGAATAATAAAAAGGTTATCATAAAGCTCATATAAAGCCATAAAAGCATATAACAATGGAAGTGTGGAGAAGTGGTTTGGAAATACTCTTCCGATCCTGGGGGACGCTAGTGATCCTCTTCTAGTCACCTGAAAAGAAATAAACACTCCAGTCGGGGGTGCCAGAATTAGCACTCCGACGGGCAAGTCAGTCTTTACACTCAAGTTTACTTATATTCTCATTTGAGTACAATAGTTCTCACATACCTCTTTCTGGCTGATGTTCTTCTATTTATATCTTTTCTTTCTTGGGCCTCGGGATTAGGTCCATTTCCAATTCTATATTCGGCATATTTTGTAGTAGTCTACTTTCTACTCGGCCGCTTAATTAATCGGCTATTTGGTCAAGTAGAGTTCCGTTCGAGCGTGAGCATACGTCGAGTACCACGTATTTTGACTCTCCCAGGTTTGACTATCCGGAATCTCTACGACTCCCAATACTCGGCCCCCACAATTGCCCCCCGAGCACTCCACTAACGACAGTTGGTTGGAGTGTTTGGCTTCAAACTCGAAAAGTCAGAGCCAAAATTTGGCGGCTGACCGTATTCCAATGCAAATGTCTGAACACACGCATCTTGGTTATCACTTTCAACTTCCCGCTTCTTCGTACACTTCTATTTATTGTGATTTAAAATTTCAACGTCTTTTCAAATACATACACACTTTTAGATGCTCGTCGTTGGATTGTCTTCCGAATTACCTTTGCAACTTCCTTTTCTTCTCTATCCTCTTCGCTGCTTGTAAGTTCTCTCATTCTCTTCTTTGAATCTCTTTTTTTGCTTTGTTTTTGGCTTAGCATATTCGTATTGGCTGGGGGAAATGGCAAAACATTTGAAAGATCTCCTCTCATCGGATCAAATTTCTGGCTTCCGACGCCATTTCTCCATTCCTGATGACGTCCGTCTATCACTTGTGACAGACGGTACGCTCGATATGGAGAGGGTTGATAAAACCACGATCGTCTTCCCTCTCTTATCAATTGCAGAGGGTGGAGTCCGTTTCCCCCTTCACCCACTCCTTAGGGCTGTGCTCTGCCATTGGGGCTTAATCCCTTCCCAACCCAACCCAATGCCATCTTCTTTAGAATCGTGATGGGGATTATTGCACTAAACCGTAGCCTTAGGCTTAACCTTGGCATTCCCGCTATTTGGCATTGCTATGCCTTGGCAAAGTCTTCTGGTCGGCACGGGCGTTATTTCCTTAGGGCCAAAGACACCGACCATCAACTAGTGACTATGCTTTCCAGCTCTAGGAAGCGTGTCAATGATGTTATAGTTGTTGTCCAAGGAAACTGGGAATTTGGCAAAGGTGAGGATTGCCTTGATCGTATTCCTAGACGGAGGGGCGAACCAGGTGGCCATGTAGATTCATTTATTTATTTATTTTATGTTATATTTAGAAAGCTTCATTTTCGGAACCTCATGGTTTTTCTTATGCAGGAAACAATTTGAAGAAAGTCCTGACCTCAGCTGACGACGCTGTTCTTTCAGAAATTAAGGTTGCGCTCAAATATTTCGGTCGACCGAGTCTTCAGAAACAGGGGAGAGAGGCCCACGTTTTGCTCCACTACGAGCTAACTTATGCGACCTTTTTGGCGGCGAAAAACATCCCAATTCTGAAGGGTGAGGAGTTTCTTACCGCCCTTGTCCTGACTAATTTCAAAAATTTGAGGCAAGTCGGTTTAGAGGGATCAGATTTGGAGCGATCAAAAGTAGCTGAGGCCGCTGAGTCAAACCAATTCGTAGCCAAAGTCGACGAGGCTTTAAAGTTAACATTTGACGAATCCGACCTCAATTCAATTGATCCTCCGTCCACTTCGAGTCGAGAGGACCTTCCACTTGACGATATCTTTCAATGTCTGGAGGACCTTCCCGATGTGGACCCAAAAGATATGGCTAGATTGAGCCTCACTAAACTTGCCAAGAAGGTAAACGCGGAAAGGATGGCCTCGCGGTGAAGGGCGGAGTCCATTCGGGCTGTCGAATCTCAGCCCTCCCAGACCGTTGACGGATCTCAGCCCTCCTTGCCTACTGGCGAATCTCAACCCTTGTCTGTTATTGAGGAGGAAACGGCAAAAAACTGAAGTGCCGAGGCAGAACCGGTTGTACAGGCAAGTGTAAAGGCTGGGCAAAGGGTGAAGAAGCGCCCAGCCGAGGTTGAGGCCAGCTCAGAAGAAGACCGTGCCAACAAACGACCTCGTTTAGAGGAATTGGATGTGATTATACCTTTTGTTATTCAGCCGAAGATAAAAAATACGCCGATCTCCTCTAATGCTTCGGTAATCAAAGACCTAGCGATCGCACTCAGCATGGCAACGTCCGTTTCTCTGCCTGCAGACAAGGTGGCTTTTCGGGCGGAGCCGGATATGGTTGCAATTGCGTTCGCCTCGCAATCAACTCTTTTGGTATATATGTTAACTTTGTTGTTTCACTTTACGCAAATATTGTTTTGGTCTTAACTTCCTGTTTTGCAGGCCGTCAGAAGGATAGTCGAGATGGGCCGTCGCCATCACGATGCCATCGAGCAGATTGGTCGTTTACAAGCGGAGGTTGAGGGCCAAAGGAGTGGGGTCGAGTTCGAGGTTTTAAGGGCGAAGATGGAGGGCGCCTGCGACGAGGCCGAGATGGAAAGAGCCCATAACATTGAAGAATTGAGATCGGGCGCCGAGAAGAGGGCGGATGAGAGCGACGATGCACTTAAATTGGCCCAGGAGGCGATCTCTAAACTGGAGGCTGAGTTGGATGAAATAAAGAAGGCGAAGGAAGCAGCCGACCTGGAGGCTTCCAGGGCATTCAACGCCGAGAAAAAATCTGCTTTCGATGAATACGTAGACGAAGTCCCCAAATTTGAAAACCAGGGATTCAAACACGGCTGGCTCAAAGCCCTTGCTGCTGCTGATGTGACATTGGCTATGCCAATTCCATACGAACAAGTGGATATTGAGCCGCTGGAGTCTGACTCCGAAGACTAATTTGAGCGGCTCTTGTTTTTGTTTTAGAAATTTTTAGCTTTTTACAGCTTTTTGTTTAGTAGTTTTCATATGTAAAATGGCTACAATTTGTGCCTAATTTACTTAATGAAAATTCCTTTTGCACTTTGCTATTGTTTGTGCTAAATTGTGTTATTGGATCATTCATTCATGTACACTTGCCGACTAGACAATTAGGCAATTTTAACTTCAAAAAGCCGAAAATTAGCACATGGAGTGGTTGTGGCACATATCGATCGGCATGGGGCTAGATGCTTTGCCGGTTAGATTAATAAATCTGCCCTTGTCCCAGCCAGTGCATGAGCTCCAAGGCATTCATCCATTATTGCCGTTTAGATGATTAGGCCATTTTAACTCCAAAAATCGAAAATTAGCACATGGAGTGGCTGTGGCACATATCGATCAGCATGGGGCTAGATGCTTTGCTGGTTAGATTAATAAATGTGCCCTTGCCCCAGCCAGTGCATGAGCTCCAAGGCATTCATCTATAATTGCCGTTTAGATCAGCATCCGTCTTTTGGAGTTTAGCGTTAATGAAGTCGCCTCGGGATCGCTACAAGCATTAGAAATAAATGGGATGGACTCTTCGCGCTAGTAACTCACCTTATTGTGCTCAGAGTCAATTTAAAACTATTTGTGGCGTAGGTAAGTGCGAATGTCAAATAGAGTTTTCTTCAACAGCAGAGGAGAAGCGCGAACTTTGGCCGAGCTTGATACTGCAATGAATCGCGACAGCGAACCCACCCGTGCGGGAGATAGGGCGTCCAAAGAACGAGAAAAGCGTCAGCCTCCGAGTCATAGGAGCAGAACACCCTGCAAGGAGAAACAGCAACGGAGAAGTTCTCCGCGGCCGAGACCGAGAAATGAGGACGACATGGCGCCGCGACCGGTGAGTTTCGCAGTTTTTATGGGGAATAAACCGATGACGGAGGCAGACTCCATAATCAAGGACGCAGGTGTGGCGGCTCGACAGATTTTTTCACCGGAGGTCCAGAAGTCGATGATCGACAGGATTTCGACGTATTTCGAGAGGGCATCCACGGGGCGGTTAAAGGGTTGTATACCGCTTATGAAGTCGGCATGCGCCTGCGCACTGCTTGATGTGAGATAGAGAAGAATGAGGAAAGAATCCGCAGTTTGGAGGCTCGCGCGAAAAAGGCCGAGCGTGAGCTCAGGGAGCTCAGGAAGGCTCAAACCACTGAGCCGAGTGCGATGGGTCAATCCAACCCAATTGTGGATGAAAGGGTGACTCAATGGCAGCTGAGTCACACCATCGTCGATCAAGATACGACAAGCATGTTTGCCGTAGAGAATGCGAGGAACGTGGAATACGGACAAGGCTTCCATGCGGGCCGGAGGGTTGGGATTGACAAAACCAAAGAGAATCTTGCGGAGGAGGTCTGCCGATGCGAGAACCGGGGGTTTAGGCATGGTTGGATCGAGGCATTTCAAGCCGCGGAGACTCTCCGAGCAGAGGGTGTTGATTCGGCGTTGCCGCTGTACTAGCGTGATCATTTACCCTTTTCCGCTTTGGAAATCGAGAAGAGCGACGATGAAAGAGATGTCGCATAAAAACTATATAAACACAGCTTGCGTTAAAAATTATGTAATCATTGACTGATTGAATAACAATGTTTTAGTTTTCATGTTTCTGTTTCTTTATAATATTTGTTCGGCACGCTTATGTTTGCACGTTTCTTTATAAAGTGTTTCTTTAAAAAGTTGAAATGAACGTATTTTAGATGATTGAATCGGTCTGAGTTAATCGCAATCAAGCATTTCATCTCGAATGTTTTTATGCTTTAACGTATAAACGGGTTTTGCCGGCTCGATATGAGAGCTTTCTACATTAAGTATTGATCGGCATAATTTGGAGGCTTTATCGGCCTAAGGACGTCACGCGCCGATGGGGCTCCGGATCCGGAGACTATTTGGCCAATCGTGATCCACGAAGGGTGCTCTGAATCCGGAGGCTTTATCGGCCCCAAGACGTCATGCGCCGATAGGGCTCCAAATCCAGAGACTTTATTTGGCCAATCGTGATATCCACGAAAGGCACCCTGAATTCAGAGACTTTATTTGGCCAATCGTGATATCCACAAAGGGCTTTTTGAATCTAAACGTTTTATCGGCCTAAAGATGTCATGCGCCGATGGGGCTCCGAATCTGGAGACTTTCTTTGGCCAATCATGATATCCATGAAGGGCGCTCCAAATCTGGAGGCTTTATTTGGCCAATCGTGATATCCATGGATGGTGCTCCAAATCTAGAGGCTTTATCGTGATATCGACGTTATGCACTGATTGGGCTCCAAATCCGGAGGCTTTATTGGCCCAAAGACGTCATGCGCCGATAGGGCTCCGAATCCGGAGACTTTATTTGGCCAAGCATGATATCCACGAAGGGTGCTCCGAATCCAGAGGCTTTATCGGCCCAAAGACGTCATGCGCCGATCCGAATCCGGAGACTATTTGGCCAATCGTGATATCCACGAAGGGCGCTCCGAATCCGGAAGCTTTATCGGCCCAAAGACGTCATGCGTCGATGGGGCTCCGAATCTGGAGATTTTATTTGGCCAATCGTGATGTCCACGGAGGGCGCTCCGAATCCAGAGACTTTTCCAAAACACCGTTGAACTGGATTTTGTAACTAGGGATCTTTGCATTATAGAAAATGAGATGTACATGGTGAACCATTAAGAACAAGCATCATGTCCCACAAGTCAGGTCAATGATAAAATTTGCGTAAATGCGTGGAATTCCAAGATCGTGGCAGACTTCTTCCTGACATGTCTTTCAGCCGATATGCCCCTACTCCTGCGATTGAATCAATCTGATACAGGCCGTCCCAATTAGGACCCAATTTTCTATTAGTCGGTTTCTTTGCAGCTGGCAGTACCTTCTTCAGGACTAACTTCCTTGGTGTGCAGCGGCGCAGCTGAACACGTTGATTGTACGACTTAGCCAGCTACTGTTGATACCGTGCCATGGATGCGAGGGCGTGGTCTCTTTGTTCTTCGATCAGAACCAAATCCAAGGCTAGCATCATGTCGTTTTGGCCCATATAAAAAACTGTCGATTTCAAGGTTGGGAGGCCGATCTCCAGGGGTATAATTGCTTAGGTTCCAAAGCATAGAGCAAATGGTGTTTCCCCAATAGACCGCCTCAGTGTAGTTCGATGAGCCTACAACACACTCGGCAATTCTTCGATCCATTTGCCTTTAGCTTTCTCCAGCCTCTTTTTGATGCCGTCCAAGATGGATTTGTTAGAGGCTTCAGCCTGACCATTGCTTTGTGGATGAGCTGGCATGGAAAAGTAAGGCCGTATACCATACTTGCTGCACAACTCTCGGTAGACGCCACAATCGAACTGGGTCTCGTTGTCTGAGATAAGTACTCTTGGAATGCCAAACCGTGTTATGATGTTTCTCCAAACAAAACGCTTCACATCAGCATTTCGAATGCGGGTTAGTGCCTCTGCTTCTACCCATTTTGTAAAATAATCTGTCGCGACAATCAAAAATCGCTTGTTACCGGGGGCACGAGGCAATGGTCCAACGATGTCAAGCCCCCATTGGGCGAACGGCCGAGGACTGGTTATGGAGCTTAGTTCTTCTGCAGACAGGTGGGTTAAAGGAGAGAACTTCTGGCACTGTTCGCACTTTTTCACATAGCATTCGGCATCGGCTCTCATTGTCGGCCAGTAATACCCTTGTGTTATTGCTCGATAGGCCAAAGAACGCCCGCCAAAATGGGTGCCACAACTACCCTCATGTATTTCAATCAGAAGCTCTTCGACTTTGTCCGGGTGTAAACATTCTAGGTATGGACCAAAAAGGGATTTCTCATAAAGCTTTCCTTGTGGATCCAAGTAATACCATAGAAATTTGTTTCACAGCTTGTGCGCTTCTTTTTTGTCCGCTGGGAGCTGTTCGGAAGACAGGAATGCCGCAATGGGATCCATCCAACTGGGTCCAGCTTCTATAACACTAACATGAACTTCCTCCGAAGGGCCAATGCTCGGCTCCAGGATGAAACCTACTTCGATGGTCCATTTAATGTCTGAGTTAATGGCGGAGGCTAGGCAGGCAAGGGCATCTGCGTGTGTGTTCTGATCACGTGTTATTTGGTTCAATTCAAGATGGTCAAATTTTGCCAGCAAGGAGTTGGCCGCTTTCATGTAGGCCGCCATACGGTCGTTTCTTGCCGTGTACTCCCCTTTTAGCTGATTGATCACCAGTTTTGAATTGCAAAATACAAGCAAACGCCGAGCACCCAGAAGATGTGCATTCCGCAAATCGGCTAGAAGGGCTTCGTATTCGACTTCGTTATTTGACGCTTCGAAGCCAAGCTTAACGGCCTGCTCAATTATTGCACCGTCAGGAGCCATGATCACAACTCTGGCTCCGCTGCCACGCTGATTGGATGATCCATCACAGTACAACTGCCAAATCTCTCCAACATAAATTCTCCAGTTCGGCTCTAGTCGAATCTCATCGACTTGAAATCGGCAAGACCCACAGTGAATTCGGCAACGAAGTCGGCAAGTACTTGTCCCTTGATTGAGGTTCTAGGTAGGAACTAAATGTCGTACTGGCCGAGTTCAAGAGCCCACTTTGAAACACATCTTGACGCTTCTGCACTTCGTAGTACTGATTGGAGGGGATAATCTGTTAGCACCCCAATGCTGTGTCCCTGGAAGTAATGCATCAGTTTCCTTGCCGCCATGACTAGGGCTAGGATGAGTTTTTCCAGCGGAATGTAGCGTGTTTCGGCGTTAACCATTGCCTTGCTCACGTAATACACTGGCCGCTGCTCTCAAAGCTCTTCTTTTATCAATACGGCGCTGACTGCCCTGTCGGAAACTGCCAGATACAGAATGATTGGGTCACCAGCAGCAGGTGTTGTCAAGAGTGGTATTGAGCAAAGGTAGGTCTTGAGTCCGTTGAAACCGGCTTCGCATTCGGCGGACAATTCAAAAGCCTTGCCGTACCGTAGTGTATGAAAGAATTATCAGTAGCGATCTGTGGACTGACTGATGAACCTGTTGAGTACGGTGGTCATCCCCATCAACTTTTGAACCTCTTTTACTGAATGAGGGGAGCCGAGTTCCGAGATTGCTGTGATTTGCCTCGGGTTGGCCTCGATTCCTCAGTGGTTGACAATGTAACCCAAGAACTTGCCAGAGCCGATCCCAAATGCACATTTGGAAGCGTTCAGCTTCATTCTATACTTGCGTAGAATGCTGAATGTCTTTTCTAGATAGGCTATATGATTCTGTTCTTCCTTGGACTTGACCACCATATCGTCAATGTACACTTCCATAGTGTGGCCGAGTTGCTCCTTGAACATGGTGGTGACCAGTCTTTGGTGGGTTGCCCCTGCATTCTTCAGTCCAAAAGGCATAACTTTGTAGCAGTAGGTTCCTCTTGGGGTGAGGAATGCAGTTTTGTCCTGGGCTTCTAGATGCATGGCGATTTGGTGGTAGCCTCTGTAAGCATCGAGGAAGCTCATACGTTGATTGCATGTCGTTGCATCTACAAGTTGGTTGATTCTAGGTAGGGGAAAACAATCCTTGGGACAGGCTTTGTTTAGGTCCATGAAATCGACGCACACTCGCCGAGTCCCACTTTTCTTCATCACCACCACTGTATTAGACAGCTATGTAGGGTAGGTCACTTCCGTAATTGCCTCGGCGTCAAGCAGCCTGTCAACCTCCTCAACAACGGCGGCAGTGTGCTCTGGGGCTGACCACCGGCTTTTTTGAATGATCAGCTTGCACTTAGGATCGACATTCAAATAGTGCTGTGAAATTGACGGATCTATACCCGACATCTCATACGGAGTCCATGCAAAGACATCGAGGTTGCTGAGCAGAAAAGAGATTAGCTGTTGTCTATCAGCTTAATTTAGGGAGGCGTCGATCATGAAGAACTTGTCTGGGCTTCCATCGATTTCAGCTCGATCTAAGCTTTCCGTGGCCTTTTCACTTGGGAGCCACCCAACATTGTCGAGGTTCTCTCGATCCGGCACCTCAATGGAATTCACCTGTAGTTCCTTTGGCGTCTTTTCAGCAAGGAGATAACATGCTTGTGCCGATTTCTGGGAGCCACAGATTTGCTCAATACTGCATTCTGTCGGGAAGCGTAGCAGCTGATGATAGGTGCTTGGCACGGCCCGTATAATATGCAACCAGGATCGCCCCATGATGAGATTATACAGCGACGGCAGCTTGACGACCAAGAATTCCACATCCACTGTTTGAGAACCTGCTCGAACGGGTAGTCTGATTTTCCCCAACGGGTACTCTGGATTGGCATTGAAGCCGAATAGTGGATAAGGGGCCGGAGAGAGATCCGATTCGGACAAGCCGAGTTTGGTAAATGTCTTATAGTACATAATCTCTGATGTGCTCCCTGGATCGATGAGTACGCGCTCAACTGTGAATCGATTTACGCGTAACTCAATTATCAAGGGATCAATGTGGGGCAGTGTTACTCCGGCCAAATCCGAATCATCAAAAGTAATAACCTCGGCTTCATGGGGCCGTTTAGCCGGAGTGAGTTGGTCTTGAGGGTTGGACTTCGACTGAATCGCATGCACCGCCGATGACATTGGCAGGCTATATATCATGTGGATCACGTCGAGCGGGGATGAATCCTGTCTCAAGGCTATTATTTTGGTTGGGCTTTCTTTTCGGACGTATTGTTGTAGTCAGGCATCTTGTACCAATTCCTCCAGGAGGTCCTTCAGTGCATAACAACTATCAGTATCATAATGGTCGGTGGGGTCTGATTTACCGTCATACAAAGTGAATGACGATGCTTTGAATTTCTTGGGTTGCACTGCCTTTGCAGTCCGTCGTACAAAAGGATCGTGTTGATCTTCATTCGAGCTGTTTCTTCTTCGCTTATGCCTTATATGGGGATTCTCTTCAGAAGAACTGGAAGTTTCAGATCGTCCCTTCTTCTTGAACTCTGGGGATAATGAGTCGGAGTTGCTATCAATATCTTGTTGTCGGGCTCGAGATCGTCGACCACCTGCCCTCACAGGTCGTTCCGGGCCTTGGTGTGCAGCTTGTTTGGACTTCGCCACCTTCAAGGCCAAATCCTAACGGAGACGTTCGTTCTCTGCGATCATGTTCTCCAACCTTTGTTCATTTTGCTTTGCTTGTTCCATGATCACTTGCATTGCTTCATGCTCTGGAGTCGAGGGTGAGGCAAAGTTCAGAGCGCGTCTTACGGAGACAGTCTCCGGTCCAAGCATGTTTGTTGGAGTGAGGTCGTCTCTCTGCGTGGTTTCATCAGTGACTATCGGAGGGTCTTCTGTTATGCCCGCCATGGATGTATTTGAGTATTCCCACAGACGGCGCCAATTGTGGAAAAGTGGTTTGGAAATACTCTTCCGATCCTGGGGGATGCTAGTGATCCTCTTCTAGTCACCTGAAAAGAAATAAACACTCCGGTTGGGGGTGCCGGAATTAGCACTCCGACGGGCAAGTCAATCTTTACACTCAAGTTTACTTATATTCTCAATTGAGTATAATAGTTCTCACATACCTCGTTCTGGCTAATGTTCTTCTATTTATATCTTTTCTTTCTTGGGCCTCAGGATTAGGTCCATTTCCAATTCTATGTTCGGCATATTTTGTAGTAGTCCGCTCTCTACTCGGCCCCTTGCTTAATCGGCTATTTGGTTGAGTAGAGTTCCGTTCGAGCGTGAGCATACGTCGAGTACCACGTATTTTGACTCTTCCAGGTTCGACTATCCGGAATCTCTATGACTCCCAATACTCGGCCCCCACAGGAAGAAAAGCCGAAAAAGGTGGATAAAAAGTAAGAATACCTGAGAATGATCGAGGAATGGCCAAAACTTGAAGTTGTTCAACAGAAAGAGAGGCCACAGAGTGACGAATCCAAAAGGATAAACGAAAACCTGAATCGTCAAGCAATGAGAAGGCACTAAGGAGGAAAATAGAGAAGCTAGGGTGGAAAGAGGAGTATTTTTTAAAATGGAAGTGAAAGAAATGAGACATGAAGAGCTATTTAAACCATTCAGGTTGCGGTAGAACCTTGCTCACTAGTCGATTGTGCATGTGCATGACTGTTGTGTGTGCGCACAAACTTGGCACGTCTACACATCGACCAGATATGTGCACACACATTCTACACTAGCACACGTGTGGCCCATATGCCCAGCATGCATGGCTAACCTATGGCATCCTCTAAACACCCTCAAGGCACATGTACGTTCTAAAACTCAAACTCAAGCATTGACACGCCATATCATTTTATGATCTATGGCATTGGCACTATATAACATTGACCGACAAATCATTTGGCATAGCAAAAATTTTCTCAAAATCATGTTTGGCATTGCTGCGTACTTGGCAAATCTCAGCACTCATCTGGTAAATTTTGGCAAAAACTTGTCATACACTTGGCACCACTTGGTAAGTCTTTGCATATGACAAATTTTGGCTAACACTTGGAACTATTTAATACATTTTGGCAAAACATTCCACACCACTTAGTGCATCTTGGCAAAATTGGAACCAGTTGGCATCTAATGAACCCCACGTTTTGCTGACGCGGGCATGGAATGACAACCAATAAATCCCCATGTCTCGCCGACACAAGCATGGAAAGGCACCATTTGTCATCCAATAAACCTCATGTCTTGCCGATGCAAACGTGGAATGGCACCCAATAAACCCCCATGTCTCATTGACACGAGCATGGAAACGCACCACTTGGCACCTAGTAAATCCCACGTCTTGCTGATGCGAGCGTAGAATGGCACCTAATAGACCTCTATGTCTCATCGATACGAGCATGGAATGGCACCACTTGGCATATATTAATCTCCATGTCTCGTTGATACGAGTATTGAATGACACCACTTGGCATTTATTAGTCTACATAATTTATCAACACGAGCATGGAATGACACCACCTGGCATTTATTAAACCCAATGACTTATTGATATGAGAATGAGATGGCACCTTTTGGCATTTAATACCTCCATGGCTCATCGATATAAGCATGAAATGACACCACTTGGCCTTTAATAAATCCATGACTCGTCAAATATGACCATGGGATGGCATATATTGGCATCATTAGCATCATAATGGCATCACCTGTCATGACCCAAACTCGCCCCCTATGGGTTAAGGTCATAACCAACCAGTAATCAAGGGATTACCTACGGCCTCAAACCTGATCAAACATATTTTCAATAGAATAAGGGGCCAAAACGGAAACAGACTTAAAAATTTTGTTCAACGAGCTGTGCTTACATGGTAAAACAAACATTCCATAATAACTCACACGTATAGACAAAATTAACATTTCATATGTCCAGGACCATTCAAACATATAGTTAGCCTAACAAAAAGGTTATGTACATGATGATCCAACATATTCACCAAAATAACAAAAGGGAAATCAAAAGTAAAAGAAACAAAACAAAGTCTCATGCGTGAGACGTTCGGGTTGACTCTGCAAAAACTTGACTCCTCTCATGTCTTTCACTGGGGCTGGGTCTGGACATCTCTTTGCTCACCTACACACACATAAATGAGAGTGAGCAATAGCCCAGTGAATAATATCAAAACAAATGTAGTACATGAATGAAATTTGTAACAATTATATCAACAGCTATAGGCCCATTCTTGTTTATATCTAATACCTCAAATGGCCTCAGGCCCTATTCAGTCTTATCAAACGGCCTCGAGCCCAACTTATTCTTGTCAAATAGCTTTTGGCTCATTCATTCATGTCAAACGGCCTTTGGCCCAATCATCCATGTCAAACGGCCTTTGGCCCAGCCATTCATGTCAAACAGCCTTTGGCACAACTCATTTCATATCCTTATTTATGTGTGTCCCATATCCATGATCATAATCACATTAGTATTCAGTCATCATCATCCACAATTTATACAGAAGTAATGTTTGAAAAATAATGTACTTGAACATATCTTCACTAAGATATTACTTACAGTGTTCTGTCAAAGGATTTGCCCTTGCGTTTGACCCTACACATTACATAACAAATTGGGTCACAAACGATTCAATCCGTTCTTAATTTATTTATTTCTTTAAGTCTTTTTCCCATCCTTTTAGGTCCTTTACAATACCCAATGCATGCCTAAGAGTGCTTAGAAATGAAAGAGAATGAAAAATGAAGCACAAAGCAACTTTTCAAAATTTCTGAAACAGGGCTCCCCACTCGAGTGGACCCCTTGGTTTGCAAAAGTACTGGCTACCACATTTTCGCGCTCAAACATGACTTCGGACGCTCGAGCTGAGAGTCAAACATGCGACTGGGCGCTCGGGCATAACTCTTTCTGCTCGAGCAAACATCAATGTCTGCAAAAGTTCTGGGAGCTAGTATTTTACGCTTGAACAATGCTTTCCCCACTCGAGCGGACATGCTGAATTCTAGAATTTCCAGAACTGCATTTGAAGTTCAAAATTAGCATTTAAAGGCTCAAAGCTCGGAATTTTGGTACAAAAACATGGAAAATGATTATATGACATAGAAACATAAGTGATATGAGACCAATTGTTCAATATTATGGTCCATTTCCCAAAATCATTCCCAATTTCCCTTCATTAATTTCAAAACTCATGCATTCATCCTCATACGAACTTTATATCTTCATTAATCATGAAGCTCATGAAAATTATGTATGACTGGATGTTATATTCTTCATGTTTCAACAATCATTTACTAAATACAAACATGAGTTTTTAGAATTAAGCTTCATACCATGACAATCCTTATATGCATGTGTAATTTGACTTCAAATTCATCGCGTATATCTTAAATCTTGTTCTTTATTGCTAATTCTCTTTTTAATTCATCTAATTACAACTCAATACTCATGAATTCATGTCTAACTACTCACCTAGAGGCTCCAATCTTCCAATTCTAGCTAATTCTTGGGTTTAGCCTTTCGAATCTTGAATTCTCTTGCAAAAATCTACAAGGATGGCTTCTCTCTCTGTCTCTCTAGAATATGATTTCAGCCAAGATGAGTTCAAAAGAAAGAATTGAGTGTATATAGGCCTATTTATAGGCTTGGCTAATCAAATTGATTAAGGCTTAGTAATGATGCTCTAATTTAATTATTCTGAATCTAATTATTTTGATCCGAATCAATTTTCAATTAAATTTCACCATAAGCTCTAAAAATTATGCTAATCACAATGGCGTAGTCAATTTCGGTTCTGTGGTTGATAAGGCCTTCAATTTTCAATTTACAATAGTAAGTTGAACAGATTTTCCTATAGTGAATAGATATAAGGCCAAAATCACACTTAATCATGCAATTAACACCCAAATTCAAATTAATCACATAATCACAACATAATTATGATTAATTAACTTCACACAAGACAGGGTTATCACAATCTTTCCCCTTTTAGGAAGTTTGATCCTCCAAACTTATTTTACCTCCGTTTGGAAACAAGTGTGGGTAGTGTAGTCGCATCTCATCCTCTTTTTCCCATATAGCATCCATCTCATAGTGTTCCTTCCACTCTATCTTCGCAATTAGGATGGACTTATTTCTCAACCGTTTCACTTGCCAGTCAATGATTCGTTCTGGTCATTCTTCATATTCCATATGTTCATCGAGAGCTATCCGATGGTAATCAATCACATGAAATGAATCTCGAAAATAACCTCTGAACATTGATACATGAAACACATTATGCATTTGTTCTAATCCTACTGGCAAAGCAGTCCTATAAGAAATTGGACCAAGTATTTCCAGAATTTGAAATGGCCCAATGTAACGGGATGACAATTTACCCTTCTTGCCAATTCTCAAATGCCCTTTCATCGGAACCACCCGAATAAATACATGATCACCAACCTCGTACTCAAGTGGTCTTCTTCGAACATCTGCATAGTTCTTCTGTCGACTCTGAGCTGTCTTAAGCCTTTGTTAAATAATCTTGATCTTTTTAGAAGTGTCTTGCACAATTTCAGGCCCAAGTAAGGCCCTATTTTCGACCTTTGTCCAACAAATTGGTGATCTACACTTCCTTTGTATGGCGCCATACCGATGCTGGAGTGGAAACTGTTATTATATGCAAACTCTGCTAGTGGCATATAATCTTCCCAACTACCTTGAAAATCCAAGGCACACATTCTTAGCATATCTTCCAAGGACTGTATTGTCCGTTCTGATTGCCTGTCTGTCTATGGGTGGAACACAGTACTAAACCTCAATTCTATTCCCATAACTCTTTGCAAACTTTTCCACAATCTAGATACAAATTTCAGATCTTTATCTGAGACAATGGACACCGGAACCCCATATAGGCAAACAATCTCGTCAACATATATAGTAGCCAGTCTATAAGCATCAAATGTAGTTCTAACAGGTAGAAAATGTGCAGATTTAATCAGTCTATCAACTATAACCCAAATAAAATCCATACCTCGAGGAGTTTGAGGTAAACCAACAACGAAATCCATGGTTACATGCTCCTATTTCCATTCCGGAATAGAGAGAGGTTGAAGTAGACCACCTGGTTTTTGGTATCTAGCTTTAACTTGCTGGCATTGAAGGCACTTGGACACATACTCTGCAATTTCTTTCTTCATTTTGGGCCATCAATAGCTTTTTTTCAAATCCTGATACATTTTGTTATTACCAGGATGCATAGCAAATACTGACTTGTGGGCTTCATCAAGCATTCTTTTATGTAGTTCCGGAATGTTTGGGACACATATTCGGTTTTGAAATCTCAACACATCACCATTGATGTTGAATTCTGATTTCAGATTCGCTTCAAACTCATCAATTATCTTTTTGAGGAACTCATTCTCTTTTTATCTTTGCTTGACTTCATTAATTATTGTTGGCTCAGCTAAAATGGCGGCCACCAATCCGGTTTGTTCACATAACATGACTTCAATCTCGGTTCTCTCAAAGTCTAGCAAAATTTCCTTCTGTTCAGTGAGTAAGTAAGCTAAAGTCCCCATCGATTTCCTGCTCAAGGCATTAGCAACTATATTGGCTTTCCCAGGGTGATACTGGATCTGAAGATCATAATCTTTTATCAATTCAAGCCATCTTCTCTGCCACATATTTAACTCTTTCTACGTAAAGAAGTATTTTAAGCTTTTGTGATCTGTGTAAACTTCACATTTCACACCATATAAGTAATGCCACCAAATTTTTAGAGCGAATACAACTATGGCCAATTCTAGGTCATCTGTCGGGTAGTTCTTCTCATGAGGTCTCAATTGTCGAGAGGCATAAGCAATTACTCATCCATCCTGCATTAACACGCAACCCAGACCCTTATAAGATGCATCACAGAAAATCACAAAGTTTTCCGTACCTCAGGGCAATATCAAAATTGGTGCAGTGGTTAGTCTCGTCTTCAACTCTTGAAAGGCAGCCTCTCTTTCATCAGTCCACTCAAATGATTGTCCTTTACATGTGAGTTGGGTAAGCGGTACAGCTATTTTCGAAAAATCCTTCACAAATCTTCTATAGTACCCAGCTAAGCCTATGAAATTGCGAACTTATGTTACATTTGTTGGAGTAAGCCAGTTCACAATGGCCTCAATTTTCTGTAGGTCTACTGAAATTCCTTGTTGATAACATGCCCTAAGAAAATGACTTCATCCAAACAAAATTCACATTTCTTTAGCTTGGCAAATAATTTCTTTTCTCTAAGTGTTTGCAAGACAATTCTCAAGTGGTGTTCATGTTCAAGTGTATTCTTTGAATACACCAAGATATCATCAATAAAAACCATAACAAAATCATCAAGATAAGTCTGAAAAATCTTATTCATTAGGTCCATAAATGCTACAGGGGCATTAGTCACTCCAAACGGCATAACAAGGAATTCATAATGACCATACTTCGTTCTGAATGCAGTTTTCTCAACATCTTCTGCCTTTACCTTTAACTGGTGGTATCCGGATCTCAAATCAATTTTAGAAAATACTTGTGATCCTTGCAACTGATCAAACAGGCCATCAATACGGGGTAAAGGGGTATTTATTATTTATTGTTACCTTGTTCAATTCATGATAGTCAATACACAGGCATAAGGTTCCATTATTCTTCTTCACAAATAGGACTGGTGCACCCATAGCGAAGTTCTTGGTTGAATAAACCCCTTGTTCAGTAGGTCTTGCAACTGTTCTTTCAGTTCCTCCATTTCAGCAGTAGCCATTCTATAAGGAGTTTTGGAAATAGGTTGAGTGCCTGGCACGACTTCAATGGTAAACTTTATTTCCCTATCAACCAATTCTCTTGGCAATTCACTTAGGAATACATCTGGAAACTCGCTAACAATGGGGATATTGTTCAATTCAACATTCACAGATTGTTCAGATAGCACACAACACAAATAACCCTGGCATCCCTTCCTGATCAATTTACATGCTTTCATTGCAGATATCAAATGAGGTGGAGGCACTACCTCGTTACCCACAAACACAATTTCTTCCTGCCCTGTTGGTTTAAATACAACCCGTTTCGTTACACAATC
This sequence comes from Camellia lanceoleosa, assembly GCA_025200525.1. Classification (NCBI taxonomy): domain Eukaryota; kingdom Viridiplantae; phylum Streptophyta; class Magnoliopsida; order Ericales; family Theaceae; genus Camellia; species Camellia lanceoleosa. Next base: position 148,176,035 of record CM045759.1, read on the forward strand.
AATGGTAGCACAATATTTAGTTAGTCAGTCCATGCCCAGGATTGCATCAAAATGTCTAAAGTCCAATGGTAATAAATCTACATACAAGGTAGCATTCCCAATATGCATATCACAAAATTGACATACAGATGTACACAACACAGATTCCTCAGATGGAGCAGATATACATAACAAATATGGTAATGATTCTAAAGGTCTACTCAATCTAGATGCAAATGCATAAGTTATGAAGGAGTGTGTTGATCCGGAGTCAATTAGCACAAAAGCATCCTAATTGCATATAGAGATAATACTTGAGACAACGGCTTCTACGTTCCGTGTATCGCTCGAAACAAGCACAAAGACTCTCCCACTGTTTTGTTTACAATCCCTGGCCATATGCCCCATTTTACCACATTTAAAGCAGGCTCCTAACACACGGTAACAAACTCCGCGATGCCTTTTGCTACAAATATTGCACATTGGAGATGTATCTCAGAAAGAATTAGAACTACTTGAGGAGCCCGTATTCTGTTTCTTTGATAATCTCTTCTTTGAGAAGAAGCCTTGTCTTTTACTGCTTTTCTAGTCAGTTGATGATTTGGTCTGTCAGGCTATATTAGCTTATGATATTATGGCTTGATCCAGTACATCAATATAAGTTTCTAGCTTTAACACATTCACCTTGTCTAAGATATCGTCTTGAAGGACTCCTTCAAAGTGCCTTGCCTTCTTATAGTCGGTGTCTACCATATGTGGTGCACATCTGGCCAATTCAGTAAACTTGGCTTCATACTCGGCTAGTGTCATGTTATTTTGTTTGAGTTCCATAAACTCTGACACTTTCTGTTGCAGACACATTGTGGGAAGTATTTATCATAGAAAATTTCCATAAATAGTGTCTAGCCAATGTCTTTATGATTCTCACGCATTAACATCCACTACCTTCTCGCTTCATCTTCTAGTGTAAAGGTGGCTAGCAATACCTTTTGTGTTTCTTGACAAGGAAACACCTCAAACAATTTTTCTATCCCAAGGACCCATGCCTCTGCCTTCAACGGATCCAATCCTCTATGAAATTGTGGCAGTTTCATTTTCTTGAACTCTTTGGTGGGAGCTATTGTTTAGTCGTTGTTTTGTAGGTCTTGCATAGGCGGTTCCAGAGGTAGAGGCGGGGGGTGTGGCTGTTGCCATTGTTGTTGCCACTATTGTTGTAGTCTCAATGTTTTTGCCATTTCCTAAATCAATCTTTCTGTTCTATTCATTCTGGCAGTAGAGGACTCCTCTAACTCATCACCTCTTGTTCTCACCATTATCTGATTAAACTTGCATTACTCTTTATACAGAAATATTCACAAGTACGCATATACAAAAGAACATACATATTCAACTAATTCAGAATGCAAGTATCACAAAACATATAGAACATAGTCATTCGTTTCGAAACATTTAAGCATATTCTTGATGTTTTCAAGTTCATACTTATTACGTAAATGCATCCTAGATCTTTTCTAGATGCTTATTGCTCATTTGGACAAGTGTGTGAGTTGTTACCCGTGCTCTGATACCACTCTGTCATGACTCGAACCGCCCCTATGGGTTAAGGTCATAATCGGCCAGTAATCAAGAGATTACCTATGGCCTCAAACCTGATCAAACATATTTTCAATAGAATAAGGGGCCAAAACGGAAGCAGACTTAAAATGTTTGTCCAACGAGTTGTGCTTACATAGTAAAACAAACAAATATTCCATAATAACTCACATGTATAGACAAAATTAACATTTCATGTGTTCAGAACCTTTCAAACATATAGTCAGCCTAACAAAAAGCTTATGTACATGATGATCTAACATATTCACCAAAAAAAAAAAAAAAAAAAAAGGGAAATCAAAAGTAAAAGAAATAAAACAAAGCCTCATGCGTGAGACGTTCGGGCTGACTCCACAACATCTTGACTCCTCTTATGTCTTTCGCTGGGGCTGGATTTGGACATCTCTTTGCTCACTTACACACACATAAATGAGAGTGAGAGATAGCCTAGTGAATAATATCAAAATAAAGGTAGTACATGAATGAAATTTGTAACAGTTATATCAACGGCTATAGGCCCATTCTTGTTTCTATCTAACACCTCATACAGCCTCATGCCCTATTCAGTCTTATCAAATGGCCTCGCGCCCAATTTATTCATGCCAAACGGCCTTGGGCTCATTCGTTCATGTCAAACGACCTTTGGCCCAATCATTCATGTCAAATGACCTTTGGCCCAATCATTCATGTCAAATGACCTTTGGCCCAATCATTCATGTCAAACGGCCTTTGGCCCAACTCATTTCATATCCTCATTTATGTGTGCCCCATATCCATGATCATGATCACATTAGTATTCAGTCATTGTCATCCACAATTCAAAATACAAATCCATGAGGCTCCTACAGAAGTAACGTTTGGAAAATAACATACTTGAATATATCATGATCACATTAGTATTCAGTCATTGTCATCCACAATTCAAAATACAAATCCATGAGGCTCATACAAAAGTAACGTTTGGAAAATAACGTACTTGAATATATCTTTACTAAGATATTACTCATAGTGTTTTGCCGAAAGATTTTCCCTTGCACTTGACCCTACACATTACATAACATATTGGGTCACAAACGATTGAATCCGTTCTTAATTTATTTATTTCTCTTTGGTCTCTTTCCCATCCTTTTAGGTCCTTCACAATACGCAATGCATGCCTAAGAGTTCTTAGAAATGAAAGAGAACGGAAAACGAAGCACAAAGCAACTTTTCAAAATTTCTGAAATAAGGTTCCCCGCTTGAGCACAACTTTTGCCGCTTGAATGAACCCGTTAGTCTGGAAAAGTGCTGGCTACCTCATTTTCGCACTCGAGTGTGACTTCGGATGCTCGAGCTGAGAGTTAAAGATGTGACTGGGCGCTCGAGCGTAACTCTTTCCACTCGAGCGGACATCAATGTTTGCAAAAGTTCTGGGAGCTAGTATTTTACGCTTGAACAACGCTTTCCCGCTCGAGCGGACATGCCGAATTCTAGAATTCCTAGAACTGCATTTGAAGTTCAAATTTAGCATTTAAAGGCTCAAAGCTCAGAATTTTGGTAAAAAAACATGGAAAATCATTATATGACATGGAAACATAAGTGATATGAGACCAATTGTTCAATATTGTGGTCCATTTCTCAAAATCATTCCCAATTTCCCCTCATCAATTTCAAAACTCATGCATTTATCCTCATACAAACTTTATATCTTCATCAATCATGCATGCATGTTAATTTTTGACTCCAATTCTATTTCAAATGGCACAAATAATGCTTATAATCATGAAGCTCATGAAAATTATGTACGCATGTATGACTGGATGCTATATTCTTCATGTTTCAACAATCATCTACTAAATACAAACATGAGTTTTTAGAATTAAGCTTCATACCACGACAATCCTTACATGTATGTGTAATTTGACTTCAAATTCATCATGTATAGCTTAATTCTTGTTCTTTATTGCTAATTCTCTTTTGAATTCATCTAATTACAACTCAATACTCATGAATTCATGTCTAACTACTCACCTAGAGGCTCCAATCTTCCAATTCTAGCTAATTCTTGGGCCTAGCCTTTCAAATATTGAATTCTCTTGCAAAAATCTACAAGGATGGCTTCTCTCTCTCTCTCTCTCTCTCTCTCTCTCTCTGTGTATGTGTAAACCGCCCCTCTCCCTATCTCTCTAGAATATGATTTCAGCCAAGATGAGTTCAAAAGAAAGAATTGAGTGTATATAGGCCTATTTATAGGCTTGGCTAATCAAATAGATTAAGGCTAAGGAATGATGCTCTAATTTAATCATTCTGAATCTAATTATTTTGATCCGAATGAATTTTCAATTAAATTTCACCATAGGCTCTAAAAATTATGCTAACCACAATGGCGTAGTCCATTTCGATTTCTGTGGCCGATAAGGCCTTCAATTTCAGTTTACAATAGTAAGTTGAACAGATTATCCTACGGTGAACAGATATAAGGCCAAAATCATACTTAATCATGCAATTAACACCCAAATTCAAATTAATCACCTAATCACAACATAATTATGATTAATTAACTTAACACAAGATAGGGTTATCACATCACTCTAACCACACTGCGGTGTGTATTATTTAGAATAGCTCTCCTTGGAAAAATTTATAGAATTTGCACAACCTAGAAAGGAGTGGCAAGGAACTTGGCATAGGTATGACAAGGTGAGTATGGTAGGTATTGCCTACTCTCCTCTTCTTAAAATGCATGGTTGGATGATTGCTTGAGTGCTTGTTGCACATACTCACTCACGTATAAATTGCTGCACAACAGTCCTTGAACTACACTGATCTAATTCCTTGCAAACAAGGATATGTTGGCAACCTATTGGTCCGATCACTTTCATGAATATATGGCACTGCCTTAAGCCTTAGGATCATGTCACCTGGGATGGTCTCGGATTTTTGACATTCGATTCTTATCACTTCATGATAGTTTGAGCTCTATCAAAGAAAAAGGACAACTGTAGACACCCTACTTTGATTGACCCTAAGACTTCAGGCGCTTGCATGACTCCCGATGATGAAATGGTATTTTACTTCATTTCTCCTGATGTTAAAAGATGTTTGGAATTATTGTGTAAACCCATTTTGGCCAAGAAACTAACCATATGCAAAAACTACAATTTTACCCATGAACCCATTTTTAGCCAAAAAAACCAACTTTTTAACCCTAAGAAAAAGAGATTAGCCTGATTGTGCTTCAAACAAATGTATTTTTCAAAATTAGTGACCGATTTTATCAAAAACATTGATTAAAAGACAATTCGGACTTACTTGGGCCACAAGTAAGCCAAGAACATGGAATGCATGAAGGGATGACATGTGTACCATGGAAAAGGGTGCATGCACACCTTATCTATGCATACGCACAATCATTGTGTCTGCGAACAAGAATGGTGCGTGCGCACATCCAAGCGTGACAAAGTTAGTTTTGGAAACTCAATCTTGGTGCATTTTTTGTGGAAAGCGGAGGGAGAAAGTAATGGAACCCTAGAAACGGTTCCAAAATCCTCCCCCTTGGCTATAAAAGAGACCCCTTCCCTTCCCTTTCAAGGGGTTAAGAATGGGAGGCATTTTGAGAGCACTTAAGAGCCAAACACAACATTTTATTCTCCTCTTTGCTTTTGCCATGAAATGCCCTCACCTACAGCAACTCTAAGCTTTTGCAAATCATCCTAAGAGCTAAAGAACTCTAACTAAGTCATAACCAAATCTTAAGGGAGGCTATAAGCAAAAAAACCTTTGTTTTCTTGCAATTTTCTTTGTGTGCCTTCCGTTTATATAAACTAGTAGGTAAAACTCCTCTATTTCTTGTATTTCAGTACTTTTTAGCCTCTTATTTTAGTATTCAAAGCATGTTAGGATATTAGTTCATCCTCTCATCATGTAGTTTATTCATTTTATTCACTTTTTTGCCTCCTCTTGCATGTTTTCTTTATTCTCATTAGAACAACATGTTTAGGTTCATTTAATCATGTAGAAATCATGTGTTAGGCCCGGTTTGGATCATTATGTAGTTTAGTTTATATTGTTACTTTTTACTTGTTAGTTGTATTATATGCGTAAGCATCATTAGTAGCCTCAAACCAGGCCTAGGTTCATGTTTTTGTATGTTAGTTGTATGATTAGGTCATATTTAATTTATGTATTGCATGAAAGACATGTAAGTGGACATTCGGGTAAGTTTTCTTCACCTTCTTGGCATGTGTGTTATTTGCACTGTCTTTTGAATAAAGCACGTCTATATGCTCTTTATCTACAAAATTGTGTGTTTTGTATGTTTCCATGAATATTGTGTATTTTAGTTTATGTTTAAGGCCATGGATTATCAAAAATCCACTTTTAATGAAAAATCCCTTTTTATTAAATCTATGGCTTTATTCATTCAATCTAAAATAGATGATATTCATATTTACTGAAATCACATAGTTTAGGTTTGTTAAGGGTTTTAGGGTTTGAAATGGATTTATGTGAATAATTAACCACTAAAATCATAAAATAGAAAGTGAGTAGCGGCCAATCTTCGGATTGGACAAAAGGGGTGCTTCCATGTAAATGGCCTTCTCCTTTTGAACCTAAGCCCCTACACTTGGAATTTTCTTGGTTACGATAGACTAGGCCTTAATTTAGTTTTCATCGTTAAAGGTTTCTTAATTCCCTTTTAAAAATTAAGTGACGATTCTTCGTTGGTTAGCGCAAGTCGGTGTTGGAAGCAATGCCTTGGACTTGAAAAAGGCACGATGCCCACACTCCCTAACCCTTCCAAATGACCCATAAACCTTAGTGTATAAATCATTGTAAGTGTGAAACTCTCATAACAAGTTACACCTGTAATGCCCCCAAATTAATTAAATTAACACACTTCTCATAACTTGATAAATCCAAAATCTCTCCAAGCCAAACAAAAACGTTAATCTCAGAAGTCCTCTTTTCATTTGAACTACATATCAAATATTACAATTTTCAAATTCTTGTCTTAGTAATAATAACATCTACATAATTCAAGACACTAGAGAATAAAAATAATAATGCCTCAATGGTGTACAAATATCAAGGCAAGACCTTGTTACAACAAAATGGACACGTGGTCCCAAACATATACGCTCAAAGCTTCCACATAATACATTCATGAGCCTTTGTGCTCCAACAAACAAAAAGTCCACCTCCTTTTCACAGGGGTGATTGCACATCATTAGTTCCTGAAATTGTGAGATAAGAATGAGCTAGATGCCCAGTGGAAATACTTTTGACAAAGTATCTAATTATTTGAAAATCCATATCGCATTATCATAAACAAAACATTTTCTTGTTCAACTTATGTTAGGAGTTTAAGCAACAAAACTTCGATATTATAATTTCCATGAAAATCACATTTCAACATCGGGGGGAAAATACACCATGAAGTCCCTAAAGAGAGTCCTAAATCACATACACAAGTCACTTTCATTTAAAACACCCCCACATTTACCGACTGTTATACGGTAGGACATGCGCACCCAAAATCATCCGTTTTTTCACTTTTACCGACTATAATATGACAAGACCAATGGACACCCAAAAGCATTTTCCTACATTCGTTTGATGATAAGCTCAGATAGGGCAATTGGGCACCTTTACTCCCCGCACAGGTACCAACACAATACACAACTCAAACCAAACTCGACTCTCTACATGGACTTCCATGCTATTTACCACCCTCTTAAACAACCTTTCCAAGATTTCCACAAATTCCAATAATTTATACACCCATAAGAACAAAGGTAATATCACCATTCAAATAGTAGAACTATCATGGATACATAATCTTCACATTTCCAAGGAAAAATCTCAAAAGCTTTCAATTTCATGAGTCTCAAGTCAAAATAAATCCCATTCTCATAATTCAATCATAAATTTGAAGAATTGAAGGTTAGTTCCATTTTAGCCTCAAGTCAAAATATATCTCATTCTCATAATTCAATCATAAATTTAAAGAATTGAAGGTTAGTTCCATTTGAGCCTATCATGGTTCAATTTAAAAAATTAGGGTTTTCATTAAATTTGGGGTTTTTGCCTTTCCATTATGTAAAATGCTATTTTTCAACTAAAGTCTTCATAATCCACAAACATTAATATAAATTTTGAAAAAATATAGAAGAAATTCCATTTTTGAAATCAAAACCCAATTTTGTAACCCCAAACATCAATCATAAAACACCCTCAAAGTAAAAAGATACAAAGTTAAAAGTAATCCTACCTCCAAGATGAGAGTAAAGATGCTAGATCAAGAGGATTCTTTCAAAATTCCAAAATCCAATCGGTTAAAAATGTTGATCTTCACTTGTTCTTCACCTTTATTGCTAGATCCATGGTGGATTGTTGGTGAAAAATGGATGAAATCAAGATTTTAGGGGCTATGGTTTCTGGTATGGAGGAGAGGGAGAGAAGACATGAAGAAAGAATAAAGATTTTGGGCCAATAACTCATTTTATAGTGCTTGATATCGACCAGATTGCTTGAGCGGTCAAAGCTAGGCTTGAGCGGTGAAAAAGAGCTCCCAAAATCTCTAAAATTTGTGTAGACCGCTCGAGTGACAAAAAGTTCACTCGAGCAAACTTGCTTCCAGCACAGATACTCAAATTTTAAACGGGCATAACTCTCTCATCTGAATTCCGTTTTAGGTCATTCATGTGTCTAAATCGAAGCTCTGAAAACAAGCTTTCCAATGGTTCTAGCTCACATCCAAATTTGAAGTGTGGAAAAAGAAAAGGGCAAAAGAGTGAAGACTACTTGTGGGACAATTATCCAAATCAATGTTTTTGGTCTAATCTTACTTTACCATGATGATACCAACTCAATCAATATTACAAAATGAACCAAAGAGACTCCAAGTACAATAAATAGAGTGTCAAAAGTAAACCCCCTAGTCCAATAAGTACAGGTGTTACAATCTCCCCACCTTAGAAAATTTCGTCCCCGAAATTAAACAGTTCATGATCTAAAGTTTAGACAATTCCAAATGAAATAGAGATTGAACTAACACTCCCACCAACTAATCACAAATGACTTCTACTCAACAATAAGTTCCTATATGATTCCCCCAACTGTCGCTTGCTTTTCGTGCTCTTCGGAGGGGTTAGTCTCCTTAGATACGATAGCCCTACAGTTCGAATTCCTATGGTTTTAAATCTGGTTTCACAAGTGCAATATAAAACAGAAAAAAACACAAATGACGGTCCAAATCCGGAAAATCGTTACAAAATCTATTTATCATCAGAGGTGCCAAAAAATGGATTGCATTGCTAGATTTCAGAGTCGCCGCCTAAATTTTTTTAGAAATTTAGGAAACTCGTGACTCGTGCCAAAGGCCACTTGTTCGTCATAACCAAAGTGTCTCAGCTCAGGAACTTAGGTATGAGAGGGAAAGGTCATGAATTGAGCACCACACTCACCCGATGAAAGATCGGCTTCTACTAATCATGATGCGATTGTTATGCACAGTATACGCTCTTGTTCTGATTATTAATGCTAACTTACTATGTGAGGCACACAAGTGTAAACTAAGTCACCCACTTTGGAATGCTTTGATTTCATGTTTGTTTGAAAAGTGTTTTTGAATATGTGCCACTTGAAAAAGTAAGCTCATATGTACATTAATCAAATGTATTCCAATTTAAGCAAATTAGCCTTCATCCATAGGCCTTCAAACAGGTACATCAAATAAGCACTTAGCCTCATAATAATATGCTTGATATGGCAGCACAAACATACATGCAATATGGTAAAACAAGAAATGCTCACCTAGTACTCAACCGAGACAAGCCAAAATAGAAGAAATATTAGAAAAAATGCATGTTCTAATATGCAAGTGACTAAGGCAACATATACAAAATGCAACTTATAGGTTTGGTTTATTAACATGACATATGAATCAACTCAAAGCATGCGATAACGCACATATTCAATTAAGTAAGAAATAACAAGAAGTTTAGAATGATGAACCGAACCCTAATGCATGCAAAAATGGATACAAGGCATGGCAATGATATGAAAATGTAAAACATGATGCTACCATTATAAGCATTTAAATAAAAGGGAGAAAGAAATGGGGGTGGGAAGACATACACAATATTACAAGTGTGCCCTCGTACAAGAAGGTTCGAATAAATATCCTAATTAAACTAATTATCACAACACCAAATAAATAAATTAATACTAATGTAACTAGCTATTACAAGTTTTTGAATGAGGATACTAATTAAGCACAACATATTACTATTAAAGAATTAATTTAAAGGACTATGGGAATCGAAGAGTCACACGAGCATGAATGAGAACGCCCTCCTGGAAACCTTTATGTTTTGCTGCCAGAAACTGTTCTTCTTGCAGTCAAAAAATTAATTTGTTTTTGCCTTAGCTTTTGCTTTGTTCTGCCATGAAAATGACACTGCTTGCACAAAATAGGGTGGTCGGCCGGCCTTGGAAAATGGTCGGCTGTACTGGGAGGTGGCCGACCAGCCACTATTTGGGTTTTGCCCTGCTGCCACAGAATTGAAACAGAGCAAAAACAGAGTGTGTCCAGGGGATGTTTATCATTTCTGCCTCCCCCTATCTTGAAATTGATCAAGGGAGGAGTAGATTCAATTCACAAACCATCAATTGTCGCAAAGTTATTGCGTGATGATCTATGAACCGATGGGCCAAAAGATTAATAAATGGAAATAAAAGACCAACAACACCTCCTCCCTATCATGGAGTTACCTCAAAGGAAGTGGTAGACGTTGCTTCTTGAATCATTAACATCACTAAAGAGTATGTACTGATTCGAGACTCAACGGGTTCAATATAACGTCCGATTGAACCCAACTCAATTTTATTTACTCCTTTTCACGAATTTTACTCCAATTTTAACCTCTTTTACATTACCTTGCCATTCTTTATTCATTTTTGTCCGAAAGTGATAACTACTTACACTAAGTGCACAAAACGATAAAAGGAAGTGTCAAATAAAAGGTTGTGCCTAGCATGAAAGAGATATAATGGCTTAGCAATGAACCTCCAAAGAGATTAAACCATTAAGCATGGAAAGTCTCTTTCTCATGCTTTGAACAACAACCAAGTGCTTGAGACAACTTTTAATCAAAGGGGAAAAAAAAAAAAGAAATGAGGGAGGTTGAAGAGATGATTATGCGAAGATGATTATTAAAGTGAGACTCTTTACATGAAAAAAAGAAATGAGGGAGGTTGAAGAGATGATTATGCAAAGATGATTATTAAAGTGAGACTCTTTACATGAAAAATAAGGAATGAAAAACTATCAACTCAAATGAATTGGTGCCTATGGCCTAAACCCCAAATCCATGAGGACTTACGACAACACAAGCATAGTATTCAAAGCATAAATTAAATAAATACCTAAAACAACCCCCCCCCCCCCCCCCAAAAAAAAAAGAAAAAAAAAGAAAAAAAAAAAGAACAAAGCTAGTAAGCAAGCCTAAGGAAGGGTGGCTAAGCCCTCCATTTTTTGGACTTTAAAAGCACATGTTTTAGCCTCTGAAAACTATGAAAATCAGTATCTAAAAGTAAAGAAACAAGTGGGAAACACAAGGATATAAGCTATGGGATAAGGTTCAAGAAAGGGTGTTTAACCCCTCCACCTTTGATAGCTTTTTAATCACAAGTTTTAGCACTTTTTTCAGTCCAAAATAGAGTATAAACACCAAGAAAAGATCAGAGAAGAGTAGTTTAAGCAAGGCAAAAGTTATCCCTTTGAAGAGAAGATACTCTTTGGTTCACAAACTACAAAGTGTTCACCCTCAAGAGTTGAAATTTTGGCTCAATAATCTTAGCAAGAAGCCTCAAATTTTTGGTTTAGGAAGTGTATGTATATTGCAAGATAGAGAGGGAGAGTGTTTGGCAAGTTTTTGACTATTGGCAAATTTTTCTAACCTAAAACTAAGAGGGGTGGTCATCAATTTATTGAAAAAAAGGTTCCTCTGTCAAAAATATCTGTATTGAGCCAGCTGGTGCAATGTATGCACATGGGGGTGGACAGCTGGCAGCAAATATCTATGTACTGCTAGAACAGGCCGACCAGCCATGAAGGGGCACGGCCGGCCAATAAAATTTGGCCTGCCGGCCACCGATTGGCTAACAGGCCTTTGAGTGGTTAGGCTAGAAAAAAATTAGGTTTTGGTTCAAAGGGGGTACCAGGTTTGGGCTCTAAAGTTAGAAAATCGAAGCCTTTTGATAAAGAAATTGAACGATTATACAGCATACTAATTCATCATTGAGTGCACCATGAGACACCCAAGTCTTAAGGGTGGTAAAAAATGGGGTGTCTATAGTTGTTCCTCTTTGACAGAGCTCGAAGTCATGAAATGATGTGAGTGAATGTCAAAGCCCGAGGATGACCCATTTTGACAAGGCCATAGGACTTGGACAGGCAATCAAAATGCAAATGCAAATTGGTTGAACTTGAAAGTTGCCTACGTATCCCTTTGCAAGGAATCAAACTAGCATAGTTCATTGACAAGATGCAAATGGTATGCACAAAAAGTTGGCCTTACATGCTTTGCGAAGCTCGTTATTTTTGAAAATCCATGATCATGCAAGACAATGCTACAAGTAGTAATAAGATGACAACATATGAATGAAACAAACCTCTGGCTTAAATCAAACAACTTCAAACACGTTTAACGTAAAAACGTGAAAAACGGTGCAACCAATAGGCATGTATCACTATATTTCATACAGAGAGAGGGAATGTTGTAAACAGGAAAAGAGCAACCTAATGTGTTTCACGCGAAAGGGTGAAAGCTCCATACCAAACTACGTCTTGCACAAAAAGGGTGGAGGGTGCAAACCAAACTACGCTTCACGCAGAGAGGATGAAGGGTGCAAGCCAAATCACACTCATGTGATAAAGGGAATGGGTGCTAGCCAAACTACGTTTCGTGCAGAGAGGGGAAAAGCTCCATGCCAAACTACGCTTCACGTAGAGAGTGTGGAGGGTGCCAGCTAAATCACACTCACGTGATAAGAGGAAGGGGTGCTAGCCGAACCACACTCACACAATAAGGGTGAACACATAGAAATTGATACATATGGATGCAACATAATGTGATATGATTGATAGAAAATATGATATGATGTATGTTCCATGCAATGTAATAGAAAAGATGCACAAAAGTGGTACTGTCAAAAGCACCCTACAAGATGGTGGCAGGGAACACCCTACCGTGCACAGGGATATGCCATCACATACCCTAAGATAAAAATTTCCAAGATTACGTCTAACATATCTCTAAGAGAAAAAACCACTCGGGAACGTGTTTCACACGTCCTGAGAAAAGAAGACCGCTCGAGAATGTAGTTCACACGTCCGGAGAAAAGAACGAGGGACAATGATACTAAATGTGCCTCAGCGTGAAAAGATAGATGGTACATGGCAACACATGATGCAAAAGGATGCAATGGAAGCGACAAATCAGATAAAAACAATGTTCGGAAAAAGATAAGTGATGTTGTTTTAGAAAACACCTCACAGAGATCGCCACTTCACTGTCCGACTTACAGTTCGGATGTCCTCAAATGCTTATGAAAGGATACAACTTGCTCCGGCTTGAGATCGAGGCATATACATGCATCAGAGAAATAACGGGACTCGAAACGGTGCAACTGGAACACAATCTCGAGATCTTCAAAATTTGAAACAAACCAAAATTCTCTAATTTTCTTTCCCAAGATGAATACTGGACCACCCATACAGAGGTTAGGCAAGACCACAGTAAAAATCAACTGTGGACTAGAAAATGGGTCGGCCGGCCACAAAAATGGGACGGTCGGCCAATAGGTGGTCGGCTGGCCACCAGATGCTGACAACGGGGTAATTTAGGGTTTTCGCACCCGAAGCCTATTTAAAACATGTTTTGGCCAACTTTACACACACCAAACCATCCAAAAATCATCTCCCTCTCTCTCTAGGGTCTCTCTCTCTAGATTTGCGCTTTACTTGCATTACCTACCCCCCCACGCAAACTTTAGTTTTAAAATGCCCGTAATCCTCTGCACTTTGAATCGATTGGAATTTGATTTGGTTGAGTTTTGTGGTTTCTCATTGTTTTGGGATTATTCTCATGGGCTTTGACTTTTTCTCGGGTTTTGACTTTTTCTCTCTCCTGGGGCTTTATTTTGGCATTATTTTTTCCTATTTCTCTCATTTTTCCATATTTTCACTCACCACCCACTACATTGCTCATGGCAGATGGCATTCCATACAGTGAGGCTCCTCTCGAGGTACCCATGCTAGGTGAGGCTGTCGGAGAGACAGAGGACATCGCTGCTGACATTACAATAGAGGAGATCTACCCTTCAAGGCCTAAGCCCGAGTTACTACCGTTAGGGGTGAGGCCTGTCGACCCCGTCACCTACCATCCACGGATAAACGCAATGGTCCCCGGTGGCATGTTGTGCTTTGAGGACTTCACTATGGGAGCACCCAAGGATTCCTTTTGAGGGAGCATGCCTCTCACCTCTCTCATGATGCCGTTGAGGTAAGAAACTTTCCTTTCATGTACTTTGCTTGCTTTGCCATTCCATTATAGTCTTTCATTCTGTTATTCATCTGGCATATTCTCCTTTTAACATAAGGTGATGCTCTCTCCTAGAGAGGTTACGAGCCAGTGACCGCTAGAGAGTAGTACTAGGGGCTCCCCGTTCAGGTCCGAGAGCTAGTTGAATAGCCGGGCTTCGGCCTATTTTTCTCAAGGCTTGCATGGCTGATGGCCAGTCGGGCCTCACTCGAGGCTTTGGTCGAGAGGTGATGGGATACCACCAACTCTTTCCACTTCTCTTCCACCTAGGAGATGACAATGATCCTGTACAACTTCTCAATGATTACACGGTGTAGACACCCCATTTTTGACCGCCCTTAAGACTTGGGTGCCTCAAGTTGATCACTCGATGATGCAAAGTTATGCTATACAATTGTTCAAGTTCTTCAGCAAGAGGCTTCTATTTTTGACCTTCTAATCCCAACCTTACATTCCATTTTGACCAAAAATATTTTAGATCTTAAAACCCTCTTTTTGAAAATATTTTTTCAAATGCTTCTACGATGTTCCGAGGCTTGCATTTCGTTTAAAATATTACACTTTTCAGTAAACCAAGTAACGACAAAGTGGAAATAAATGGAAGGGAGGTGAAATCTTTTAAAAATCTTGAAAAATATGTTATTTATAGGTATGGATTTGAAGGAAATAGGAAGGGATGGAAGAAAACTAGTTAGGGAAAAGGTTGGGCATCAATCCGTTAAGAGAGAAATGAGCAGCCTTCACTAAAATAGGCATATCTCTTTGTACACTTAGAATTTAGATGTGGGGCCACACCATTGGAAAAAATACTTCTGGGGCTTCAATTTAGACTCAAGAATCAACTAAAACCAAGTCCGGATGAGGGAGATATGGCCATTTGAAGTCAGGCTTGAAAGGAAATTTTTGTGTATGGCTGGCCACTATTTGTGTACGGCCATACAAGCACTTGGTCGGCAGGCCAGGTGTCTCGAGAGGCAGTTTTTTACAGCCAAGTGTCCCCACTAGTGGCCGGCCGGCCAGAAGAAGTGGATGGCCAGCCCCCTAGTGGCTGGTTGGCTAGTTGTGCAGATAAAATAAATATTTTGTTGCCAGTTGTCCCCACAGGTGCATGCATTGCACCAGCTATTTCTATACTAATATTTCCAAGATAGTAACATGTTTTTCTATATATAGGGGACCTTACCTCTTGGTTTTATGTTAGAAAAAATTCCAAAGACTCCAAAACTTGCATAGCACTTTCTCTCTATCTTGCAACCTACACACTCTTTCTCTACACTTCATAAACCAGAAATTTAGCTCTTCTTGTTGAGGTTCTTGAGGTTAAATCTTAGCCCTTGAGAGTGAGAACTTGTTGGTTTGTCAACAAAGGAGTTACCTTTCTTCAAAAGGTATAATTTTGAGCATCTCTACACTACTTCCTATCGATTCCTACTATTTTTAGACTATTTTCAACTGTTTTTTATGGGCTAAAGCTCATGGCTTAAGGCTATTAAAGGTGGAGGGGTTAAGCACATTTCTTTAAACCTTGTCTCCTAAGCCTTTGCACTTGTGTTTCCTATCTATTCCTCAAATGTTTTCTGACTTTTTACCACTGATTTTCAAGGGTTTTCAGAGGCTAAAAATATTGTTTTGAGCTCCCAAAAATGGAAAGTTACCCACCCCTTCTTGTACTTGTTTACTAGCTCAAATTCTTCATTGTTTTAGCTAATTTTTTTCAAGCTCTTCTATGTTATTTCCAGTACTATTTTTAGCTAATTTAGGATTGTTTCAGTATGTTTATTTCATTTGTGCTTTGCATAGCATGCTTGTAGTGCAGTGGTTATCACAGGTTTGGTGGTTTAGGTCTTAGCTGCCAACCTATTTGAGTTGATAGTATTTATTTCATGCTTTTCATAATTGTGTTCATTCAAAATCATCTTTGCAACCTCCCTCCTTTCTTGGATTTTTATTTCTTTGAGAATTGTTCCAACCGAGTGTTGTTTAAGCTTGAGAAAGGGACCATACAATGCTAAATGGTTTAATCTCTTCGGAGGTTCATTACCAAAGCATTACTTCTCTCTCATTCCCAAAACAACTTCTTGTTTGATACTCTTCGCCATTTAGTGGACTTAACTATCAATTTTGGACTAAAACGACTAAGGAATGGAAAGGTAATTAAAAGAGGCAATAGAATTGGGGCTAAATGGGATAAGATGATAAAATCAATTTGGGTTCAATCAGGCATTAATTGAACCTCTTGAGTCTAGCGTCATTTCATACTTGTTATTAATGAAAATGGTTCAAGATTCAAGTCAACCACTTCCCTTGATCAAGTCCATGATAGGGAGGAGGTTTTGTGGGTCTTTTACTATCAGTTATTGAAATTGTATCCCTTGATTCATAGGTCATCGTGCAATGAGTTTGCGTCGATTGATGGCTTGCGAATAAAGCCTACCCCTCCTTTGATTTGTTTGATGAAAAGGAGAGGCAGGGTGGACAAACATCCACTAAAAATACTCTGTTTGTGCTCTATTTCTTGTCCATTGCTGTCGGGCAATACCAAACATTTTGTGGCCGGCCAACCACCTTATTGTACGACCGACCACTTCTTCTACCCAGCCGGCCACTTCTTTTCAACCAGGCAGTGTCATTTTTCCTACAAAACAGAGCAGAGGCTAAGGCAAAACTGGTGAATTTTTCTGACTGCAAAACATAAGTAATTTGGCAGCCCAATAGAGATCATTTTCGGGTGGAAATCCGTGTGCATGCTTGAGTCATCCTTGGTTAATTAATTTTGTATTGTAACTAACTAGTCAGTTTTTGTATTAATTAAGTAAAACAAGCTAATTAATTTTGTGTTGTAATTAATTAGTTAGTTTTAATTTGTACTTCATTAGTTAGTTTTAAATTCATTAATTTTGTTGTTATTAATTAATTAGTTAGAATAGCAAATTAATTTTTGTGTTGTAATTAATTAGCTAAAACATTCATTCGGACCCTCCTTCGTGAGAGAAAATTTGTAATAATGTGTATGTCTTCCAACCACACATCTTTCTACCTTTTATTTACCCGCTTATGATGGATAGTGTAGGCATCAAGTTCCTTTTAGCATTTTTCATGATTTGCATTCATTTGTCTTGCATGCATAGGGTTCGGTTCATCATTGTAACGGCATTGTCATTTATTACTTTCTTGAATACATGCATTACCGCATGCTATCAAAGTGATTCACATGACATATTAGATAACTGAACCTCTTAGTTGCATTTTTGTGTGTGCTGCATTAGTCACTTGAATTGTTAGGATCATGCATTTTTTCCTAACTATTTTGTCCTTTTTGGCTTGCCTTGGAGTACTAGTTGAGCACTTATTGCTTTAGCATATCGCATGTGTGTGATTGTTGCCATATCAACCATGATTGCCATGAGGCTAAGTGCTTATGTGAGATAGCTGTTTGAATGCCAATGGATGATGGCTAATTGCTCAAATTGGGATGATTTGATTAATATACATATGAGGTCACTTTTTCAAGTAGTACATATTCAAAACACTTTTCAAACAAACATAAAGTTAAAGTGTTCCAGCTTTTGCAAGTTAGTCTATACTTGTGTGCAACACATAGTAAAAATTACCTAATAATCGGAGCAAGAACATATAATGAAAATAAGAATCATGTCATGATTAGTAGATGCCGATCTTTGATTAGGTGAGTGTGGTGCTCAATGCATGACCTTCCCCTCTCATACCTAAGTTCCCGAGCAGAGAAACTTTGGTGATGACAAATACATGGCCTTTGGCATGAGTCTCGGGTTTCCTAAATTTTCCAAAAATATTTAGGAGGCGACTCTGAAATCTGGCAAAGCAGTCCATTTTTGGCATTTTGATTCAAAATCGATTTTCCAAAAGAATTGTTGGATTTGGACTCATTTGTGTTTATCTGTTTCACATTGCACTTGTGGAATCAGTTTCAAAACCACCGGAGTCTGAACTACAGGGCTAGTCGTATCCGAAAGGAGCATGAACAAGTGGAATACCCCAGGCTGAAATTGAGCAATACACATGGGGCTTTCTAATATACCTTCTTGGTACCACCTTATTTGCAAATAGGTAGAATATGGTTAGTCTGTATGTGTTGAGCGCTCTGGTGGTGTTGCCCCGAGTGTGGTTTTATGATTGGGGTGGTGTTGGCCTCGCCACCTTATATGGGTACATGAGCTCTAGTTCTCGCAAGAAGGGGAACAAGGTCGGCGGTTACTGCCTGGGAGGTATACACAACACGTTTACTTTCAACTTCTGTTTATTCATTTATGCTTTCTGCTTTGCACTTTCTATCTTTATCTTTGTATTTCTGTCTGTTGACTCACAAACTAATCTTTCCTTATAGCTCTGGGTCTACGCATACTTTCCTGTCCTTGCCCCGGTTCCATGAGACGAGGTAAAGGTTGACATGCCTTACTCTCGGTGATACGATGGCCAGTGCCATCCTTGGAGTTGTGGCAATACCACCTCCGCCTACTACCACCGTTTCTTTAACATAGTGACAACACATGAGGTAATTCGAAACTCATACCCATTCCATTCCATTACACTACTTTGATCCGCCCTTTGACAACTGACGGCAACTGACAACTGTGAATTCTCTATTTCCAGATCACATAGTAGCCATGGGCAGTGATGCTGACCGATATGAGGGTTGATTATGCTGGGTCCTGGGACACGTCCCGGATGCAGATCCTACTGGAGGGTCCTTTCTGTAGAACTTGGTATCTCAAGAAGAGATTTGTGTGCCAGACCCTGGGGTCGCCGGATCTCGTTGTTCTTGTTCCGCCTCCACTATCTAGAAGGACAGTTGATGGTCTACCTATCAAGGCTAGCGTACAGTTCATAACGGGATAGGACGCTGACCAATTTCATAGGGTTGGAGACTATGCAGCCTTCATCCAGACTTATCTGATGCCACCCCTGACCAGAGCTTGCGCAGGAGATGTTTTAGGTGCACCCGCTGTTGGAGGCGCTACTTACACTACCGAGCCTAGTGTTGGAGGGGCTGCTCCCACTATTTGTGTAACAGGTCTGCTAGTGATCCCGACCGCAATCCCATGTTGGCAGCCGAGTGGGACAGTCTATTAGATTCCAGTTGAGCTGCCAGAGCAGGAGCATGGGTACGTTAGGGACCCTAATGTGTAGTAGGTATGTACTTTGCCTCGCAATTTACGCTTCATACTTTGTTTTCTGTATACTGATGGTCGAACCCATTTGCAGGTGTCGTTGGAGTACGTAGACAGCCTTCTTGGGTTGGTCGCCTCTTTAGTACAGATGGCATGGAGGAGAGAGACATTATTGACTCTCCACGGTTATCAAGTATTCTACCTTTAATCATTCATCTGACTGCTCTGGTTCTTTTTTATGCCATGTTCATAATATTCTACATACTGATTTTCCATACTCGTACTAATTTTGCACTACTACTGTTCTGATTTTCCATACTCATACTGATTCTACCTTGATACTGTACTGATACTTTGCTTCTTACTTTCAGGCTCCCCCTGTACTTACGGCACAGCAGCACCAATGGCACGTCCTTCGACTGCGGGGATGAGAGATGGACGAACTCTTTCCCACGGCAGGGGTGAGAGAAGAGGTCGAGACAGAGGCAAGAGTGCTCGGGGTCAGAGTAGAGAGTCTCAGGAAGAGGAGACTTCCATCTCTTTGAAGCCGATTTTGAGTGGGGATGATACAGAGACTAGTGGCACCGAGGAGGCAGCGAGAAGGCACTCTGAGTCGAAGAACAAGGATGATAAGGTTGGCTCTAGATCAGTGAGTGGAAAGGATACCGAGACTGGCTCGAAGTCTCATTCTTCTGGCGATAGCGACGCTGATGCCAATAATGCCCTTGAGTCCCCTCCGCGGAAGGGAACAAAAAGGGCCACTCGAGCTTGACTCTAATTTTGTATTCTTTTTGTTCTTTTCTTTGACTTTGTAGTCTAGGACTTTGAATAGCTTTAGATAGGTTTGTTACTTTTTGTTTTAAACACTTGTATTTTCCTTTTGTAAAAACTATAATCAGGGTTGAACCCTACAGTTTTATAAAAGGAGTTTTATTTTGTATCTTGAGCAAGGCACCACCTTTGCATGGAATTGATTGCATTTGAAACTTAAAATACTTTTATTTGAATGATGTTCGTAACCAGATATTGAGCTTTCAACTTACCAAAATGCAAAATACAACTCAATAAAGGAAAAACAAAGCTAAAACAACCCGAACACAACTATTTACACTTGCTAGAAACAAAAGACTCAAAACAAGACTCAAAAAGAAGGAGCGATCAAACATAACACTATTGCCAACTGCCTGGCCAACAGACTTGGCCGGCTGGCCACTTAAATAAACAATAGGCCACTTAAATGAACGACTGGCTGAGAAAGGTCGCCAATCGGCCAAGGCATGTGGCTGGATAGCCGGTAACAGTTGTCAGCCACTCACACAACCTTACCCTCTGTAAAGGTCTTCTCTTACTCTTTTTTTCAATAGAATACCATCTTTGCTGCTATTTTCTTTGAAAATGGAGATATTTCTTGCCAAGAGACTCAAGGATTGGATAGCCACTTTGGACGGCATGGAAAAGGTAAATTTTAGCGATTTTGGCATAAACGCACTTTTCCGTTGAGTCATACTTCGCTTTGTTTTCCGTTCATGCCGCTGCTCTATGTTGGAACCCGATTACTCATGCATTTTGCTTCGGAGCGCAAGAAATGTGTTTGTAGATGTGCCCGAACGTCCTGACTCCGCGCGCGAATCGACGCAAAATCCAGTTTGTTATTAGCTACTATAGTTTGGACTCATGTCACAGTTTTGAATCTAATCTCGCAAAGTGCAATGCAAGACCAATAAATCACCAAAGAGTCCAAATCCGTCAAATCGTTTTGGAAAATTGATTTTTATAAAGAAGTGCCAAACATTGACTGCTTCGCCAGATATAGAGTCGCCACCTAAATGTTTTATTTTGAGGAATTTAGGAAACCCTGACTCGTGCCTAAGGCCACGTGTCCGTCATCACCAAAGTTGCCTCGGCTCGGGAACTTGGGTACGAGAGGGGAAGGTCATGCAATGAGCACCCCCGCTCGCCCGATTAAAGATCGGTCTTTACTAACATGATATATTGTTTTTGAAAACACATGCGTTCTTATTCCAGTGTATTAGCCTAGAATTACTACGTGATGCGCACAACATACAAGTATAGACTAGATCGCCTAAGTTGGAACAAAACATCTCATGTTTGTTTGTTTGAAAATGGTTTGAAGGTGCTACTCGCAAGTAGGCTAAGACATGGATTCGCCACCCTCAAGTGGGCTTAAAACTCGCATTTCGATGAATTGTTCCAGTTCAAGTAATCCAACCTTCACCCACAAGCATTCAGGCAGTTACATCACTTAAGCAGTTAGCCTCATGGCAGCACTCACACTCATGCAAGATGCTAAAGCATAAACACTTACCTAGTACTCTGAGCCAAAACAACAACTAGTTAGAAATCATGCATGATCCTAGTTATATTAACATAGCTAATGCAACACATGCAAAAATGCAACTAAGATAGGCTTGGCTATTCTACGATATCATGTGAATGCGACATTTGATACATGTATTCAGATCGGTATTGAAATACAATGCAGTTTGTGTGACGCGCCGAGCCCGGTGCATGCAAGACAAATGAATGATGCACACATGCAAAGCATAAGGATGCTAATTGAAATATGTCCTAAAACTAACCATGAAAAGCTGATAAGTAAAAGGGAGAAAGACGTGGGGTTGGAAGACATGCATCACACACACGCACACTTATTACAAAATTCGCCCTCTCGACGAAGGGTCCGAATACAAGCTAAGCTAATCTAAGCTAAGCTACTTAACTAATCTAATAATCTAATTAGACTAATTATTACACAACCAAATTGAATAACTAGCTACAACTAATTATTACAACAATTAACTAATTAACAAATTAATTAATTATTACAAAACTTAACTAATTAAACAAAATCAATTAAGTTACAAACTCAAGCTAATTAATAAGAAAAGCTTTCAACTAAGCTGCTCCAGCTCTGCCTTGAACAAGGAAGGATATATGCTCTCGATTCCAGTCTCGAAAAGCTCTCCAAATACTCTTTAGAGGCTCTGTCTGCAGGGTGTCCTTGAGAACTAGCTGCTGGATCTCACCAAAACACTGTTGAGGAGTGCACCAGTGGCCTGCCGGCTATGAGGAGATGTTGCCAACCTTCCTGCCGACCAAGAGTGCACACTGGCGGCCATAAATGAAGATCTGTCGGCCAACAATAAAAGGGTGCTGGCCATTGGTGTGCTGTGACACCAAGCTGCAGCAGAGCACAAAATAGAGAAAATGGAGGATCTCCCAAGGGTATGTACGCACCATGCCACTCCATATCACTTCAAAACATCAATGGAGGGGGGCATCATTGGATCCAAGACCATCAATCACGCATCTTGATGCATGATGGCCAAAGATCCAACTTGTACAAATTTCAATAAATGCATGACAAATAAGACACCAAGGCCACCTCATTATCATGAGAAATCAGAGGCAATGGAGGCCAAAGGAAGATTGGTTCATTTCATCACTTCAAGTATGAAATGAGCTAATCCACCTTGTGTTCAAACACAACACCAGGTTGAACAAAATGCAATGCAACATAAGCAAGCAAACAACAATGCAATGTTACAACATGCAAACAACATGCTAACACAATGCAATGCAACAACATGTAAACAACATGCTATATGGACTTAAACCAAATATGGACAGACCTCAATCATGCCCAAAACAGTGGCCAAAACATGCTAAGATAGAAGCTCAAAGGACTATACAAATATGCATGCATATTAGCCCAAGCGTAAGGCACAAAACACAACTCTCCAAAGGCATTAAAAGAGTGAAACATAGAGTGTAGTGGCATGTTTTCCAGCACTAAAATGGCATGCAAAATGACTTGAAATCATGTAAACAACCCATGTAATGCATGTTGAAAGGCCTAAGCATCAAAGCTAGTGATGTGTATTACACTAGAGGCATGCAAGGCAATGCACAAATGGCCAAGCCAACCCGAAATAGACCCTATGCAGGCCAAAACATTAGCAAAAATGGACTGAGATGATGGCTTGAAAGGCAAGAAGATGAGGCTCATGCAATGGCTCACAAATAAGGCATGAAGGTATAACTCTCAAGAGCACTTAAAGAGTGGAAAATATGGAAGTGCAACAACACTATATGCTCTGAAATATCATTCTAAATGATGCCAAAACATGCAAATACTTCAAGTCAAGCATGCAAGATTCCTCAAAACCCAAGGCTAGTCAAGACTTTTGCACTACAAGCATGCATGACAAGCATCATTCGACCAAGAAGGCTCAAAACAGAGCTAAAGCATGTTAAAACAAGTGTAAAAACTTGTTGGAATAGAGCCAAAGCATGCTAGAATAATGGATCAAAGTATAGAGCATGTTAGGCTAGCAAGGCAAAATTACACTACAAGTGTATGAGCCACTCAAGAGACAACCAAACCAGCCAAAAACAAAGTCATGTCAAGCTTAAAAACTCAAAAAAAAAAAAAAAAAAAAAAAAAAAAAAAAAAAGCTCACACCATGCCTCAAGAGTATAGAGATACATGCTCATTTGATAGGCTAATAATACAAGCAAACAAGATAAGAAGAGAGGGGATCACCCCCTCTGATTTGAGGCCTCAAAACCACAAGTCTACCACTGAAAATCCACTGGATTTCAGTGGCTAAAAGGCCAAATAAAGACTAACTCAAAGGCCTTAAGACATGGTTCAAAACAAGGCCAAACAAGACACACAAGAGGGTAGAACACCCTCAACACCAAAGAGGCCTTAAACAACCATCAAAAGGACTTAAATACAAAAAAAAAAATCAGTTGAAAGAAAGGCCTAAAACAATATGCAACGATGGCCAAAATGGTATACAAACAAAAGCTTAAAAAGGGAATATACTCACCCTTGAAGCACAACTTCGAAACCAGCAACCTCTGATGCCAAAAACCAACTTTCAGAGCTCAAATAACACTCTCAAGAACCTCAATTCAAATATGGTGGTGTATCACTATGTGTTGTAGTGTAAAAGTGAGAGGAAAATGCACTTCAAGGCACAAACAAACACAATATAGAGAGAAAATGAGAAATATATAGAGAGATATATATTTTCTCTAAAGTTGTTGAACCTCTATAAGGGATGAGGAGCCTCTCCTTATATAGATGAATGCAATGTAAAGCTTGTTAAACATGCTTGAAAAGAGCTTCATCCCTCCATACGCGTGTATGGAGGAGGGATGAGTGAAAACTAGCTGGCTCAAAAGATCTGGCGTGAAATCTGCTGAGGCAAGGTATTCTGCCGGCCATCAGTGGTGGCCGGCAGTGCCTCATTGATGGCCGGTAGGCTTCATCAATGGCAGGCATGGATAAATGCATGGCCAGTAGTGGCAGAGAGTGGCCGGCAGTGCACCATGAGAAGCATGCTGAAAGGACCAACACATGGTCCAAGAATGGGGCAGAAAGGATACAGGGTTTGGAAAGCTCAAACCTGTGACGTTCCGTCGCGAAAGTCGAGTACTCGATGTGCAATCGAACTTGTGGCTGGATGTACCTGCAAGCACAACCAAGTCTTGAGGATGGTCAAAAATGGGGTGTCTACAATTGCCCCTCTTTGACAGAACTCGAAAGTCACAAGGTGACGGCAGTGAATGTCAAAGCTCATAGACGACCCATTTTTGACAAGGCCGAAGACTCAGACAAAATGCAAATGACATGCAGGATGCAAGAGCATAACTTATGATTATGCAAAGAAAGCTGTAATGAAGCATTTATTCAAAATAAATACAACAATTTAAGCAAATTGACAAGTTGTAGAAATCTCACACGCTTCAATTGAAAGGATGTAACAATGCAAGATAGATAGGTGCATAACAATGCAAGTAACGTGCGTGACAGCGCAAGATAAAAAGGTGCATAACAATGCAACTGACATGCGTGACAGCGCAAGATAGAAAGGTGCATAACAATGCAAGTAACGTGCGTCACAGAGCAAGATAGAAAGGTGCATAACAATGCAAGTAACGTGCGTGACAGCGCAAGATAGATATGCAAAACAATGCAAGTAAAATGTGCATGACAGAGCAAGATAGATATGCAAAACAATGCAAGTAACGTGCATGACAGCACAAGATAGATATGTAAAACAATGCAAGTAACGTGCGTGACAGCGCAAGATATATGTCCAAAACAATGCAAGTAACGTGCGTGATAGCGCAAGATAGAAATGCAAAACAATGCAAGTAACGTGCATGGCAGCGCAAGATAGATATGCAAAGTAATGCAAGTAACGTGCGTGACAGCGCAAGATAGAAGAGGTGCATAACAATGCAAGTGAAAAGGTGCATGACAATGCACGTAAGGCATGCATAGCAAGGCAAGTGCAAGAAATGTATGCTCCATGCAACATTAAGATGCGTATTTCATGCCAGGGTGAGAAGTGCACATTCTATGCAAGCAAGATTAAAACATGCTCCATGCAATGTTCATACTCTATGCCAAAGGATCAACGACGTACATCCAATGTAACGTGTATATTCTATGCGACAACAAGAATAAGTATAGTACAAGATGCATTTATGCAATATGTGTGATGATATGATACATGTTACAAGCAATGTAGAGCATGATGTCTAGGGAATGCAATAAACAAACAAAGTGGTGCTTTAGAAAGCACCTCATGGGCGCGAGTGGCGATGAACTGCTCTACTCTGACGGGGATCTCCCCTTGTGTTCTTCGAACTCTTTCCTTCAACTCACAGTATAAAGGTTCTGAAATGCTGACAAGGATTCTTCACGTAGAACACGTTGGATGCCGCCTTTTTTCTTGACCATATTCATAACTTTCTCTATTCTCCAACGGGGTGACAGACTAGGTTGGTTCAGTATCCAGAATTGAGGTGCATACATGCTATCTCAACCTATGGGGCTTCCATACAGATTTCAAGCTGGGGATACACCCCTGGGTATTTAAACCAGACTTTAGTCTCAGAAATCCCGAACCTTTGCGTTCTAGGCAACAGCCATTTGAACTCTAGTTTCCACCGTCGTAGTTGGTCTCCTAGGAACTCATTGCAAACAGGGCCAAGATGCCCCTGGCAGGGAATGATACTCAGGGAGAGGATTTCTGACCGCCATTCTGGCTTTGAAGCAGGCTTGAACTCGAGCTTGAGGTAGAGACACACTCATTCTTCAGAGCATTGACAAGGCCTGAAGAGGTACATCTGGAGTACAATCACAGAATTTGCTGAAGTCGAAACAAACTTAGATGCCCGACATTTTCCCTATTTTCTTTTGCTTTGCAGTCTGGAACCTAGATAGCTTCAGATAGGTCCTAGTTTTACTATTCTCACATGACCTAGGTTGAACCTTGCGGTTTATGACAGAAAGAATTCCTGTTTTGCACAAATGTGGAGAATGGCACAGCACTTCGACCACAAAAAGATTTTATTTTTGAATTTGAAATTGAGAAACGAGTTCTTAACTGAGTATTAAGCCTACAATTGGCCACAGCAAAAATGACTCAACAACGGAAAATAAAGGTAAAACAACCTAAACACATCTATTGACACTTGAAACGACTCAAAACAAGAATCGAGACAAACAAAACAACAAAACACAAGACTCAAATGTGCACAGGGAGCTTGTTTCTCCGGACATTGTTTCCCAACCTTTCTCATTTGTGATTCTCACATCAGTCTGGCACTCAATCTCTATTTTTCTGAAAAAATCCCTTTTCTCAGCTTTTCCCTCAGCGTAGATTTCTCTATTCTTCAGTCTCTCTGATTTTTTTATCCCTTCCCTGGGTGGTTGATGGATAAACAAGAAGTTGTGGGCTCTTGCCCCTAGAATTCCGCTAGATTCTTCTTCTTCTGCTCACAATAGTGAGCTTTCCCACAGAGGGGTTGCGCTACAACTGGGTGTGTGGCAAATCTGCAACTGACATCGATTGACGATGCTTTGCCAGGTAATTTGGACGTGATCAATTGTGTCCAGATGAGGAAGTGGAATATCCTAATCCATTCCAGTTTGTGATTCGCACTTGGCTTGATACCTCGTTGCGCGGAGGATGTGAGAGCTTTCTGCCCATTGCTGTTAACTTCGGTCGTGCCCTTTTTCTGGTAGATAGAATGCCTTTTTCCGACAAGTATGTTGACAATGGGGAAAAGACAGAACACTTGACTCAACTATGCCCCTAGTTCATCATTTTGACCATTTTTGTTTTTGCTTTCTACTAAAACAATTTTGACCAATATGAGAGTTAGATTAACATGTTTGTTCAATATTCTGATTTGAAATCATGCACGTTAGGTTGTGAGCACTGAAAATTTTCCTTTTTGGGTCTGAGATATGGTCTAGTTTTTGGAAAAAAAAGAAGCAAATTTTCGAGAAAATTAGTCAACTTCATTAAAAATCCTCAAAAACTATTTTTGCAAATGGCCACTGCTTGACCAAACAGAATTTACCCTTGAGATGCATAACCTTAGATCCAAAACAATGGAAAATTGCCCCTTGTCTAAATGGCACTGCACGGCAATAGAAAGTTGCCCCTTGTCTGAATGGCACCACAGCGTACTGTAACCAGTTCTCATAGTGAAGATCACAACCGAAGTCTTGGATACAAAATGACAAAGATGACCAGAACAATCACATGGACACTGTCGATTTGGAAATGTTTATGGCTGGACTTCAGAATGAAGTTGCCTACATATCCCAAACATGGGAATCAAGCCTAACATAGTTCCGGGTTAAGGTACACTCAGGTATTTAACCTCTCCTTTTGTGCTCTAACTTTTGCCAAGGCCGCCCTTTCGGGTTTTCAACCTTGCGAGCTTTGTTTTTCTTTTATTTTCAATTCTTTTCTTCTTTTCATTTCTTTTCTTTTCATTTTCTTTAATTTTCTTCTTTTTACACGTTTCATTCTTTGCATTTTTTCTTTTTTGTTCTTTTTCTTTTTTTTTCTTGCTCTAACTTTTGTCTGGGTCGCCCTTTCGGGTTTTCGGCCCAGCGAACGTCTCAAGGGTAAAAAGTGTAACAAGTCTGTTGAATGGTTGTAGGTTCTCAAATCCATCTGAATCCAAGAGAATGGTTGCTGTTCGCTGATGATGTAGAAGTCCATCCGGTAGGGGTTGAATTGCCCCCAGTGTTGTGGATAGGAACTCCATTGTCCTTTAGCAATACTTTCTTCTTTCCTCCCTTCTGGGACTTGGCATTCTTGCCAATTTTCATTAGCTTGAGAAATGTCCCAATTTTTTACTCTTCAAGCACATTTGACATTTTTGCCCCTAGTTCAAGGGCTACTTCTCATCCAGCTTTACAAGCTTTCTGTTGATCATATCTGACCTTCTTGCCCCTAGTCCAAGGGCTGCTTTGAATCTGGCCTGGCGGGCCTCTTTTGATGTCAAACAACCATATTGCCCTTAGTTCATGGGCTGCTTCAAATCTGGCCATACAAGCCTTACTTTATGGTTGACCGTTGAACATTTTGAATCCAAGTTCAAGGTTTGAAAGCAAAAGGGGTTGAG
Organism: Camellia lanceoleosa; assembly: GCA_025200525.1. Taxonomy (NCBI): domain Eukaryota; kingdom Viridiplantae; phylum Streptophyta; class Magnoliopsida; order Ericales; family Theaceae; genus Camellia; species Camellia lanceoleosa. The sequence goes on from CM045759.1 coordinate 148,204,818, forward strand.
TCTCGAGGCTAAGAGCAATCTTAGGCTACACAATCTCAAGAGCGATTCTACACAGGTCTTCACAAGACCACGCAAAACATTTTTTTTGAAATCTTTTAAGAAAGCGACAAATCGCTTGCGCTGAAGATAGTGTAGAACCAATCTAGATCAAGCCAGGATCCTTCTCAGTACTCACATTAACAAACATGATCTCATTCATTAAGGGCTTAGAATGCCTCTCTCTCAATTGATCAAATTTTGCAAATCCCGATGAATTCCTTCCTCTTTGTTTTCAATACATTGTTCAAAAAGTTTTGAAAAACTTAGGTCAATGCAATGATTTCAAGGCACAGGAAGGTAAGTGAAAAGCATTGATGTTTCATTCAAATTTGCTGGCACAACTAGCTTAAAGCAAAAACAAGCCCAAAAACATAAAAAACCACTGCTGTTTCATTCAGATCTTCTGGTGTAACTGGCTCCAAGGCAGAAACAGACTCAAAAGAAAGTAAAAGACAAGCACAAGACAAGAAAGTGATGTCCGAGGTAACACCCCCGAAATCACCCGACTATAACACAATAGGACTGACTCAGTACAAAAAGACTGACTCTATACAATACAACAAGACTGACCCAATACCCAAGTCAAAAAGTACAAAAACTAGCATTCGCAAATGCTCAAAATAGTGCGTGCCATACGCCACATCTGGAGTAAACTGAGCGCCACCCCCAAGTGGTTCATCCCCTAATCACATACTCATATTATCCCCCAAGTTCACTGATCCAGTGACGATAGACTTTGCTGATCTTGGTGCAATGATGACCTCCTTGTCAATCAAATCTTGTACTTCATGGCTAAGACTAAAGCAATTATCAGTGCCATGACCGGTTTGTTAATGGTACGCACAGTATTGGGCAGCATCATGCTTAGCTGGAAGAGGGTACGAGAGAGGCCGAGGCTCAAGGGGTTTGAGATGACATTGTCCAACAAGGATTTGAAGAGCGTTGGATAAAGGCATGTAGAGAGCATGAAAGACCCTGCGACCTCGGGGTTGACACTTCAAGGTTTGTGGATTTTTGCTGGATGCACTAGCAAAGGGGTCGGTAGGTGCTGACTTGGTTTGTTAATCTCTTCTGAGTGCAGGATTATAGCTGAAAGGATCATTTCTGGTACAACGGCCCTTCTCTCGGTTTCCTCCTTGATTCGAACTGCTCTCATTTTGAGTGGCGAAAGTATCCTCCACAGTTTTTGCAACAACTATGAGCACTTGCTGTTTGTTTAGTCCGTCGGCTTTCAAAGCCTCAACAACCCACAGAAGGTGTTCATAGGGATCAATGTCTACCCTTACCTTATTCTTTCCACTTGCCTTAGCTTGGTCGAAGGTTTGGGTCGCTACATCAGTGCGAAGTCCGGTTGTTGCCAACACGTCATTGCCCAAATTTGGGATGGCTTCAGGTTGGCTGAGTTCAATTACAATTCGCCCCAAGAGTGGGGGGCCTTCTGGCGTGAAATTTCCGACATATGATGTGGTCGATGGCGGAGCCAATATTCCAAAGGCTAGATCAGCCACAGTTCTTTGGAGATGATCATTCCCATCAGCTCAAGAGTAGTGGGCTCACGGGTTTGAAACGATTGGGGTTCCAAGACTGGATGTGTGGTAGGTGCCGCAGATGGGCATTGTATTTCAGCTGGTTTAATGCTGCTGCAATGACCACAATTTCTTCTGAACTCTTCGTCATCATGAGTCTGCTGAATTGAGCAGAGGTGATGTGACTAGTGACTAACGGATCAGATGAACCGGTGAGCCTTGACTGGCCTTTCTCTGCCTTGCCTCAGTGGAGGAACACTAGTTGCCTGGAACTGAATCTCTGACCTAACAAAGTCTATCAGCACAAGTCCGGTGTACTCGGGGGATATTGGAGCCTTCTGAAGCTACGGTTCCAAGACTACCTAGCAAAAGAGAAAATAGGTAGCATCTCAGCCCAATTTCGTTGGAACAGATATGAGCAAAGCTGAATGACTGTGCTCTCTACTAAATTCTGCCTCAAATCTGATACCCTCAGGTAAACTGCTTTCCCGAAATACTGATGCCCTCAAGCCTGATACCCAGACTTGAAAACTGATACACACAACCTATAAAGACACACTCTGACAGCAAATATCATGCAAGTAAGAGCCAAAACACCCCTATGTTGGGGTAGGGTTTCCCTATCCTATTTTGTCAGAAGCTAGGGTATCACTACGCACGCAGTGGTTTCAAACAACCTACATTCGGGTAAGCAACCTGTCCTAGTTTGGAATGGTCACTACAGTTTCCGATATGCAACTAGGTCGAATGGTCGAAAAGGGTGCCCCGGTAAAAATCGAGGTTTGTGTTCCCGTCGTGGCAGAGCCCGTAACCGGTCAGCCATATGGCATACTTCTCAAAGCAAGCCTCTGGCAAACCGTTCAGGAATAGCATACGATAAACACGATGTCCTAGGCGCGCCAATGCAAATGCAATGCAAAGAAACACATAAGTGTAGTGAAAACAACATATCATGAGTTCGAGTCAACTTCTCTAATTCCCCAGCAGAGTCGCCAGAAACTGTAGACGTGCCCGAACATCCCGGCTCCCGCGTAAATCGACGCTGTGGGGAAGTGGTTTTGGAAATACTCTTCAGATCCTGGGAGACGCTCTTGATACTCAGCTAGTCACCTGCAAAGACAAATACTCCGGTCGAGAGTGTCGGGATTAGCACTCCGACGGGCAAGTCAGTTCTTCTACTCAAGAAAGCTTGTTTTATAAATTTAGTGAAGTGTTTTTTTTTTTTACATACCATTCCAAGAACGCTGCTTCTTTATTTATATATGTTCCTCCTGAGGCCTCGGGGCCTGGGCTTAGTTTTCAATCATTACCCGTTCTTATATTCGGCCCCCAACGATCTCTTTTAATCAGCTTAGTCAGCTTACGTATCGTATTCGGCCCATCCTAGTCTTGCAGAACGGGGCCGATTAATATCTGTTGGACGACCGGTTAGTGTCAGTACTAAAACATGCCCCTTCAGATTTAGCCATATATTCGGCTCCCACAATTGCCCCCCGAACTCCCTATCGACGGTAGTTAGTCGGCGTGTTTTGGTTTAGAATTCAAAGAGTCCACAGATCGGGCGGCTTCGCACATCCCAAGGCATCAAAAAATGTCAGAAGGTGCCCGCCTTTTCATTTATCATTACACTTTCCCGCTTCATTCATGTGTCTCTCGCATTTATTGCGATTTGAAACTTCAGTCCCTTTTGGTGCACGTTTCGTCGATCATCTGATACGTTTGGACCGCTAGCGCGCATCCCTTCTCTCATTCGCGTTTTCTGCAACTTTCGCCCGTCTACCTTTGCCTCATCTGATCTTCATAAGTTTTCTTCCCTTTTCTTTGTAGCCCTATTTTCTGTTTATCATTTTTACTTTCGGCGAATCCTTGGGTCCCCGTCGAAATGGCTAAACACTTAAAGGACCTCCTTTTTGAAAGTCGCATTTCCGGATTCCGGCGACATTTTTCCATTCCCGATGACGTCCATCTAACTCTTGTAACGGACAGTACTCTGGATATGGAGAGGGAGGATCGGAATACAATCGTATTCCCCCTCCTGTCCATAGCAGAAGGCGGAGTTCGTTTCCCCATATATCCACTACTTAGGGCTGTCCTTCGCTATTGGGGTCTGATCCCTTCTCAGCCAAATGTAAATTTCTTTCGAATCATCATGGGTGTTATAGAATTGAATCAACATCTTAGGATCGATCTCGGAATTTCGGCCATTCGGCATTGCTACGCTTTAGCCAAATCCTCTGGTCGGCTGGGTCGGTACTTCCTTAGGGCCAAGGATACTGACCATAATTTGGTGACTATGCTTGCCAGTTCTAGTAAGAGGGTTGATGATGTAATGGTTGATGTTCGAGGTAATTGGGAGTTCGCTGAAGGGGAAGATCGCCTAGACCCCATTCCCAGACATAAGGGTGACCCAGGTTGCCACGTAGTATCTTGTGTTTAATGATTTATATTTTAGTCGGCTTTCTTTACTTAATCACTCTTCTTTTGTAGGTAATAAATTGAAGAAGATTCTGACTTGTGTTGACGAAGCGGTCCTTAGGGATATTAAGATTGCACTCGACTACTTTGGCCGCCCAAACGTGCAAAAACAGAAGAGAGCCGCCCACATTTTACTTCGGTACGAGCCCACTTATACTACGTTCTCAGCTACGGACAACATTCCGATTCCATCCGGCGATCAGCAGCTCTCGGCTCTTATCTTCCCCAGCTACAAGAACCTTAGGCAAATTGGTCTCGAAGATTCTGATTCGGGGCGAGACACAGAGCCGAAAATAGAAGTAGCTGCCGATCCGGCTGGAGAGTTCACTGAGGAGGCCGAAGAAGTTGACAAGGCCATGGGCGTTTGAAGCTGCCGGACTCGATCAGCCTTCACCATCTGCGTCGGGTCGGGCAGAAGTCTCTTCCGGAGACATTTTCGCGAATTTAGGCGACTTACCCGGCGATTTCTTCAAAGGTATGGCGAAGGAAAGCCTTACGCAAATGGCGCGTAGGAGAAACGCCGAGCAAATGGCTGCTCGACAAAAAGCCGAGGCCGGCGAATCTGATCCCAGCTTGCCTAAGGCCTCCGTGCCCATTGTCGAAGGGATGGTTCAGGTTACACCAGTTTAAATGGAAAAAGGGGGTGAATAGCGGGCCGGTGAGGAACGGCAAATTCCAGAGGAGCGCGGTCAAAAACGCAGCGCCGAGGGGGAAGCCAGTTCAAAAGCTAGTCCTTCTGACAAGCGGCCTTGCCTTGAAGAATCGGATGTGGTTTCTCCCTCTGTTATTCAGCCAAAGATCAGAGATACGCCGATTTCTTCCAATGCTTCTGCCATTGAGGATCTGGCCGTTGCGTTGAGCTTGGCGGCTTCGATTTCCTTGCCGGCTGACACTGCAGCCTTTTGCGCCATGCCAGATATTTTGGCCGTAGCCTTATCTTCGCAGTCGGCACTCCTGGTAGGAATCTTATATTTATTTCTGAATTTATTTTTTATTTTTTATAAAGGTATCTAATGATCCCTTATTCTTGCAGACCGTCGGCAGGATTGCCGACTTGGGCCGCCGCCTGCATGATGCTCTTGGCAGGATTGACCGTTTGCAAGCCGAAGTGGAAGGTCAGAAGAGTAGAGCGGAGTTTGAAAAAATGAGGGCCGCAATGGAGAGCGTGCGAGCCGAAGCGGAGAAGGAGAGGGCTCGCACTGCTGAAGAGCTTCGATCTGATGCTGAGGCTAGAGCGAATGTGAGTGAGGAATCGCTCAAGCTCTCGAATGATGAACTTGCCAAGGCGGAGACTCAGCTAGAGGAGCTGAAGGCGGCCAAGGAGAAAGCTGAATCCGATGCTTTCGAGGCGGGAAAAAGTGCCGCTTACACGGAATATGTTGATGAAGTTCCCAAGTTTGGGAATCGGGGGTTCAAACATGGGTGGCTCAAAGCCCTTGCTGCCACTAGGGTTACATCGGATTTGCCAATTCCTTACGAGAAAGTGGATGTTGAGCCACTCGAATCCGACACCGAGGAGTGATTTGGGAGGCGTTTCCTAATTTTGTTTAAGTTTTTGCTTGGTAGGGTTTTGTTGGTTCAGGGTAGTTTTCATGTATAAATTCGTTACTAACTTGTACGCAATTTATTAATGAACATTTCCTTGTAATGTCACTACTTCTTGTGCACAATTTGTGTGATTATGTTAATGAAACATTTTGCTGAGTTTGGCTCAAAGCCTTTTGCTACTTTGTGTAAAATTGTTGCTGAGTTTCAGCTTTGAGTTTCAGCTTTTAGGGATTGAATATCCTGTGTCAACATAGATTCGTCTTCTTCATGTCGACTGGATTCAAATTATGAACTGTCAATTCGAGAGTCGGCTGGGGTATCTAAGCCGGATAGATTGGTAAATCTGCCCTTGCCCCAGACGGTCCTTGCGGGGTCGAGGGCCGACTGGGGTACTTAAGCCGGATAGATTGATGAATCTGCCCTTGCCCGTCAGTTCTTGCAGGGTCGAGGGTCGGCTGGGGTACTTGAGCCGGATAGGTTGATGAATCTGCCCTTGCCCCAGGCGGTCCTTGCGGGGTCGAGGGCCGGCTGGGGTACTTGAGCCGTGTAGATTGATGAGTGCCCTTGCCCTAGTCGGTCCTTGCGGGGTCGAGGGCCGGCTGGGCTACTTGAGCCGTATAAATATCCTGTGTCAACAGATTCGTCTTCTTCATGCCGACTGGATTTGAATTATGAACTGTCAATTCGAGAGCCGGCTGGGATATCTGAGCCGGATAGGTTGGTGAATCTGCCCTTGCCCCAGGCGGTCCTTGTGGGGTCAAGGGCCGGCTGGGGTACTTGAGCCGGATAGATTGATGAATCTGCCCTTGCCCCAGTCAGTCCTTGCGGGGTCAAGGGCCGGCTGGGGTACTTCAGCCGGATAGATTGATGAATCTGCCCTTGCCCCAGGCTGTGCGTGATTATGGTAGAATCGTGCCCCTGCCGTCGACTTAGCCGGCGTCAGGCGATTCAGGATCTCCAATTAATGAGATTGCCTCGAACGTGCTGCCTTCGTGATGGATAAATGAGGAAACGTACATCCTGTATGAGCTTGGTAGACAACTGAGCTGAGCTCTTGGGAGAGGCGATTGCGAATGTCGAACTGACTTTTCTTTAACAGTAAAGGAGAAGCGAAGACCCTAACTGAGCTTGGCGGAGATATGAATCGAGGTGGTGAACCCTCGCGGGTAGGAAGTAGGAGTGCCAGGGGTCAAGAGAGGCGTCAGTCTCCCCGACGCGTCATGATAGATCGCCTGTGTGAAAAAGCCGCAGGGTAAGGCTCCACAGGCCCAAGTCGAGGGGAGGTCCGAAGCGAAACCGTGCCCATTAAGCTTTGCGGTATTCGTGAAGAATAGACCCATGACAGAGGCGGATTCGATCGTTCGAGACCCAGATGTAGTGGTCGACTTTGCTCGACAAATATTTCCGCCTGAGGTTCAGAAATCAATGCTGGGTCGACAGGATTACGAGGTGTTTCGCGAGGGAATTCACGGCGCAATGAAGGGGCTTTACACTGCTTACGAAGTCGGCATGCGTCTGTGCGCTGCCTGTCAAGAGATGGAGAAGAAGGACGAACGTATTCGAAGTTTGGAGGCCGGCGTGGAGGCGGCCAAGCGGGAACTAAAGAAGACCAAGGCAGCTCAGGCACAACGCACCGCGCACGCGAACCCAATTATGGAAGAGAGGGTTACGAGTCGGCTTATCAACTCCGCACTCGTCGATCGAGAGACGGCTAGTATGTTCGCAATAGAGAGTGCGAAGGGGAGGGCCTATGAAAAAGGTTTCCATGAGGACCGAAAGGTGGGAATCGAGGAAACTAGGGAAACACTGGCTGAAGAAGTATGCTGATGTGAAAACCGCGGGTTCAAGCACGGTTGGATCAAGGCATCTCAGGCCGCAGAAGCTCTTCGAGCGTCGGGGATTGATTCGGCATCACCACGCTACAGGACTAAAGATTTTCCGTTTTCTGCCTTTGAGATTGAGAAGAGTGAGGATGAGAGTGACGCCGTATGAACTTTATAGTTGTAAGACTGGAACGTAGGGCGTGTTCGAAACTATGTAACTTATTGTTTTATTGAATAAAGATTGTTTGATTATGACCGTTTCGTTGTCATTCATATTCGGCATATGTGTATTTCGTGTTGCTTAAATGTTTGTCTAAATATTGCCCAACCTAGATAGTCGTCTACTGCCTGGCAAGACGCGGGCCTATCGGCAGGATCTGCACATGGGCAGGGTCGATATGTCCGCGGCGACCGTTAGGGTTTTCTTGAGGCTATTTCAACGGCCATTTGTCTTTGATTTGGGTGAGCATATTGACGCTTGAGCAGTTGGACTAATGGGCTGGTCGACGGTGATCGGCATGTGAATATTTGGCCGACCGGTTTTAATAAAGCTATTTCGCTTTGGCCCAGCCAACGCGCATTTTGGCCTGCCGTCGTGATGGCGGTCGTGGCGAATGTCAATTGACGCTTGGTTTATTCAACCAATGCGTTTTTGGGAGTTTGATAAAATTCTCTCGGGATTGGGACCTTAAGATTGCGGTCGTTGCTGAGAATAAAAAGGAGTGGGCGCTTCGCACCAATAATCCCATTTGACTCATCATTCTTTGTCTGGGATGGTGATTTTGGCTACAGAGGCTCAACTTTCGGTCGAGTTTGGTGTTGAGATGGTTTGCGGCGGAAAACCTATCCGTGAGGGAGTTAGGTCATCCGAAGGGCTTGAGATCTGTGAGTCTCCAAGTCGTCGAAGCGGATCACCCCGAAAGGAGAGTCAACAACTGTCAAGTTCATTCTTTCTTGTCCAGGATCTTGGCCTTGACATTGTCAATGGTGTCAGAGGCAGTTTGGCATTATGCAAGTCGTGGGCTTAAGCAAAACTGGCTCAGGGTAGTGCACGCCATGGAGGGGTTTAGGGCGATGGTCGTTGATCCGGCGATGCTGCTTTACCGACGCGTTTTGGCCCCTTTTTTGCTTTCGATATTGTAATGTTCGAATGCGGGTTGTATTTATGTAACAACTGTTTAATCAAATAAATGGTTTTATGTTAAGTCTATCTGCGTGTTATTCTGAATTTTGCTTGTGTACTAAAGCTCATCACTTCAAATGCATGATCTGTTCTAGTATGTTACATAGGATCAATTATCAATATCTTTTGTTCGTGCCAACGTTTGCTCCGGATTCGGAGACGCGATTAGCACTTAGCAGCGTATGATCCATTCCTGAACCCAGGGCCCATTTGGCCTTAATGAGATTAATTGGCTCCAAACCCGGAGACTTAATCGGCCCTAAGGCAGCATGCGACAAAGGAGGCTCCGAATCCGGAGACTGAATTTGGCCAATCGTGATATCCACGAAGGGCGCTCCGAATCCAGAGACTTAATCGGCCCTAAGGCGGCATGCGCCAAAGGGGGTTCCGAATCCGAAGGCTTAATCCACCTTAAGGCGGCATGCGCCAAAGGGGGCTTCGAATCTGGAGACTTAATTGGCCCTAAGGCAGCATGCGCCAAAGGGGGCTCCGAATTTGGAGACTTAATTTGGCCAATCGTCATATCCACGAAGGGCGCTCTGAATCCGGAGACTTAATCGGCCCTAAGGCGGCATGCGCCAAAGGGGGTTCCGAATCTAGACGCATAATCGGCCCTAAGGCGACATGCGCTAAAGGGGGTTCCGAATCCGGAGGCTTAATCGGCCCTAAGGCGGCATGCGCCAAAGGGGGCTCCGAATCTGGAGGCTTAATCGGCCCTAAGGCGGCATGCGCCAAAGGGGGTTCCGAATCCGGAGGTTGAATTGGCCCTAAGGTGGCATGCGCCAAAGGGGGCTCTGAATCTAGAGACTTAATTGGCCCCAAGGCGGCATGCACCAAAGGGGGCTCCGAATCCGGAGACTTAATTTGGCCAATCTTGATATCCACAAAGGGCGCTCCGAATCCGGAGACTTAATCGGCCCTAAGGCGGCATGCGCCAAAGGGAGTTCCGAATCCGGAGGCTTAATCGGCCGTAAGGCAGCATGCGCCAAAGGGGGCTTCGAATCTGGAGGCTTAATCAGCCCTAAGGCGGCATGCGCCAAAGGGGGCTCCAAATCTGGAGACTTAATTTGGCCAATCGTGATATCCACGAAAGGCGCTCCGAATCCGGAGACTTAATCGGCCCTAAGGCGGCATGTGCCAAAGGGGGCTCCGAATCCAGAGGCTTAATTTGGCTAATCGTGATATCCACGAAAGGCGCTCCGAATCCAGAGACTTAATCGGCCCTAAGGCGGCATGCGCCAAAGGGGGCTCCGAATCCGGAGACTTAATCAGCCCTAAGGCGGCATGCGCGAAAGGGGGCTCTGAATCCGGAGACTTAATTTGGCCAATCCTGGCATGTGCCCCACTGGGAATCGACATATGATTTTCGGCATCGAGGAAAAATAGTTCATATTGCAGAGGCGAAATATATTTACAGGTATCAGAGCCCACAGGTCGGGTCAGTGATAGGGTTTTCGTCAGAACTCTGCTTATGCCGATTGGGGGAACCACGTATTTCTTCAATGCCGTGGGTTGTTGGGAAATGCAGGATCTGATGGTAGGTGCTTAAGACGGCCCTCATGATATGTAGCCAGGTTCTTCCCATTATGGCATTATACGGCGAAGGGAGCTTCACGACCAGGAATTCCACTTCGACCGTTCTGGACCCCGCTCGAACAGGTAATGTGACCTTGCCCAATGGGTATTCGGGGTTCGTATTGAAGCCGAGCAGTGGGTGAGGCGCCGGAGATAGATCCGCCTCGTTGAGGCCGAGCTTGATGAAAGTTTGATAGTACATGACCTCTGAACTACTCCCTGGATCTATGAGGATTCGTTCAATTATGAACCGGTTTATGCGTAATCCAATGACCAACGGATCAATGTGGGAAGCCGTTGCGTCATTGAGGTCGGAGTCGTTGAAGGCAATTGTCGTAGCTTCTTTGGACCGGCCAGTTGAAATACGGCGCCCCTGTAAGGTTGGGTGCGATCGAATTGTGTGCATGGCTGGGAGTGTAGGCAGGCTGTAAATTACGTGGATCACGCCAAGTGGGGGAGAATCCTGCCTTAATGCTAATGCTTGGGTTGGCTTTCCCTGTTTCACATACTGCTGCAATCGGCCATCTTGCACCAATTCTTCCAGGTGATCTTTTAATGCGTAGCAACTCTCTGTTTCGTGCCCATGATCTTTGTGATATTCGCACCTCCGGTCTCTTCGTCGTGTATCGGGTGGCCCCACCATCTTCGACAGCCATTTAAAGAATGGAAGGTGTTGGATTTTGGTCATCACAGCGGTGATTGGCTCTGACAGTTCCGTGTACTTTTTGTTGGCGCGCCTCGAGCGCCTACTGTCGACTTGCAATTGCTCATTCGTCGGGTGGGAGCATTGATCACTCGATCGGTGAGAGTCTCGCCTTTTGTCCCGTTTAGCACGTTGTCGTGGCTCGGGGCTCAGAGGTGGCACGAAGCTTATCGGTTGAGCAATATCAGGAGGTCCCGATTTGGTGGACGCTTGTCGAGCTTTGATCCTCAGGGCGTCGTCTTACACTTTGCAATACTCTTCGACTTTCTTCATCAACGCCCAGACTGTCTTGGGGGGTCTTCTGGTCAGGGAGTTGCAAAGTGCACTATCAGGATGTAGTCCCATTTTGAAGGCGGTGACGGCCATGGAGTCATTGATGGCCGGTGGGCTTCATCAATGGCAGGCATGGATAAATGCATGGCCAGCAGTGGCAGAGAGTGGCCGGCAGTGCACCATGAGAAGCATGCTGAAAGGACCAACACATGGTCCAAGAATTGGGCAGAAAGGATATAGGGTTTGGAAAGCTGAAACCTGTGACGTTTCGTCGCGAAAGTCGAGTACTCGATGAGCAATCGAACTCGTGGCTAGATGTACCTGCAAGCACAACCAAGTCTTGAGGACGGTCAAAAATGGGATGTCTACAGTGTCCTACTCTCGAAGAGTTTCAAGCATTAATGAACTCCTGACGTGATGAGGAGATTATGCCTCAACCCCATTTTGGCCATGTACGGGCTCTTGAACGGATGCGTGGGCTTACTTTACACAAGGCTCAGTCTTTGGCTCACGACGGGGAGTTAGATATACCCGGCTTGATTCATCGGTTTTCTGGCGTTGGAGACAGAGGTGACCTTATTTGGTGAGGTTATCGTCAACATACCCTCTGCTTATGTTTACTTGCACACTTCCTACTTGCCCCTAATTGCAACGGAGCTAGCATTACGTTGATCGAAGTGGCCTAATACCTCAAGGAGGGTAAGAGTTGCATAGGTTTGGCATTGGCCGAGACTTTGATGGGTTTAGATGCTTTCCATCAGTGAGATACTTCTCAATTTGCGAGTAATCCACTGCTTCTTCAGGTATTGTTTCCCATCCTCTCTTATTTATGAATTCTCACATCACTTGGCATTCACTCTCTGTTTTCTCTTAAAACCCTTTCCTAACTTTTTCCTCTCAACATGCATCTCTCTATTCTTTAATCTCTCTTATTTTTCATCCCTTCCTAGGTATGGTTGATGGATAAGTTGAAGGTGGTGGACCCATACCCCAAGTATTCGGCCAAATCCTATTTCTTTCGCCCACGGCTAGTGGACTTTCCCACAGAGGGACTGTGGTGTGATTGGATGTGTAGCAGATCTGTAGCTAACATTGCTTGGTGTTGCTCCTAGCTTAGCCTAACTAAGATGAGCTACAACTTGTCTCGCCAGCTGGGTATATAGTTGATCGGCCTTACCCACTGTGTATTCTACTTCCCATTTCGGTTCAGTTGCCAGTTTGGACGTGATCAGACCTACCCAAATGAGGGGATGGAATCCCCTACTCCATTTTCGGTTCGTGCTTCATACTTGGCTCGATACCTCATTGCTTGGAGGACGAGAGAGTTTCTGGCCCCTACTGCTAACTTCAGTTACGCCATTTCCAGCAAGTGTTTGGCTTGGCTTGAGGGCGAGGCACAGGTTGGGCCATCCTTGGCTACAGAGATTTCCAATAGCACAGGGAGGAGGTAGAGGACTGGCACCTAACTCATCTGTGACCGTAGTTTATTGCTTTGACTTTTCTTTTCATGTTTTTATGATGTAAAAGCAACTTTGATTTAACTTGAGCTTTGGAGAATGTAATTGTGTTGAAATCATGGAATTAAAGTTGTGAGTACTGAAAAAAAAAAAATGGTCCAAATAATGGTCTGTGTTGCAAAAGGTAAATTTTGAGAAAATCAACTTCATTAAAACATTTCAAAACAATTTTCGGAAACAGTCACTACCTAACACACATGAAATTACTCCTCAAGACGTACAACCTCGAATTACAAGATCATAACTGCCCATAACTGCATCCACCGTTACTACTTTACTTTGCAACTGGCCCTTCTGCCAAAACGGAGGTAACACAACCAAGCTACAGATAATGGAAAAAGATGGGCTGATCAATCAAATAAACAAGTCAGTTGAGTTGAAAAATTATTATGGCCAAACTTCGGGATGAAGTTGCCTACGTATCCCCAAGATAGAAATCAGGCCTTACATAGTTCGGTTCGGGTCCGCTCGAGTATTAACTCTCTCCTTTTGTGCTCTAACTTTTGCCAAAGTCGCCCTTTCAGGTTTTCAACCTTGCGAGCTCTATTTTTCTTCATTCCTAATTTTTCATGCTCTAACTTTTACCTACGTTGCCCTTTCAAGTTTTCGGCCTAGCGAGCCTCTCAAGGATAGTATTTCTTCAACTTGTCCATGTTGATTGGTTGTAAGAACTCCCAACCATCCAACTCCATAAGAATGATCACCCTTCCTGACCAAATTGATTTAATGATGTATGGACCAGTTCAATTGGGTGAGAACTTGGCCCTAGGGTGATAGATGGGAGCTCGATTGTCCTTAAGCACCATATCTCCTTCTTTAAGATTCCTGGACTTGACTTTCTTATTGAAGGCCCTAGCAATTCTACGCTGATATCCTTGGACATGGTACAATGCCTTCAGCCTTCTCTCGTCAAACAACATCAATTCTTTGAATCTTTTTTGCTACCAATCCGCCTTTGCCATCGAACACTCGGCCATGATTCTCAGTGACGGTACTTCGATCTTAATCAGCAAAACAACTTCCATGCCATATACAATAGAATAGGGGGTTGCCCCTATAGATGTTCGAATTGACGTTCTATAACCCCAAAGTGCAAAGAGAAATTTATCTGGCTAGTCTTTATAGGTTTCAACCATCTTTCGCAAGATGTTCTTGACATTCTTGTTTGCAGCCTCAACAGCTCCATTAGTCTGTGGTCTGTATGTTGATGACTTGTGAAAAGCCACATTGTATTTCTCAAGTAGATCCACTACCTCTTTCTTGAAGTGTAAGCCATTATTTGAGATGATCTCATTTGGTACCCCATACCTGCAGATGACGTTGTTTCTGCTGAACTTGGCCACATGTGGCGCTTTCAACACTGAGTAAGATTGCGATTCCGCCCACTTGGTAAAATAGTCCATCGCTACCAAGATGAACTCATGTCCATTTGAGCCTTTTGCTAAGACTGCCCCGATGATGTCAATTCCCCAGACTGAGAAAGGTCATGCAAAGTCATGTTGTAAAGCTTTGACAGCGGGATATTCATGTGATTGGCATGAATTTGACATTTGTGGCATCGCTGAACAAAGTTAATACATTCATCCTCCATAGTTGACTAATAATAGCCCTGCCTGAGGATCTTCCTAGCTAGCATCACGTCATTCACGTGTGCTCCACACTCTCTCCCTTGAATGGCCTCCATAAGACGCTTCGACTCCTCTTCTTCAACACAGAGCTTGTGCATTCCCAAATGTCCTCTCTTGTTCAACTTATTTCCGCAAATAATGAACTGGACAGCTGGACGTCGTATTCCCATTTATCTTTAGCATTTGCCCCTGGTGGATACGCATCCTTCTTCAAGAAGTTCTAAATATCATAGTACCAGGGGTTCTTGTCTTGAACCTCATATATTGCGGCTATCGTCTCCTAAGTAGGCGTATACTTCTGTTCAATGATGATCAGACGCATCTTAACCTGTGCGGTATGTCTACCATGGAGGATAAAGTTACCAGGATATCAGCAAACCCAGTTGTTCTCTCTTAGCAGATATGTAAATGTCAGTTTTTCAAACCTTGAAATCAGAATGTCCAGGATCTGATGATAAACCTTTGTTTTCTCTTCCTTAACTTTCTAGTCTCCATTAGCTTAAGAAACAACTAGGTTCAAGTCTCTGACGACATCTAACGTATTGTCCCTATTTCTAGGGTAGCTTCTAATCCAGTGATACATGCCTCGTATTCTGCTTCATTGTTAGACACTCTGAAGCAAATTTTGAAAGCCAAGGGTATATGGGAATCATCGAGTGCTATAAGCAACACACCTATCCTATAATCATACTGATTAGCTGCTCCGTCAAAGTACATTTTCTATGTTTCCTCTTCTGCCTATAAAATGTCTTCATCTGGGAATAGATACTCTTCTGCCTGTAAAATGTCTTCATCTGGGAATAGATACTCTTCTACTTCATCTCCTTCCACGGGGTAATCTGCCAAAAATTCTATTACTGCTCTCTCTTTGACAGACTTGCGAGTGACGTACTTGAGGTTGAACTTGGAGAGAAGAAGCAACCAACAAGCTAGCCTACCCATAAGTGATCTAATCTCAAAACCAGAATTACGAAGTGAGCTAACAAGTAGTATCTCAACTTCCTAGTTGCCCAAACCAAAGCTAAGCAAGATTTCTCCAGGGGAGTGTAATGGGTCTCCTAATCTAGAATCTTCTTGCTCAGGTAGTAGATGGCCTTCTCTACTTTAGCTTCTCATTCTTAAGCTAACATGTACCCCATGGTTGAATATGTTACCAAAAAATACATCATCAGCGATTTCCGCGGTTCTGGCGGCGACAATACAGGCGGATTCTGAAGGTATTGCTTGACCTGTTCGAAGGTGAACTGACATCGACCATCCCATCGGAACTTCTTCCCCTTATTCAAGAGACCAAATAATAGTTCACAAGTCAGGGTTAATTTTGAGATAAACCGTCTTATGAATTACACTTTGCCCAGAAAGCCGCGCACCTCCTTTTTAGTCCTTGGTGGTGGCATCTCTAAAATGGTCTTGATCTTGTATGAATCTACTTCAATTGCTCTCTACATGATTAGAAATCCCAGCATCTTCCCTGTAGTCATCCTAAAGGTGCATTTCTGTGGGTTCAACCTCAGTCTATACTCCCTGATCTGTTCGAAGAATTTTTCCAACGCGATGTAGTGGCCTTCTTGTTCTTTGGATTTGACAATCATGTCATCCACGTACACCTAAACTTCCCTATGGATAATGTCATCCATGATTGTGGTTGCAGCTCTCTGATACATTGCCCCAACATTTTTCAACCCAAACGGCATAACTCTATAGCAATAGGTACCCCACAGCGTGGTGAATGCAGTTTTCTCTCTATCGTCAGGTGCCATCAAAATCTAATTATACCCGAAAAACCCATCCATGAATGATAGCAACGCATGGCCGGTAGTAAAGTCTACCAATTCATCGATGTGTGGCAGTGGAAAGCCGTCTTTCAGACTAGCTTTTTTCAGATCCTAGAAGTCGACGCAGACTTTGATTCTGTCATCCTTCTTCAGAACTGGAACGATATTAGCTAACCAATTTGCATATTCAGATACTAGCAGAAAACATACATCAATCTGCTTGGTGACCTCTTCTTTAATCTTCAGTGCCCAATCTGGACGGATTCTGCGGAGCTTTTGCTTGATAGGTAAGGCCTCGAGGTCAAGAGGGATTCGATTTATACAATCTCAGTATCGATTCCAAGCATGTTTTCATATGACCACGCGGAAACATCTTTGAAATCTTTTAATAAAGCAATTAAATGCTCGCGTTCTTCCGAAGACAACATAGACTCGATCTGGACTAAATGAGGATCCTTCTCAGTATCCACATTAATTGCAATGATTTCATCTATGTAGGACTTAGCACACCTCTCCTCCTCTCAGTCAATCAAGTTTTTCAAGGCCTAAGGAATTTCTTCCTCTTCGTTTTCATTAAAATTTTGAAAATCTTGATCAATGCAATAAATTAATGGCACAAAGAAGTAAACAGAATCTACAACATTCTCATTCAGAAGTTTTGTCTCATCGGTTACAACTGACTCAAAAAAAAAAAAACAAAACAAAACAAAACAAAACAAAAAAGGACCTAGACAAGAGCTTGGCATCCAAATTACCACTCCTTGAAGTGCCAGACTCAAACTCCTTAAAAGGACTCGAATCTAATTACGACTCAACAGACTCGGTGGAATTGGGAGCTTCTATTTACACACCCAAAATACCCTTTCTACACATCTCCCCCTCACACACTTTTTACACACCCCTTCATTAAGTGTGTGTGGAGAGGGGGTTTGGTGTGTGTGAATAGAAGCCCCCGGTGGAATTAGATTCAAGCTCATCATCCAATTCAGAATTGTCAATTGAGCCCCTCTCAAGGCGCCAAACTAGACGTGTAGCCTCGACTGTGTCCATGATGAGATAGGAGTAATCTGCCACTGGTTGATCCCTGATCATAGAGATAGTAACACTATCCCCCAAGTTAACGAACTTGACCCCGGCATTGGAGTTTATCAATAGGTCAACCAATGCCATCCCTAACAACTCCTCTTCATCGCTATCTGAGTTGACATTTTTGTCTTGCCTTGTACCGACACTCGGGTTAATCCGCCCCACCTCTTCTTCATTGTCTAACAACCGGTGATCGAAAAAGATCTCAAATCCCGGGTATCTCATCTTGGTTTCCTATTCGATCCATGGCTCTGGAAATCCACAAAAAGGGAAATCCTCCCCTTGGAGGACCAAAGCGTTCATTTAGGGTCCCTTTGATCGGCTTGTGGACTAGTTCATATTGCCTCCCCGCCTTTTTTACTTTAGCTCTCTCCCTCAATCCCCCTTCCTCTTCAAGTCTTCTGTGGTTGGCTTATACCCTAACCCAAAAGCATGGAGGTTATGGCTTATCTATTCGGCAACAATATTTCCTTGCCTCCGACTTCTACCTAGTCCCGATTTGGGAATGTGTCCATGCTTATTCATCATATAGATGGATTGGGTGCTTACATAGTTCCCATCATCTTTAGCCATGATAGACTATACCAGCGGAGCCTCTGCCAAGGAGAGCCAGAGAGAAAAACATCTTCTTCCCTATGTAGTACTTCTAACAAGGGCGTGGTGGTTTCCAGGGGAGAGTGGATCGAAGAATTGCCATAAACAATAGCAATCCCTCCCTTGAACAGATATTTCACCAGCTGGTGAACCGTTGATGAAGCTGCCCTTATTTGGTGCAACCAAGGCCTTCCTAAGAGCAGACTGAAGTTTGTTGCCACTTCCATCACATGGAATTCAACCTCATGCTCGGATGGGCCAATCAGTATTTGGCTCCTGAAGGTCACCATAACATCACACCTGGTATTGTCATAAGCTCGAATAGTTTGCGTCGTAGGCGTGAAGTCATCTAGCTTCAAGCCTATGGCATAAGCAGTCCTTGTCGGACATACGTTAATTTTCAAACCGGTGTCCACTAGCACTACTGAGATCCACTTCTTCTAGCTCTCCAAAGTCACGTACAAGGATTTGTTGTGGTTGGCCCCTTCAGGTGGTAGCTCTTTGTCCGTAAAACACAACACTGGAGTAACTTCCTCAGACGTGATCAAAGACACCAACTGGTCAATGATGGTGTTTATAGGTAGCTTAGTCTTGTTCAATGCCTCTAGCAATGCTTGTCTATGCTCCCAGTAAGCCATCAGTAGCCCCCAAATTGATATATCTGCTTGGATCTTCTTAAGTTGCTTCAAGATCAGGTCTTCTTTTATGTCTTTCTCTTTCAATTTCTCAACCTCTTTCCCAAAGGGTTCTGCTTGATCCAGGGATGGGGGTTTGAAATAATGACCACTTCTAGTCATGTGGTTAATTTCATCCACGTACCATGTATTATCAGGGGTACTGGTTTTTCACCCTTCCTCAGTGTATGCGAGGCTCAAATCACTGTCCTCTCACCATTCCCCTGCAGTCATTGTTGGGTCATTATCGGACTCCACCTGGATCATATTCACATCGCGCCCTCCGTCGGCACACCACTCATCTTCTACAGCTGATTCAATCTCTGTATCTCGGTACTGCCTGAGCTTCCTTGGCATCATTTTCCTGTCACCGGATTCCCATTCGGGCATTTCTGTGGTTTGGAGATCATCCGCTTTTGACTCGACCTCTTTTTTTTTCTTTCCTTTCTCATTCTCCCGGGCTATCTTTCTCTGTATTTCCTCTATTTTCTCTTGTTGAAATTGCTCCAACGCTTGCTCATTCTCAATTATAGGCATGGCCTCAGCCTTGCTATTCTCACCAACTTCCTCTCATTTCGGATTCTTCTTCATCTGCTTCTCCATATCAGATTCCTCTTCATTACTCAACCACCCATGGCTGGATTCGGGCTGGCTTGGATCCCATCACCCGATCTGAACACTACCCACATCCTTTTCCTTGAAGAAGTAGAGGTTCTCCAGGTCTTCCTCTATTTCTGCCAAGTCATCAAGACCTTGTTCAGGGCAGTCATTCAGATCTTGCTCAGGCTCATTTTCTCTAATGGTGTTGATGCTGAACAAGTCTGACAATATGATTGTGGGCTTTGGTTGATCCGAAACCAGAATATACCGACTGGGGTCATACTCTTCCACGAGTGAGGGTCTCTTCTCCACAACATGGGTGTTAGACATCCCTGCTTTTGGTGAATTCATTTTCTCTTCCATTTCCACTTCCACCACCACAAGCCCTGATTGGGTTTTAGGTGTTATATCCATCATGCACATATTCGTGCTATCAGGAATAACCACCTCAGGCTTAGGCAGATGGGATGGGGTGATGTATGCTCTAGGGTTAAAGATGGGCGGTAGTGTATGGATAAGGTTGATATTTTTGGGTGGGGCTATGATTTTATTGTCGATGAGATCCTAGATCTCATGACAAAGGTGATAACAATGATCAGTAGGGTGACCGTGCTATTAGTAGAAAATGTAGTATTGGATGGGATCGTGTTTGGCTGGAAGTGGGTCAGGAAGAGATCGAGGTTCAAGGGGCTTGAGGTGCCCCTTTTCCATTAGCGGTTTAAGAGCACAGGCTAGGCTCATGTGAAGGGGGTAAAGGTTCTATATTGGTTTCGGGTTGGACCGGTGGGTTGTGCAGTTGCACCGGCGAAAGGATCGGCTATTTGGATGTTGTGGCGATAGTACTAATCTTAGCAGGCATAGGAATAGTGCTATTGCTAGCATTGCTACTCTTAGTAAAAGGCCTCTTTGCTGGCTCACTTGTTCTCTAAATGAAGTCTTTCTTAAACGCACTCTTAATTTGAACCAGCAACTCATGCAAAGCAGCAAATGTAGACTATGGCACTACTATCATTCTAACACATCCGGTTCGAGATTTCGGACTACCAACCAGACTTGTTCCCTTTTTGAGGGCCTGTTCGTCATTCTGGCTTCCTTTGCCCTCCATCTTGCAACAAAGTCAAGAAAGGGTTCCTTGGGATTCTGAGTGGTCGCTTCCAGTTTGCTGATTGTTACTTCCATCTGAGTATTGTATGAGTATTGATTAACAAACCCCTCTGATAGTTCTTCCCAGTTTTGTTTAGTTGAATCCTCCAGTTTGGCGTACCAGATAGCTGCCACGTCTAATAGTGTTCTTCCGAACAATGATAGTTTCTGAACTCGAGTCAGGCCCATTGGTCTTAGAACATCCGAGAAAAGACGCACATGAATAATAGGATTTTCGCTACCATCAAATCTATTGATGTGAGGCATCTTGAAATTTTCTGGCAATCTTACAGAGGCCTCAGTATAACCGTCTTCAATATCTAGAATAGAATTGAAGCCTTAAGATTTTTTGAGTGCCTTCTCTAGCCTGGCGATTTTTATCATAACTGGATCAATATTGTTGATATCGAAGGGAAGGAGTCCCCCGTGGGACTATACTAGAGGCCTGAAAGATTGAGTTAGTGCTAACATTTCTTGGGGACCCGGGACTTGAGGATTTTCAATTGGTGGAGGTGGATTAGGATTCAGCTGGCCAGCTAGTATTGGATCACTACAACAAAATTAACTATTTACAACACCATGTTTACTGCATGCATTATATGCATGTCGTAGTTAGTACATCCTACAATAGTTTTTTTTTTTTTTTGGCAAGCCGTTAATGTTTTGTCAATAACATCATACATGCCATGTAAGTCGTTAATTCATATATTTATGGCATGCAAAAGTATGCCGTAAAAAATATATGTTTTCACAACTTACAAAAATATGTCGTAAAATATTTGCACTTAAGACGATATACATTTCATGTTGTAAAATATTATAACTTTACACGACATGCTAATGGATGTCGTGAAAGTTTCTTTTAAAAAAAAAAATCAATTCGATTTTTTTATGACATGCAAAAGTATGTCGTAAAAAATGTATATTTTCACAGTATACAAAATATGTTATAAAATATTTGCACTTAAGACAACATACATTTCATGTCGTAAAATATTAAATTTTATATTTTTTTGAATTTAGTGATTTTTTTAGAAAATTAGAAAATATTTTCCTTCTAGGTATATGAAAATTATTTGAATTTAAAAAGTAAAAAAAAAAATTATTTAAAAATTTACGCCAAACTCTCTCACGTTTTAGATCCATACATGTTTTTGTCCCAAACCCTCTCATTCTCTAGAGAAATTATATTTTAATTATAAATAATAAAAACAAAATTGTAGATATTCTTAAATATTTATAAATTTCTAGTAAATATGAGAAATTTTTATTTTTATTTCCATTAAACTAGAAATTCTAGTTATAATCTAGATTTTTTTTTTAATACAAAAATAATTTACAAACTTATATCACTATTTACATTATTCTCATCCAATCTCCTCTCTCTCTCTCTCTCTCTCGGCTTCTCACACAAACACACGAGCACCACCACTAGTCACTGTTCCTCCGATTCAGAAACATGAATGCATCTCCGACGTTGATTCCACTTGGAGTTTTATTCCCCTCCATAAATCCGCCGTTGCCGCTGTTGGCCTTGGCATCTCCAGTAGCAGATTTTTTCTACGACAAGGTCGTTCGATTCCAATTTCTTTGTGAGTTCGATTCTTTGTCTCTCCATCTCTCTGTCTCTCTCTATATGCTCTCTTTCTCTACATATATAAATCATATAATTTCTGATTTGTCTGATTATTTTCTCCATAGATAATTTTCTAATTTCTGATTATTTTCTTAACTGATCTACAGTTTCAATTACACAAATCCAGATCTCTCCTCTCTCATTCACCGGGTAACTAATTCGTACTTCTAGAGAGAGAAATGAGATAGCAATGTCATATTTGATCGAACATTAGTTTGGAGAAAATCGAAAGCCTTAAATTTGTCTGAAATTGTTGTGTTTTGTTGCTTTGTTTCTGCATTGATTCACTGAATTGCATCATTCTCTCTTGTGGTTGAGAAAAACTCATTAACAAATTTTTAATTCTAATTTTTTTGTCTTTTCAAATTCATAAACATAAAGGGGAAATTATAAACATTAGAACAAGAGTTGAGTTTTTGAATGGGTTAATACCAGAAATAACACGTTTAACACTGTTGAGGACCATGGTAATGGCAAGAAGGTAAACCAAAGGAGCAACAGCTTTTTGCATGTCTTTGCTGTCTGTGAAAATGACAGCAAAATGGTTTCTAGTAGTCATTATAATTGACATGAACAATATCCTTATTAGAAGAGACTTTGTCACTGTTACAAAGACTGAGTATTTTGCTGCCCTGGGATGTTTTGATCCTAGCTCATTTGAAACCCTAACACTATCATGAAGAAAAAAAATTAAATAAATTGTTCAAAAGAAGCCAAGAAGGAAAATTACATCAATACCTTGTAATGGAATTTGACAGGGAAAGTAAATATGTGTCAAAAGAGAATCAATAAATGCGACATAAATTTTTTCACAAAAGTGCATAGAATGTGACTAGGATATCCCACTATTGCATGCATTTTGAGTATTTTTTTTGAAACTTTGCAATAGTACTTAAAAAAAATTCAAAAGATCGATACAACACAATGGAATTTGAAAGGGAAATAAAATATATATGTGAAGAGGAGAACAAAAAAATGCTAGTGAGGGATATCGAATTATTTTTTTTTTAAAGTGTATATGTAGTCAGGATGAATGTAGTGTTTTAATCCAAGCTCGTTTGAAACCCTAACACTATCATGGAGAAAAGAAAAAAAAAAATTCATTGAAAAAAAATCAAGAAAAAAAATTAGATCAATGCCACACAATTTTACACATAAAATTTTTCAAGAAAGTGAACAGAATGTAACTAAAATTCCAAGGAGTTTACCTATTTCAAGGGAGCAATGTAACACAGAATGAATGATCCTTTGCCTTCTAAGAAACAAATGTGAGTTGGTCTGAGTTTCAATCAAGATTAGAAACAATCACTGACCTTTTTTCTGTCTTCTTAATTTTTGACCAATTCGTTGTTTCATCTCTTAGTAGCTCATTAACTACATGGTCTTAAATGTTGGAATCATGTACACTTTTGAATGTTCTGCCACTGCCTTGGAGATCTATTTTTGTTAATTAATCTTCTGAACACTTTTGTTGAAACAATTGATCTTGTAGCTTTGACATCTTAGATACCTATCATTGCATATTCCAGAAAGTGATGCACTTGTTATTGTTTTAGTTTTCCTTTTCTATACTTCTTTATTTACATGTTCGCAATTACAAATGCAAACTATTGACTCATTTCAATCATTTCAGATGAGTGTTGTATGTCTGTGTTCTATTAAATTAAAAACAGTAGTCTTACTTGGATCAAGATGTAAGTAATAACACCAATTGAGCAGTATATAATACGTATATGATCAAGCTTTGTTTGGCAGATGACTACAGCTATATCCGTTGAAGATGTTCATAGAGAAGTAAAAATATTGAAAGCTCTATCGGGGCATATACATCTAGTCAAATTCTATGAGGCTTGTAAGGATGCCAACGACGTGTACATAGTCATGGAGTATATCCTTTCTTGCCTCTATTCACAATCTTATGGAACTTATTTCTTGAACTAATTCATTTTCTTTTGTTCTATGTTTATATTGTGTACATTTTAAAATATATATATATATATATTATTACTGAAAAGGTACTAAAAAGGTTTAAACCTTTGTACAAAAAAAAGAGTTTGTAATGTATATGTATTGACAATTTATCAAATCTTTCTTTTTTTCTGTGTCAAAAAAAAAAAAAAATGCTTTTGAATAAGCATGAGTAACTAATCGAAATTAAGCAGTCCCATGAGACCTCAAACCGTTTAGGATATTCCTTTTCTTTATTCTCTTCTTCCATGTATTCCATTAATAATCAATGATTTATTATTGATAGATGTCTGTTTCACTCTTCTTGAAAATATTGAAATTACTTGTTACCATTAGTTATGTTGATGTTTGTCTATGAATTAGTGCTCAAAAGTTTTTACTTAGAGTTCCACATCAATTTTTTGACTTCATTCTTGGATATTTTTTGGGGGGTCTGAAAAAGCTTTTGATTGGTTATCAGATTGTGTGAATGTGGAGAACTACTTGATAGAATATTGTTAAGGTAATAAGGAACATTGTTTTGATAATTATTTTATTCTTGGTAGGTCTGATTTGAACTTAGTATATACTTTTCCTTCGCTACAAAGGTGGTAGATACACAGAAGAGGATGCAAAATTCGTTATCGTGCAAATTTTAAGTGTTGTAGCATTTTGTCATCTTCAAGGTGTTGTGCATCGTGACTTAAAGCCTGAGGTTATTGCTTCTTGAACTTGACATCTTTGTATTTTACATTAGGGCAATGCTGGGGACCCCCAGTGGGGGGCGACCCCCAGCACCCCCAGTGCCAAGTGGGGCACTGCCAGTGGCCAGGAAGTCCAAAAAAAAAAAAAAAAAAATTCACTTTTGGACCAATCAGAGAGGACCCCCAGTACCCCCACTGGGGGTCTCAGCCATTTTCCTTTACATTATTGGGACATGTAATTTTATTTATTTATTTATTTATTTTTAACTTTCCAAGTAAAAAAACTTATTTGCTGTTGCATTTAGTAAACATTCCTTATTGTCGATATTTTTTTATGTAATTAATGCCTTTCTAATTGCTTGCATTACAGAATTTCCTTTTCTCCTTTAGAAACGAAGATGCTAATATGAAGCTTATTGATTTTGGCCTTTTTCATTTCATGAGACCAGGTAATAGACGCAGTTCATTCTAAGTTTGTTCATTATCTTAATAGATATCCATATGAATTTTCAATTATCACTCCTATGCTAATGTAATTTTAACCTCATTACATATGGGTTACATAGACTCGGGTATGAGTTTTGAGTGCAGGTGATTGTCCAATTGTTTGACCTCCTTAAACCCTAAGTCTTAGAACATATATACAAAAATTGGGTACCAGTACAGGTACTTGGACACGTCTTAATGATTTTTATACATTGCATATTGTATAATATAATAATACTAATATAAGATGTTGTAAATTATTTAGGTATGTATTTGAAATTAAATGGATTTAGGGGAAAAGGGGGATTTATGTAGTGTCAGTGTTTATTTCTATCCAACAATCAAGGTATTTTGCCTAACATTCACTGACTTAATCAAGTTCCTAATCAAGTTGAGTTTGATATTTCCCGTGTCGTGGTTGCCTTGTTTAGCCAGTTTATGTGATTATCTGGCTTGTTTATGAACTATTCCTAAGCCTATCTAGCTTGCTTATGAACATGGGGTTTTAGATCAACTTACCTTCTTCTTCTTCCTTTTTGTGCAAACTTCCATGTTTTTTGCTAGAACTGTTCCCATGGACTTGTGTCATGCAATGGTTATATTTTCATTGGACCGAACACTTAAAAACAAAAGTTGTGATATATGATGCTATAAAGAATAGTTAATATCAGCAGAGTTTAGCATTGAATTCAAGTAAATTTTGATTCAAATCATTTGTTATTTTATATTTAAAGCACTTGCATGTTTGTCTTTGAGTGTAGGGTACCAATCCCTCCCAAAGAAGCTTTGATCTATTGCAATCTACTCCTCGTGACAACCTTCCAACTTCAGTGAGTGAAAATAGTATTTTCAAAACATTTTTATTTACTCTTCATGTCTTTAATTGTTGGAATTATGTGGTAGCTATATGCTTAATGAAATGTTTTATGGTTTTTTAGGTGAATGAAGTTGGTTCTATTACTGAAAGCATTGAAGCTATGAAAATATCTAAACGTGCTAGTTCTTCAATGGCAAACCTGCCAACTGGTTTAGATACGGTAAGTTATGCTCTTTTTAGAAGTCTTAATTATTATGACATGGTAATTAGTTATGATATCGTAATTGGTTTAGAGACGTCTCAACCTCTTAAATTAATATCTTTATGTATTATGGATGTAATAATTATTGAAAGAGGAACGCAAGAAATGGTAAATACCATGATAACACATTCAATTTCAGAAAATAATGATGTTCCCCTATGCCTAAAATAACTAAAATGTGTTGGGGATCTGATCCATAAAATCGTAAAACTAAAATAACTTTCAGAAATGCTTGGGTTGGGGGAAATAGTAGTCCACAGTAGCAAGGAACGTGAACCACGTGATGAAAAACACCATCTTTAGTTTTTCATAAATTTTTTGGCTTCTCGCGATTAGTAGCAAAATTTTTAATTGCCTAAACATGACTTAGAAATTATGAGTTAGTTTCTTTACCAAATGTGGTATGATAGTTCTAGTTTATTCACTCTCCTATTTTCTTCATACTGATTGTTTCAAAAATATCTATATACTATATAATAAGGCGATTTAGGCCATTTGAATAGTGAACAATGACCTAAATGGTTTGTTTTCTTTTTGGTATGGAATGGATAGCCACGAACAATATTACAAAGAAAATATTATACAAATTAACAATATATATATATATGTATATATTATAAAGCCTTCATCATTTATATGGCCATTTAATTCCAAGAAATACAATCTTTGTAAAACACTGGATGTTGGTATGATACCTAGCTTTTACGTTATTGTCATGTTGTATTTTGGCATTGTTAATGTTCTAATATGGGATGAATATTATGCAGTATACTCATATACTCTTAATTTTTGTAGGACCAAAGTAATGGTGTGTCAAACTTAGAAAATGTCAAATGCAAGGTGTTGTATTGGTAGGGAACAAACTTGGCGGTTTCAGAAGGCCAAATTACATCACGTATCCCAAGTCAAAGGTATATCATGTGACCCTTGGACCTATGTGTTGGAAAGTATGGGTGAACCACGTAATAGTCAATGTGTCGTTGTTTCGTTCTACTCATGAAATGTATGATCTTCAAGATGTAATAGGAACTACAATTGCATGGTCTAGTCAATTCATTCTTTTGGACTAAATATTAGACTAATTGATTTACGATTTGTAGTTGTGCTTTTTGGATGTTTAAAGTCATATTTTTTAGATTAGTGAACCTTATGATTTGGATACTTTTCTTGATATTTATGTTTGAGGTTGTTATCAGCTTGATATGATAGAAGTTGAGGATGGTAGTTAGTATGTAGGTTGTTTGGTGTATGTATATTAGATTTTTTTTACTTACTTCATAGTTGTTGCTTCTGCTTGGTTTATTCACAGGTTGCATTTTATAAGCTAATGTTTGCATACTGTTAAGCAAAGTTATATTCCTGTATATATATTATATTTTAAAAATAACCTTCTACGGCATATAAAATTATGTCATAAAAAGTGTAATGATTTATGACATGCAATAAAATGCCGTAAAAGATTATACATGGCATACAAAGTATGTCGTAAATATATTAAAAATGACATTCTACGGTATAAAAAATTATGTCATGAAAAGTGTGATGATTTATGACATGCAAGAAATGTCGTAAAATATTATACGGCATAATAACCTTCTACTGCATGCAAAATTATGTCATGGGAAGTATAATGATTTATGGCATGACAAAAAAAGTCATAAAAAATTATATACGACATACAAAGTATGTCATTAATGTTTAATTTATTACTTTTTACAACTTTACTTGCATATCGTAAATGATGCTAAACTTTCCATGGCATGTCATATAACGGCATTTGTGTGTATACCATGAAAGATTTTTTATGGCATGCATTGCAAGCCATAAAAATTCAATTTTATTGTAGTGAATATACAGTAGATGCCGATGCCCCAGATAAGCGTCGCATTTCAGCAATAGTTTTATCATGAGCAGTGATTATTTGATTCAGTGTATCCGTGGTTCTTTGAAAAGCTGTCATCATAACAGTTACCTCTTCTGGACTGTTGTGTGCCATTGCAGGTCTGGGAGAGTTAGCTATTGGTAAGATGAGTGGGTGAGAACGGCCAGGCGACTACTGAGTGTTCTGTGCTGGTGAAAACTGACTGGTTTTTCTCCTCCGAACAACTGGTGGGAGAGAGAGTAACGCTAGCTGACCGTCAACTAGATCTTAGATTTTTGAAAAGCCTACCAGAGCGAGTCCACAAAACATGGTGGATATTGGATCTTTCTGAAGCTATGATTGCAAAACTACCTAGCAAAAAAGAAATAGAAAGGAAACAATAATAAAAAATCAGACAGCACTTCGACCCAATTTGCAACAGTTATGATCACAATTGAAGATCTGTATTTCCCACTGAATTTTCCCCCCACAAATTGATATGAACTTGTACAACTAGTATGGTGCGTTCCTGTATAATTTCACTATAAGGCACATACCAAGTAAAGAGAGCCAAAGCACCCCTATAAGGAGGTAGGGTTACCATGTCCTAGATTTTGACATGATTTAGGGATTTACTACTTTAAGCAAGTAGTTTCGCAAAATCCTGTATATGGGTGAGCATCTTATCCTAAGTTGGAACAGTCACTATGGCTTTAGTATATGCAGCTAGACCAAATGGTCCAAAAGGGGTACCTTGGTAAGATTACCTAATATACCTCTCACACGTAACATCAAGAAATGAAAGGAGGATCAAGCCGTACGGCAGTAATTCGAATCCAAGGGTTGTGCTTCCAACATGGTAGAGCCCACGACCGGCCAGCCTTTTGGCAAGCTTTTTAGGCAAGCCTCCAGCCAGCCATCCAGGAATAGAAGATGGAAAACACAGTGAAGTAAAGCACCAATGCAAATGCAATGCAAAGAACATATATCTATAAATAAAATTTCATATCATGAAGTTCAAATCAAGTTCTATAATTTCCCTTGCAAAGTCACCAAAAACTCTAGCTTGCTTTTTGTGCTCTTCGGAGGGGTTAGTGTCCTTGGATACAATAGCCCTAAGTTCAGACTCCCGTGGTTCTGAATCCGATTTCACAAGTACAATGTGAAACAGGTAAAAACACAAATGAGAGTCCAAATCTGAAAAATCTTTAGAAAATCCATTTATCATCAGAGGTACCAGAAAAGGACTGCATTTTCAGATTTCAGAGTCACTACCTAAATCATTTTGAAAAAATTAGAAAACTCGTGACTCGTGCCAAAGGCCACTTGTTTGTCATAACCAAAGTGTCTCGGCTCGGAAACTTAGGTATGAGAGGGGAAGGTCATGAATTGGCCTCTGCTAATCATGATGTGATTTTTATGTACAATATATGGTCTTGTTCTGATTATTAATGCTAACTTACTATGTGAGGCACACAAGTGTAGGCTAAGTCACCTACTTTGAAATACTTTGATTTCATGTTTGTTTGAAAAGTGTTTTTGAATATGTGCCACTTGAAAAAAAGAGCCCATACATACATTAATAAAATGCATTCTAATTTAAGCAAATTAATCTTCATCCGCAGGCATTCAAATAGGTATATCAAATAAGCACTTAGCCTCATGATAATATGCTTGATTTGGCAACACAAACATACATACAATATGCTAAAGTAATAAATGCTCACCTAGTACTCAACCAAACTAAAATAGAAGAAATAGTTAGAAAAAATGCATGCTCTAATATGCAAATGACTAATGTAACACATACAAAATGCAACTAATAAGTTCAATTTATTAACATGACATATGGCTCAACTCAAAGCATGGGATAGCTCATGTATTCAATTAAGTAAGAAATAACAAGATGTTTAGAATGATGAACTGAACCCTAATGAATGCAAAAATGGATACAAGGCATGGCAATGATATGAAAATGTAAAACATGATGCTACCATTATAAGCATTTAAATAAAAGGGAGAAACAAATGGGGGTTGGAAGACATACACAATATTACAAGAGTGCCCTCATACAAGAGGGTCCGAAAAAATATCCTAATTAAACTAATTATTACAACAACAAATAAATGAACTAATGCTAATTTAACTAGCTATTACAAGTTTTTGAATGAGGCTACTAATTAAGCACAACATATTACTATTAAAATATTAATTTAAAGGACTATGGGAATTGAAGAGTCACACGCGCGTGAATGAGAACGTCCTCCCGCAAACCTCTCTGTTTTGCTACCAGAAACTGTTATGCTTGCAGTCAAAAAATTTGCCTCAGCTTCTGCTTTGTTCTGCAATGAAAATGACACTGTTTGCACAAAATAGGGTGGTTGGCCGGCCTTGGAAAGTGGTCGGTCGTGCTAGGAGGTGGTCGGCTGGCCACTGTTTCGAATACTGCCCTGCTGCCACAGAATTGAAACAGAGCAAAAGCAGAGTGTTTCCAGGAGATGTTTATCCTTTCTACCTCTCCCTATCATAAAACTGATCAAGGAAAGAATAGACTCGATTCACAAACCATCAATTATCGCAAAGTTGTTGCATGATGATCTATGAACCATATTGTGACTCCGATTTTGATCCGACCCTTGTTGTAATCTGGAACACGATTTTCTTGGTTTGGTACAGTTGAACATGTCTTGCTTACCTTCTTTTCCCTTAAACTTGGCTTTGGGATTGTTGTGGTTGTGATTGGAACAGGTTGGTTGCCTAGTTTCCAGACTCTTGTTCCCCAGATTTTTGGTCTTCCACTCGAGCGGCACTTCTTTTGCTCGAGCGGGCTTTGCGAACTCTCAATACTTTTGCAGGTCTACAAAACTACTGGGAGAGTGTTTTCTACACTCGAGCTACATTTCCTACACTCGAACGGCCTTATTTGTGCTCAAGCGTTGGTCTGTTGTCTGCAAAATTACGAGATGTGTATTTTCTACGCTTGAGCGTCACTTCTTACACTCGAGCAATGAGTGTCCTTTTCTTTGTGTCTTGGCACTCGAGCAGCACTTCTTGCACTCGAGCGAAATAACTTATTGTGTCTAATGCTCGAGCATCACTTCTTGCGCTTGAGCGGACTGTGCATATATTAGATCACGAAAATGACTTTTTGCATCACTATTTCATATCTATTTCTCTCCAAAACCGTAGATCTTTAGTTTCTCTCTCTAAAACCTACCTTCTCTCTACTTTTTCATCTAGATCTAGTGATTTCTCTACCCTTGTGCCTTTGAGAAAAAGGTAGAGCATGTCGTGGGCTCTCTTTTCTTCTAAACAAAAGTGGGTTTCGAAGTCTTTGGAGTTTCAACCTTGCTTTGCTCGTCTTCTCTTCTTGAGGTAAGGATTTTTGACACTTTCATATGGTTTTTAACTTAGTCATTTGGTGATTGTGTATAACAATGGTGGGCTTTGGGTGTATAATGGACAAATCTAGGGTTATAAAAATCAAAAGAGGGGTTTCTAAGTAAATGTGACATAGATGGTTGTGGGGTTTGAATATGAGGTTATCTTGTGGCAAAATAGTTGATTTTGGTCTTTGGTTGATATTTGAAAAAAGGGAGTTTGCCCTAAAATGATTTAAATATTTATTTTGTATAAATAAATGAAATTGATGTTGTAAATATGAAATTAGATGAATATTGAAATAAATGGTGGAGTTGGATATGTATTACCTCACACCTTTAGAAATTTAGAATAAATTATCTGTCTGAAGATTAAATATTTGTTTAGAAATAACTGTATTGGGCTATTGGTCAAACGTAGCTATAATTGTTGTAGAAATTGCATGAGGATTAGGTGAATCAAAACTAACCCATTGTTGGTTGTCATTGAATATGACTATATTTTAAATACATTATATGATATTTGGGAGGAGAAAGGGGGTGTACTCTATGTTTAGGAGGAGATAGGAGATGCACTCCATTGAAATTAAGTTGACCGGAGTGTCTAGGGTGAAAGTCCCGAAACCGCGCATATACATAGGTGCCGATCCCGTGAACGAAATTTCCATAAAATGGCAGATTGAAGTGTTTATGTGATAATTGTGTTGATTAGAGAACCACTGAGTTGTAGTCTCAGTTGGGTTGTTGAAAGATAATGAAATTGGCTCAAGAATTGAATTGAATTGAAGGAAAGTGGATTAAGATATGAACTTGTACTTTATGATTATATAAAATATGAATGTTTTGTCACAGGCATCGTATATGCACATTATACTTTTATCTTTGTTAAATCTCATATTTTGTGTTAGATTGTTCCTACTAGGCTTTGGCTCACCCTATTTGGGAAAACCATTTTCAAGTGTTGGTGATGTGCCTCCACCAAGGCAATAGCTTGGAGGGACTTTTGGGAGCAAGAGCTTTTTTCTTTTGTTGTATTCTTTTGCGTATAGCCAAGGGTTTTAATTGTATTGAGCTAGGCTCACTTTTGTTGTAACCAAGCAATGACTTGGAAAGATGTAAGCCCATAGGGCATATGATTATCTGTTTAGTTTTCAATTCTTATATCATTCCAACACATATTGTAGATTCAGGATGAATAGTTTGTGAATGTATATCGCACGTGTTTTCTTTTGTATACGGACTCTGATGAATGAAAGTATATTATTTCTATTATCTTTCCACTTATGGGTTGAATTCATTGTATTATTTTAGGGCATTACAAACCAATAGTCTAAAAGATCAATAAATTGAAATAAAGGACCAACAACACCTCCTCCCTATCATGGAGTTACCTTAAGGGAAGTGGTAGACGTTGCTTCTTGAATCATTGACATCACTAAAGACTATGTAATGATTCAAGACTCAACAGGTTCAATATAACATCTGATTGAACCCAACTCAAATTTT
The DNA here is from genome assembly GCA_025200525.1 of Camellia lanceoleosa. NCBI lineage: Eukaryota > Viridiplantae > Streptophyta > Magnoliopsida > Ericales > Theaceae > Camellia > Camellia lanceoleosa. The sequence continues at coordinate 148,237,579 of CM045759.1, forward strand.
ATTTTATTTTTTGGTAAACGAACCCAACTCAATTTTATTTACTCATTTTGACAACTTTTACTCCAATTTTAACCTCTTTTACACTACCTTGCCATTCTTTATTCATTTTTGTTCGAAAGTGATAACTACATCCACTAAGTGCACAAAATGATAAAGGGAAGTGTCAAACAAAAGGTTGTGCATAGCATGAGAGAGATGTAATGCCTTGGTAATGAACCTCTGAAGAGATTAAGCCATTAAGCATGAAATTTTTTCTTTCTCATTCTTTGAACAACAACCAAGTGCTTGAGACAACTCTTAATCAAAGGAAAAAAAAAATAAAAAAAAAATAATAAAAAATTAAAAAAGAGGAGGAAGGTTGCAGAGATGATTATGCGAAGGTGATTATTAAAGTGAGACTCTTTACATGAAAAATAAGGAATGAAAAGCTATCAACTCAAATGAATTGATGTCTATGGCCTAAACCCCTAAATCCATGAGGACTTACAACAATACAAATGTAGCATTCAAAGCATAAATTAAATAAACACCTAAAACAACCCCAAAAGCAAAATAATAATAATAATAATAATAAATAATAAAAATAAAAATAATTAAAAAAAACGGTGCTAGAAATTAGTTTAAAAAGCTAGAAAAAACAAGTAAAAGAATAGGAGAACAAAGCTAATAAGCAAGCCTAAGGAAGGGTGGCTAATCACATGTTTTAGCCTCTAAAAACTCTAAAAATCAATAGCTAAAAGTAAAGAAAAAAGTGGGAAACACAAGGATATAAGCTATAGGATAAGGTTCAAGTAATGGTGTTTAACCCCTCCACCTTTGGTGGCTTTTTAATCACAAGTTTCAGCACTTTTTTCAGTCCAAAACAAAGTATAAACACCAAAAAAGAGATCAGACAAGAGTAGTTTAAACAAGGCAAAAGTTATACCTTTGAAGAGACGATACTCTTTGGTTCACAAACCATAAAGTGTTCACCCTCGAGAGCTGAAATTTTGGCTCAATAATCTCAGCAAGAAGCCTCAAATTTTTGGTTTATGAAATGTATATATAGTGTATGTATATTGCGAGAGAGAGAGAGAGAGAGAGAGAGAAAGAAAGAAAGAAAGTGTGTGTGTGTGTTTGGCAAGTTTTGACTCTTGGCAAAATTTTCTAACCAAAAACCAAAAGGGGTGGTCATCTATTTATAGAAAAATAGATTCCTCTGTCGAAAATATCTGTATTGTACCAGCTGGTGCAAGACATGCACAATGAAGGGACAGCTAGCAGCAAATATCTTGTGGAGAAGTGATTTGGAGATACTCTTCTGATCCTGGGGGACGCTCGTGATCCTCACCTAGTCACCTGAAAAGGAATGAACACTCTGGTTGGGGGTGCCGGAACTAGCACTCTGACGAGAAAGTCAGTCTTTACTCTCTGAATTACTTGTATTTTGAGTTAAGCATAATGGTTCTCACATACCTCTTTCTAGCTGATGTTCTTCTATTTATATCTTTTCTTTCTTGGGCCTCAAGATTAGGCCCACTTTCAATTCACCATTCGGCTTCTTTTGTAGCAAACCACTTTCCACTCGGCCCTTTGCTCAACCAGCTATTTGGCCGAATAGGGTAGGATTTGAGTGTGCAAGACAGCGCCGAATGCTATATATTTCGACTCTCCAGGTTCAACTATTCGGCCTTTTTTATGACTCCTAATATTCAGCCCCTACAATTGCCCCCCAAGCACTCCACTAACAACAGTTGGTTGGAGTGTTTGGATTCTAACTCGAAAAGTCAGAGCCGAAATTCAGCGGCTAACCTCATTCCAACGCAGATGTCTGAGCACACGCTTTTCGGTTATCATTTCGACTTCCCATCCCTTCGTACATTTCTATTTATTGTGATTTAAAATTTTGACGTCTTTTCAAATACATAAACATTTTTAGACACTCGTCGCTGGACTGCTTTCTGAATTACCTCTGCAACTTCCTTTTCTTCACTATCCTCTTCGTCTCTTGTAAGTTCTCTCCCTGTCTGCTTTGAATCTTTTTTCTTGCTTTGTTTTTGGCTTAGTATATTCCCATAGGCTGAAGGAAATGGTAAAACATTTAAAAGATCTCCTCTCCTCAGATCGAATTTCTGGCTTCCAACGCCATTTCTCCATTCCTGATGACGTCCATCTGTCACTCGTGACAGACGGCACCCTCGATATGGAGAGGGCCAATGAAACCACGATTGTCTTCCCTCTCCTATCAATCGTAGAAGGCGGAGTATGTTTCCCCCTTCACCCATTCCTTAGGATTGTGCTTTGCTATTGGGATTTAATCCCTTCCCAACCTAATGTCAACTTTTTTAGAATCGTAATGGGAATTATAGAGCTAAACCATCGCCTTAGGATTAACCTCGGCATTCTAGCTATCCGGCATTATCATGCCTTGGCCAAGTCTTCTGGTCGGCACAGAGGTTATTTCCTTAGGGCCAAAGACACTGACCATCAACTAGTGACTATGCTTTCCAGTTCTGGGAAACTAGTCGATGATGTTATGGTTGTTGTCCAAGGTAATTGGGAATTCGGCGAAGGTGAGGATCGCCTCGATCCTATTCCTAGATGGAGGGGCGAACCAGGTGACCATATAGCTTCTTGTGTTTATTTATTTATTTATTTATTTTGTCATATTTATAAAGCTTCATTTCTGAGACCTCGTGGTTTTGCTTGTGCATGAAATGATTTAAAGAAAGTCCTGACTTCAACCGACGATGCCGTTCTTTCGGAAATCAAGGTCGTGCTCAAATATTTCGGTCGTCCGAGTCTCCAGAAAAAAGGGAGGGCGGCCCATGTTTTGCTTCGCTACGAGCCGACCTATACGACCTTCTCGGTGGCAGAAAACATCCCAATTCCGAAGGGTGACAGTCTCTTACCGCTCTTATTTTGAACGACTTCAAAAACATGCGGCAAGTTGGTTTCGAGGGGTTCGATTCGGAGCAGGGGGAAGTAGCTAAGGTCGTCGAGTCAGATCAGTCCAAAGCGAAAGTAGACGAGGCATTGAAGTTGGCCTTTGAAGAAGCCGGCCTTAATTCAACCAACCCTCCGTCCACTTCGGGCCAAGGGGACCTTCCATTTGACGACGTTTTTAACGGTTTAAAGGACTTTCCCAGCGCATACCCCAAAGAAATGGCTGGGTTAAACCTCATGCAACTTGCCAAAAAGAGAAACGCGGAAAGGTTGGCTGCGCGGCGAAGAGTAGAGGCCATTCGATCTAAAGTGCCACTTGCCGCCGAATCTCAGCCCTCTCTGTCTTTTGCCAAATCTCAGCCCTCCTTGCCTGTTATTGAGGAGGCAACGACAAAAAACCAAAGTGCCGAGTCGGCTGTGGTTGTGCAGGCTGATCAAGAGGCTGGGCAAAGGGCAAAGAAGCATCTTGCCGAGGTCGAGGCCGGCTCAGAAGAAAATCGTGCCGACAAACGACCTCGTTTAGAGGAATCGGATGTGATTGTGTCTTTTATCATTCAACTGAAGATAAAAAAAACAAGCCGATCTCCTCTGATGTTTTGGTAATTAAAGATCCAGCTGTCGCACTCAGCATGGCTACATCCGTCTCATTGCTGGCTGACAAGGCGGCTTTCCGAGCGGAGCCGAATCTGGTTACAATAGCATTAGCCACTCAATCAGCTCTTTTGGTATATATCTTGACTTTGTCTTTTCATTTTATGCAAATACTGTTTTGGTTTTAATTTCCTGTTTTGCAGGCGGTCGGAAGGATAGCTGAGATGGGCCATCACCATCATGACACCGCCGAACAGCTTGGCGGTTTACAAACACAAGTTGAGGGCCAAAGGAGCAGGGCCGAGTTCGAAGCTTTGAGGGCGAAGATGGAAGGCGCAAGGGCCGAGGCCGAGATGGAGAAGGCCAGAAATGCAGACGAGCTTAGGTTGGCTACCGAGTAGAGGGCGAATGTGAGTGAAACTGCACTCAAGTTAGCCCAAGAGGCGATCGCCAAACTTGAGGCGAACTTCGCAGAATCGAAGGCGACGAAGGAAGTAGCCGATTCTGAGGCTTCGAAGGTGTATGAGGCATGGCAAAGTGCTACCCTCGACAATTATGTGGAACAAGTCCCCAAATTTGAGAATCAGGGATCCAAACATGACTGGCTCAAGGCCCTTACTGCTGCTAATGTGACATTGGCTATGCTGATTCCATACGAGCAAGTGGATGTTGAGCCGCTGGAGTCTAACTCCGAGGATTAATTTGGGCGACGCTTTTGTTTTAGGATTTTGAATGTATTTTTATAGCTTTTCGTTTAGTAGTTTTCATATGTTGCTACAATCATAGTTTTTTGCTAGGCATTTTCATGCGAACTTGTAGCTTTTTGTTTAGTAGTTTTCATATGTAAAATGGCTACAATTTGTGCCCAATTTACTAATGAAAATTCCCTTTGTACTTTGCTATTATTTGTACCAAATTTTGTTATTGATGAAAGGTATTGTTTTTGCTATTTTAGATAAAACATTCATGTATACTTGTCGATTAGATAATTAGGCAATTTTAATTTATTCTCGTTGGATAGCCGATCAGATTAACAAATCCGAATGCTAATCCAAAAAGCCAATCAGCTAACTAAGTAATTTTAACTCCAAAAAGCCGAATGCTAATAGTTCATAGAGTGGCTGTGGCACACATCGATCGGCGTCGAGCTTGGATGCTTGGCCGATCAGATTAATAAATCTGCCCTTGCCCAAGCCAATGCATGAACTCTAAAAAGCCTATCAGATAACTAAGCACATTTAACTCCAAAGAGCCGAAAGCTAATAGTTCATGGAGTGGCTGTGGCACACATTGATCGGAGTCGGGCTTAGATGTTTGGCCGATCAGATTAATAAATCTACCCTTGCCCCAGCCAATGTGTGAACTCCAAAAAGCCGATCAGATAACTAAGCACATTTAACTCCAAAAAGCCGATTGCGAACAGTTCATGGAGTGGCTGTGGCACACATCGATCAGCGTCGGGCTTAGATCCTTGGCCGATCAGATTAATAAATCTACCCTTGCCCCAGTCAATGCATGAACTCCAAAAAGCCTATCAGATAACTAAGCACATTTAACTCCAAAAAGCCGAATGCTAATAGTTCATGGAGTGGCTGTGGCACACATCGATCAGCGTCGGGTTTAGATGCTTAGCTGATTAGATAAATAAATTTGCCTTTGCCCCAGTCAATGCATGAACTCCGAAAAGCATATCAGATAACTAAGCACATTAAACTCCAAAAAGCCGAATGCTAATAGTTCATGAAGTGGCTGTGGCACACATCGATCAGCGTCGAACTTAGATGCTTGGCTAATCATATTAATAAATCTAACCTTGCCCCAGTCAATGCATGAACTCCAAAATGCCGAATGCTAATAGTTCATGGAGTGGCTGTGGCACACATCGATCGGCATTGGGCTTAGATGCTTGGCCGATCAGATTAATAAATCTGCCATTGCCCCAGCCAATGCATGAACTCCAAAAAGCCGATCAGATAACTAAGCACATTTAACTCCAAAAAGCCGAATGCTAATAGTTCATGGACTGGTTGCGATGTACGTCGATCGGTATCAGTCTTTTGGAGTTTAGCGTTAATGAAATCGCCTCAGGGGCACTGCAAGCATTAGAAATAAATGGGATGGACTGTTCGCACCAGTGACTCCACTTATTGTGCTCAGACTTGATTTGAAACAATTTGTTGCGTGAGGTTAGATAAGTGCGAATGTCAAATCGGCTGTTCTTCAATAGCAAAGAGAAGCGCGAACATTGGCTGAGCTTGACACTGCAATGAATCGCAGCAGCGAACCCATCCGTGTGGGAGGTAGGACGTTCAAAGAACGAGAAAAATGTCAGCCTCCAAGTCATCGAAGTAGATCACCCCGAAAGGAAAACAAGCAACGAGGAAGCTCCCCACAACCGCGACCGAGAAATGAGGCCGAGCGACGCCGCAACCGTTGAGTTTTGTGGTTTTTTTTCGGAATAAACCGATGATGGAGGCAGACCCCATTGTCAATGACCCAGGTGTAGCGATCGAGTTTGCTCGATAGATTTTTTCGTCGGAAATCCAGCAGTCGATGGTTGGTCAACAGGATTTCGAAGTATTTCGAGAGGGCATCCACGGGGCGGTGAAAGGGCTGTATACCGCTTATGAAGTCGGCATGGGCCTGCGCGCCGCGCGATGAGAAATAGAGAAAAAGGACGAACGAATTCGGAACTTGGAGGCTCGCACAGAGAAGGCCAAGCGTGAGCTCAGGGAACTTAGGAAGGCTCAAACCACCGAGCCACGTGCGGCAGGTCAATCCAACCCGGTTGTGGAGGAGCGAGGGACCCAATGACTGTTAATTCACGCGATAGCCGATTGGGATATGGCAAGCATGTTTGCCGTGGAAAATGCAAGGACCGTGGGCTATGAAAAAGGCTTCCACGACGGCCGAAGAGTCGGGATAGACAAGACCAAGGAGAAACTCGCAGAGGAGGTGTGCCGATTTGAGAATCAGGGCTTTAGGCACGGGTGGATTAAGGCTCTCCAAGCCTCAGAGGCACTTCAAGGAGCAGGAGTTGAATTGGCGTTGCCATTATATCATCGTCATGACTTTCCTTTTAACGCTTTCAAAATTGAGAAGAGCGATGACGAGGGCAATGCCGAGTAGAACTAAACATATATTGTAAACAACTTTCCTTGTAAACGTTCCAACATATATTGTATCTATTGGATAGTTCAATAAAATGTTTTATGTTAAACGTTTATGTTTGATTTTCAATATTCACATACCTAATTGGGCATCTCATTTTGAATGTTTGCATATTTTAATTCGTTATGCGGTTACGCCGGCCCAATTTATTCAAGCATTTCATTTTCAATGCTTGTATGCTTAATTTTTTTATGCGGTTTTGCGAATCCCAAACTTAATCAAGCATTTCATTTTGAATGTTCGTATGTTTTAAAATGTTTACGATTTTCGCCGGATCAAATTAACGAAGCATTTCAACTGAACTTAATCAGACATTTCGCCAGCTCAACTTTCATGTACGGCTTAATTTGTTTTTTGCATGGCTCTAGCGCCGAATTCGGAGTCTTATTCGGCCAATAATTGCCCGTATTCACGAATCTAGAGTCTTATTCAGCTCATAAAAGCCACGTATTCACGAAGGGCACTTCGAATTCGGAGGCTTTATCCGCCAAAAGGCGTCATGCGCCGATGGGGCTCCGAATCTGAAAGGGCACTCCAATTCCGGAGACTTAAATCTTTGCCAATCGTGATATCTATAGTGATCCCGGTTTTCCTGTCCTTTGTATATTGTATTCCGGACTTGGTTCTGTGGTTGTGTTGTTGTCTTATTCTCATTTCCATCCTTTACTCTTTATATTTGAGTCTTGGGTTGTGTTGGGCAGGTTTGAAACAGGTTGGTTGTGCTTTGAAACCAAAGGTTGATGCCCAAAAATTTGGCCTTTACACTCAAGCGGGCTTTTGACCCTCGAGCGGGCGTTTTGACGCTCGAGTGTGATTTTCCATCTCCCAGTAATTTTGTCTGCAGGTCTTCAGACGCTCGAGCGGGAATTTTGACGCTCGAGCTTGACCCTTTGATTTTGTTCCTCCGCTCGAGCGGGGAGTTTGACGCTCAAGTGGGGACCGTGTCTGCAAAACTTCTGGAAGTGTTCAATCGACGCTCGAGCGGCGCTTTTCTCGCTCGAGCGTGAGTCTGTGTCTGACGCTCGAGCGGGGGTTTCCACGCTCGAGCGGGGTGACTTTTATATAAATCCATAATTCGACTTTTTGGATCACTTTTTCAACTCTCTTTCTCTCTCTTACTTTCCCAAAATCAGTTTTGAGAGCTCATCTCTCTAAAACCTTGCCTTCTCTCTAGGGATTGATCTAGTAGGAGTGGTTTCCTCATCTTTGGCCTTTGTAAAAGTTGTTGAGTTTGTCGAGGGCTATCTTTTGATCCGAAATTTTTTTGGCTTGGAGCATTTCGAGATTTCTCCATCTCCTCCATTGGGTTTCACCTCTTGAGGTAGGGATTCCAATTCATTTCTATCGTCTTTAACATAAATGTTGGGTATTTTGCATAAATGGTTTGATTTTGAAAGTTAGGGTTTCAAATGTGTATTTTTGGGTTTCAAAATGAGGTGTTTGGTGTTGTTGATAATATTTGAACCTTTGGGTTAATATTGAGAAAAAGAGGGAAAATGCCCAGTTTGGGTATATTTGGGTCATTAGTGTAATTAATGATAGCTGTTGTGAAATTATGAAATTGAGTCGGAAATAACGAAATTGGCTTATTGAAAAATAGAATGGTGGAGTTGGATTGATTAATCACTCACTTTTGATAATTGTTAATAAGATTATCTGTTGATGCATTTATTACCTATTTAGAAATAACTGCTTTGGGCTATTGGTGGAGGATAGTCTTGATTGTTGTAGACAATGCATGATGATTAGGCAAACTAAAACTAATCAATTGGATGTGTCATCGAATATGACAGTTTGAGTAATACATTAATTTTATGTATTGATTGATTACGTATATGATGTGTGTTCATATACATTGTGTTGTGTGGGAGGAGATAGGGGATGTACTCCACGGTTTAGGGGAAGATAGGGGATGAACTCCTAAACCGGATTTTGTTTGGGAGGAGATAGAGGATGGTCTCCATTGATATAGCACTAAAATGTGTATCACTTGTGAAGTATGAAAGTTTTTGAATTTGACATTGATACAGCACTAAAATGTGTATCACTTGTGAAGTATGGAAGTGTTTGAATTTGATATTGATGTAGCACTGAAATGTGTGTCTAATGTGAATCATGGAAGTGTTTATTTTGAGTTACAATCTCGAGTGAAATGGCAATATTGTTGATAGGGGACGAATCTCGTTTAAATTGTTTGGCCAGGTTTTGAGCCATAGTTGTGAATTGAGTTACGCGAATTAAACATTTATCAAATGCTCATGTTTTAGTTATTGTTCATGTTATGTTTAGCATATCTCTACTGGGCGTTGGCTCACCCTATATGGGACACCATTTTCAGGTACAGGTAGTATGCCACCTCCATGGATGTAGCTTGGGAGGCTTGAGGTTGTTGGACTCTTTTGTTATTTTGGTTGTATTACATGTATATCAAGCCAAGGGCTTATTCTATGTAGAGTTAGTACTCTCTTTTGTAACCAAGTGTTGACTTGGAAAGTTGTAAGCCTATAGGGCATTTACTTTTGTTGTCAACATGTAATACATTTTTGTAATAAATACTCTGATGATATGTAATTATGCTTTATTCTTTTATATCTAAGCATGTCAAGAATGTATGATTTACGGGTTTATTTTGAGGGCGTTAAAACTTGGTATCAGAGCATACCGGGTTTGAATACTTTGGGTACGTAGGAAGTGATTAGTATCACAAAGGGTTTGTCTCGCTTGTTAGAGACTTGAATGTAATATTGTGTGCTTATGTGATAACATGCTTATATGATTATTTGGGTATGGGATTTAATTTCTAGGATGTTGATTGGATCCTTAGGTTTCTGTGAGTCTTGTTGGAAAAACACTTGATCAATGCTGTTTCTAACTGGAACTCTAGCAACGCCTTGGGACTATCATTATCCGGAAATGAAATTCGTAAGTGCTTATGTGATTATGTGCTTATGTGGAGTGAATTACAGTTGTCCATGCATTAGGACGCGAGTGCTTTAGCTTCGGCACATTTATGAATGTGCTAATGTTCTTCGTTACCTTTATTAGGATGTCAGGACAAGGACGTGGTGGTAGGCGTGGTACGCCTAGGAGGCAGGAGATGCCCATACCGGATGAGATTCCGACGCAGCAGGAGGGTGTTGGCCAGGCCAATATGGCCGAGCCAGTAGGTCAGCAGGCCATGGGCGCCTTAGCCCGCGAGATGGCAGGAGCATTGAGGGAGTCCATGGGCATTCTCAAGGCTGAGAATCAAGCCTAGGCCTAGGTTGTTGATGCAGGGCCTTCCTTTCTAAAGAGGGAGTTCTTCCGGTCTAATCCGGACGAGTTTGTTGGGGATCCTAAGGAGCCACTTAAGGCAGATGAGTGGTTGGAGCAGATGACTAAGACGTTTGAGATGCTTGGCATCGAAGACGGAGCATTGAAGGTGACCTTGGCATCTTTCCAGCTTAAGGGAGTTCTTCCGGTCTAATCCAGATGAGTTTGATGAAGGTGACCTTGGCATCGTTTAACATGTTTACGGTTTTTGCCAAATCAAATTAACGAAGCATTTCAACTGAACTTAATCAGGCATTTCGCCGACTCAACTTTCGTGTATGGCTTAATTTGTTTTCTGCACGGCTCTAGTGCCGAATTCGGAGTCTTATTCGGCCAATAATTGCTCGTATTCACGAATCTAGAGTCTTATTCATCTCATAAGTGCCACGTATTCACGAAGGGCACTCCGAATTCGGAGGCTTTACCGGCCAAAAGGCGTCATGCGCCGATGGGGCTCTAAATCCGAAAGGGCGCTCCAATTCTGGAGACTTAAATCTTGGCCAATCGTGATATCCACGAAGGGCGCTCCGAATTCGGAAGCTTTATCGGCCCAAATGCGTCATGTGCCGATGGGGCTCCAAATCCGGAGACTATTTGGCCAATCATGATATCCACAAAGGGGCGCTCCGATTCCGGAGGCTTTATCGGCCCAAAGGCGTCATGCGTCGATGGGGCTCCGAATACGGTGGCTTTATCAGCCCAAAGGCGTCTGTAAACACCCCATTTTTGACCGTCCTCAAGACTTGGATGTCACCCCTTGAACACTCGGTGATTATCCATGTTTGTGTTCTTCTTGAGTTCCCGGAGGTCTCAGCTACGCGCCTTGCCTCAAGATCTCTCGACTCGACTGTTTTGTGTCTGGTTTTGCACCAAACACTTGTTCTTTGCCTTGGAGGGGCAGGGAATGGCTTGTGGGCCATCCCCACACTCCACCGGCCATGGCTTGAGGACACCGGCTGTGTTTTGTTGCCACCGGCCAAATGTTTGGCCGGCCGGCACTATAGGTGGCCGGCCGGCTATATTTTTTTGGTCAATTGCATTTTTGGCCGGCCGACTACTGTGTATCTGCTTTTTCATATATTTTTGTGCAGTTGTCATGCACTTGGCTCCCCTCCATACACGTGTATGGAGGGATCTCCCTCTTGTTTAGCTTGTCTTGTAAGCTTACAAGATTCAGCTCTATAAGAAGGAACCTCTTCTCTTTGGTTTAGGGTTAGCAAAAAATAGAGAGAGGAGCTCTGGTTCTTAGGGTTAGCATAAGTATATCTATCCTATATCTATATCTCTCCCTCTCTTGTATTTGTGTGTGTTTTGTCTTACTTTTACACACAAACACCCACCATCACACTATCCTCTTGGAGCTGAGGCCCTTGAAGGTTGTTTTTGGAGTTTTGGAGCTGATTTGAGCTTGAGGAAGCAGCTGGAACTCCATCCTTAAAGAGGTCTACAAGGGTAAGACTTTTGTCCCATTTTACCCCATTCTTGCATAGCTTATTTGCCTATCTTGCATCTGTTTTTGGGCTTAGTGCATAATACATAAAAGTTCTGTTTTTAAGGCCTCTAAATAGTTTATTAAGAGTGTTTTGTGGTTTGAGATTGTTTGACCCCTCATGAGCCTTGTAAGGCTCCATTTTGTGCTATTTTGTGTGAGTTACGGGACCATAGTGTTTGGGCCTCCTCACCACTGAAATCTTGAGGGATTTTAGAGGTGAGGATGGTGCCTTGAGGTCCTAGGAAGGAGAGGGTCACCCCCTCCCCTTGTTGTCCTTGAAAAGGACCATTTTTGCCTCTTGAAGGAGCATCATGTTTAAGTGTATGTTGGCCATGCCTTAGCTGATTTTTTGTGCTTATTATGTTATAATATGCCTCTTTTTTTTAGTTGGTTTTGGTACACCATGCTTGCTTAGCATACATGCCTTGTAATGCCATGTTTAGGCCTTAACATGCCTTAGGTTGTAAGCCCTTGTTCTAGCATGTTTTAGGCCTAGCTTCGTGAAGCTTTAATGCATGTTTTTGTATGCTTTAGCTCTGTTTTAAATTGCTTGAGTCATGCTTGCCATGTATTGTATAGCTCTTTTACATTTTGGCTTGTTAGCCTTAAGTTTTGGGCCATTGTTGCATGTTTAGCCTCTCTTGTCTGCTTGGTTTGGCACCATGTTCTTGCATGATTTTTAGAGTTTAATGCATGCCATTTGTCCATGTTTGCCTCTTTTAAGTGTGCTTAAAAGTTGCCTTTATGTGCTTAAGTATTGGCCTATTAACATGTGCATGTGTGTATGTGTGTATGTGTGTTTGGTCCCATTTCTTGAGTTTTTTTTTTTTTTTTTTTTTTTTTTTGCCACTGTTTTAGGCATAATTAGGGCTGCCTAAATCATGTTTAAGTCCATCTCTTTGCTTGTTGCATATACTCCTTGTATGTCGTAGCATATTGGTGAGTTGTTGCATGTTTGAACTTGCATGATTGAATGAAGTCACATGCTTGCTTGCATGCTTAAATACCTACATTGTACCTTGCATGCTTGTTGTTTGCATTGTCTCATGCCTTGCATGTTTTGTATGTTTCTTCGCATTGCCATTTTGCATGCTTAGTTAACATGCTTAGGTTGCATTGCATTAGCATGCACACTTGGCTTCTTGAATTGCTTATGATAGAGGTTGAGTTCCCCTTGGTTTGATTATGTGCATTGCATTCCATATTAAAAATGCATACTTGGCTTCTTGGGCCATCATGCATGGAAATGCGCGATTGGTGGTCCGAGAACCAAGGCTCATGTCCCTTTGAGTCATAAACATGATATGGGGTGTGATTGGTGCATACATTGCTTAAAATGCATTGCCATGCCAAGTATTGTCCTCTCATCCGTCGGTTCTGAGAAGTTTTGTCGGTAGCCACATTTAGTGCCGACCGGCTATCATTGTTGGCCGATGGATCAAGCTTGTGGCCGGTGACCATTCTACATGGCCGGTGGTGTTCTCCCTCAGCCGGTGGTATCTCACAGTACTCAGAGAAGCAACCATGAGGCTTCGGCAGTCTTCAGAGGAGCAGAGCAGGGAAAACAGAGGCATCTTGTGCATGGTGGTGGATTTCCGAGCAAAACCGAGCGCGCATGCATCGAGCCCCCCTCCTCGAGGCTGCTGTTTATTGCTTTCTTAGATTAATTAATTTGCTTAATTAATTTAGTTGGTCTGTAATAATTAATTAGCTAGGATAGTTAATTCGTTATTCAAATTGTATTATTCTTTTGGTCCCCCCCCCCCCCCCGAGCGAGGGCGAATTTGTAATAAGTGTGGGTGTGTGAATGTCTTCCAACCCCCATTTCTTTCTCCCTTTTACTTACCCGCTTTCGATGGTTAGTATTAGGGCATGTTTATTTTAGCATACCTCATGTTATGGATGCATGCATCATTCATCAGTTTTGCATGCACCGGGCTCGGCGCATCATGCTAACTGCATAAGTATTTCAAATCTAACTTGAATACATGATGTTTGTGCATTTCACATGCCATTCCTAGATTAGCCGAGCCTATGACATTTTGTATGCGATACATTAGCCACTGAACATGGACTAGGGTCTTGCATTGTTTGCTAACTAGTTTCTGTTTTGGCATGGAGTACGATGTAAGTATTTTTATGCTTTAGCATACCGCATGCGTGTGGATGTTGACATGACAGCATGCTTACCATGTGGCTAGATGCTTATATGTTATAAACTGCCTGAATGCCTGTGGGTGAAGGTTGGATTGTTTGAGTTGGAATAGCTCATTGAAATCCGTGTTTTAGCCTACTTGTGAGTAGCAAATTCCAAAACACTTTCATAACAAATGGATATGCAATGCTTATTCCCAAATTAGGCGATCTAGTCTATACTTTTGTGTTGTGCGCATCACATAGTAATTCTAGCTAATTAATCGGAATAAGAACACATAACGTTTTCAAAAGAGGATATCATGGTTAGTAGAGGCCGATCTTCGGATCGGGCGAGAGGGGGTGCTCATAGCTGACATTTCCCAATCGTACCCAAGTTCCCGAGCCGAGGCAACTTTGGTGATGACGGACACGTGGCCTTTGGCACCGAGTCAGAGTTTCCTAAATTTGTCAAAATAAAATATTTAGGTGGCGACTCTATATCTGGCAAAGTAGTCCATGTTTGGCACTTCTTTTCTAAAAATCTATTTTCTCAAAACGATTTGTCGGATTTGGACTCTTTGGTTCAGATTAAGAACCGTGACAAATCGAGTCCAAACTGTAGTAGACCCGTAAAATGAACAAAACAGGATTCCCTCCCGGGACGTTCAGGGACATCTACAGCATCATACGGTGATGGGGCTCCAAATCCGGAGACTTTATTTGGCCAATCGTGAAATCCACGAAGGGCGTTCCGAATATAGAGGCTTTATTAGCCCAAAGGCGTCATGTGTCGATGGGGCTCCAAATACGGAGGCTTTATCGGCCCAAAGGCGTCATGCGCCGATGGGGCACCAAATCCGGAGACTATTTCGCCAATCGTGATATCCATGAAGGGCGCTCCAAATATAGAGGCTTTATCAGCCCAAAGACGTCATGCGTCGATGGGGCTCCGAATCCGAAGACTTTATTTGGCCACTCGTGATATCCACGAAGGGCGCTCCGAATCTGGAGGCTTTATTGGCCCAAAGGCATCATGCGTTAATGGGGCTCCGAATACGGAGGCTTTATCGGCCGAAAGGCATCATGCGCCGATGTGGCTCCGAATCCGGAGACTTTATTTGGCCAATCATGATATCCACGAAGGACACTCTAAATTCGGAGGCCTTATCGGCCCAAAGGCGTCATACATAGATGGGGCTCCGAATACGAAGGCTTTATCGGCTCAAAGGCGTCATGCGCTGATAGGGCTCCGAATCCGGAGACTTTATTTCGCCAATCGTGATATCCATGACGGGCACTCCGAATCCGGAGGCATTATCGGCCCAAAGGCGTCATACGTCAATAGGGCTCCGAAAACGGAGGCTTTATCAGCCCAAAGGCGTCATGCGCCGATGGGGCTCCGAATCCAAAGACTTTATTTGGCCAATCGTGATATCCATGAAGGGTGCTCCGAATCCGGAGGCTTTATCGGCCAAAAGGCATCATGCACCGATAGGGCTCCGAATCTGAAAACTTTATTTGGCCAATTGTGATATCCACGAAGGGCGCTCCGAATCTGGAGGCTTTATCTGCCCAAAGGCATCATGCGCCGATAGGGCTCTGAATCGGGAGACTTTATTTGGCCAATCGTGATATCCACGAAGAGCGCTCTGAATCCGGAGGCTTTATCGGCCCAAAGGCGTCATGCGCCGATGGGGCGCCGAAGACGGAGGCTTTATCGGCTCAAAGGCGTCATGCGCCGATGGGGCTCTGAATCCAGAGACTTTATTTTGCCAATCATGATATCTACGAAGGGCGCTCCGAATCTAGAGGCTTTATCAACCCAAAGGCATCATGCGTCGATGGGGCTCCGAAGAGGGAGGCTTTATCGGCCCAAAGGCGTCATGCGCCGATGGTGCTCCGAATCCGGAGACTATTTCGCCAATCGTGATATCCATGAGGGCGCTCCAAAATCAGAGGCTTTATCGGCCCAAAGGCGTCATGTGCCGATGGGGCTCTGAATCCGAAGACTTTATTTGCCTACTCGTGATATTCACGAAAGGCGCTCTGAATCCGGTGGCTTTATCGGCCCAAAGGCTTCATGCGTTGATGGGGCTCTGAATATAGAGGATTTATCAGCCCAAAGGCGTCATGCGCCGATGGGGCTGCGAATTCAGAGACTTTATTTAGCCAATCGTGATATCCACGAAGGGCGCTCCAAATCCAAAGGCTTTATTGGCCCAAAGGAGTCATACGTCGATAGGGCTCCGAATACGGAGGCTTTATCTGCCCAAAGGCGTCATGCACCGATGGGGCTCCGAATCCGAAGGCTTTATAGGCCCAAAGGCGTCTTGCGTCGATGGGGCTCCGAAAACGGAGGCTTTATCGGCCTAAAGGCGTCATGCGCTGATATGGCTCCGAATCCAGAGACTTTATTTGGCCAATCGTGATATCCACGAAGGGCGCTCTGAATCCGAAGGCTTTATCAGCCCAAAGGCGTCATGTGTCGATGGGCCTCCAAATCCGGAGACTATTTGGCCAATCGTGATATCCACAAAGGGCGCTCCGAATCCGGAGGCTTTATCGGCCCAAAGGTGTCATGTGTCGATAGGGCTCTGAATACGGAGGCTTTATCGGCCCAAAGGTGTCATGTGCCGATGAGGCTCCGAATCCGAAGACTTTATTTGGCCAATCGTGATTTCCACGAAAGGCGCTCCGACTCCGGAGGCTTTATCAGCCCAAAGGAGTCATGCGTCGATGGGGCTCCGAAGACGGAGGCTTTATCTACCCAAAGGCATCGTGCGCCGATGAGGCTCCGAATTCGAAGACTTTATTTGGCCAATCGTGATATCCATGAAGGGCGCTCCAAATCCGGAGGCTTTATCGACCCAAAAGCGTCATGCGCCGATGGGGCTCCGAATCCAGAGACTTTAAGACTCAATTGCGCGATGAGAAAACGAGAAACTTTGTATTGCAAAAATGAAGTGTACATGGCGAATCGTTCAGAACAAGTATCATGCCCCACAAGTCGGGTCAATGATAAAATTTCCGTAAATGCGTGGAATTCGAAGGCCGTGGCAAACTTTTTCTTGATATGTCTTTGAGCCGATATGCCCCTACTCCTGCGATCAAATCAATCTGATAGGGGCCGTCCCAGTTAGGACCCAATTTTCCATCAGCCGATTTCCTGGCAGCTGGAAGTAACTTCTTCAGGACCAACTCTCTTGGTGTGTAGTGGCACAGCTGAACACATTGATTATATGACTTAGTAAGCTGCTGTTGGTACCGTGCCATGGACGCAAGGGCACGGTCTCTTTGTTCTTCGATCAGAATCAAATCCAAAGCCAGCATCATGTCATTTCAACCCATATCAAAAACTTGCGATTTCAGGGTTGGGTGGCCGATCTCTAGGGGTATGATCGCCTGGGTTCCAAAGCATAAAGCAAACAACATTTCTCTAGTGGATTGCCTCGGCGTAGTTTGATGAGCCCACAATACACTCTGCAATTCTTCGACCCATTTGCCTTTAGCTTTCTCCAACCTCTTCTTGATGCCGTCCAAGATGGATTTGTTAGAGGCTTCGGCTTGACCATTGCTTTGGGGGTAAGCTGGCATAGAAAAGTAAGGCCAGATACCATACTTGCTGCACAGCTCTCGGTAAACGCCACAATCAAATTGGGCACCATTGTCTGTAATAAGAGCTCTTAGAATGCTGAATCATGTTATGATATTTCTCCATACAAAACGCTTAACATCAGCATCTCGAATCTGCTTTAATGCCACCGCTTCAACCCATTTTGTGAAGTAATCTATCTTGACGATCAAGTATCGCTTGTTCCCTAGGGCCCTCGACAATGGTCCTACGATATCAAGTCCCCACTGGGCGAATGGCCAGGGACTGGTGATGGAGCTTAACTCTTCAGTAGGCAAATGGGTTAACGGCGAGAACTTTTGGCACTGTTCACATTTCTTCACATAGCATTCGGCATCAGTTCTCATTGTCGGCCAATAATACCCCTGTGTTATAGCTCGATGGGCCAAAGAGCGCCCGCCAGAATGGGCACCACAACTGCCTTCATGTATGTTAGACAGAAGCTCTTCGACTTTGTCCGCGTGTACACATTCCAGGTGTGGACTAGAAAGGGATTTTTTATAAAGCTTTCCTTGTGGATCCAAGTAGTATCGCAGGGCTTTGTTTCGCAGTGTGTGCGCTTCTTTTTTGTCTGCTGGGAGCTGTTCAGAAGACAAGAATGCAGCAATGAGGTCCATCCAACTCGGTCCTGACTCTATGACGTTGACCTGGTTTTCCTCCGAAGGGCCAATGCTCGGCTTCGAGATGAAACCTACTTCGATGGTCCATTTAATCTCTGAGTTAATGGTGAAGGCTAAGCAAGCTAGGGCGTCTGCATGTGTGTTCTGATCACGTGTTATCTGATTCAATTCATGATGGTCAAATTTGGCCAGCAAGGCGCTAGCCGATTTCATGTAAGCCGCCATACGGTCATTTTTAGCTGTGTACTCCCCCTTTAGCTGATTGATCACCAATTTTGAATCAAAAAATACCAGCAAACGCCGAGCACCCAGAAGGTGTGAATTCCTCAAGCCAGCCAAAAGGGCTTCGTATTCGGCCTCGTTATTTGATGCTTCGAAGCCGAGTTTAACGGCCTGCTCAATTATTGCCCCGTCAAAAGCCATGATTACTACTCCGGCTCCGCTGCCATCTTGATTGGATGATCCATCATAGTACAACTGCCAAATGTCCCCAACATAAATTCTCCAGTTCGGCTTAGGTCGAATTTCATCAGACTTGAAGTCAGCAAGACCCCCAGTGAATTCGGCCACAAAGTCGGCAAGCACCTATCCCTTGATTAAGGTTCTAGGTAGAAACTGAATATCGTACTGGCTGAGTTCAAGAGCCCACTTTGAAACACGTCCTAATGCTTCCGCACTGCATAGTACTGATCGGAGGGGGTAATCTATTAGCACTCCAATGCTATGCCCCTGGAAGTAATGCATCAGTTTTCTTGCCGCCATGACTAGGGCTAGGATGAGTTTTTCTAGCGGAAGGTAGCGTGTTTCAGCGTCGACCATTGCCTTGCTCACATAATACACCGGCCGCTACTCCCCCAACTCTTCCTTTATCAGTACGGCACTGATGGCCCAGTTGGAAATTGCTAGATACAAAATAAGCAGGTCACCTGCTAAAGGTGTTGTCAAGAATGGAACTGAACTGAGGTAGGTTTTGAGGCCGTTAAAAGCAGTTTCACATTCGGCAGACCATTCAAAAGCCTTGCCCTGCCGTAGTGTATGGAAGAATTGTTGGCAACGATCTGTAGACTGACCGATGAACCTGTTGAGTGCAGCGGCCATCCCTATCAACTTTTGAACCTCTTTTACTGAACGAGGGGAGCCGAGCTCCAAGATTGCTGTGATTTGCCTCGGTTGGCTTCGATTCCTCGGTGGTTGACAATGTAACCCAAGAACTTGCCAGCCGATCCCAAACGCACATTTGGAAGCATTCAGCTTCATTTTGTATTTGCATAAAATTCCGAATGTCTCTTCTAGATCGGCTAGATGAGTTTGCTCTTCTTTGGACTTGACCACCATGTCATCAATGTACACTTCCATAGTGTGGCCGAGTTGATTCTTGAACATGGCAGTGACCAGTCTTTGGTAAGTTGCCCATGCATTCTTCAGCCCAAAAGGCATAACCTTATAATAGTAGCTTCCTCTTGGGGTGAGGAATGCAGTTTTGTCCTGGTCCTCCGGATGCATGGCGATTTGATGGTAGCCTCTGTAAGCATCGAGGAAGCTCATACGCTGATGGTGGGCGGTCACATCTACAAGTTGGTCAATTTTGGGTAGTGGGAAACAATCCTTAGGGTAGGCTTTATTTAGGTCCGTGAAATCAATGCACACTCGCCATGTCCCATTTTTCTTCTTCACAACCACAGTATTAGAGAGCCACGTAGGGTAGATCACTTCCCTGATTGCCCCGGCATCAAGCAACCTGTTAACCTCTTCAACAACAGCGGCAGTGTGCTCTGCGGCTGACCTCCGGCTTTTCTGAATGATCGGCTTGCATTTAGGGTCAACATTCAAACGGTGCTGTGAAACAGACGGATCTATACCCGGCATCTCATATGGAGTCCATGCAAAGACATCAAGGTTGCTAAGCAGAAAGGAAATTAGCTGTTGTCTGTCAGCTTGATTCATGGAGGCGCCAACCATAAAGAACCTGTCTGGGTTTCCATCGATTTCAACTCGATCTAGGGCTTCCGTGGCCTTTTCACTTGGGAGCCGCCCAGCATCGTCAAGGCTCTCCCGATCCGGCACCTCAATAGAATTTACTCGTAACTCCTTTGGCGTCTTTCCAGCAAGGAGATAGCATGCTTGTGCCGACTTCTGTAAGCCACAGATTTGCTCAATGCCACGTTCTGTCGGGAAGCGTAGCAGCTGATGATCGGTGCTTGGCATGGCCTGCATAGTATGCAACCAAGTTTGCCCCATGATGAGATTGTATGGCGATGGCAGCTTGACGACCAACAATTCCACATCCATTGTTCGGGAGCCCGCTCGGAGGGGTAGTGTGATTTTTCCCAATGGGTACTCTGGATTGGCGTTGAAGCCGAATAGTGGATAAGGGGCTAGAGAGAGATTCGATTCGGAGAAGCCAAGTTTGGTGAATGTCTTGTAGTACATAACCTCCGATGTGCTCCCCGGATCAATGAGTATGCGCTCAACTGTGAATCGGTTTACGCGTAACTCAATTACCAAGGGATCGATGTGGAGAAGTGTCACTCTGGCCAAATCTGAATCATCAAAAGCAATGCTCGCAGCTTCATGGGGCCGTTTAGCCGGAGTGAGTTGACTTTGAGGGTCGTGATTCGACTGAATCGTATGCACTATGGATGACATTGGCAAGCTGTATATCATGTGGATCACGTCGAGTGGAGGGAAATCCTGTCTTAAGGCCATTGCTTTGGTTGAGTTGCCTTTTCGGACCTATTGTTGTAGCCAACCATCTTGTACCAATTCCTCCAAGCGATCCTTCAATGCATAACAACTCTCAGTATCATGGCCATGGTCCTTGTGATACTCACACCGTCTATCCCGCCTTTTTGTGTCGGGAGGTCCCACCATTTTGGACGGCCATTTGAAGAACGGAAGGTGTTGGACTTTGGAGATAATCGCGCTGATCGACTCTGTCAACTCCGTATATTTCTTGTCGGCATGCCTCGTGCGCCTGCTATCAACTTGCAATTGTCCATTTGCTCAGTGGGAGCATTGGTCGCTTGATCGGCGGGAATCCCATCTCTTGTCTTGTTTAGCCCGATAACGTGGTTCAGGGCTCTAAGGTGGTACAGAATTTATTGGTTGAGTAATTTCAGAAAAGACCATCTTGTTGGCCACGTTTCCGGCTTTAACCCGCAAGGCGTCATCCTCCACTTTGCAGTATTCCTCAACTTTCTTCATCAATGACCAGACTGTTTTGGGGGGTCTTCTAGTCAAGGAACTACGGAGAGCACTGTCAGGATGCAAACCCATTTTGAAGGTGGTGATGGCCATGGAATCGTTGCAGGCGTCATCAATAAGATTAAAGTACTCCCAATAGCGCGCCGAATACGCTCTTAGTGTTTCTCCTGGTTGGATCTGCATTGCCCAGAGAGAGTCGGCTTGTTTCGGCTGGACCTCATTGGTGATGAATCTGGCCCTGAAGGATTTTTGTAATTGATGGAAGCTTTTGATCGAGCTGGCTCCAGTTTATAATACCACCTGACAGCCAATGGTCCCAAACTGCTGGGAAATATTCGACACATGAGGGCCTCGTCGTCTGCATGTAATATCATGCCTTGGTTGTAGTGACAGATGTGATTGGTGGGGTCTGATTTTCCATCATAGAGAGTGAATGATGGAGCTTTGAACTTTTTGGGCAGAACCGCCCTTGCGATCCCTCGCTTAAAGGGATCATGCCGGTCTTCCTCATCTGAACTGTTTCTTCTATGCTTATGCCTTATATGTGGACTCTCTTTAGAGGAACTGGAAGTTTCGGGTCGTCCCTTCTTCTTGGGCTCCGGGGATAATGAGTCGGAGTCGCTATCAGTATCTTGTTGTCGGGCTGGAGGTCGTTGACCACCTGCCCTCAGAGATCGTTCCAGATCTTGCTGTACAGCTTGTTTGGACTTCGCCACTTTTAAGGCCAAATCCTAACAGAGATGTTCGTTCTCAGCGATCATGTTCTCTAACCTCTGTTCGTTTTGATTTGCTTGTTCCATGATCGCTTGCATTGCCTTATGCTCTGAAGTCGAGGGTGAGGCGAAGTTCAAAGCCCGTCTTGCGGGGATAGTCTTTCTGTGTGGTTTCATTAGTGACTATTAGAGGGTCTTCCGTTACGCCCGCCATGGATGTATTTGAGTATTCCCACAGATGGCGCCAATTGTGGAAAAGTGGTTTGGAGATACTCTTCTAATCCTGGGGGACACTCGTGATCCTCAGCTAGTCACCTGAAAAGGAATGAACACTCTGGTCGGGGGTGCCGGAATTAGCACTCCAACGGGCAAGTCAGTCTCTACTCTCTGGATTACTTGTATTTTGAGTTAAGCATAATAGTTCTCACATACCTCTTTCTGGCTGATGTTCTTCTATTTATATCTTTTCTTTCTTGGCCCTCGGGATTGGGCCCACTTTCAATTCGCCATTCGGCTTCTTTTGTAGCAAACCGCTTTTCACTCGACCTCTTGCTTAACCAGATATTTAGCCGAATAGGATAGGATTTGAGCGTGTGAGACAGCGTCAAATGCTATATATTTCGACTCTCCAGGTTCAACTATTCAGCCTTTTTTACGACTCCCAATATTCAGCCCCCACATATTTGTCTGTCGCTGGAAATGGCCAACCATCTATGAAGGGGGACAGCCAGCCAATAAAACTTGGCCTACCGGCCACCTGTTGGCCAACGGGCCTCTAAGTGGTCTGGCTAGAAAAAAATTAGGTTTTGGTTCAAAGGGGTATAAGGTTTGGGCTCCGAAGTTGGAAAACCAAAGCCTTTTGCTAAAGAAAATGAACGATTGTACAACATACTAATTCATCATTAAGTGTTCACCATTAGGCACCCAAGTCTTAAAGGGCCGTCAAAAATGGGGTGTCTACACCAACGTAAAAGATTTTACGTGATGAACAATAAATAACTCCCATGAAAAAAGATAAGACAACCTAATGATATAAGGAAGAGAACAATTCCCAATGAAATTACGATCACCACTCTAGAATCTAGTTCAAAATCTAAGGTTAACTCTCAAGTTTTCAAGTTCCACATTAATATTTAGACCTACTCCATATGATACGAATAACAACACTCAAGTGGTGAGTCTTTCCTTTAACTCAATCACAAGGATTATCAAGGCCCACTCAACCCAAGCAGGCAACTCTGATTACGTACGGGTCCCCATTTAGCAGGATTAAACAAAATGGTCACGTGCACCTCTAACAAGCCACTAGAACCTATCGATTCCACAAAACTAAAGGTCAAAGGTAAAGGTCTCACTCACATAACCTACAATACTCTTGCCTCAAACAGACTCAACTTCCAAAGAATGACTCTCGTTTGTCTAACGACCTAGAACTTTAGAAAAATCATTCTCACATCACATTCACACCCCACGAAACAACTATCGGTCGCTCGACAACCAAAATTTTCAAACGATTACCTCACACTACTACACAAGTCCTCATTCCTTTTTCATGAGAAGAAAAGATTCTAATAAAAGTTCCATCCGCCAATCATGGCCTTCGACAAACATAACCCAATAAAACCATAATACCCCGAACTACATTCTTACAACACAGCTAGTATTCCATGCCCACACATTTATTCAATTGTGTTTTTGAAATACTTAAGAACCAAAAACAATAAAAATAATATTTCCTAAATTTTGAAATTAAAAGACATTATTCTTGGTAGAAAACTTCATATAAAATATATATATATATATATGTTTTAGACGCATACAAGTGATTTGTAAAGGTGAAAAGTTTGAAAAGGAAATTTATTTATTTATCTATTTACATTGAAATAGTTAAGGGTTATGCACATCATAGAACCCCATATGTCCCTTTTCATGACTATTTCTTCTTTACTCACAGGTTCATCCATGACGATAAATTCTCAATTTCAGCAAAAACAAGGTCATGATCAATGGGAGAACTCCGTTCTCAACTCTTTTCTCAAATGTATTTCAACCGGTGACTCTCAAATGTCACCCAACCAATAATCCCATCACTATAGTGATGCCACAATCCATTTACAATTATTCAAGCTATAACCACACAAAACAACCACTATAATAAGGTTAAATAAAACAAACAAATAGACTAAACATCACAAGTTTGGGAAGTCACATCCCATTTATGACCACTAGTACAATCCGTTAATTACTCATTATTTATCTTATGTTTGCATCATAATTTTCACAATTAACCCCATTTTTTGGATCACACACAATCAACTAGAAACTATTACCAAGCAATTTGCATGACTTGTCACTCCTTTGAGTGACACACACACACACACACCAAACAATCAATTCCCATTGACACACCTCATTTTTAGAATTCAGATAAGTTCTAAGGTGATTCCTTGTTGACCTCTTCTATTGCTACAACAATAATTAACACACTACCTAAGGAAACCTCCTACACTTGCATTATCTACCTATACTCGCACAACACACTAACATTCCTTAGAATCAAAACCATGATACTAACTCTAAATCTGTAGCACAATTCCACACCACACTGAGATCGTGATGTCCCACAAAATCAACCTGAATTCAATACCTTCTACAATGAACTTACTCAATGACAATTATTTACATCAATAATAAATAAATTAATCTCATATTACAAGAGAATCTCTCCAAATGAAATTCAATATACATCTTTTACCAAAATAATATTATGCCTCTATTACTAAATTCTAACAAAATCGTATTTTCAGTGCTTCAATCCAATCACTACTAAAGCTGCTCCACCCTTGAAAAATAATTTAACTCAAAAAGTCTTTCACCACAACTTTTCAAAATGAAAATAAAATATAATTGTCACAACTGCTCAAGTCACAAAACAACGACACCAACTACCATATCAAACCCACCACAAAAGTTTACACAACTCAAGACACAAGGTTATACCCACAAATGTTCATAGTGGTAGTTAATTTGAAATCTCCTTTGAAGTCTCTAATCAGTTCATTTATACTCAAACTCTAAAGATACTACCACAAGCTATAAGGCCACTTATTCACTCTAAGAGATTTTCTTTATCAACAACAATCATTCCAAAAAAATCTCCAACCACATAACAAAAGTACTTTGTACCAATTTATTTCCTGATGAGGAGTTCGTCGAATAACTTCTTATAAGATGATACCATCACAAAACACCATGGAATAAAATTAAAATAAGGAATCACCTTCTATTAAGAAAAACTAAATACCTTTAATTAGGAAAACCACTTACCACTCAAGGCCAAATATAACCAAATTAAACCCAGTAATAATATTAGATCAACATAGCAACAACACAAATTCTCACAACTCTTATAGAAAAATGAAGGATCAATATAAGGGGTTCACAACTCTCACACCAAGGATACAAAACAATTTATAGCTAAAGGACAAGGAATACAAAATAAATCTCCATTTTAGTTCTCTGAACCTCACCATCACAACACACATCAAATTTAACCCAACACAATCATGTGTACTCCCAGTTTACATAAATTTTTTGACATATAGCTAAGGGTAACTACGAAAATTAACATTAATCTCTCACAGTGGATCAAGCATAAATTCCTACAAAAATACTCAAATCATAGTCATATTAACCATCTCAAGCACCTAGTCATAATCTCCGTAAAATCACAACATCCTCACAAGATCATTTCAAAAATTTCTCTAAAGACATTTGTTTGCTAATACAATTCCCCATACACCAATCACATCATATCCCCAAACATTCGTATATTGCACTTAAGTACATCAACACGTAACTCTGAGAAAATTGACTTCACCAAACTTGAAAGCATTCAAAACTTAGCTATACATCCCAAAATGTCTACTCACAATTCATCATTTTCACTACTAAAAATTCCACCAAATGGCACAATCCCATTCAAATTTAATCTCATCCCAATCTATTTCAAAATTCTTTAACTAATTCGTTCACTTATGATTTACAACAAAATTCTAAATAAAACGAACTCTCTAAGAAACACATCCCTTACTACACTGTACAATTTCTAACATGCCAAGACCACGTTCATTTCCCAAATATGTACCAAAGTAATTAGCGTAAGGCCCAGCATTAACCTCACAAGTAATCAATTAAGCAAATGAATCAACCTGACTATGAGCAACTTCGGCCATTCCAAGAAAATTTACACTTCAAAAAATTTCCCTTTTTTTTTGTCAACACTCTTACAATTTCTTTCATATTAAGACCATGCATATTTCTAAATACATATCAAGATAATTGGCCTAAGACCCACACAATCCTCATAAATAGTCAATCAAACAATTGGACCAATCCAACCACAATTAACTTAGTCCATCCCAAAGAAATTTAGAACTAGCTTTACTTATTTTGACATCATCACTCTAGGGGATTTTACTTTAAGTCACTCCACTTATCATTAAAGCCTCAACAATGTACTACTTACTACAACTCATCTAATTTCTAACCTGTTTTTCCTGTAAAACCCTTTATATAGCTCATTTCCACAACTTGATATAAGACTTCAGAAAGAGTCACTCCTCATACTGACAAACCATTTACTAGGCATCATAGTCTTTACCATTTGAAGATTACACTTGCATCCATAATTCTACCAAATCATTTAGCTTATGATTCAACACCAATTCTAAAACCTCTTGACCCATCTGTCCATCCCCATTAGTCTATCCTACCATTTTTCCTAGACAGAAACATTTTCAAGGTAGAGACAAGATTAACTCACACACAAGTTCCCATACATCGCACGCGAGTTAAACATACACCTATACATGTATCTATTCCACATAAGGCAAACCAAGTAAGTACATAGTCACATAAAGCACATACGGATCACTCTTATAAGATGTTAACTTGTCCCTCGGTGCCCAAAGACTTCCCAAGTGGCAAAAACATTGATCAGGTGCCTTTCCAAAAAGATTTCGATGAATGTATTCGGCGCAAGTTATATCCTAGAAGCTTAACCCCATAAAGCATGCAAAGCACATAAGCGCCCTATCCTAGCCTAGTAAACCTATTGTGACCAATGTCACTTCCCACAAGCCCAAGGTATTCATACCTAACTAGCTCTGATACCACTCTGTAACGCCCCCAAATTAATTAACTTAATACGCTTCTCATAACTTGATAAATCCAAAATCTCTCAAAGCCAAACAAAAACGTTAATCTCAAAAGTCCTCTTTTTATTTGAACTACACATCAAATATTACAATTTTCATATTCTTTGTCATAATAATAACATTTTCATGATTCAAGAAACTAGAGAACAAAAATAATAATGACTTAATCGCGTACAAACATCAAGGCAAGGCTTTGTTATAACAAAATGGACACGCGGTCCCAAACATATATGCCTGAAGCTTCCACGTAATACATCCATGAGCCTTCGTGCTCCAACAAAACAAAGAAGTCATCATCCTTCTCGTAGGGGTGATTGCACATCATCAGTTCCTAAAATTGTTAGATAGGAATAAGCTAGATGCCTAGTAAAAGTACTTTTAACAAAGTATCTAATTATTTGAAAATCCATGTGGCATCATCATAACCAAAACGTTTTCCTGTTCAACTCATGTTAGGAGTTTAAGCAACAAAACTTAGATATTATAATTTCCATGAAAATCACATTTCAACACCGGGAGGTAAATACACCATGAAATCCCTAAAGAGAGTCCCAAATCACATACACAAGTGACTTTCATTTAAAACCACCTCCACATTTACCGATTATTATACGGTAGGACGTGGGCACCCAAAATCATCTATTTTCCCACTTTTACCAATTACAACAAGGCTGGACCAGTGGACACCCAAAAACAATTTCCTACATTCGTCCAACAATAAGCTCAGACAGGGCAATTAGGCACCTTGACTTCCCGTGTAGGTACCAACATAATACATAACTCAAACCAAACCAAACCCAACTCTCTACTCGGACTCCCATGCTATTTAGCAGTCCCTTAAACAACCTTTCTAAGATTTCCACAAATTCCAATAATTTATACACCCATAAGAACGAAGGTAATATCACCATTCAAATAGTTAAACTATCATGGATGCATAACCTTCGTATTTCCTATGAAAAATCTTAAAAGCTTTCAATTTCATGAGCCTCAAGTCAAAATATATCTCATTCTCATAATTCAATCATAAATTTAAAGAATTGAAGGTTAATTCCATTTAAGCCTATCATGGTTCAATTTTAAAAAATTAGGGTTTTCATTAAATTTGGGGCTTTTGCTCTTCCATTATGTAAAATGCTATTTTTCAACTAAAGTCTTCATAATCCACAAACATTAATATAATTTTTGCGACAATATAGGAGAAATTCCATTTTTGAAATCAAAACCCAATTTTGTAACCCCAAACATCAATCATAAAACCAATGTCATAATAGTACCAATAAACATCCTCAAAGTAAAAATACAAAGTTAAAAGTAATCCTACCTCTAAGATGAGAGTAGAGATGCTAGATCAAGACGATTCTTTCGAAATTCCAAAATTCAATCAGTTAAAATGTTGATCTTCACTCGTTCTTCATCTTTATTGCAAGATCCATGGAGGATTGCTGGTGAAAAATGGATGAAATCAAGGTTTTGAGGGCTTGGGTTTCAGGTATGGAGCAGAGGGAGAGCAGAGAAGAAGAAAGAATAAAGATTTTTGGCCAAAGACTCATTTTAGAGTGCCTGATATTGACTAGATCAGTCGAGCGATCAAACTTGGGCTCGAGCAGTGAAAAAGAGCTCCTAGAATCTTTGAAATTCGCACAGATTGCTCGAGCGACGAAATGTTCACTCGAGCGAACCTGCTTCCAACATAGATACTAAAATTTCAAATGGGCATAACTCTCTTGTTTAGACTCTGTTTTAGGTCATTCTTGTGTCCAAATTGAAGCCCCGGAAATAAGATTTCCAATGGTTCTAGCTTCACATTCAAATTCAAAGTGTGGAAAGAGAAAAGGGAAAAAGAGTGAAGACTACTCATGGGACAATTATCCAAATCAGTGTTTTTGGTCCAATCTTACTTTACCATCATGATACCACTTCAATCAATATTCAAAAATAAACCAAAGAGACCCCAAGTACAATAAATAGAGTGTCAAAAGCAAACCCCGTTAGTCCAATAAGTACAGGTGTTACACCACCTTACTTCAGCCCAATGATCTTCATCATGACCAATCAAACTAGCAATTGATTTGAATCCACAATGTCCACAAAGACTTACATCCCTCACATGCTAAATGTATTGCCTTATACACTGTAGGAATACATCAGTGTATGAAGAATGTTGTACTTGCTGGTTTGGTACACCTACATAAAAAATGTTATCAATTATATTCAACCAATCAAATCATGTTGAACTTAGATTGTATTACTATACCACAAATTGAGATACCTTTTTTTTTTTTTTTTTTTTTTTTGATGCATTGGCAAATTCTTGTGTACCTTTATGTGAATGTGATTGTGTGGAGCCACTACCATGATTGGATTTAGCCAACTAAAAGCACATGGGTTATATTGAATGTATCATCAATCTTCCGATGACCACGAGATCTTGGATTAAGCTTTAACCCTGGTTTAGTGAGGAATGTGCTATCCAGCCAGACTCACAATCTCTCTAAATTTTTACAAAATCTCAAGTCTCACACTAGTTTCACTGTAAAAAAAAAAAACTTCTTAATAACCAACTCCACTTCTAGAATACAAGTTAACTCCAATTTATCTTTGTTATGCAATTTAATAGTATGAAGTGTCCTCCTATGTGCATGTACTGTGTCAAGTGGAATATGAAGTAATTGTCTGATGTAATAAGCAATCTCATGTTCACAAGGCAAACCACGGGTATGCTGAATGATACAACCACATGCTGAAGAATCAATTCCAATGGTTTTTGCTTGCTTCTTCTCTACTAATATGTGTTCCAAAGCACATATAGATACATTACCCCGAAGCTGAACAAATTCAAAGGAGTAAAACTGTTTTGGACAACCGTCAAACTATTTTAGAATGAAGCCGTAATGGCAGTGTGTTTCAACTCAAGAAAATTATGTATCATACTCCAAGAAGTTTCAAAACTCCCTTGACTAGATCCAATTTGTTTCATCAGTGATGAATGTGCACTCTCAGTCCTAATCAAATGAAAGTCTTAAAGATCATCAAGTTTATATACAAATAAGTACAAATTGAGTTTATGTAATTGCTAAATTATTTACCTATTCATTATAGCATTCCCGCAGTGCATGCATGAATTTGTCCACAATGCAACAAAATTTTCCTTGTGTTGCTTCAACCATGTTTGAGTAACATAATCAAGTGCCTCTGAATATGCACTAAACTCTTTGTACAATGTGATAAGGTGTTCATGGTATTCATCTTTAGACAAAGAGAAAATCAACAAATTCCATTAAGAGTTAAACTTTTCTTACATGCCTTTACTCTCAAACATCTTATTGCACTTAGCCAACACATTCTTATTTGTATGTCATCAACAAAACAAGTGTTTGCAACTAGGAAATACCACATCAATGGCATTTATCAATGCAAGCTCTCTATATGTGACAATAACCTTCAGAAAAATATTCTCATCCATGAGACCACATAATATATTCAACGCCCATGCATAGTTATCGATGCGCTCGAACTATAGATATGTCGAAGCTATTAAAAATGTCATATCTATGGAAGTCGCACCTATAACCTCAAGTAAAGGAAGACCATACCTGTTGGGCTTATATGTGTAGTCCATAATCAAGGTATGTGGAAATGTACGAAACAAGTCCAAACTAAATGGATGAACCCAAAGGGGGTCAGTGACAACCATGGTATTCCGTTCACATCTATGCCATTCAATGGTAATCCTAACTCACATGTGGTAAATTCACTAGTGTAGTATAACACGCATTCAATGTAATGACCCCAAAGTGCGTATAGGAAGTAATCCTTATTTAATTAGGGGTTAATGTGTTTGCTATTGGAATTGAAGAACGATCCGTTGGGTTATGCCTTTGAAACTGGAATTTGTGACCTTTACCAAACAATCTGGAACTTTTCCCTCCGCTCGAGCGGAGCAGTAAGCGCTCGAGCGTACTTTTGGGGTTTCCAGCAAATTGTGTAGACGGCCTGAGATTCTGGGAGTTGTGATTTTCCGCTCGAGCAGGGGAGTTGACGCTCGAGCGGACGTCTTTGTTGGTCTTCGCGCTCGAGCGGGTCTCCAAGTTAAGTTGTATTTATGAGGCACAGGGGTTCGTTTTTGGACATTTTTATTAGTGTTTTGGAACTTTCTATTTTATTTTAGAGTATTGGTTGAGGTGGTAACATGATGGTAAAGTAAGATTGGACCAAAAGCTTGAATTAGAATGATTTGTCTGCGACCAGTCGTCACTCTTTTGTCCTTTTCTTTTTCCACACTTTGAATTTGGATGTGAGGTTGGAACCATTGGAAACTTATTTCTGGGGCTTCAATTTGGACACAAGAATGACCTAAAACGGAGTTCGGATGGGAGAGTTACATCTGTTTGAAGTTTTGGAATCTGTGCTGAGAGCAGGTCCGCTCGAGCGGGAATAGGGACGCTCGAGTGGGATTTTCGGGACAGCAGCTTTAAAAATGGGATTTTGGATCATTTCTTATATTTTCTTCTTCCCTCTCCCTTCCTTCTTGCCTAAGTCCGAAACCCTAACCCTCAAACCTTTGATTTCATCCATTTTTACCAACAATCCATCATGGGTCGTGCATCAAGGGTGAAGAAGAAGTGAAGATCAACTTTTCCAACCAATTAGATTTTGGGATTTCGAGAGGATGCATTCAACCTAGCTTCTTTGCTTCTAATTTCGAGGTAGGGGGTTCTCTTAGCCTTGAATGTTTATGATTCAAAGTGATTTTGTTGGTACTTTGGGATTTTGTTGACATTTTAGAATTTTGAGTTGATTATGGGTTAGGGACACTTATGGCTTAATGTTTATGCACAATTGGGGCTCCCACTCTACTTCTCAAAGGATGTTGAATGCTTTTAGCATATTGGCATATAGTAATTATTGATTTGGCGATTTCACTAAGAAAAGAGGAAAATCCCCAATTTTCTTGGAAACCCTAGGTTGATTAATGATGATAACCAATGAATTGGCTCAAGTTGAAAGTAGAGTAATGAAATTGAAGTATTGAATTATGTGTGTTGAAGTTGAATTAGAATTTGGGAATGTTTGAAAATTGTGTTTGGAATTGCGAATGAATTTGTTATAAATGGTGGAATTCATGCTATCATGTAAAGGAAAAATTAGGGAAATAATCTATTAAGGATATAGATGATATGAACTTGGTTTTAGAAGGTTGAAATAGGATTCAAGGATTTATTGTGAATTATGTGAAGTTACAAATGGTATTGATGAACCAAGTGATGCTGACTTTGTTGGACAATGTTGTATTGAATAATATTGGAAATTGAATGACGTTGTACTATGATGAATTGTGTAGGGTCAGCTACAGGGGTGGACCAAGCATCTGAACACTGTGAGTAATAGTACTGTAACCGTACGTTTACTTACCGTTAATAATTCTTATTGTTAATGCACTGTTCTTTGTAAGCATTTATGTTGTTAGGGATCGGTGAGAACTTTGAAAGATGATGTGTACCTCGGTATGACTCTGAAACTACTGTTCATTCCGGTTAAGGTTAATAGTTAGCATTAATGTGTAATAATCTGTAACTTACCTATGACTCTGCACAAGAATTATTAATACCATGCGACTGGTTAACCTTTGAGGAATTATGAATATAAACCCCGCTTAATGGGGATATGATATTTTCAACGTCCTATCCTGGACTCCTACAGCCTTATTTAGTTCGATACATGTTTTATGACATAGACATCGGCCTAGAATGGATTAACGAAATAAAAATCGAACAAAACCATGGGTTGCCTTAAACGTCAAAGAATTGAATATCAATAACATTGTTATATGACTCACATTACACTGTGAATTGTTTTATCCCCATGAATAGTACTGTAACGACACATGTGTTTGGGTAAATAATTATTATTAATGCTTTGTTATACGTATGACGTCTATGGCACCATGTAATGACTCATAAAGGGAAATTTATGTGCACCATTGTGAACGGTATTCGTATGAACCTAGCATTATTCTATTCTGTTTATCCACTTCGTTTATGCCATGACATGATATGAATTGTTCAGTCTTCAAGAACTATTGATTTCTAGTACGGAACTAAGTGCTGTACGGAACTAAGTGCTGCAATGCGAGTCACCTCTAGAATCCGTACGAGCCACTCCTTGAGTCCATACCTATGTGAACTGGGCTTAAAGCTGATGTGAAAGATGTGAGGCCTATGGCCGTTCTATGCAAGATATAATTTGTGAAGTTATGAAGGATACAATTTGTGAAATTATGAAAGATATAATTTGTGACGTTATGAAGGATACAATTTGTGAAATTATGAAAGATATAATTTGTGAAGATATGAAAGATACAACTTGTGAACTTATGAGGCCGAGGGCCACTTTGTGAATTTGTGAACCTAGGTGGCCGAGGGCCAACTTGTGATTTCTGAAATTATGAGGCCAAGGGCCAACTTGTGAAATATGAATCTGTAACTTGTGAAACTATGAATCTCAAAGGCCGAGGGCCAATTTGTGAAGTTGTGCATCTAAGTTAAGCCAAGGGCTAATTTGTGAATATGTGAACCCAACAGGCCAAGGGCCAATCTGTGAAGCTATGAATTGATAGGACTGTTCTGAAATGTGTACAGAATCAGACTAACCACAGGATTTTTGCATGTACTTATGTAATTAGATGAATGCGTATATTGTAAGTAAGTTAAGTTAATCTTTAAGTTGTTTATATACTATTATTCACTGAGTTTTACTATCTCTGTTTTGTCTATTTTTGTAGGTAATCAACTGGGAAGCTAGTCCTGACTTAAGGGACTTGTCTGCTCTTGTCAACCTCAGTGTGTCCAGGCACTTAGGATGGAGCCCACGCATCTAGTAAAGCTTTAACTAGGTTTTTGGTTTGTGCTTTGATGAGTTACCTATGGTTGGATGTAAATGATCCTTTCCCTCTTTTGTACTTTTGTCTGAATGAGAATCACTGTAACTAAGCCCGAATATATGCTTCATGTGTATTATATATTTAATGTAATGATTGCGGTCCTGGCATAGTAGTAGTAGCTCAATGGATGTTATATTTAAGTTATTTTTTTTAAATTGCTAATGCTTCCATTCGGGCCCCACTTATTATAGATCAGGTTAAATGTCCGTCTTCGAATAGGTCATGCCCAAATCTTTTAGGGGCGGGATTGGGGTGTGACATTCAATATGCTCCACATTCTCCAAAATGGAATTCTATATGAAAACAACAAAGGAACAAAGTCATATTGTTTGGACATACAGAGTTAAACAAATGGGGGAAAAGAAATCATATTTCACTCATTGTTCAGACATACAGGGTTAAACAAAAGGAGGGGGGGAAAGAGAGTCATATTTTACTCATATTGTTCAAACATACAGAGAGAAGGTTCTTAAAGAATGTAATCACTCAGTTTTTTAGTACATCCGTATGGAACTAAAATGTACCAAGATCTAAAAAGGCAATATTGGTGGAGTGGGATGAAAAATGACATGGCTAAATTCATAGCTAGATGTCTTACATGTCAACAAGTAAAGGCAGAATACCAGAGACCGGAAGGGATGCTTCAACCTCTACCTATAGCGGAATAGATATTGGAACACATAACAATGGACTTTGTGACGAGGTTACCTAGGTCTCCCAAGGGACATGACTTCGTATGGATTATTATGGATCGATTAACAAACACTGCTCATTTATTGCCATAAGGTCACTGATACACTAGAGACATTGAGTCGACTCCACATTCAAGAGATAGTTTGATTACACTGGGTTCCAGTGTCTATAATGTCGAATCATGACCCGCGTTTCACCTCTCAATTTAGGGGAAGTCTCCAAAAAGCATTGGATACTAAGTTATGCTTTAGCACTACTTTCCAGCTATAGTCAAACAGTCAATCGGAATGCACTATTCAGACACTAGAGGATATGCTAAGGGCTTAGGTGATGGATTTCACAAGAAGTTGGGAATGACATATATAATAGTTTCCCAGCTAGTATTGGTATGGCCCCATTCGAAGCACTGTATGGTGACCTTGCAGATCCCCTATTTGCTGGACTGGAGTGGGAGAAAGTAGTATTGTGGGCCCTGATGTTGTCTACGAGACAACAGAAAAAGTGAAGCTTATTTGTCAAAGACTAAAGGCTGCTCAAGACTGTCAGAAAAGTCACATAGATAGACGAAGAAAGCCTCTAACATTTGCAGTAGGTGATCATGTTTTCTTAAAAGTGAAACCATGTCGAGGAAAGATACGCTTTGGGAAGAAAAGGAAATTGGCACCCCGATACATTGGACCTTTTGAAGTACTACAGAGAGTTGGAGAAGTTGTTTACAGATTAGCCTTACCCCTATAGCTGTTTGGGTTACACAATGTCTTTCATGTATGTATGCTACGGAAATACCTGGTACAGCCGTCTCATGTTATAAATTGGGAAGAAATTAGACTTGATGAGGACATCACTTTCGAGGAATGACCAATAGCAATTCAGGACAGACGAGAAAAGAATTGAAGGAGAAAAACAATTCAATTAGTCAGGGTATTTTGGTATCATCAAGGAATCAAGGAGTCCATTTGGAAGAGCGAGGACGCGATGCAAGCATGTTATCCGCAACTTTTCGAAATGTAATATAACAGGAATTTTGGGGACAAAATTTGTTAAGGTGGATAGATTGTGAAACCCTGTATTTTTTTAAATGATAAATAAAAGTGGCTTTGGTATTTTGATTTTATTAGATAGTATTTTAGTGGTGAAATATTTTAGGTAAAAACCAATTGCTCTCTCTAGTAATGTTGTATTTTTCACTATCCTTATTCTTTTAAATAATAATAATAAATAAAACCAATGGTGGAAGACACCAACTCACCCCGCCATCATTAAAACCAACACCACCATATGTCATCAACTTATCTCCACCACCACCCATAATATTTCCTTCCTTTCCAACTCATCAATCATACTTACCCTTTCATATTGCACTTCTTTTGATGCCAACCCAAAATCATCCATGTTATTCTTTCACCTCCATCATAATTACCACCGTCACCCATGATATTCCTTTCATTTTCAACACATCAATCATAACTACCCCTTTCATCTTGCATTTCTTTTGATGACAACCCACCATCACCCATGTTATTCCTTTCCTTTCCAACAGATCAATCATAATTACCAACCATCTCCCATATTATTTCCTTCATTTCCAACACATCAATCATGATTACCCTCTTCATCTTCTTTTCCTATATACAATAGTCTAGTTGGAGAAAGAATTCCAATTATTCATTTCCTTCCACATTCTAATTATTTATTTTCACAAAATTTTGGAGTTGGAATTAGGGAAGAGTTAACTATTCTATCAAAGAAAGGAGTTTCCATCCTTAACAAGGTTTTTGCACAAGTTTAAAGTATGATTCTACAACTATCACCCTCCTTAGATATATGCTTAATTATGTTTATGATATATATGACGTATGTGAAATTAAATCTTATTACTTGGTATGATATTTCAAGTAAAGAAAAGAAGCTAAAACTAAATAGTGATTTCTAGCACGGTTTTGATCTTTAATTCATTTGTAATGACTTTAATAAATTCTAGAAATTTTCTATATAAAATTTGAAAATACAAGACCTTATTTGGCATGTCTTTTACGTCTCTGAATTTTTGGTAAAACCATCGGACACTATTTTACATCCGAAACAATTATTTTTTCAAACTACCGCAAACAACCCCACAGAGATAGCTATTTCAAATGAACGTCATTTTCTCTACAAAATTTTTTGTGCAAGACCACTTGGAAAGTTACGTTTTTGAGTTATCTTTCATTTGCCACTAATTTCATTGAAAACCGATAAGTATCGTTTGAGTAATTTTAGTTTTTCCAAAGCATGACAGATTCTATCCAATTTTATTAGAAAAATGTTTTCTCTATGTTAAAGCGATTTTCAGCTTTCAAGTTCTCCTAAAAAACTGTTTCTAACTTGAGTGTCTAGCAAACCATATAAATCTCACTTTTGTTTGATTTCATTTGAAGCCTATTTTCATTTTTCAAACTTGAACTTCCTGTTTTGAAGTTGCTGGAATACCCTATTTGAAAATACCAATTTTCTTCCAAAAATAAATTCTCTATCTTAAACTAATTTTTAGCCTTCAATCCCTATTAAAATCTTCTTAACCCATTTATCTAAATGTTGAATCCAAAATCAACTATTTTTTACACCATTTGGTATTTCTTTTGATTTTACAAACTTAAATCACCTGTGCTGAAAATAATTTCGAAGATTAGTAAGTGATGTGTGTTATTTTTGAACATCTCCATTTGTTCATTATTTGGTATATTGTTTATTAAGGATCTTTTTTATGTGGTTTAAAGTTATAAATGATATTGCTCACATGATGCATGGATATTAATATTTTGAAAGTTGAAATTTGGACTAACTGGGTGGTTAGATTGTTGCGCGGTGTGTGATCTTGTGATATATTCATGTGATATGTGTAGCTCGACTTTTCGCGCTCCTTTTGGAAGACAAATAAGCCCTACAGTATCAAACTCCCGCAGTTCTGAATATGATTCCACTAGTGCAATGTGAAATAGATAAACACCAAAGAGTCCAAATCTGACAAATCTTTTGGAAAATCGATTTTGAAGCAAAATGCCAAAAATAGATTGCTTTGCCAAATACAGAGTCGCCACCTAAATATTTTTGGAAAATTCAGAAAACCCATGACTCATGCCAATGGCCACGTGTCCTTCATCACCAAGATTGTCTCGGCTCTGGAACTTAGGTACGAGAGGGAAAGGTCATGAATTGAGCACCTCTGCTCACCCGATCAAAGATCAGCCTCTACTAATCATGATGTGAATCTTATTTACATTATATGCTCTTGTTCCAAGTTATTAGGCTAACTTACTATGTGATGCGCACACAAGGTATAGACTAATTTCCAAAATTTGAAGTACTTTGATTCATGTTTGTTTTGAAAATTGTTTTGAATATGTTCCACTTGAAAAAGTGATCGTATATATACATTACTCAAATTATTCTAATTTAAGCAATTAGCCTTCATCCACAGACATTCAAACAATTTATCACTTAAGCACTTAGCTTGCCGGCCACAAATGATAGCCTACTGGCCACAAAATCCTAGTTCCTCCAGCTGCAACAGAGAGCAAACAGAGCACAACTAAGGTATTCTCAAGTGTTGTTTGCACAACTTACCCCTTCTTATTATCAAACAACTCAAAAGAGTAGTAAGTTTGATTCACAAACCATCAATCGATGCAATTTCATTGCATGATGACCTATAAAGGGGTACAATTTCAATAAATGCAACATAAAAGACTCTCAAACCTCCTCCCTGTCATAGATTGATCAAAGGAAGTCGCTGACCTTGGAAGCTTGAACCATTTCATCACTAGCAAGTATGAAATGCCTCAAGTTTCTATGTGTTCAATTAACATCCGATTGAACACCAAATTAATTATTATCTTGCATCATTTTTAGTCCCAATTTTATTAATTCATTTTAATTACCAACCATTCTTTAATCAATTGAGTCCAAAAGTGAGATTTAAGTCCTCTAATAGAAAGAAGCACCAAACCAAGTGTTTGTTTTACGCATGAGAGAAGTGTCATGCCATTGGTAATGAACCCCCAAAGGGATTAAACTATTAAGCATAAGACCTCAATCTCAAGCTTAACCAAACAAGTGGCTTGAAACAACTTTCAAAGCAAAGCAAAAGCCAAGAAAGGAGGGAGGTTGCAGAGGTGATTAAATGTGATCACAAGTATGGAAAGCTTGAAATAAACACTATCAACTCAAATAGGTTGGTGGCTAAGGCTAAACCACATAACGATAATTACACTACAAGCATGCAATACAAAGCTCAAATGCAATAAACAACTAAAAATAATCCTAAAACAATTCTAAATCAGTCCCAAAACATGTTGGGATTAAGACCAAAATGGCTACAACAATAAGCTAAAACATGGAGCTATATAAGCTAGTAAGCAAGCACAATGAGGAGAGGCTACCCCCTCCATTGTTGAGACTTCAAAACAACATTTTAGCCACTGAAAAAGCTCTAAAAATCAGTAATTAAAAGCTCAAAAAAAGTGACAACAAAGTGGGAAACATAAGGGTAAAGGCCTTGGAAGCTAGGTAGAAGGAATGGTGAGCCACCCCTCCATCCTTATTGGCCTTAAACCAGAAGTTTCAGCCCAAAATTTCAGAGTATAAACTTCCAAAAAATAGCCCAAAAACAGTAGGCAAAATAGCAATTAAAGCAAAATAATAAACCAAGACTTATACCTCTTGAAGAAGAGAACACTTTCCACGCAACAAATCAACACTTATACACCCTCAAAAGCTCAAAGTAAGCCCAAAAGTGCCTCAACTCCAATACCACAAGATTTGGTCTAGAGTGTATAGGCAAAAGTTTAGAATTTTGCAAGGGAGAGAGAGAGAGAGAGAGAGAGAGAGAGAGAGAGAGAGAGAATTTTGCTCCAAAATGTTCAACCCTCAAAAATGGAAGGGGATGTCTTCTATATATAGAGAAACATCAAACTCCCTCAGAAATATCCATACATACACGTGTAAGTAGATGCAAGCATCAGTGGAAACAGCTGGCGCAGCTGGCATAAATAACTGCCAAAACACACTTGTGGCTGGCAGACCACTAATTTTGGCCGGCAGGCCACACAAGTGGTCGGTAGCCAAGATCAGTGGCCAGCAGCCAACTATTGTGGTCGACACATCCCAAGGTTTTTCAAGCTTGAAGAACTATAGTTGTGGTCCAAAACAAGGCAAGAGGTGTATAGGGTTTGAAGGCTCAAAGCTGTGGCATTCTGATTAGGACTTCCAGCACTTGACAAGCATATACACATTCATCATTGGGTGTGCAAGCGGTGGCGTCCAAGTTGTAAGGGCGGTCAAAAATGTGGTGTCTACAGTTACCCCTCTTTGGCAGAACTCGAAGTCATGAAATGACGTGAGTGAATGTCAAAACTCAAAGACGACCCATTTTGACAAAGCCGTAAGACATGGGCAAACAATCAAGAAAAAATAATTTGGTTGCCCCCGCAAGCTGTCTACATATCCCTTTGCAAGGAATCAAGCCAGCGTAGTTCTGGGGCAAGATGCAAATGATACACAATGCAACAAAATAATGTAAATGATATAACAAAATAATCAAACCACAAGTAATGAAAACCCACACAAATTCCATAAGGGGATGGAGATGCAAAATAAAACTATGTTTTATATAGAAAAGAACTGGGCACAGCCAAACGACACCTAACACAGGCTATGTGCCTACATCCTCAATACTGGCCTCAATGTTGCATGGATGCTTACACATAATAGAACCATGTTTCAACATGAAAGGGGTGCGAGCACATGCAAAACTATGTTTTTCGTAGAAAGAGAAAGTGTATAAGTAATTAGGTGGTATGATATAAGTAAGGAATGATCTGTTGGGGAAAAACAATGATCCTAAATCTTGAATGCAACAAAATAAAGTACGATACAATGGATGCAGTGAATAAGGGGCGCAAGTCGAACCACATCTTACCTAGAAAAGGCATGGACACAAAACAGACCACGTCTAACACAGAAAAGGTACCAACACCCTCAATACTGGCCTCAGCGCAGCATGGGTACTTACACATGACTGAACCATGTTTCAATGAGGGAAAGGTATGAGCACATGCCAGACTAAGCTTAACATGGAAAGGGTGCATGAGATAAAATGGTATGATGTAATGGATGGTGCAGTAGATATATGCAATAGATGCTATATGCAATGTGATAGAGGTAATATATGATGACAGATATGATGTAGTAGCTAGGAAATGGAAGTACTTTACAGGGGCAATTAGTGATGACTCACCTCGTGCTACTGGGGATCTTCCTCTTCTTCTTGGTTCATCTTCACGCGCTTCCAAACCACAGGTACTACTTTTCTTCCTGGCTATGTTTGCAACTTTCCCTATTCTCCAACAGGGTGGCAAACTAGATTGGTTCAGTATCTAGAATTAAGGCGCATACGAGCTACCTCAACCTATGGGGCTGCCATACAGATTTCAAGCCGAGGATACACCCCTGGGTATTTAAACCAGACTTTAGTCTCTGAAATTCCAAACCTTTGCATTCTAGGCATCGCCACTCAAACTCTAGTTTCCACCGTCTCAGTTGATCTCCTAGAAACTCACTACAAACATAGTTAGGTGGCTATACCAAACCGCTTGAAGTCATTCGAGCACGACAAACACCAAAAGAATTGCACCTTTAGAGGATTTAAGGTCTCCTAGACCCAATGAGTGCACAAGATAGTGCGAGTAAGAGTGAATGCACAAGACAGTGTGAACTCAAGGTGCACAAGATAGTGCAATACATGGTGTACAAGATAGTGCAATTCAAAGTGCACAAGATAGTGCGATATGGGGTGCACAAGATAGTGTGATTCAAAGTGCACAAAATATTGCGATTCAAAATACAAAAGATAGTGCGATACAAGGTGCACAAGATAGTGCGATACAGGGTGCACAAGATAGTGTGATATGGGTACACAAGATAGTGTGATACAAAGTGCACAAGATAGTACGATACAGGGTGCACAAAATAATGTGATACAAGGTGCACAAGATAGTGCGATATAAAGTGCACCAGATAGTGCAATACAAAGTGCACAAGATAGTGTGATAGAGATGCATACAATGATTGATTGTGCGATAGATGCACGAAGTGAGATTGTGCAATAGATGCCTGAAATGAGATTATTGTGCGATAGATGCACGATGTGGTATGTGTGATAAACAATGTAATGGATGTTGTTGAGGAAATGTAGTAACCCAACAAAGCAGCACTTTAGAAAGCACCTCATGGGGCGAGTGGCAAAGAACCGCTCTACTCTGACGGGGATCTCCTCCCTATGTTTTTCAAAATTCTTACCTTCCACTCATAGTTCAAAGGCCCTCAAATGCTGACAAGGGGTAACATCTGCATGTAGAAACCGCAGATGGTGCTTTGATCGCCATTCTGACTTGAAGCAAGCTTGAACTCGGGGTCAACGTACACTCATAGTCCAGAGAAATGGCGAGACCTGAGAAGGTGCACCTGAAATGCAATTTCGGAATTTGCTAAAGTTGAAACACACTAAGATACCCCAAATTTTCCCTCTTTTCTTTTGCTTTGCAGTCCAAAATCTATGTAGCTTCAGATAGGTCCTGGTTCGGTTACTCTCCCTCTTGACCTGGGTTGAACCCTGCAGTTTATGAAAGAAAGAATCCTATTGTGCACACATGTTGAGAATGGCACAGCACTCTGAGTACAAAACGATTTATTTCTTGAAATTGGAATTGAGAATGAGTTCTTAACCAAGTATTGAGCCTACGACTGACCACAGTCAAAACGACTCAAAACAAGACTCAAAACAAAAACAACAAATACAACACTTAGATGTTTGCTTTCCACCTGCAGAAAATCTCTCGGTTCATGGGGAGCCCACTACTTCTCCAGGTATTGTTTCCCACCCTTTTCTTATTTATGGCTCTCACATCACTTTGGCCTTCAATCTCTATTTCTCTGAAAAGCTCTTTCCTCACTTTTTCTCTTAGTGCACATCTCTCTATTCTTTAATCTCTCTTATTTTTTATCCCTCCCCTTGGTGGCTGATCGATAAGCAAGAAGTTGTGGGCTCTTGCCCTTGGTATTTTGCTAGATTCTTCTTCATTCGCTCACAACTAGTGAGCTTTCCCACAGAGGGGTTATGGTGCGATTGAATGTGTAGCAGATCTGCAACTGACATCGGTTGACAATGCTTTTGGCTTAACTTGACTGAGATGAGTTACAGCGTGTCCCATTGGTCAGGTAAACAATTGTTTGGTCTCACACATTGCATTTTCTACATCCCCATTCCGGTTCAAACGTCAATTTGAGTGTGATCAAACCCGTCTAGATGAGGGGGTCGAATATCCAACTCCATTTCCAGTTCGTGCTTCGCACTTAGCTTGATACCTCACTACTGAGAAAGCCTTTGGCCCCTGCTACTAGCTTTAGTTATGCTATTCCTGGTGAGTGCACTGACAACAGGGAAAAGACAGAAAACCTGACTCAACTATGCCCCTTAGTTCATCATTTTGACCATCTTTTGTTTTTGGCTTTCTACTAAAACAATTTTGACCAACATAAGAGTTAGATTAGCATACTTGTTCGACTTTCTGCTTTGAAATTGTATAAGTCAAGCTAGAAGCACTAAAAAGTTTCCCTTTTTAGGTCCAAGAAATGGTCCGAGTTTGGAAAATTTTGGAATATTTTTCGAGAAAATTAGTCAACTTCACTAAAAATCTACAAAATTGTTTGCAGATGGCCACTGCTCAACCAATGTGGAATTAACTCTTGAGATGCACAACCTCAGATCTGAACTTGATTTGTCTTGCAGCTGAATCTTCTAACGGAATAGGACAACCAATTTTAAATGAAGATGAGTCAATTGGACATGGATAAGATAGCCAATTTAAGTAAGGATAAGCCAATCAATTTGGATGAGACAAGCAGGCTGAAAATGGTTAGGGTCGAACTTCAAGAAGAAGTTTCCCATGTATTCCAAAGATGGGAATCAAGTCGTACGTAGTTCTGGGTTCAGGTGCACTTATGTATTAACTCTCTCCTTTTGCACTCTAACTTTTGCCAAAGCCACCCTTTCGGGTTCTCAACCTTGCGAGCTATTTTTCTTTTCTTTTCATTTTTCACTATTTTTCTCTTTTCTCTTTTTCTTTTCTTTTTTCTTTGTTTCCATTTTTTTCATTTTTGTTCTTTTTCTCTTTTTCTTGCTCTAATTTTTGCCTAAGTTGCCCTTCCGGGTTTTCGGCTCAAGGAGCCTCTCAAGGATAGAAAAGTTAACTTGTCCATATTGATTGGCCATAGGATCTCTAAGCCATCTGAATCCACGAGAATGACTGTTATTCTTGACTAAATAGTCTTGATGATGTAAGAGCCTAACCAATTGGGTTTGAAT
The DNA here is from genome assembly GCA_025200525.1 of Camellia lanceoleosa. NCBI lineage: Eukaryota > Viridiplantae > Streptophyta > Magnoliopsida > Ericales > Theaceae > Camellia > Camellia lanceoleosa. The sequence continues at coordinate 148,281,629 of CM045759.1, forward strand.
TTGCCCCTAGTGTCACGGATAGGAACTTGATTGTCCTTCAGCAATAAATTTTCTTCTTTCCATTTATAGGATCTGACTTTCTTGCTGGTCTCCATTAGCTTGAGAACTGACTCATCTTTTGAATCTTTGAGCACATCTGACCTTTTTGCCCCTAGTTCAAGGGCTACTTTTCATCCAGCTTTGCAAGCTTTCTTTGATGACGTCTGAACTTCTTGCCCCTAGTTCAAGAGTTGCTTCCAATCCGACCATGCAAACCTCATATTTTGGTTGATCGTTAAACATTCTAAAAGATTCAAAGTTTGAAAGCAAAGGGGTCGAGTCTTGAGGCCGAGAGTGATCCTATGCTGTACAATCTCAAGATTAATTCCAGGTATATCTTCGTAGGACTACGCAAAACATATTTTGAAATCTTTTAATAAAGCGACTAGTCGCTCATGCTCTTCTGAAGACAATGTAGAACCAATCTGGATCAAGCCAAAATCCTTCTCAATACTCATATTAATAGACATGATTTCATTCATTAAGGGCTTTAGCACACCTCTCTTCCTCTCAGTCGATCAAATTTTACAAATCCTGAGGAATTCCTTCCTCTTTGTTTTCATCACAGTGTTAGAAAAGTTTTTCAAAACTTTGGTCAACGCAATGATTTAAAGGCACAGTAGAAGTAGGTGAAAATAACTATAATTCATTCAGATCTGCTCGCTCAACTGGCTCCATGATAGAAACAGACTCAAAAGAAAGAGTGAAAAGACAAATAAAAATAAACAGGGAAGTGATGTCTGAGTTAACACCCCGAAATCACCTAACCCTAACACAACAAGACTGACTCAATACCCAATTTCGAAAGTACAATAAACAACATTTTGAAAGTGCTAAAATGGTGTGTGCCATCCACCACATGTGGAGTAAAATGGGTGCCATCAGCAGGTGGTTCCTCTCTAATCACATAGTCACATTATCCCTCCAAGTTCATTGATCCAGTGCCGATAGAATTTATAGGACTCAATGGAGTGATGACCTTATTGTCAATCAGGTCTTGAACTGCATGGCGAAGACGAAAGCAACCGTCAGTGTCATGGCTGGTTTGTTGATGGAAGGCACAGTACTTGGCAGCATTATACCTAGATGAAAAGGGATTGGAAAGAGGCCGAGGGTCAAGGGGTTGGAGATAGCCTTGTCCTACGAGAATTTGGAGAGCTTTGGATAAGGTCATGAAAAGGGGATTATAGGTGCGGTTACCAGTCCTGCAAGGATTGGCGGGTGTTGATTGGGTTTGATGATCTCTTACAAGTGTAGGATTGGAGCTGAAATAGGTGTTTCTAGTACGACATCTCTTTTCCTAGCTTGCCTCTTGATTCATAATGATCCCAACCTGAGCAACAAAAAGTGTTATCCACAGTTTTTGCAAAAACTACAAGCACTTGTTGTTTGTTCAGCCCTTTGACCTTCAAAGCCTCAATAGCCCACTGAAGATGTTCATAGGGATCAATACTTGCCCCGGCCTTGTTCTTGCCACTTGCCTCCACTTTGCCAAGGGATTGGGGCGCTGCATCGAGGTGAGGCCCAGTTGTTATTGACATGCCACCATCCAGACCTGAGATAACTTTAGGTTGGCCCTTTTCAAATACAGATCGCCCCAAGATTGAGGAGCCTTTTGGTGTGAAATTTTTATCCTGTGATGTGGTTGATGATGGAGCCAAAATCCCAAAGGCTAAATCTGCCACAGTTCTCTACAAATCTTCAATCATGCTCATTAGCTCAGAAGTAGTGGGTTCGTGGGAATGGGGTTCAAGTGCATCCATCATGCACAAGTCTCTGCTTTTTAGAATGAACACCTCAGGCTTAGGTAAATGGGTTGGGGTGATGTATATGCTAGGGTTGTAGGTGGACGGCAGTGTATGGATTAGGTTGAGATGTTGAGGTAATGGGTTAGGAGTGGCCTAAGGTCCTTTTGGTGAAGCTATGATCTCTTCGTCAATAAGATCCTGAATCTTATGACGGAGGCGGATGCAACGATTTGCATCATGACCCAGTTGTTGATAATAAGCACAGTACTTAGCGGGGTCATGTCTTGATGGAAGAAGATTTGGAAGGAGTCGGGGTTCTAGGAGCTCTAGGTATCCTTTTTCTAGCAGCATTTTCAAGGCTTAAGAGAGACTCATGTAAAGAGGATGGAAATTTCAGGCTTGGGGCCGAGTTGAAGTGGTTGGTTTTTGGCTATTGATAGGAGTGGTGACAGTGTTTACTTCTGAGCATTTCACAGTTGTGCTACCACTGGTAGTAGCATTGGAACTACGAACAACATTCTTCTTCAAAGGCTAATTATCTTCCACAGTGATCCATTGTTTGATGGCATCCTCGATTTGAACCCCAATTTCATAGAGGTCTTTAAAGTTGAATATCATTTTCTGCAATATCTCAGCTTACCTATCCATATCTTGCTGCAGCAAACCTACTGATTGCCGAAGCCTGATCAGTAAATCCTCTAGATTTGTCAGAGGCTGAGCCATGATAGGTGTAGATGGTCGTGCTTTGAACAAAGGTGATCTAGCTGGTAAATTCCAGAACAGTGGAACCGGTGAGCCCTGTCTGACCCTTTTTTGCCTTGCCACCGGCGAAGAAAACACTAGTTGCCCTTGAACTAAATTTTCGTCCAGACAAAGTCTATCGACACAAGTCCAAAGTACTTGGGGGATACCAAAGCCTTCTGAAACTATGGTTCTAGGACTACCTAGCAAAAGAGAAAACATATGGCACCTCAGCCCAATTTGACTAGAACATATACGATCACAGCTAAATGAATGTACACCCTACTGATTTCTGCCCCACAAACTTACACCAACTGTAGCACTGATATGAAGCACCCCTGTACAGTTTCACTACAAAGCACATACCAGGTAAAGAGAGACAAAACACCCATATAAGGGAGGTAGGGTTTCCCTGTCCTAGCTTTGGCATGATCTAAGGTTTCACTACTTCAATCAAGTGGTTTTACACAATCCTGCATTCAGGTAAGCATCTTGTCCTAGTTTGGAACAGTCACTATAGCTTTGCTATATGAAGCTAGGCCAAGTGGTCAAAAGGAAACCTCAGCAAGACTACCTAATATACCTCTCACATCTAACACACCTAACATCGAGAAATGAAAGAAGGATCAAGTGGTACAACGGTAGTCCAGATCCAAGGGTTGTGTTCCCAACATGGCAGAGCCCACGACCTTTCAGCCTTTTGACAAGCTTTTGGGCAAGCCTCCGGCAAATCGTCCAGGAATAGCATATGGCAAACACAGTGACTTAAAGAACCAACGCAAATACAATGCACAGAACATAAGTGTAGACAAAATTTCACATCATGAAGTTTGAGTTAAGTTCTCTAAATCCCCAGCAGAGTCGCCCTCGACTTTTCGCGCTCCTTCGGAAGACAAATAAGCCTTACAGTATCGGACTCTCGTTGTTCTAAATCTAATAAACACCAAAGAGTCCAAAGAATTTGATAAACACTAAAGAATATGATAAACAACAAAGAGTCCAAATGCAATGTGAAATAGATAAACACCAAAGAGTCCAAATCTGGAAAATCTTTTGGAAAATCGATTTTGAATCAAAATGCCAAAAATGGACTGTTTTGCCAAATACAAAGTCGCCACCTAAATATTTTTTAGAAATTTAGGAAACCCATGACTCATGCCAAGGGCCACGTATCCATCATCACCAAGATTGTCTCGGCTCGGGAACTTGGGTACAAGCGGTGAAGGTCATGAATTGAGCATCCCCGCTTGCCCGATCGAAGATCGGCCTCTACTAATCATGATATGAATCTTATTTACATTATATGCTGTTGTTCCGAGTTATTAGGCTAACTTACTATATGATGTGCACACAAGGTATAAACTAATTTGCAAAAATTGGAACACTTTGATTCATGTTTGTTTTGAAAATTATTTCGAATATATACCACTTAAAAAAGTGATCGCATATATACATTAATCAAATTATTCCAATTTAAGCAATTAGCCTTCATCCACAGGCATTTTAACAGTTTATTACTTAAGCACTTAGCATCATGGTGAACATGCTTTAATATAGCAACACTAACACACAAATGCAATATGCTAAAACAAAGAAAAGCTCACCTAGTACTCCAAGCCAAAAAAGATGACAAAGTTAGAATAACGCATGATCCTAACTATGTGATATGACTAATGCAACACATGTAATATGCAATTTACTAGGCTTGGCTACTAATATGGCATATGAATCGATTTGATAGCATGCGGTCTAAGCACGTATTCAAAGAATGTTAAACTACAACATAAGTTAGAATGATACGCCAAGCCCAATGCATGCAAGACAATGGATGCAAGGCATGAAAGATGCTAAACGAAGCATGAAGCCCTAAATTATCCATCATAAGCAGTTAAATAAAATGGAGAAAGATGTGGGGTTGGAAGACATACACATTATTACAACTGCACACCCTAACGCAGGAGGATCTGAATAAACTAACTAGCTAAACTAATTAATATGAATTAACTAATTATTACAAAACAAATTTAAACTATGCTAGCTTAATTATTACAACAACAAATTAAATAACTAGTCTAGGAATAATTAGAACACAAAACTAACTAAATATTCACGAGACAAAATTAACAAGCTACTACTAATTAATTACAACAAATAACTAAACTAAGTAATTAGATTAAACAACCTCGGGAAGCGAGGAGTGCTCATGCATGCGCGCAGATTTTCACTTGAAAAAGTCACTGTTCTGCTGGCAGAAAGCCTCTGTTGCACAGTTAGAACACTTGTATTGTTTTTCACCTCAAAACCAACTCTGTTCTATTTCAAAAGTCCACTGCTCCATTTGACAAAAATGGCCAGCAGGCCAGAAGTGGTGGTCTATCGGCCACAAAATCCTAGTTCCCCTACTGTAACAGAGAGCAAATAGAATACAACCAAGGCATTCTCAAGGGTTGTTTGCACAACTTACAGGAGTGGTAAGTTTGATTCACAAACTATCAATCAATGCAATTTCATTGCATGATGGCCTATGAAGGGGTACAATTTCAATAAATGCAACATAAAAGACTCTCAAACCTCCTCCCTATCATAGATTGATAAAGGGAAGTTGTTAACCTTGGAAGCTTGAACCATTTCATCACTAGCAAGTATGAAATGCCTCAAGTTTCCATCTGTTCAATTAATGTCTGATTGAACACCAAATTGTTTATTATCTTGCATCATTTTTTGTCCCAATTTTATTAATTCATTTTAATTACCAACCATTCCTTAATCAATTGAGTCCAAAAGTGAGCTTTAAGTCCTTTAATGGAAAGGAGCATCAAACTAAGTGTTTGTTTTAGGCATGAGAGAAGTGTCATGCTGTTAGTAATGAACCCCTAAATAGATTAAACCATTAAGCACAAGACCTCAATCTCAAGCTTAAACAAACATGTGGCTTGAAACAACTTTCAAAGCAAAGAAAAAGCCAAGAAAGGAAGGAGGCTGCAAAGGTGATTAAAGGTGATCACAAGTATGGAAAGCTTGAAATAAACACTATCAACTCAAATAGGTTGGTAGCTAGGGCTAAACCACCAATCCTGTGAGGACAATTGCACTACAAGCATGCAATACAAAGCTCAAATGCAATGAACCACAACAAACAGTCCTAAAATAGTGCTAAATCATTCCTAAAGCATGTTGAAATTAAGACAAAAATAGCCAGAACAATAAGCTAAAACATGGAGCTATGTAAGCTAGTAAGCAAGCACAATGAGAGGAGGCTACCCCCTCCATTGTTGAGACTTCAAAACAACATTTTAGCCACTGAAAAAACTCTGAAAATCAATATTTAAAAGCTCAAAAAAAGGTGACAACAAAGTGGGAAACACAAGGGTAAAGGCCTTGGAAGCTAGGTAGAAGGAAAGGTGAGCCACCCCTCCACTCTTAGGCAAAATCATAATTAAAGCAAAATAATAAACCAAGACTTATACCTCTTGAAGAAAAGAACACTTTCCAAGCAACAAATCAACACTTACACACCCTCAAGCGCTCAAAGTAAGCCCAAAAGTGCCTCAGCTTCAATACCAAAAGGTTTGGTTTAGAGTGTATAGGCAAAATTTTAGAAATTTGCGAGAGAGAGAGAGAGAGAGAGAGAGAGAGAGAGAGAGAGAGAATTTCGCTCCAAAATGTTCAACCCTCAAAAATGAAAGGGGAGGTCTCTTATATATAGAAAAACATCAAACTCCCTTAGAAATATCCATACATACACATGTAGGTAGATGCAAGCATCAGTGGAAACAGCTAGCACAACTGGCATAAATATCTACCAAAACACACGTGTGGCTGACCGGCCACTAATTCTGGTCGGCAGGCCACACAAGTGGCCGCCAGCCAAGATCAGTGGTCGACAGCCAACAGTGGTGGCCGACAGGTCCTAAGGTTTTTCAGGCTTGAAGAACTATGGTTGTGGTCTAAAACAAGGCAAGAGGTGTATAGGGTTCGAAGGCTCAAAGTTGTGGCATTCTATTGAGGACTTCGAGCACTTGACAAGCATATACACATTCATCTGCGCAAACGGTGGCGTCCAAGTCATAAGGGTAGTGAAAAATGGAGTGTCTACAATATGATTTGGAGATAATTAGTGGTTATTATTAACAGATTGGGCTTAGTTTCATAATTCTTGCACAAGTGTGTTGCGTTACCCTAAGATTGCACATGGTGTATTCTGGCCTTTACGGATTTGATTGTGGAATAAGGGGAGCAATGAAGGTCTCACACAGAGGGAGTACCTCTAGAAAGCCGTGATCCTTGATGGGCCATTGATGTTATGGCTTTGGTCTGTAACCCAAGGCATAGGCATCCTTGGTATTGGATCCAATACAGGACTAAGGAGGGGCCCGAATAACATCGTGTCCATTGCTTAGTGGTTAGGTAGAAACGGTGCTGTACGGAGAGCTGCTTAGAAGTACTAATTTGCTGACAACTAATGATTAAAAATTTCATTTCAGTGTTTTGTTAATCATATATTCTTTTATGTAATCCTGTTAGTTATTATTATATTATGCAGATGAGTATATTATCAAGATGGGTTGATTATCATGTTATAACATTCTATTGGGCTCTCAAGCTCATGGCTTTCTTTGCATTACCCTGGCATTTTATACTAGGTACTGAAAAGTTGAATCCAAAGAAGGGAAACATAGAGGAATTTGTGGAGCCTTGGTTGACTTAGACTTTCGGGCATTTATATTTCCTTTTATTAGCTTACAGAATAAATCTGTTGTAATAATTGTTCAGGCATTTCCCAATTTGTTATCACTATCAGTTGTATTGGTGTGTTAGAACTTCTGTAATTCAAGTTATTGAAATTTATGAAATTATTCGGATCTTAGTAAACCCGTTATTTTTGGTTATTCTCGTTGTTATCATTTATGAAAATTAGCGTTGTTACACAGTTTGTTTGATGTGTATTTCGTTTCTTTATTCAGATGAAGAGTAAATAATTATTGAAGTTTTTTTTATATGAGATTGAAAATTGAACAATGTATATTTCATTTATTATGACTGTTTTTTTATTGAATCTAATTGAATGATAGTATTTTTGTTGCCATTAGATTAATTTTACTTTGATTTGCTCTGGCAATATATGTCGAGTGTTTTATTTGTTGATACTCTTCTTAAAAGTGACAGTATTTTACTCTGATTTGCTAAAATAATATATAATATGTCATTTATATGCTTATATTCTATGTTACATTAAGTAAAATTTTACTCTGTTAAAATTATTATTTCATTTTACTCTGTTAAAGATATGTTTTTGTAATTGTTTATTTGCAATTATAGTGATTGTGGTGCTCAGTGATGATGGTGATATTTCACTATTTAAATAATAAAAATTTTACAATAAAATATACTATGAATCAGAGTAAAATTTTAATGTGAGATAGAGTGAAATTTTATAGTTGACATTAATTTCACCAATAAAAAGTTACTACTTTTGTATTTTCTTTTTTTTTTTTTCTTTTTTTATAGAATTTCATAACCAATATGGATTTTGTTTGGTAGATGTTGACGAGAAAATTCTAAAAATACTAATTTTATTTAAAAAATGATATCTATCAAAAGTTATCATTTTAAAATTTAAAATAATAAATTAGCCACTAAGGATATTTTGGTACTAGTAGCATATGTTACATTTGTGTGTGTGTGTGTGTGTGTGTGTGTTTATAGTTAATGCATGAAGATTTTATCATAAATGTGTTTTAACAAAATTTCCCAATATCTTTTGCAACAAAATTTTCATTTTAGAGATAGTAGTTTCTTTTTTCGTCATGTGAAAAACAAATGTTAAACCATTAAAAGTGTAACATAAAATAAATCAAATTTTTGAAAAAAAAAAATCCAAAAACACTAATTATGTGGAATGAAATAGAGACGAAACTAAAAAAATTTCGTGCGGGTTTCTAGACTTTCACCAAGTATAACCACAACCACACCCCCTAACCAGATTCACCAAAATATATACCCCATTTTCTCAAAACAATACATTTTCAATGTTTAAGTATGAAACAGTGCTCAATGCAAGATGTATGAATAATTAGTTTCAATTAATCTAATCCTCATCCAATTTCTACAACAATCAAAACTATCCTCCACCGATAGCCCAAAATACATATCTCTACTCAATAGATAATTTCCACAATAAGTATAATCTCATAATTTTTCAAAATGGGAGTGATACATATATCCAACTCCACCCTTACTATTAACATATATATTCATTTCATCCTTTCAAAGACCTAACATCATTCCTTTTTCTTTCATAAATCAAACATTTATGATTTTCAAATCACACCCCCTTTACTTCCAAAAACACTTTTAAAGAAGAGATTTCCAACATTTCAACATAACTCAACGTTAAACACATCCCGACAACCTTTCTCAAGAGCCCATTTGAAAACCGCTCTTTTACATTTCAAAATCTAAACCCTAAATCAAAATTCCTATTTTCCAAATCTCAATACTTGACAAGGAACGCATAACTAAGTTAAGAATCATACTAGAATGTTGAAGAAATCCCTACCTCAAGATTAGAAGAAGAAAAGAGCAAGTGTTGAAGTTTGGCGGAGCCAAAAATGAAATCTATTCCGATTAGATTAACCTACTCGACGAGCTCTGTGTTTTACTCCAAAGCATAATGGTGGTGAAATCAATGGATGAGGGTGTATGAGAGGGTTTTAAGAAAGAAAGGGGAAATGAAAAAGTGACAAAAACTATTTTTCCCTGAACTGATATACACACAGACTGCTAGAGCAACCAAACCATCGCTCGAGCATCTGACACAATAAGTGACACCGCTCGAGCGACCAAAAACACCATTCAAGCACACAGTGACCCCCTCACAAAAGTTTTACAGACTACAAAAGACCGCTCGAGCGAAAGAAATACCGCTCGAGCAAAGATCACCCTACTCTCAGAAGTTTTGCAGACTTGCAAAAATACTAGGAGATCTCAAAGATTGCTCGAGTGACAAAAATACCGCTCAAGCGAAGAAAAAATGGACTGGACAACAACTCTTTTGAAAAACTAACTCACAACCTCTTTCAAACACAATAAACAACTCCCAAACAACCAAACTCATCTAACAATAAGGTAAAAAGGTTATAAACAACAATTAAAGATATGAGATTCAAGATCTAAGAACATGAGAAGGGTCGAGTGTAAACTTGAACTGTACAAAAAATTCTTAGTTGGACTCACGATAGTACAAAAATACAAATTTTCATGTTTAATTCTTAGTTACATCAACTTTAGCATAGTTCAAGAAGTTAGAGGAGATAGTACAAAAAATTTCCCTATTGGCTCACAAATATCAAGGCCATGCCTTCTTACAACAAATTGGACTCATGGTCCCAAAACAAGTATGCTCGGAGCTTTCGGAAAATACATCGATGACCGTTTGTGCTTCGTCCAACACAAAACTTCCACCTCCTTCTCATTGAGGCGGTGGCACACCACCAAGTCCTAAAATGTTAGATAGGAATAAGTTGGATGCCCAATAGAAAAGCTTTTAACAAAATATCTAGTTATTCAAAGGCCCATATTGGATCATCACCACCCAAAGCATATTTAATTCAATTTGTAATATTATTTTAAAAGAGAAAACATGAATTCATAGTTTTCACAGCCAATACATATATATATATATATACTTGTGTTCATAGCCAAAATATCACCACATTTGTCAGCTATTAATACGGTGAGAATTGGGCACCCAAAAGCATCCGTTTATTCACTTTTATTGACTACAATATAGCAGGACCAGTGGACATCTAAAAATATTTTTCCCACATTCGTCCGGTGATAAGCTCAAAACATAACAATTGGACACCTAGACTTCCCTGTGCGGGTATCAACACAATACACAACCATTTTTCAAAAACCGACTCTCTACTCAGAGTCACATGCTATTATTTACCTCCCCCTTAACAATCTTTCAAAAGTCTCTGTGAAGATATACATTCATAAAAAATAAATAAATAAATAAACTTTCACCATCCAAGCAATTAGAACAACTATAAAGGGATAATATCCAACATCACCAATCAAACCTCAAGAACATTCCAAGTTCACCATTCCCTATTCAAATATCAAGTTATTATCATAGGCAAATCATCAATTTAAAGAATTAAGGGTCAATTTCATTTTATTTACACTATTTCAAAATTAGGATTTTTATAAAAATATAGGGCTTTTAACCCTCTAACATCTATAATATTAAATTTCATCAAAAACATCCATAATCCGTGGTTTGTGTAGAAATCTTAGAAAAATTGTAGGAAAATACTACTTTTGTAAGAAAAACTTCAATCTATAACTTCAACATTCATCAAATCAACAATGCCATGGTAACACCACATAATCATCTTCAAATCAAAGAGATACAAGGTTAAAAGTAGTCCTACCTCAAGTTTCAAGACCAAAAAGCTAGATTATCAATGAAATGTTTGCGAAATCCCAATCCAATCGGCAGAAAGCTTGGTCTTTACTTAATCTTCAACTTTTGCAAACAATGGGTTTGTGAATCTAAGTAGAAATAGAAGATTTCTAGAGAGAAGTAGCTAGGATTTTTGGAGCCACAAAGAGAGGAAAGAAGAGAGAAAAGAAAAGTGAAGAAAATGATTTAAAAGTCACTTTTTAAGTGGCTAATAACGTGTAGACCACTCGAGTGGTCTTTTTACCGCCCAAAGTATCTCTGCCTACAAAACGAGATACTGGGTACCCCCTCATCTTCGCTCAAGTGACCACTTGTTCGCTCGAGCAGTCCATCGACCTGCAAAACAAACTACTAGAAGCATCTCATCTCTGCTTAAGCAGTCTTTTCATTGCTCGAGCGGTCACCTGAAACGAATTGTCACAGATTAAATGGAACATAGAAATAGGTCTTTATGAAAAATGGCCATAAAAAGTAATGAAAATTGCCACAGTACCCTTGTTTATAATTCAAAATGTAAACAAACATGCAAATTATTTTTTCTTTAATTTTTCTTTTCTCTTATAATAATAATTATTATTTAATAACAGTGTATTCATGTTAGATTGCTCTTACATTGACTAATTCTAGAGCTCTCAAGTTAACGATCGAACAAACCACTAATAACCTCTTAAGGTGAATCAAACTCGAGAATTTCACTCTTATCCTCAAGTCTTCTTCTTATTCTTCCTTTCACTACAAAAAATTAAGATTTTAAGGACAAAAAATTATAATGAAATGTTTTTATTGTCAAAAGTGTTATTATTTTTTAACAACGAAATTGTACATTTAATGATAAATTGCTATCAATTTGGGAGTAAAAGAATAAATATTTTTTGTACCAAATTATTTTGTGTGTATTTATTACTGACATTTTAAAAATATTGTCGCTAATTTTTATTTTTAATTTTTTTTTTTTCTAAGACAACTTTTTACCAATTATGATCATGATTAGAGGAATTGGTACCCATTTTTTGGGTTATTTGGCCAAAGCCCCCTTGTTGAACCCCTTTATTTTTCTTTGTAAACCCCCCTCAAGTACTATTTCTTCTTCAATGACGCAAAAAAAAAAAAAAAAAAAAAAAAAAAAAAAAAAAAATTTGTTTTCATTTTTTCATAGATGATATTGCCTTTCGATATATATGATATAGATTTTACTCAAATCTTTCAATAGTATTGACGTTGTTGCTATCATTGATCGTATTTGATAGAGGTTGTACTCCCAATAGGCCATCAACCTTACAATTCATCGAAAAAAAAAAAAAAATCAATTTTGATTCATAACTGAATGTAACAAAACATACACCAAAATGTAATATTGAATATTATTTTTTGATCTACATGCTAATTTATATTATTTGATAGAGGAAATTTTATTTTACCTCGATAATCAATTTAATACCTATACTTTTTATAACTTCAATTTTACACCTAAACTATTCAAATTTGGATTAATTTCACCCCTCCCATTAGCTGTTTTCTTCATTTGAAATTTTACTTTACCCCCTCCACCCCCCTCCCTCTCCCCCCCCCCCCCCCCACCCCACAAAAAAAAAAAAAAACTATTCGAAAAATATCAATTAGACCTTAAACAATATGAAGTTTGGAGGTCTAATAAATATTTTTGAGATAGTTTGAGGGAAAAAATGAAATTTCAAACGAAATTTTAGTACCACATTAGCAACTTCCATTTGATTATAAATGGCAGCTAACGATAGTGGTAAAATTGACCCAAAATCAAATAGTTTAAGTGTAAAATTGAAATTATAAGAAGTACATGGGTTAAATTAATCATCGACATATAGTTTGGGATGTAAAATCAAATTTTCTCTTATCTTCTAACTCTTATTTAGTTTGTTTGTTGTGTATTTCGTTTCTTTATTCAGATGAAGAGTAACTAATTATTGAAGTTTTTCATATGAGATAGAAAATTGAACAATGTATATTTCATTTATTATAATAATTTTTTATTGAATATGATTGAATGATAGTATTTTAGTTTCCGTTAGATTAATTTTAGTTTGATTTGCTCTTGTAATATATGTCAAGTGTTTTATTTGTTGCTGCTCTGTTTAAAAGTGACAGTATTTTACTCTGGTTTGCTATATTAATATGTAATATGTCATTTATTTGTTGATGTTATATTTTAAATGAAGTAAAATTTTACTCTGTTAAGATTATTATTTCATTTTACTATGTTAAAGTTATATTTTTTTGTAATTGTTTATTTGCAATTATAGTGATTGTAATGCTCAGTGATGATGATGGTAGTTCACTATTTAAATAATAAAAATTTTACAATAAAATATACTATGAATTAGAATAAAATTTTAGTGTGACATACAGTAAAATTTTACAACTGACATTAGTTCAACAGTAAAATCAATTTTTCTTCTTTTTCTTTTTTTTTTTTTTTTTTTTAAAGAATTTCATAGCCAACATGAATTTTGTTTACTAGATCTTGAAAAGAAAATTTTAAAAATACTAATTTTATTAAAAAGCGACATCTATATAAAAAGTTATCATTTTAAAATTTAAATAATAAATTAGTCACTAAGGATATTTTGGTAATAGTAGCATGTGTTGGATTTTGTAAGATTTTTTAATTTTTTTATCTTTAATTCATGAAGATTTTATTAAAGAAAATTGGTGATAAATTCAATCTAAGGAGGGTGTAAGGCATTAGGTCCAGTGAATATCTCTATATCCAAAAGGTGCATCTAGAGATAGACGGAGGATGGAAACCGGTGGTGAGGAAAAGGTGGGGACGAAAACTAGGCGGACCACCAGTAGAGTCAAGTTTAGTTACGTTGTTTGTTGATGACATTCTCGCATCCATGAGCTCGAAGAATCTATTCAATATGTTCAATAACTTTGGAGTGGTCAAGGATGTCTTTATTCCTATGAAGATGAGGAAATCGACGGGTTCAATGTTCGGCTTCGTTTGATTTGATTGTCCGATTGCGGCGAGTGTTGCAGTTCAAAAGGCGAATGGGCTATGGTGTGATGATTCTAGATTAAAAGTTAAGAAAGCAGAGTTTGCTAAGGAAGAGCAAGGGCGTAAGGTGCAATATGATAAGACAAATGGCTTTTCGTAGAAGGTACAATAGTGAATGGAAGCAAATACGACTATGGTAAAAGGAGTGGAGCAGTTTTAGCTGCAGAGTAGGGAATCAATGAGGGATTAGCTTTGCTGAAGTAGTGGTTAAAGGAGCGGGACAAAGGTCAGATGTGATCACAGTCGTCACAAAAGAAAAAGGTAACGGTTGGATATACAAGAGCGTGTTTGTTAAGCTAAAAGCTTGTTTTTCATTCTCAGATTTGAAGGAGGAGATTAGTAGCAGAGGGTTAAAGGATGTTCTTGTTCGTGAAGAAGGAGGTAAGTTAGCAGTACTGACGTTTAATTCAAAACAAGCTTTAAAGGAGGGTGTTGGCAGTCTGAAGAAGTGGATTTATGATTGGTGCGAGACTGTGATGGAGGGGAGACAAAGGGTTGTTGAGGAACTAGAGAGATGTGTTTGGATTGTTTGTTTTGGTGTTCCATTCAATCTATGGAGTGTGAATACTTTTACAAGAATCGGTAGTGTCTGGGGAAAGGTAGTGCAGGTTGATGAGGACACAAGTAGAATGAGATCTTTTTAGTGTGGGAAAGTTAAAATTATTACAAAGTCCTTGGAATATATTAATAGGTTGATTCAGTTGAACTGTAATGGTTGGCTGTACCCTGTTCAGGTATATGAGGCTTTGGAGACTCTAAATAGTGGTATCAGTAGTAGCAATAAAAGTGATGATGTTAAGGTTGACACCATTGCTGAGCTTGATAAGTCCTCTGTTAATGGTTGTGCAGCATCAGTAGGTGAGGTGAGAGAGGAGGCAAACACAATTACTGAGGTGGAGCCACAGGGAAAGGTGGTTAACAAGGATTTGGTGCAAGTATCAGAGCATGTCAATGGGGTGGTAAACATCAATTGTGTATTGCCTGCTATGGGCATTTGTAATGATGGCTTGCTGCATTCTATAACTAATGAGGTTGTGTTGGGGATGGGAAAAGTTTGTGAGGAAGGTTGCTTGTGTGAGGAGGTAGTGGAAGAACGGGAAGAGTCATGGGTTAAGGAAACGGGTAGATCGCAAAGGGTGGATGATGAGGTAGTGACCCAGGCTTTTTAAGAAGTGTTAGTGGGCTGGAAAAGGATAGGCCCAGTATTAATTTGGAGGTTGTGTTGAAAGAGGCCCATGGGGGGGTAATGGGTAGCAAAGGGGTTAACTCAACTGTAAAGGGAAGTTCTTTTAATTGTATTGGGCCTGGTTTTAAATTAGTGGCTTCACAGGTTGGATTTAGAAAGGATAAGGGTAAACAAGGAAGGGTGGAGAGTAGTAAGATTAGGCAAAGATCAGCAGTGAGGAAGGGTGTTTAGAGGAGGAGAAGGTTTGGCTCGGGTACTTCTTGTAGCTTTTCGAGAGGAGCTGTTTTTCGAGCTGCGCCTACTGCATTGTCGGTCTCCTCTTCTCAGAAGGTTGAGGCTATCCGGAGGAATTCGTTGTTCAAGGAAGCTCGAGCTACGGTGCAGGTGGGCAAGATGTTGGGGATGAACTGTATGGGTAAGGATGAGGAGATCATAATTTGCATTGTGGAGATGGAAGCTAAGGATCTGCGCCAGGTGGAAGATGGTAGAAGGGATGTCCTAGTTTGAATGGGTATACATAAGGGGTTTTTTGGGGTTTTTGTTATGATTATGAAGTTGATGCCCTGGAATATTAGGGGTTTGAGGAGAAAAAACAAAAAGGTGAAGATTAAGAAGCTGGTCCAAGAGAGGAAGATTGATATTCTCTTATTACAGGAGTCCAAGAGAAGTAGCGTGGATGGTAGTTTTGTGAAGTCTATGTGGCCCTGGGAGTCCTTGCAGTTTATGGTTGTGGATTCGGAGGGGAGTGTCGGGGGTTTATCATGTGTTTGGAACCCAGAGGTATTTAACCTTGTTGAGTGTTGCAGTGCAAGGTCTTGCATTCTATTGTCAGGTACATATAATCAGTCATTTGGGTGTGTGGTAGTCAACATATATGCACTGAATGATAGTAGGCAGAGGGGTCATATATGGGAATTTTTATTTACGTTGAAGCTATCTTTCCAACAACCTTGGTGCATTGGAGGGGATTTTAATGAAGTCAGAAGTATGGGCGAGAAAACAGGTTGTTTGCAACGTGACAAATGTATGTCTGAATTTAATGAGTTTTTAGAAAAAATGGAGTTGTGTAATCTACCTCTGTTAGGAAGGAGGTTCACTTGGTGCAACTATGTTGAAGGCAAGAGATGGCGTAGGATTGATCGGTTTGTGGTGGATCCAGAGTGGTTGGAGGTTTTTCGGCTTAAGCAATGGGGATTGCCAAGAAATGTCTCTGATCATTGTCCTTTATTGCTCATGGAAGATGTTAGGAATTGGGGACCTAGGTCATTTAGGTTTATAAATGCCTGGTTCCTTTATCTTGATTTTAAGTTAGTGGTTAAGAAGTCTTGGAAAAAGGCCAATGCTCTTGGGTGGGCAAGGTATAGATTGAAAGATAAATTGGACAAGCTTAAGTCAGATCTCAAGAAATGAAATGCGGATGTGTTCGACAATGTGGAGCACCAGTTAAAAGTAGCTGAAGAGGAATTACATGAGATTGATTTGCTAGCTGAAAATGGGCCATTGCTGGAGACTGTTATTGATAGAAGACACGAGTTGAGATCTCTAGTTTGGAATTACAATAGAAGGTTAGAATGGTTGTGGCATCAGAAATCTAGGCTGATGTGGGCTCAAGAGGGGGACAAAAATACACTTTTCTTTCATGTGATGGCTAGTAGAAGGCAGAGTAAGAATGTCCTTGATTCTTTTATTGTGGATGGGGTTAGAGTTGGTAATCCAGATCAGGTCAAACAAGCTGTATTTAGGCATTTCAAAGATTTGTATTCTGAGGTGTGGAGAGGTAGACCAAAGTTAGAAGGGCCATTTGCTACTATTAGCAGGGATGGGATTTAGTGGAGTTAGTAGCGGAGTTTTTTGAGAAAGAGGTGTGGGCGACTGTGAAGGAATGTGATGAAAACAAAGCTCCCGGGCCCGACGGTTTTAATTTAGCATGTATTCAAAAAAATTGAAAAGTTATGAAGAATAACGTTATGCAGTTCATGCAGGAGTTCCATTTAAATGGGAAATTGGTCAAAGGGCTGAACAGTTCATTCATTGCCCTTGTGCCTAAAAAGGAGAATGCTGTGGAGCTGGGGGATTTTAGGCCGATTAGTCTAGTGAATTCTATTTACAAAATCTTGGCAAAGGTCCTATCTAGGAGGTTGAAAAGGGTGATTCCTGCAATAATTAATGAGGTTCAGACCGCGTTTATTGGGGGTCATTGTATTTTAGATGGGGTCATGATAGCAAATGAAGTTATTGATTGGTGGAAATGCTCAAAGAGTAAAGGGGTGATTTTGAAGATCGATTTTGAGAAGGCGTACGACTCTGTGAATTGGGATTTTTTTATTTTCAATGGTGTGCAATTTTGGTTTTGATGAGAAGTGGCTATGTTGGATTAAGGAGTGTCTATCCTCTTCCAGGATCTCTGTTCTGGTGATGGATTACCTACGGATAAGTTTACACCACAAAGGGGTCTTAGACAGGGTGATCCCCTATCCCCCTTCTTATTTAATATTGTGGTTGAAGGTCTTAATTTGCTTCTAAGTAGAGCTAAGCAGCTGGGTTTGTTTAAGGGTGTTACAGTGGGTTCTACTAACATGAACATCTCATATCTGCAGTTTGTAGATGATACAATTATATTTTGCAAAGCTGAGGATTTGGAGTTATTCTCAATTAAAAGGGTGTTAAGGTGTTTTGAAGTTATGTCGGGTCTCAAAATTAATTTCCACAAAAGCATTGTTTGTGGGGTGGGTACATCAGATAATGAGGTATCAAATTTAAGTGATGTGCTGAATTGCAAAGTTCAAAAGCTATCTTTGATGTATTTGGGCCTCCCTTTAGGAGCTAATCCAAAAAGGAAGTCTACTTGGCAGCCAATGGTCGATAAAGTGAGGAAGAAGTTGTCTCTTTGGAAAAGAAAGGTGTTTTCTTTGGCTAGACGTTTAACGTTGATCAAGTCAGTTTTGTCTTGTTTACCATTATATTATATTTCAGTCTTCAAAATGCCTAAGGGAGTGGTCAGGTTGATTGAAAAATTACATGCTACATTTCTTTAGGGGGGCAATGAGTTGAGAAGAAAAGTCTATTTAGTAAAATGGCAGGAACTAACTACATCTAAAAGCCAAGGTGGTTTAGGGATCAGTAGTATAGAAGTTATGAATGTTTGTTTGATGCTAAAGTGGTGGTGGAGGTTTGGGGCAGAGGATAGGGCCTTGTGGAAGTCAGTTATTTGTAGCATTTATGGGAGGATTGGTGGGGGGTGGTGGCCAGAGCTAGGGGCTGTAAGGAGAGTGTCTCCAATTTGGCAGGATATTCTTGATATTGCTAAGGGTCATCCTCGGTTAGTAGGGTTTTATTTGAATAATATACGGATAAGGGTTGGGAATGGGGAGAGAGTCAAATTTTGGACTGATATTTGGCGTAATAACAGTAAGCTCAATGAGAAATTTCCAAGGTTGTTTTGTTTATCTGAAGACAGGGATGGTTCTGTTATGCAATTCAAACAGAGAATGAAGAGTTCAGGGGATTGGAATTTAAGGTTTAGAAGACCACTTAGGGTGTGGGAGGAGAAGGAGGCAAGTCGTCCCCATGCCTGGTTGGTTGATGCCTCTGTTAATAGTGGGCAAATGGACGACTATCTGTCTTTTGAGTTGAATGCTTCGAGTTAATTCACTGTGTCCACTGCTCAGTTATGGTTACAAGCAGCTAGGGGTCCGGACTTGAATGTTGCCAAATGGTTGTGGAATATAGATGTCCCTCCAAAACTGCAATTTTTTTGGTGGCTAGCATAGCGGGGCAGAGTAAAAACAACAGCTTTCCTTCATCGGATTGGGGTGTTGCCACCTAATGCTAGTATTTTATTTGTTTTCTGCAGAAATGAAGTGGAGTCAGTTAGTCATGTTCTCCTCCATTGCCCATTGGTTTGGAAAGTGTGGGCTGCAATGTTGAGCTGGTGGGATGTGTATTGGGCAACTCTAAGTTCTATTGAAGCTCTGCTACAATGGTGGACTGGAACTAAATTCAAGAAAAAAGTTTTGTCCATCTGGAAGATTGTGCCATTGGTTATATTGTGGTCAATTTGGAAATTTCGGAATGAGATTGTTTTTAATAATGGGCAGGCAAATTTTACAGATTTGGTGGAAGTTATAAAACTTAGAGTAGTTTTTTGGGCCAAGAGTTGTGTGTCAGGTCTGCAATATTCTGTACATGATTTCTTGTTCAATTTTCAGCAGATTATTATGTGTTTGTAAGGGGTAGTTCTGATGCTGCTGTTGTTGTTGGTTCAAGTAAATTTCTGGGCTATGGATTTCTGGGCTGCTGCTGCGGATTTTTGGTGCATGATCTGTTTGGTGTGTTCTACTTTGATCTGCATGCTGTTATGCTCTGTGATGGATCTGATCAGGATGTGCTTGGGGAGTTGGCAGTGCCGTTGATTGCTCAGTCCAGTTGGTGCTCTGTCTTTTTGTTTTGTTTTGGGCAGCAACAGGGAAGGTTGCAAATTTGGTCTAAGGTTGCAAAGTTGTCTATTGCTGGTTGGTGCAAATCTTTGTATTGTATCAATTACTTCATCATCAAATCACAATATCAAGAATTGCACTTTTACTTGGTAGTAAACAAGCAGATTCAAATTTCCTAAATGCTGTTGTATACTGCTGTGGTACTGAGATTGGGATTTGTCACTAGGAGTAAATTTGGGCCTTTTGGCTAGAATATGATAGAGTGCATTGGGCAGCAAGGGGTAGTTTTTTTTTGGTTTGCTTCTGTAGAGTTCTTCATCAGGTAATGCTCAAGTAGTAGAGGCTTAGCAAACAAAGAGGAGTTTGTATTCTGTATGCATACAGAATAAAGAAAAGTGAAAGTAATTGCATAACTGCCTATTGCTGTGTGTTGAAAGGCTCTGCTGCTAATTGCTGGTTTGCTAGTGTTACTAATTGTTGCTTTGCTGATGGTTCTGCTGCTAAGTGCTAGTCTGTTGATGGAAGCAAGGGAGAAGATCTATTCTCTGCTGGTCTACTGAGGTGTTTTGGTGCAAGGGAATAGGGTGCATACTTGGTTGCCCTTGCCTCAGATTCTGCTGTCATGTTTGTTATGCTGATATACTTGGGCTACCATTCTGTGCTAATGATAGGGTGTCTTGGCGTCCTTGTTTGTTTTTTCCTTTTTTGCTTTGTTGGTCTCTTACCAACTTTGGCTTGAGCTTGCAAATGATACAGTGTCTTTCCTAGTGCTAACCTAGTTGGGATTTGGAAAGTTCACTTTGATGCTTTTTGCTCTTACCTTATCTTTATTGATGTAATTCCATATTTTGTATGTCATCTTCATCAAAAAAGGCATTAGGTCTAGTGAATATTTTTTTGTTGGTGAGAAATCCATGCTTTGTAAAATAGTTTGATGAGAAGTCCTATAAAATATTTTGTTTCCAATTTTACTCCTTGACTTTATATGTATATATATATATATTTGAGTTTTCATTGACTATCTGTTCAAATTTATATCTATTTGTTAAAAAAAAATTTACTACCTGTTCCATTTTTCCCCTATTTATTTAATTTTTCTCCTAAATTCTATCTATATGTTCAATTTCTTTTTCCCTTAAATTCTAGTTATTTGTTCAATTTTATATCTATCTGTTCAATTTTTTCCCTTTAAATTCTATCATCTGTTCAATTTTTTTTCTATCTGTTAAAAATCTATGTCAACTTTTTTGTTTATTTATTGCAATCATCATCATCAACATCAAATTTTTTTTTATACATACTCATAGATATACAAGCATACACTCAAGATAAACATATATACACACACTCACTGATATACATACGCTCAAGATATACATTTACATATATGTGTATGAGTCATATAAAACAAAGAAAAGAAAATCAAAAGGGTTTTGTTTCTTTTACACTTAGATAGAGATTTTGTTAGATTCAAGTATAAAAAAATTAACAACAAATTTAGAGAAAGATTGTTAGAACAAGCTAGATAGAGAAAGAATAAAAAGAAAAAGAGAAGAAAAATCAAAAGGGTTTTGTTTCTTTTACATTTAGATAGAGATTTTATTATATTCAAGTGTAAAAAAATTAACAACAAATTAAGAGAAAGATTGCTAGAACAAGCTAGAGAGAGAGAGAGAGAGAATAAATAAAAAAAGAGAAGAAAAATCAAGAGGGTTTTGTCTCTTTTACACTCAGATGGAGATTTTATTATATTCAAGTGTACAAAAATTAACAACAAATTCATAGAAAGATTGCTAGAACAAGCTAGAGAGAGAGAGAGAGAGAGAGAGCAAAAGGAAAAAGAGAACAAAAATCAAAAGGGTTTTTGTCTCTTTTACACTTAGATGGAGATTTTATTAGATTCAAGTATAAAAAAATTAACAACAAATTCAGATAAAGATTGCTAGAACAAGCAAGAGAGAGAGAGAGAGAGAGAGAGAGATAGATAGAATAAAAAGAAAAAGAGAAGAAAAATCAAAAGGGATTTGCTTCTTTTACACTCAGATGGAGATTTTATTAGATTCAGGTGTATAAAAAAAAAAAAAATTAACAACAAAGTCAAAGAAAGATTGCCATAATAAGCTAGAGAGATAGAGAATAAAAAGAAAAAAAAAATCAAAAGGGTTTTGTTTTTTGGTGGCGGTGAGAGAGAAAGAGAGAGCGGCGGCGAGAGAGGGATAATAGAAGGCAAGAGGCGGAAGAGGTGGTAGAGCGGTCGAGAGAGAGGAAGGAGAGGGGAGACGATTGGTGGAGGCAGCGGCTCTGCTGCAACAGTGAGGTAGAAAGAGAGAAAGGGAAAAAAAAGAGAGATAGAGAGAGAGTAGAAGAAAGGGCGAGAGTCAAGAGAGAGAGGATCAAAAAATAAGGTCTAAATGAGCCGTATAATATATATTTATATATATATGGACAGTTTGGTTTTTTTACACTAGCTTGTCCTTATGGACAAATTGTTTTAATGCTTGGAGCTACAGATAAAAAAAATTCAAATTTGAATTTTTGGCTTGAGTACCCATTATATTATGAGTGTGTTTTAACCAAATTTCCCAATATCTTTTGCAATAAAATTTTCATTTTAGAGATATAGTTTCTTTTTCATCATGTGAAAAACAAATTAAAACCCATTAAAAGTCTAATATAAAATAGATAAAATTAAAAAAAAAAATAATTCGAAAAAGACTAATTATGTGGAATCAAATAAAGACGAAACTAAAATTAGGTGTGATTTGGTAAATGATTATTTTAATTAATTTTTTAACTTTTTATGAAAAATATTATAAAAAAAATAGAAAAAATGATATGTTAAGTTATAATGGCATTTTAGATTTTTAATTATTTTAGCCAAATGCCGAAGCCCTTGTAGCCACACCTTAAGAGTGCAGTGAGTAAAAAATCTGAGGTTCCAACTGATAGATTAACGGTGGTCCGTTAAGTTGTAACTTAACTTTATTAACATGCTAATAATTTATCTTTCACAAAAAAAAAAATAATGGTAACTCATTTTACCCAAATGCCAAAGGAGGCTAAAATAGAACAGAAAACAAGATCAAACTAGAAACACCATATATTGTAGAAAATGGACAATCATCAGAGATGACTTAAACCCAATGCTGCTCCAAAGACGATACAAAGATGAACTAAGGTCAATGGAAAATGTGAATGAAACCCAGCAAAACACACACAAACAAAGAGAAATGTGAAAAAAAAAAACCAAAAAGAAGGGGATAAAAATCCAGTTAGATCATTATTGACATACACAAAAGAAACAATACATTAAAGTTTAGAGAGAGAGATACAGAATATATACAGCCGTACATCGTTATACAGATGATGGGGTGGGCGTTGGGTTTGCCTGGCTTGAACCTGTTTGCCGCATATGTTCACCGTATGGCACACTGTAGAGAAGAGAAGGTACACCGTATCCGTATGAACCTTTTAGGGCTCCGGATCAACCACTATTCATCTACCGCTGTGTCAAAACGGTGTCGTCTTGCGTTCGGATTGTCCACAAAGTATGAGGGAGGTGTAGAGAGGAGACCCTCGGAGGGAGTCATTTTTTTTTATTGAAGTTTGGCCTCCCTTTGCTTGTTGTGAGTCGAATTATTCTTCATTTATTTACTTAGGGAGGGTGTTTTCTTTTTTGGTCAGTCTATTTTCATTGTCGGCGTTCCCGCTCTTATTTGAGGGAGAGTGGAAAGTTGGTGGCGAAATTATATGCGAAAATTACCTGACATTGGAGTAATTACAAAAAATAAAAAATATTATAAATAATAATTATAATTATAATTTTTTCATTAATTTATCAATAAGTTTTACTGCCTCCACTGCAGTCTAATTGTCCCAAATTATATCAACGAGGTTGCATATAAGAAAAACAGAAGGATTTATTATGCAAAAGTTCATAACATGTCACTAGATCGAAGGATTTTTTTATTTTTATTTTTATTTATTTTTTTACCAATAAGGAGACGTGTCGAAAAGTGGTTGAAAAATTGACTAAAAGAGGCACTGACTACTAACGTAAGTGAGGTGGATATTTATGTAAATAAATAAGTGCCATTTTGAGAACATGGTAAAAAGTTACGTTTTTGGACAAAATGTCTAAAAATGTGGCTGTCAAAAAAGAAGCCTTAAAATTACAAATTAGGATCTATGAAAAATAAATAAAAAAATAACTCTCTTATGTTGGGTAAGGATATTTTAGTCATTTTAATTTGATTTGACACCATAAATAAATATTAAACTAAAAAGTAGAAAGTCAGTTTTTTACCAACTTCCCAAATCACTTCCAAAAAAGTCAAAAAACTTGGTAAAAAGTCAAAAGTCAACTTTTTACCAACTTTTCAAAACAACCCTAAGTGATATACATAGTTAAATGAAATTTAGACGGATAAATAAATATATAAGATCAGGACAGATAAGTGTCCTTTCGGATAAATGAATATCTTTTTGGCTCCAAAATGGCAAAATCTTGGATGTGTTGGTCCAAAATTTTGAAAAATAGACCGACTAAGGCCCTGTTTGTCAGCACTTATTTTCAGCTTTCAGCTTAATTTAAGCTGTTTTGATATGTTTGGTTTAGCTTATGCTTATAGCTTATAGTTTTGTGGAAGTCAATCACCTTATTTGAAATTTGGATATGCTTTGAGAATAAGTGGAAATCAAATTTAAAGTTATAAGGTATAATTGTTATAAACAAATTAAGGGCCTAAGTGCCCAAAAGATAAATCACAGAGGCCTTAAATTTTAGGCCAACAAGTTCACTTTTAATGGTGTGACAGAGAAATTAGGCCTATGTATTTGAGTATGTTATAAATTAAAAATGGATAAATTATCCATAGGTAATAATAATTAGACTTAATTCTCATCAATTTCTATTGAAAATAAGTTTTAGTAAAATCATCGCTGAAATTAATTTTTTGTGACGATTTTTTACATATATTGTTAAAAATTGACAATTAGAGATTTTTTTGTCACAATTTTTATAAATTGTCGCTAAAATCTACAATTAGTGACGTTATTCTGTGACAAATTTTTCGAATTGTCGCTGAAAGTTGAAAATTAAGGACTTTTTTATGGCGATTTTTGTAAACTGTCACTAAAATTTATAATTAGTGACATTTTTTTGTGACAGTTTTTAAATTGTCGTTAAAAATTAACAGTTAGTGACATTTTTCTAATTGCTTAATGAAAAACGTCATTAATTGTTATAGGACATATTGAACAATAATTATACTTATTAGAACTTATACGTAAGTCCCTTATTAAAAATTGACACTTATTATATCATATCATTGTGAATCAAATTATGACAACAGTTTTTGGAATCTTAAACATTTTCCTAATGTTGTGTTTCAATTATGAATTTAGATGAGAATTTGTAAAGGGAAAGAGAAATTAAAAAAAAAAAAAAAAAAGTCTACATTTCATTGATATTATCCTCACCTTTTTTTTTTCTTTTTCTTTTTAAAATTTATAATCAAATTTATTATTTAAACATAGTCTAAAGGATATTAAGGAAAAAGATATTTCGAACACTAGATCAATTGATGACATTCATTTAAGGTGTAACTCACGTAACAATTAATTACATTTGGTTTATCTTCCTGACATATCTAAATAAATAAATTGCATTTGGTTTTTAGTGTAAGAGGCAGTGTAAGCCTTGATTACGTAATTTTGTAAGTAACACTGGTGCCAAACACAACCTAGACATTTTGACCTGTATTTCTGTAGCACACACTCGCTGTCTCTCTCATTTCTCATCATTGTCTCTATCATCTTCACTCTTCGCTGTTGTTGTTCAACCTATCCACCATGTCCACCTAGGAAGCATAGATGCAGATACAAGATATGGATACGACACGATACAGATACGGTGATACAATAATACCTAAAGAAATAGGATACCGGCATAGTTAGGATACGCTTGCGAAAAATATATTTTTTAAAGTTATTAATAGTTAGTTACACATAAACTAAAGAACATTGAAAAATCACAATGTAATTTTATAATACAAAATACTAATTTTTAAGAATTTTATACTAATTTAAGCTAGTAACTTGTTTACTTTTTACATTTTTAATAGGTCTTGTAAATATTTCATTTCAATATCAAGTTTAATATGTTTATATTACAATAATAGAACAATTTACAACTTGTCTCTATGTTTTTTCCTTTGACACTAGTGAAAAATTTTGTGTTCAAGTTTACTTGCTTATTTATTTATTGATATTTTAATGTTACCATTGTTATATTTTCTTGTTAATTCTTACTTTCTATGTAGTTATAGGGGACATGCATGAAATAATTATGATACATCAATTTGACAAATTCTATTATTTAACTCACTTTGCTCTTCTTATCGAAGAACTTAACAAAGTATTAGAAAAATATTCTTATATTTATACTTGCAATTATATTATATTATATTACCATGCAAGAAATGCTACAATTCTAATTTCATAAAACAAGTAAACATGACTTGGAGTAACCGATACTTCAAAATTAAGTATCCGATACTTCAAAATTAATAAAAAAAAATAATTAAAAAGTATCCGATACTTTTAATAAGTATCTGATACGTATCCGCAAATATCCAAGGAGTATCGGTATCCGATACTGATACCATACACATACGTCACCCTATTTGAAGTATCCGTGCTTCATAGGTGTCCATCATTTGTCGCCACTGTCGTTGCTCTTCAACTCATCTCAGATCTACAAATGATAAACAGATCTGAGACCAACAATCTCCAATTTGTGAAAAAAATAGCATCATTTTTTTTTTTTTTTTGATAACCGAGTATTTAGGCCAGCACTCTTTCAAAATGTCGCACCTCGACTAATCTTGAAATCTTGAGCCAATCGATCAGGCAAACACACAGTGGCCCGTAATAACCCAACTAGGAGTGAGGTTCGAATTCAGGAAGTTTGGGTTTACGGACGTGTCCGACAGACTCCACCCCTCACCAACTGGGCTACCCTTCTGGGTTGGGGGGAGGGGGAAGAAACAATAACATCATAGTTGTTCATTTTCTCTTTGTTGCAAAAAGTAAAAATTTTTTTGGATATGAGACTGACGGCCTCAAATGAGAAGTAGAGCACTAGAGTTATCCGTTCTGTTTTTATATGGATGGTGAAATTTTATTGTGGTCTCAAATTTGAGACTAATAGCCTAAGATTTGTGAAAAGAAGGCCACCAGAGAGAGTTGTCAATTCTCTCTTTAGTGGACAATAATTTCTTTTGCAATCCATACAAATAAAATTTTACTCTGATAATATTAGTTCAATGTTTTGGTAAATGTTTTTTTAATTTAATATTTCTACTAATAATGAAAAAATCATAATAAGTATAGTGGTTAGTGATGGTAATAGTGAAAATTTACTGTTTAAATACTAAATTCAAACATTAAAATTTTATTGTCTGCCAAATAGTGAATTTTGAATAGCTTTTATTACTATTTTTATTTGCTAACTGTAAGTGTTGCAGTAGCGGTGTTGGTGGTTGTTGAAAAATGATTATCTGTTGCTAGTGATTGACAGTCAGGAAACAGTTATTGGAGACAACTGTTAACCGCTGGGGGTAGTGGCCACCAATGACTAGTGGCTAGCGGCATTGGTGGTGTTGTTGTGAGGTGGTGATAGTCTGATTTGGAAAGGGCAGGCTTGTAAAATTTACTTAGAATATATATATTTTTTATATATTTTAATTATATTTTAGTATTTGTCCTGAATGAAAACTTTTGAGCTTGTTCTTTTGAGGAACCCTATTACTAGTACAATACATAATATTTAGAGTGCTATTAAATATAAACAAATTTTTTATTCAAGTTCACATTAATAAATATATAACAGTCCTTATAATTTGTGACTTGTGTCATTTTGATTCTTAACTTTTTAATTATGATATATTTGATTATGAATTTTAAATCTTGTTTTAAATAAGGACAATTGAAGATATCATTGCTCAATTTTAAGGACAAAGTCGTTAATTTGATAAAATATAAACTAATTTGATAACAATAAATGTCAAAAAAATATTTTTAAATTTTTAAAAATAATTTCTACACATCAAAGATAAAATTATGTAAAATTGATAAATCTTCTAGACATTTATCTTTTTTTTTACTAAATTAATTTTTATTACATTTTTGTATGATGATTGTATAATGGGTGGTTGTTAATCTTTTAATATATAATCAATATATTTAATATATAAAATGCTTTTAGTTTTGGATTTTTGATTTAATGAATTGGTTTAATAATGATATTAAAATTGTCGTCATATTGTACTTTTGAAAAAATAAAAAATAATTTAATGAAAATAAAAACAAACACCCATTACATGATCATTATCCAAATACATAATAAAAATTATTGTGATAAAAAAATAAATAAATGTTTAAAAGATTTATCAATTTTACATAATTTTTTCTTTAGTGTGTAGAAATAATTTTTAAAAATTCAAAAATATTTTTTTGACATTTATTTTTATCAAATTAATTTATATTTTATCAAATTGACAACTTTGCTCTTGAAATTAAGCAATGGTATTTTCAATTAGCCTTATTTAGAATGAGACTCAAAATTTATGGTCAAATATGTCACAATTGAAAAATCATAAACCAAAATAGCACAAGACTTGAGGACTGTTAGTATAATTTGTCATAAATATAAATATGAGAAACTTATTATTTATTTATTTTGTCTATGATAAGAAAAATCATTTATGTATATTGTTTTTCTTTGTTTATACATAAATTGTATTAAAAATAATATGACATGATATTTATAAAATAATGAATCATAAAATTGAGTGTTTATTTTGTACAAACACATAATTCTATTATATAGCATGACTCTTTCACAATTGTTATAGTACTACTTTGCATGAGATCATTTTATTTGAAATAATGTCATATCAATAAATAAAAGATTTGGTTTCTTTTCGGTCCAAGATCTTAATTAAACGGTACTATCTAGGCCCATGTGACTTATATAAGGTTTCATTTTAATAATTCAAATATTTTATTTTGTAAAAACTTTGTGTGTATATTATTTATATAAAAATAAATAAATAAGAAAAAGAAAAAAAAAAGAAAAAAGAAAATTAGGTTGAACTGATAATCTTAGCATGCTCAATATATCACCTCTATCTCCAATAAAATAGAATCTATCTCCAATAAAATAGAAGATAAGTGTTTTTTTTTATAATTTATAAATAGACCATCTAATTTTTTAGGAATAAATAAGATAAATTAAACAGATTACAGTTATTGGGTCAATCAAATTTTTTTATAAATTATATACATAAATGAGCCTTCAAAAATAGATTATTTAATTCATTAAAACGGAACTCGCGGTGAATATCATGGGTCAGAACAACAACACCTAGACGGCAAGGAAACCCTTCCCAAAAAGTTATATAGACTTGTTGACGTGGCTAATATGAGGTATTTCACTTTGAAAACAAAACTTCACGAAAATAAGTTTATTATTTTTCAAAACTTTTTAAAATATTTTTTGTAGGGTAAATGCTATACATATTGAATTTTTATACAAAAATGTTATAAAGGATGATTTAACTTTTCTTATTTTTTTGTATTTTTATTTTTATAAAAAACACTTTCAGGTAAATCACAGGTTTGTACTTCAAATGAATTTTTTTTTTTAATTTAATTTTATTTTATTTTATTTTTTGTTTTGTTTTGTTTGGTTTATATTTTTTAAAGATGTGTTCTGTCATAACGATAAGGAAATGATAATACTATCTTCTACTTTGCCTGCCGACTCCGGCGCAAAGTGGGGATGACGATAAGGAAATGATAATACTATCTTCTACTTTGCCTGGCGACTCCGGCGGAAAGTGGGAATGACAGAGAGAGGTCCTTTCCTTCGCTGAAAATTCAACATGGAATTCATTTCCATGGGGACTCAGACAACATAAAAGTTGAATTTTCTAGACTCAGAAAAGGCATAAATGTGCAGCTCCACTTGTACACTTATTCAAAACACAAATCAATATATAACAAATCTTCATGGATGTTTTTGGTTTGATTTTGGGAGATAAATTTTTTTTAAAAATTTGAGAAAAGAGTTTAAATTTTTTTTTTGATTTATTTGGTTGTATATTTTGAAAATAGTTTTAGAGTGTGGGAGTTTAGGATGATTTAATATTTTGTTGTAGTTAAGTAGATGTGTGTAAGAAAAAAAGTAATTAAGAATTAGAGAAGAGAGAGAAAAAATGATTGATTGATGCGTAGAAAATAAAAAATGATTTAAAATTTTTTTTTTCTAAAATCACTAAACCAAACAAAATTTTAAAAAAATTTCTCAAAAATTTATTTTTCAAAAGTAAACCACACAAGGCCTATGTCTTCCTATGTGTATCTTTTATCTGTCCTTTATACATAACTACATACTGATAGGGAAAAAAGTGTATATCATACGTTCTATTTATAATTTTTTTGATTTCATCGTGGCGTCGGGTTTTTTTTTTTTTTTTTTTTTTTTTTTTTTTTTTTTTCAAGATATCTTTATTGATAAACATTCAAAAATATTACATAAATAAAGAACACGGATGGGTTCACTTAGTTGTGATTTTTTGTGGTTATCATTTTGGTTATAACTAAATGTCAAGTGTTATTTGGTTATGACTTTTAGTTATAACTCATTGTAATATTAATTATGACATGTGGTTATTATTTTGATTATAATTGAACAAGTTTTTAATTATATTTCAAGTGGTGTTTAGTTATGATACATTGTCAGTTATTTTTAGTTTTGACTTAAACTGATTTGGTTATTACACTTTGAGACTGTTTGTTGCAGCTTAAAGGAACTAATTATAGTTTATTAGATAGAAATAGCTTGAATAAGTTCCAAAAATATATATATATATATATATATATCAGATGCTGAAGGAGGAATGCTTTTGGCTTCTACCATTTAATTATCAATTTTCAACTTATAAGAAGTTGCACCAAATAGACTCTTTATAATATTAATATCAAAAAATAGCTTAACTTACCTATGATACACCCTTTTCAATTTTATATGGTACAAAAACCCTAAACATAATAATATATTTGATTTGTGTTATACGTATAAGGAAGACAATGCCAGGCTCGAACCTAGTAATAACATTGTTGGTATTGTGGGTGTTGAATTTTGACTTCACAACTAAATCAGATCTCCTTCTTGAGATCTTCGAAACTAAATCGTAAAGCACATACAAGAATAGAGAAGCCTAACACCTACACACAGAAAGACAATAAGACTGGTGGCCCGCCCATTCGGGGGCACTCTGATAATCAAGTCAGTCAACAAATCTCACGAATATATTGGCTCAAGTAGAAAACTCTCAACTAAAAATGTACCTTGGACCTATGGGTGCACTTTCCTTATATAATGATCAATGCCTACTTTCCCTTAGAAATCTTACTTCATAAGACTATATTTTTTCAGGGATAACACTTATCTTGGACTCATTCTATTTGGATCAGGATTAACTCTCTCAAGAATCCTCACTTATCCAAATAGAGAGTTTGTCAACATCTAGGACTCTCAAATCTCATCCAATTATTTGGATACATGTGCAATCTTACAACACCTTGGCACCCACATAGCACCTCAGTTAACAACCGAGGCCACGTGGATAACTCAAAAGTATGTCTCCACAACTGCTCCATAGGTTATATTACCTCAGTGATACTGAGGTGACGCAGCCTACATCATCTGACATCCCAACATATCAACCAAACAACATGCTTAAAGATACTCCTCCGATCGAGATCATGATTCATTGGTTTCAAATAAACAAGAACCCAAACACTTTCTTTCATTAAGAACCAAAAACCAAGAACCAAGAAGCTAGATATTCCTTCTTGTCCAAGTTCAACATGTCAACCGAGATCAGAACACATCACCATGCCCACAACATTAGTCGAGATCACAACTAGCTAGATCAAGAACACCAAGATTCGAAATTTGTCATCTCAAAACAAACCCACCATCATACCAACACCATGACGTGTCACCTTCTCATAGGCTTCCAACACGTCCCCTTATTGACCCACGTTGCCTCATCTGACATCAACCATCATACATTTTCCAAGAATTTGAAATGATATCTTTGCTGCCATTTCGTCTCCCACAACCCTCTTTTCTATCCCTCTGTCTCTTCACTTTTTTATTCAACCTCTCTTTATTCTCAAACTCTCTCTCTCTCTCTCTAACTTTCGAAAACCTACATTGCTGCATGTTTAAGTTCCTACCACTGTAACTCCCTCTGATCATTACTCCCGGCGACTAAATCAAAATTTTACTCGGATCAATCAACTCGCCTAACATTGGCGAACTTGAATCCATCCTCTGTTTCGCCTAAATCCATCTGTAAGCCATCCATTCTTGAGTTTTCCGTTTTGGTTCATTGAGTTCTTGAATTTTGTGCTTCGTGTTCTTCATATATCTAGTTTTCTTTGAATTTACTATAATTCTCGTATAATATTGAACTTGAAATCTAAGTCTAGCCATTGAGTC
This sequence comes from Camellia lanceoleosa, assembly GCA_025200525.1. Classification (NCBI taxonomy): domain Eukaryota; kingdom Viridiplantae; phylum Streptophyta; class Magnoliopsida; order Ericales; family Theaceae; genus Camellia; species Camellia lanceoleosa. The sequence goes on from CM045759.1 coordinate 148,313,866, forward strand.
ATCCTAAATAAACATAAAAACTTAGAGATTTCCAGAACTTTAGTGGGATTTTTAGAACTTTTCATTAAAAACCTTAGGCTAACAACACCAAGAACACACTATTCATCAACAATGGGGATGCACAAATGTATGGTAGACACCCTACCAAACTAGAGAATTTTCACAGAGAATTCAACATCCCAAATGATGTACAAATTAGGTTAGCTACTAAGAATGACTCCACCATACCTGAGGATGACTATTTGCCTTTCTCTGTAGTTTCCATCCTGAAGGGCAGTGTCAAGTTCCCTCGCAGCACTCTATTTCAAGAAATAATGCATTACTATAGGCTGAGCCTGATGTAATTAGCCTTCAACACCTTCAAGATCATTAACAGTATAGCCCAGTTGTGTCGCCCACATAATGACTGTCTAACCCTTAGGGACGTCCAGCACTGTTAGACCATATGCAACCTCAACACCAAGAGTGCCACCACCTACTATTTCAAACCCAGATCCACATCATTCAAAATAATTTCAAATCTCCCAAATTCCAACAAGGGTTCTAGGGACGACTTCCTTATTGTCTCAGGAAATTGGGAATTCTTTAAGGGGGACACCCATCACCTCTACTCCTTGCTTAGAAGGCTCTTAGAAAGAGATAAGGGTAAGCGCCCAAACCTTAGATCCCAAACTTCAATTCACTTTAAACCAACATCTTATACTTTAACAACTTTTCTAATCTTTTTCCCATCTAGTACAGAAATAGCATAATCCAATCCAAAAGAAAGCCAAGTCCAACTGAATTATAAAATGGGCAAGACAGACCAACATAGGCTAACTTTGAGAGTGACTTGAGTACTGAGATTGAACACATTGGCTTGAGAAATTTCATTTCTGTGATGATACTGGAAAATAGAGTATTGGAAGAGGATGTCACCAAGTACATAGTGGACACAATGAACAACCAACCTCAAAACTGGACCATTGAAAAACGTCTTGTCTGAATCTAATAGTGAGTTTGAGTCTAGTGAGTCAGAATTCGATCCGTGGATTCTTACGCATCGTCAAAATTCGAGTGGCCCGAAGCTTATAAATCTAGGAGTAGGAATCAAATATTCTTTTATTTTGAGTTTGAGTCAGATGTAAGACCCCTAACTTCATAGAGTAATGAGTGATTCTGAATACTTCGTTGTGCCAATAGTTAATAGTTTTAATCCTACTAATTTTGAAAAGGCAAATGAAAATGATTTCGAGAAAGATATTCCTCAAAGCATAAAAGATTTAATTGAATGGGAAGAGGAAAGACAAGCTAAACCTGTAGTGGATAAGATAATTTCAATACACTAAGGGGATGAGGAAAATCCTCGAATGACCTAGATTGGAATCAAGCTGTCTTCAAAGGAACGCGAGTGCTTTGTCGCTCTTATGAATGAACATGTTTTTGCGTAGTCTTATGAAGACATGCCTGGAATTAATCTTGAGATTGTATAGCATGAAATCCCTCTACCCTGAAAATCCCTCTGCCCTGAGGCTAAACCTATAAAGCAGAAATTAAGAAGAGTTTGCCCTGACTGTGCACTTAAAATCAAAACAAGTGGTAACTAAACAAATCAATGTTGAGTCCCTGTATCGGTCCCTAAGAAAGATTATAGAATCAAAGTCTGTGATTGACTTCAGGGATTTGAACAAGGCTAGTCCGAAAGACTATTTTTCGCTACCGCACATTGATGAGTTAGTAAACTTCACCGTAGAACATGCACTTTTGTTATTTGTGGATGGGTTTTTTGGGCTACAATCAGATTATGATGGCACCATAAAATAGAGAGAGAACATTATTCACTACACCATGGGATGTGTTCTAGCACAAGAGTTAAAAGCAAAGGCAAAAAAGCCATCTACTACCTCGGCAAGAAGATGTTAGACTATGAAACTTGGTACACACCACTAAAGAAGACCTGTCTCGCACTAATGTAGACCACTCAGAAGTTATGACATTACTTGCTCAACCACTCAATGGTGTTGGTTTCAAGATTAAACCCTATTTGAGAAACCAAAACTAAATGGTAGGTTAGCATGATGGTTGTTGCTTCTGGCTTAGTTTGACTTGAAGCACATCACTAGAAAATCAGTGAAAGGCAGAGTAGTGATAGAGTTCCTGACAAATCAACTAGTCAGTGGAAAAGAAAGTTAAAAATACCTGTTCTACGATGAAGCAATCATGCAGATAGTGAAAGAAACCTAGAAATTGTACTTTGACAGAGGTTCAAACCAAACTAGCTATGGAATAGAGGTCTTCCTTATTGCCTCGATGAATCCCATATGCCTTTGTCCTTCAAGTTTCACTTTGAAGTTTCAAATAATCAAGCAGAGTACGAAGTTTGTATTGCTGGATTAGAAGCAACCCTTGAACTAGGGGCTAAGTGGTAGGATGTTGTTAGTGACTCGAATTTCATAGTCTCACAAGCTAGATGAGATTGGAAAGTCAAAAAAGAGATGATAAAAGTAGATTACCAGACTCTGGATTGTCTGCTACCCAAATTTGAGAAAGTCACATTGACCCACATGTTGAAGGAGAACAACTAGGTCGCTGATGCCTTAGCTACCTCGGCTTCTATTGTCGACATCCCTGAAGGTATTAAAATGAGACCAACCATCATAAAGTAAAGGTATGCACTAGCCTACGAGTTGATTGCTGTAGTGGATGAAGCCCAAGATGGACATCCTTGGTTCTACGACATTTGGAATTTCATAGAGAAAGAGGTTTATCTACAACGGGCAACGGAGAAGAACAAGAGGGCCATCCATTCTGCAAAAGGCAATTGAGGAATACAAATATTGGCAAGACAAGCTACCATTTGCACTATAAGGATACCGAACATCAGTCAAGACTTCAATTGGGGTAACTCCTTATTCCTTGGCCCTTTGGGATGGAAGTTGTCCAACCCCTCAAGATCGAAATCCCTTCACCGTGAGTGTTGGTTAAATGTCAAATTGAAGAGGCTAAATGGCAAAAAGGAACTGATACTATTGGATGAAATGAGGCTTCAAGGATTATATCATGTCTAAGATTATCAGCACAGAATTGCCCATGCATTTAACAAGAAGATGAAGGACAAGAATCTGAAAGATGGAGATTTAGTGCTCAAAGAGTAACCGAGCACCGGTGCATGACCCAAAGGGAAAATACAAGCCAAACTGAATAGGGCCGTATATTATCAAAAAAAGAAAAGAAAAAAAGGGAGCAGTTGTACTAATGGATCAGGATGGGTTAGAATTTACACAACCTATTAACTTGGCAAGCTAAAGAAGTACTATTCTTGAAAGAGCTCGTTAGGCCGAAAATCCGAAAGGCCCTAAGCAAAATTTAGAGCATATATAAAATAAATAAAAATAATAATAAAAAAAAAGAATAGAAGCTCGCAAGGTTAAAAACCTTAAAAGGCGGCCTTGGCAAAAGTAAGAGCATAAAAGGAAAGAGTTAACACCCGAGTGAATCTCAACCTGAACTACGAATGGCCTAATTCCCACCATCGGGATACATAGGCAACCTCCTTTTGACATTCAACCCTATCTCATCCAGATTCCATCAGCTTGTCAGCACCAGTCATCAGTATCTAGCATGGAGCTACTAAGTATTTGGGGGATTTTTAGTTGTACATCTCATGGATTCGATTGTGGAAATGTCTAATTTGTGAGTTTGCAAAATTGTATTTTGAGTTGTTTTTAATGAGAAAAGTAAGTGATTTGTGTTCCTTTCCGGTTGACCAATTACACAAAATTTTGAAAATAAGGGAATAAACTTCATTGCACTGTTTTATTGATAATAATCCTAGACATAACAAATGAAAAAATATTTAACTAATTCCCATTCAAAAAAGTCTTGAAAATGCTAAACTAAACAAAAGTGGAAAAAGGGGCACCGTAAGTCAAGAATCACTTAGTCTTTATACTCTTGAATAGTCTCTCATTGTGCATCTTGACCCACTAAATCTCGTGTTCAAGTCTTTGGATGAATGCTCCTGATAGCTTGCGGTTGGAACCCTCTTCTACCACCATGACTGTCCTATCTTGCCAAGCTTTGGCATTGGCCTTCAAGTGTGAAGCTTGGAAAACAAAAGAAGGAGGGTATGAAGGGGAACCCAAATGACCTGAATTGCCACAAAATTTGATAAGGGACGTAGTAGATCATATGAGTCATGTCAACTACCTCTATGCCTGAAAAAGGGAGCATCTCTCGAGTCATAACTGGAAGTGCTAACTAGAGGCAACACCAGGCAATATCTCTGTGAGTCTAGGCACACATCGAGTCATGCCGATCTTTAGCAGAATTCATTTTCACTAAGTTGGGCCTGAATATAATATGAAATCGCAGAGTAACGGATTTAACTTGTCCATAAGCCATATCTGGGAAACGAGAGAAAAAGAAAAGAGAGGTGTGAGATAAATGGAAAAAGTGAGTTGGGGTGTGAAAAAACAGAAATGAGAGATAAAAGAATAGAGAAGTGAAAGATGAGAAACCAAGTGAGATGGGTAGTACCTGAAGTAATAGCGGGCTCCCAATAAAGTCCGTAGTCCTACCAGTATGAACAATATCCAAACCTATTAAAGTTTATGCCAAGACTAAGCTAACGAAGCTTCTCCCATCCTTAACCTTCTTGGCCATATCAACCAAGATAGGGCTAAACTATCACACCAATCGACATCACTAGGAACTGAGCAAACAGGAAAATACATAGAGTAACCCTCATATACTCCTAAAACTATCCTTGGAAGGTTAACACAGCAGTGTTAAATTCCAAGATAGTTCAACTGGTGCACAAGCATATCTTCATCAAGCATGGCAATTCAATTGGTTCATTCAAGGCACGACACACGATGTTTCCGAGACAATAGGGACATTTTGGCATCAATGTTAGAGACATGTTAGGTTGTTAGGTTGCATATACAACATTTTCGAGTTGCAATTTTGTTTTATTCTCTTAGTCATGTTCAAAAGTCATTGTCAGATTCATGACAAAAGCACAAAAGGCCAAGCATTTGAAAGAAATAAAAGATTTTGACAAAAAGAATGTTGGATTTCATTATATATACTATGAAAATTTTGGATATGTACAATAACATGGATTTTTACTAAAAGCATGGGGCATCCTCCAAAGGCATCCTATACAATGTTTTCTGAACTTCTGGTGCCCTCCCGTTGCCCCTCGTCAGGCCGTCCTCCACCCTTGGGTTTCAGCCGTTGGTGGCATTATTCACTTCTTGAACTTCCTCCCGGCTGTCCCCAAATCATGCTCATCTCTTCCGTCAAGATCGGCGTGCTCTCCTTCCTTACTATCCAAGTCATCTCCGACCTCTGGGTCTTGCTCATTATGTGTAACGTTGGCCATCTATTCTGACTAAGTTTCCACAGACAATGCCAAATTGTGGGTGCTAAATTTTGACCTCACAACTATGAGCGCCGCGCCTTTTTCGAGTCTAAGGCCCATTTCCACACAAAATGTTGTGCTAACTTGCTTTAATCAACAAAGATTTGCCACTTAATTTTTAAAGGTGAATTAAGAAACCTTTAAAAGGACCGATTTGTCATAACCAAAAAAATTCTAGGTTTGGGAGCTTAGGCACAAAAGGAGAAGGTCATTGAATGATTGCACCCACTTTTGCCTAATCCGAAGATTGGCACTAGTCATCAACATCAAGTACTAGGTTTTTCAAGCATCCAGTGACTTTTGGTCATACAACTCATAGAATCGATGGTGGAAACTGTATAATTAGCGAGCTAGTGAAATTATCATTTAGATCACTTTTTACAAGAAGGGTGAGTGATTTGTGTTTTTCTTTCTTTTTTTTTTTTACAAATATTTTTCAAAATAAAATCTCTCATTGCGTTATTTTATTGACAATAATTTCGTACATGACAAATCAGAGATTGAAAAACTAAATCCCATTAGAAGAAAGTTTTGAAAACCTAAAAAATAAAAGTGGGGGTAAACTTGTGAACTAAGGGCACTACGAGTCAAGTTAGAGTCATTCAGTTTTTATTTCTCATATGCTCTTATGTCTTGATATGATTCCATATTTTAACCCTTAAAGTAGTACTCAAAGAATCTTCTTACCCAATTGTTGCAAGATCCAAGGGGGCCTTCATGCCTGGTTATGTCTCTATAAGTCCGAGAGTTCATCCAACAACGCCAGTCTTCAATAGAATCCATCATCACCCAACTTGCCCTAGCATTGTATGAAATTGCCGAGTAAGGGATAGAAGCTGCCCGCACCTTCAATTTGTCTATCAACCATACATGGAAAAAAGAGAAAAAGAAAAGAGAGACAAAAGAATAGAGAGGTGTAAGATGAGTGGAAAAAGTAAGTTGGGATGTGCTAAGAATAGAAAAGAGGGATAAAAGAATAGAGAGGTGTGAGATAAGAAACCAAAATGGGTGGTACCTGGAGCAATAATGGACTCCTGCCAAACTCCGTGATCTTACCGACACTAACATCATCCAAACCTATCAAGGTTTCTGCCAAGACCAACCCAACCAAGCTCTTTCCGTCCCTAACCTACTTGGCTACATCGACCAACATAGGACCGGCTACCCTATTACTCGGCACCACCAATGATTGCGCTAATAGACAGATGCACAAAGCAGCCTATCTCTTGGAACTTTCAATCCCCCGGATCTCGCCTACTGGTAAACCTATCAATCAAAGCAACGAATGATAGCTCACCATTCCAAGCACAAGCCATGTCTTCACTGGGATGCAACCCACAAATCTCACTAAGAAGTTTGGGATAGTTCGTCAGAGGAATTGGTCATACCAAGTCCACCTTTAGAGGACACGCCAATATGGCCTCTTCGAAAGTGGGACAAAGCTCTTATTGTCCAAATCGGAAGACATGGACATGGGGATCCCAGAACCAAACTACGGCATTGAGGAATAGCAAGTCACTCTCCAACTTGCTAAGCTAAAATATGGAGTTTAGGCCATAGCTGCGAAAGTTGACACGCTTAGCGTTGTCTAGACCATCCACCCAGGCCGACAAGTTGTCTCGAGAAGACATGTCTCCAAACCAAACATGAAGAATTTGGTATCGGGGATTGAATAGAAAGACTTGAATGGAGAAACCTTCGAGCAAAGTGGGATATTTATTGGATAAAACAGAGTAAGGGCGGCCTAAGAAACAAAACCCTGAAACCTAGACATTTTGGTCACTCGTGCATGCACACATGCCTAGTACGCATGCACAAGCATGGCACGTGCGCACAAGCATTGCGCACATCTCAGGTGAGTGAAAGAGTTGGGCTTATTTAGGGGCATGGCATACCATATATAGTTGCGGCATTCTGGCATCTGTGTTTGAGTCTTTTTAGGTCGCTTAGGTTATTTGTTCAAGCAGTTTTGACTTATAATTTTGTTTTATTCAAAAGAGTCTCTACTAGATACATGAAATAAACACAAAATGCCAGGTATTTGAAAGAAATACTCAAAATTTTAAAAGGAATTGGATTTCATTGCATTACCATGTAAAATGTACAAATTTTTTTACAAAAATATGGGGCATCCCCTAATAGCATCCTATAATGTGTTTCTAAAAATAAAAAGAAAATGCAAAAAACAAAAAAAAAGGGCAAAAAGAAAACAAAGAAAAAGGACATGGACTTAGTCAACCCCCTCGAGGGCGCTTCAAAGCACCCCGAGAGAGGCCCTCCTCATCCTCATCCTCATCCTCGCCTCTGCTGCCAGAGTCAGCATAGTAAATATTAGAGTCACTCTTTCTAGTAGCACCTCATGTATGTAGCGCCCCAAAATAATAACAATAACCTACATCATAATATCCAGTAGAATTGATCAATAACATTGTATTTAATATTTCCATTTATACTCATTGTTCACACAAAAGATGACATATGCATATATATATTCATTAATCCTAGATCCTGAAGCTATAGCATATGACATGTATACATGAATCGAAACAAAAGGGGAATCAAATAATTTTATTCCCTAATGGCTACATCTTTTCAAGTCAATGCTTGGATACAACAAAATGAGTTCAACTCAATACAGTTAAAGCCCAAGGCTTATACACAAATAATTACATTAGAAGAAACAAAAAGAAGCTCTTGGCTCTCTATCCTCCCAAGCTTTGTCCTTGGTGGAGGCATATCATCAGCACCCGAAAGTTGTTTTTCGCATAGGGTAAGCTAAAGTCCAGTTGAGATATTTTAACACAATGTATAAATCTTAACAAAATTATAAAGTGAATGCATATGCATACCATTTCTCAAATTTTTTACATTTCCATCTCAAAACAATGCAATGCTAGAATTATACATCAATTCATGAAACAAATCCTTTTATATCAGAAAACAGGGCAGGGGTACAAAACACTGGGAATCTCTAGGTACATGTTTGCCAATAGGCTATACAAGCACTACCAAAGCCATTTTACCGATACAAACTGGAAGGATCGACACCTAACCACACGAGTTTCTGGACTTTCACCAAGGACACACAAGCCAACATAATAACCACAACCACACCCCCTAACCAGATTCACTAAGGTATTTACCCTATTTTCTCAAAACAATATATTTTTAATGTTTAAGTATGAAACAATGCTCAATGCAAAATGTATGAGTAATTAGTTTCAATTCAACTAATCCTCACGTAATTTCTATAACAATCAAAGCTATCATCCACCGATAGCCCAAACAGGTATTTCTATTCAACAGATAATTTTTAACAAAAGATATAATCTCATCATTTTCAAAGTGGAGCGATATCACATATCCAACTCCAGCCTCATCATCAACAGATACATTCATTTCATCCTTTCAAAACCCAACATCATTTTCCTTTACTTTTATAAACCAAATATCAATGAATTTTAAGCAAAACTTCCTTTACTTTCAAAATCACATTTAAGTAAAGAAATTTCACATTTCAACATATCTCAACCACAAACACCTCCCCACAATCTTTTTCAAAAACCCATTTGAAAACCCCTCTTTTACATTTCAAATCAAACCCTAGGCTTAACCCAAGGTTTAACCCAAAATCCTCAAATCATTAAATCCTATCAATAAGCAAATAACTAGGCTAAAAATCATACTAAAGGTTAAAGAAATCTCTACCTCAAGAGTAGAAAAATAAGAGAGAAAAAGTTGAAGTTTGGCATAGCCAAAAACGATATCCTCTTCGATTAGAACGAAGCTTTCTATGAGCTCTACCTTTTTCTCCAAGGAGCTAGGGTGGAGAAATCAATGGATTAGAAGTATTTGGGGCTTTAATGTAAGAAATTGAGAGAGAGAGAGAGAGAGAGAGAGAGAGAGAGAGAGAGAGAGAAAGAGAAAGAGAGAGTGTATGTGTGTATGTGAAGAAATTAGGATTTTTGGGAATGTTTAGAAAAAGTGGAATGAAAAAGGGATTAAATTTTTCCTTTTCCTGATCTGATATACACACATACTGCTCGAGCAACCAAAATAGCGCTCGAGCGTCAAACACAATAAGTGACACTGCTCGAGCACACAATGACTCTCTCCTAGAAGTTTTGCAGACTACAGAAGACCGGTTGAGCGTAAGAAAGACCGCTCAAGAAAAGATCACCCTACTCCCAGGAGTTTTGAAGATCTACAAAATACTGGGAGATCTCAAAGACCACTTGAGCGACTAAAACACCGCTCGAGCGAACAAGAAGAAAACTAGGCAGCAACTCCTTTGAAAAACTAACTCCCAACTTGTTTCGAACACAAACAACACTCAACCCAACTACCAACACTATGAGAAGGACATAAACAACAATTTAAAGATATGGGATCCCAAATCTAAGAGCAAGAAATGGGTCGGGTCTAAACCGAAATCGTTATAATCTACCCCTTAAGAAATTTCGTCCCCAAAATTTAAATCAAACCAATTAACACCACAACTCATTCGAAATGGTGATCAAACCAATAACTATGATAGAAATCATGTTTTTTACCACATAATATGCTATTTGAGTCTTAAAAACATTTACAATGTTCACATATTACAGCATGAATGAAATTTTCAATACAAAGCTTAATTATCAACAAATAGGCCTGGACACTTCTCACAGACTTCTGTCTCATGCTCCCAAGTCGCCTCCTCAATCCCATGGTGTCTCCACAACACCTTCACTAATGGAATAGTCTTGTCTCTCAAGACTTAATCCCGAGTATCTAACTCTTGACCTGGCCTCTCTTCATACGAGGCATTCTCATCTACCTCTAACTCGGTACAATCCAATACATGTGAAGGATCAAGCTTGTATTTCCGGAGCATACAAATATGAAACACGTCATGAACCCCAGAAAGTTGGGGTGGGAGGCCAAACGATAAGCTACCTCCCCAATTCGCTGTAAAATCTCAAAAGGCTCAATAAATTTAGGAGACAACTTCCCGCTCTTCCCGAATCTTATCAAACCCCGTCTTGGCAACATTTTTAGAAGCACGTGGTTTTCTATCTCAAAAGATAAAGGTCTCCTCCTACGGTCGGCATAGCTCTTCTGGTGACTATGAGCCGAAACCAACCTCTTATGAATAAGTGCGACCTTCTTCGTCATTTCCTGGACTAATTTAGGACCTAACATAGGTGCGTCACTCACCTACCCAACACACTGGAGATTTACACTGTTGGCCATACAAGGCCTCAAATAGCACTATACCAATACTCGCTTGAAAATTGTTATTATAGGCAAACTCCACCAAAGGTAAATGCCTTTCCTACGATCCCTTAAAATCGAGAATGAAAGCCCAAAGCATGTCCTCTAAAATCTAAATAGTTCACTCGGACTACCCGTCAATTTGAGGATAATAGGCGATGCTAAATGTCAGTCTAGTACCTAAGGCACTTTGTAGGCTTTGCCACAATCGAGCTGTGAAGCATGGATCTTTATTCGACACAATAGTTACAAGGACCCCATGAAGTCGAACTATGTCCTTAACATAAAGGTTGGCAAGATAATCTATTGAGTAACTCGTGCGCATAGGTACAAAATGTGCTGATTTGGTTATTATCATCCATATGGCATCCTTACCCTGTTGAGTCCTTGGAGGACCCAAAACAAAATCCATAATGACATGCTCCCACTTCCACTCGACTATAGGTAAGGATTGCAACAAACCCGCTGGTTACCTTCACTTGTTGACAAGTAAGACACCTCAAAACAAACAAGGCTACATCTCTGATCATCCTTCTCCACCAAAACTGGCGACTAAGATCTTGGTACATCTTTGTGCTTCCTGGGTGTACCATAAGGCGTGAATGGTGGAACTCTCAGAAAACCTCCTCCCTACATGATTTTGGCACAAAGGATAGTCTAAATACCTCACACTCATGTCAGAATACACATTCAAACCCTTCTCTACCTTTCCACTAGATATCTTCCCTTGGATAGCCTCTACTTTGTGATAACACTATTGTGCCTCTATAACTCTGCTCACTAGAGTAGGTTATGCGACTATAGTGAACAAAACGACCAACTCAACAAACTCGCCAAAATGCAAGTCAAACTCGCCAATAGCACCCAACATCTCCTATTCTCGAATGACAATACCAGCTACACTACTTATGGATTTCCTACTCAAAGCATCGACTACTACGTTGGCTTTCCCGAATGATAGTGTAACACGAAATCATAATCCTCCATAAACTCCATCCATCTCTTCTATCTCAAATTCAAATCTTTTTGTGAAAATAGATATTTCAAACTCTTGTGATTAGAAAACACCTCAAATCTCTCCCCATATAAGTAATGCCTCCAGATTGTTACAGCAAATATCACTGCCGCTAACTCAAGGTTGTACGAAGGATAATTTCTCTCAAGTGTTTTCAATTGTCGTGAGCCATACGCTACCACTTTTACCTCTTGCATCAATACACAACCCAAACCTTTCCATGATTCATCATAATAAACCGAATAACCCAAACCCCTCTTCGGAATAATCAATACTGGAGTAATGGTGAGTCTAACCTTAAGCTCTTGAAATGACTTTTCACAAGTCTGACTCAACACAAATTTAATTCCCTTCCTCATCAATCTAGTCAATGGTGAGGCTAGTCTAGAAAAATCCTTCACAAAACGTCGAGAATACCCAGCTAAGCCCTAGAAGCTCCAGATCTCCAAGGCATTCTTTGGTTGTTCCCAATCTTGCACTGCATCTATCTTAGATAAGTCTATAGTTACGCCTTCCCTAGATACCACATGGCTTAAGAATTTAACTTCTTTTAGCCAAAACTCACACTTCCTGAACTTGGCATATAATCGATGTGCTCTAAGCAACTCAAGTAAAACTCACAAGTGTTCTTTGTGTTCCTCCTCGAAGGGTAAGCAGATTAAGATGTCATCAATGAAGACAACTATGAATTTGTCTAAGAACTCACGGAAGATTTGATTCATCGAATCCATAAATGAAGCTAGTGCGTTGGTCAACCCGAAAGGCATCACTAAGAACTCATAATGGCCATACCGCATATAGAATACCGTTTTCTGAATATCCTCCTCCTTGACCCTCAACTGGTGATACCCCAATCTCAAATCAATCTTAGAAAAACAATGAAACCCCTTCAACTAGTCAAACATATCATCTATTTATGGTAATGGGTACTTGTTCTTAATAGTTACATAGTTCAACGCCCAGTAATCGATGCATAGTCGCAATGTGCCATCCTTTTTCTTAGCAAAGAAAGCCTGTGCTCCACAAAGTGATGTACTAGGGCGGATAAAGCCCTTATCCAACAGTTCTTGGAGCTAAATCTTTAATTTGTGCAATTCAATGGGTGCAAATCTATATGGTGCCATGGAAATCAATGTCGTTTTGGACACTAAGTTAATGGAGAATTCAATCTCCCGGTGGGGTGGTGTAGCTCACTTTTTTCATGCTCCTTTCAAAAGACGATAAGCCTTATAGTTTGGACTCCCACGATTCTGAATCTAATCTCATAAGTGCAATGTGAAATAGATAAACACCAAAGAGTCCAAATCAAGCAAATCTTTTAGAAAAATCGATTTTGAATCAAATTGCCAAAAAATGGACTGCTTTGCCAGATATAGAGTCGCCATCTAAATATTTTTGGAAAATTTAGGAAACCTATGACTTCTGTCAAAGGCCACGTGTCCGTCATCAACAAGATTGGCTCGGCTCAGGAACTTTGGTACGAGAGGGGAAGGTCAAGAATTGAGCACCCCCGCTTGCCCGATCAAAGATTAGCCTCTACTAATCATGATGTGAATCTTATTTACATTATATGCTCTTGTTCCGATTTTATTAGGCTAACTTACTATGTGATGCACAAAAGTATAGACTAATTTGCAAATATTGGAACATTTGATTTCATGTTTGTTTTTTAAAAGAGTTTGTGAATGTGCCACTTGAAAAAGTGGGCTCAAATGTACATTAATCAAACTAACACAGTTCAAGCAACTAGCCTTCATCCACAGGCATTCAAACAGTTTATCCCTTAAGCACTTAGCCTTATAGTGAACATGCTTTGACATGGTAACAACCACTCTCATGCGATATACTAAAGCAAATAAAAGCTCACCTAGTACTCTAAGCCAAAAAGATAATAGAGTTTGAAAAATGCGTGATTCTATCTATGCAATATGACTAATGCAACACATGCGATATGCAATTACTAGGCTCAGCTACTAATATGGCGTATCAATCAATTTGATAGCATGCAGTAAAGCACGTTTTCAAAGAAGTATTTAGCTAACAATGAAAGTTAGAATGATGTACCGAGCCCAGTGCATGCAAGACAATAGATGCAAGGCATGAGAGATGCTAAACGAAACATGATGCCCTAAACTAACCATCATAAGTAGGTAAATAAAAAGAAGAAAGACATGGGGTTAGAAGACATACACATTATTACAATTGTGCCCTCGCACAGGAGGGTCCGAATAAACTAACTAGCTAAGCTAACTAACTAGCTATTACAAAACGAATTAACTAATTATTACAAACTGAATAAACTAACTATGCTAGCTAGTTATTACAAAATCAATTAATTAATTAACTATTCTATGAAACTAACTAATTAATTACAAATTCTAATTAGCTAACTATTTACAACATGAATACAACCAAAAGTAGGCTAAGGTGTAATGCCCCAGAATTCATGACCAAAAAAAAAACCAGAGTACATAATATAACTCAAACAGGATAGATAACCAAACGTCTTAATATACACATATAAGCAAAGTTAATACCATAGTTAATTCATTTGTGTTCCGCAATAGGATTACAAACACTGACATGCCAAAAGTCAAAGTGAAAAAAAAATTGCTAGTCTAAGTCTTCAAGTGAACCACGACTCCAACATTTCATCTTGGTTGCCTTCAAGATAACTTTCACCATCGTAAACTGCTTCCTCACCTGGCATGACACGCCATGAGCTTAGAATGCCCAGTAAAAACACACACACACCCCCATATCTTCTATTAACCAGTCAACCATATGCATAGCAAATCGGGTAACATAACATACGTTCTATGAATTAGTAGTTAGACTAGACATCTAGAATCCCCCAAAGATATCCTTCTACCCAACCACAAGGATTGAACACCGGACTATTCAGAACTCCCCCTTTTGCTGCTTTGTAGACCTTACCACCTATGCCCACCTTCCGGTTATTTACCTGTCAGTGGCATTGATGGACCTCAAAAGGGACGGCCAAACAAGTGGGCTCACTTACACCCAAATCGTGCCTAGGGCTTGCTTACACCCTGCACATACCATACCAAAGGGCATGCTTACACCCTGAAACCACTGCATAGAGTTTGAATACATCCGTGTCAACCTAGGGGCTTGCTTAGACTACTTGCGCAAGACTTAACTCATTTGGTATTAATCCCATTCACATGTATATTACATAAATCATTATGAAGCACAAGGGTGAACGTCACCCATTACCAACCCCTTTTCATTTCCCATTTATTAGATCTTTTGTCAAGCAAGTTAGTCACATTCGATAATTCGGTAATATAAAAGAGCATGAAACAAACATAAGAGAGGAAATATAGCCCATGATAGTCATACATAGATATGGTAAGGCAAGAAAATAACATTAGGCATTCTTGAAACACTTAGAGACAAATAACACAATAAAACACCATTTCTAGCACTGTTCGGTTCTGCAGGACTAACAAGAATGCTTTGGGAAAAATACTTCTAGGTCAAATTAGGGGCTGAAATTGCACATAAATAATAATTAACCTGTCTAGTTTCAATTTCAGTTCTCAGAATTTGCATAGCACCTCCAAAAATTCATCAACAAGCTATATTCAAAAACCTGTCCAGATTTGTTATCCTTTGGGAAAACTAGCTTTCCTCTCAATCTACCCAATGATTTTCACCCAAATAAATTCCATTGGAAAGAGGACTCAAAATCCTAAATTTGATAGAAAAACCAACATGAGATGATTTGTCTAGAATTTTATAAAATTGCAAGAAGTGGACTATTTTTTAGTGACTCAGGACCAGATTTTTAAATAAAATATCCAAGCCCTAAAAACACATAATTAGGGACTAATAAAATTATCACAAGCTCTAAACACACCAAATAGCCTACAATAAATTCAGATTTGAGAAATAAATAAATTTTATATTTCTTTTAAATTTGAGAAGTTACAACACTGCCTAATTTGACAGATTTGCAAGGCAATGTCACTAACTCAAACCCACACTTTTATACACACCAAACGCTATATTTCCCATTAATATGCAACACAAGAGGGCATCTAAACAATATGATGAGATGGTGAAAGAATTGAAGAAGACAAGAGGAAGAGGTGTTCTTACCTTCTTGAATCACTTTTTCTTCTTTTTCTCTTTTTTTTTTTTTCCTTCTCTACTTCCCTTGATCACACTCTCCCTCTCTCACCCTCTTCCTGAGCTGCTAAAAATATGAGAGAAGAATTGAGACTATGCTTCTCAATTTTATAGGCCAAGAATTGGGTTAAAAGGACCATTCTACCCTTCTAACTTAATGCCTAAGCAACTTATAAATATCTAGATATTTTTCCCACTAATTTGCTCAACTAAAAATTAAAATAAATAATAAAACTATTTTTGTTAAAATGTATTTATAGCTATTTATTTTCTCAAATAAATAATAAAGGTTCAAAGAATTAGTAAATATGCAGCTAGGCTAAAAAAAAAAATGTTTGAATTAATTTAGAAATTGGGAGGTAAAATAAATAAAAGCCAAGTGCTAGGGTATTTCTAATTATAAAGTGGTGTTCTAGGATTTAAAATTATTCTTTATTGAGCCCATTATACAGACTTTTATGGAACTAGGGGCAAAAATGCTATTAACCTAAGGCTTAGGATTTCACATGCAGTTACCAAACATTAGGGTCTCTACATAAGGGGAGTGAGGAATGTTCATGTGTGCCCGGATTTCCACCCGAAAAGCCCACTGCTCTGGTGTCAGAATGCCTCTGTTGTACAGTTGGAACATTTTTTCACCTCAGCCTCGGCTCCATTCTGCTTCGAAAAGTTGCTACTCAATTTGACAAAAGTGGCCGGTAGGCTAGAAGTACTGACCGACCGGCCACAAAAGGTAGCCTTCCATCTAAAAGAAGTGGCCTCTTGGCCACTGAAGCTTGGTTTCTCCTGTTGCAATAGAGCACAAACAAAGCATCCTCAGGGGATGTTTGTACACCTTACCCCTCCTTATCATCAAACAGCTCAAAGGAATGGCAAGCTCAATTCGCAAGCCATCAATCGATGCAATTTCATTGCATAATGGCCTATGAATCAAGGTATACAATTTCAATAAATGCATAATAAAAGACTCTCAAACTTCCTCCCTATCATGGATTGATCAAGGGAAGTGGTTGACCTTGGAAACTTGAACCATTTTATCATTAGCAAGTTTGAAATGCCTCAAGTTTCCATGTGTTCAATTAACGTCCGATTTAACACCAAATTGCTTAGTATCTTGCATTATTTTTAGTCCCAATTTTATTACTCCATTTTAATTACCATCCATTCATTAGTTCATTGAGTCCAAAAGGGAGCTTTAAGTCCTCTAATGGAAAGGAGTACTAAACCAAGTGTTGTTTTAAGCATGAGAGAAGTGTCATGAACCCCAAAGGGATTAAACCATCAAGCACAATACCTCTATCTCAAGCTTAAATAAACAACTAGTTTGAAACAACTTTCAAAGCAAAGAAAAAGCCAAGAAAAGAAGGAGGTTGCAGAGGTGATTAGAGATGAAAACAAGTATGAAAAGCTTGAAATAAACACTATCAACTCAAATAGGTTGGTGGCTAAGACCTAAACCACCAAACCTATGAGGACTATTACACTACAAGCATGCTATACAAAGCTCAAATGTAATGAAAAATTAAAAACAGTCCTAAAACAGTGATAAAATAGTCCAAAAAAGTGTTGGAATTCACAAGGAAAAGCTTGAATAAGTTAGCTACAATATTGAGGAATTTAAGCTAGTAAACAAGCACAAGGAGGGGAGGCTAACCCCTCAATTTTTGGGACCTCAAAACATGATTTTTAGCCCCTGAAAAACTCTGAAATTCAGTGGTAAAAAGCTCAAAAGAAGGTTGAGGAAGCGATGGGAAACACAAGTGTAAAGGCTTAAGAGACAAGGTTTAAAGAAGGGTGGTTAACCCCTCTAGTGCGCTGCCGGCCATAAAAATCTGCTTCTAGGCCCGACTTCAAACGGGCATATCTTCTTCATCCGGACTCGGTTTTAGATCATTCTTGGGTCTAAATTGAAGTTTTGGAAGTCTAATTTTCAATGGTGGTGGCCTCACAACTAAAGTCTAACTGTAAAAAATGATATACCTATCTTAGTAAAGGCTGCTGAGTTCTCTCTTAACGGTTTCATGCCCAACTTCTTCCCTAACTAGTTTTCTTCTCTCTCCTTCAATTTTCTTCAACTCCAAACCTCTAAATAAGATTTTTTTAAAGATTTTTCAAAGAGTTCACCTCCCTTTCATTTATTTCCACTTTGTCCTTACTTGATTTACCGAAAAGTGCAATTTTTAACGAAATGCAAGTCTGGGAACATTGTAGAAACATTTGAAAAAAATATTTTGGAAAAGAGGGTTTTAAGGTCTAAAATAGTTTTGGTCAATAATTGGGTGTAAGGTTGGGATTTAGAGCTCTTCTTGCTAAAGAAATCGAACGCTTGTACAACATAAATTTTCATCATCGAGTGATCAACCTGAGGCACCCAAAGAGCGGTCAAAAATGGGGTGTATACCGTTGCCTTTCTTTTACAGAGCTCGAAGTCATGAAATGACGTGAGTGAATGTCAAAGCCCAAAGACGACCCATTTTGACAAGGCCGTAAGACTTGGGCAAACAAACAAAATGCAGATGTAATTGGTTGAACCCGAGGGTTGCTTACGTATCCCATTGCAAGGAATCAAACAGCATAGTTCAGGGGCAGAATGCAAAATGATACACAATGTAGTGAAATAATACAAATGATATGCAATGTAATGAAATCATCAAACCACCAGCAGTGCAAAACACACGAATACCATAAAAGAATGGAGATGCAAATCAAACTGCATTTTATATAGAAAAGAAGTGGGCACAGCCAAATGACGCCTAACACAGGCTAAGTGCCTATACCCTCAATACTGGCCTCAGAGCAGCATAGATGCTTACACATAACAGAACCATATTTCAACATGAAAGGGGTGCAAGCACATGCAAAGCTATGTTTTTTGTAGAAAGAGTAAGAGTACAAGTAATTGGGTGGTATGATATAAGTGATGAATGATCTGCTAAGGAAAGATAATGATCCTAAATGCTGAATGCAACAAGACAAATGACGATGCAATGGATGCAGTGAATAAGGCATAGGCCGAACCACATCTTACCTAGAAAAGGTATGGACACAAAACAAACCACGTCTAACACAGAAAAGGTGTTGACACCCTCAATACTGGCCTCAACGCAGCATGGGTACTTACACATGATAGAACCCTGTTTCAACGAGGGAAAGGTATGAGCACGTGCCAAACTAAGCTTAACGCGGAAAGGATGCAGGTGATAAAATGGATAATGCAGTAGATGTATGCAATAAAGTCTATGTGCAATGTGATAGAGGTGATGTAATAGATAATAAAATACAATGTAGTAGCTAGGAAGTGAAAGTACTTTACAGGGGCAATTGGTGATGACTCACCTTATGCTGCTGTGGATCTTCCTCTTCTTCTTGGTTGCATTTCCAAACCACAGGTACCACTTTTCTTCCTGGCCATGTTTGCAACTTTCCCAATTCTCTAACAGGGTGACAGACTAAGGTTGGTTCAATATCCAGAATTGAGGAGCATACAAGCTACCTTAACCTATGGGGCTGCCATACAGATTTTAAGCCAAGGATATACCCTTGGGTATTTAAACTATAGTTTAGTCTCAAAGATCCCGAACCTTTGCGTTCTAGGCCTCGGCCATTCAAACTTTAGTTTCCACCATCTTAATTGATCTCCTAGGAACTCATCGCAAACACAGGTAGATGGCTATACCAAACCGCCTGTAGCCGTTCGGGCATGACAAACACCAAAGGAATTGTTCCTTTAAAGGATTTAAGGTTTCCTAGACCTAGTGAGTACACAAGACAGTGCGAGGCAGGTAAAATGCACAAAACACTGCAGTACAAGACACAAAAATAATGCGATGGAAGGTGCAAAAAACAATGCCATACAAAGTGAATACACAAAATAATGTGATGCAAGGTGCACAAAACAGTGCGATACAAGGTGCACAAAACAGTGCGATACAAAGTGAATGCACAAAACAGTGCTAAATGGGTGCACAAGACAGTGCGATATGGGTGAATCCGCAAGATAGCGCAATGCAGGTGCACAAGATAGTACGAGCGAGGGTGCACAAGACAGTGCGATGTAGGGGTGCACAAGACAGTGCGATGTGAGTGGAATGATGGAAATATATGTGAATGCACAAGACAGTGCGATACGGGGTGCACAAGATAGTGCTATGCAAGTGCACAAGATAGTGCAATACAAGGTGCATAAGATAGTGCGATGTAAGTGCACAAGATAGTGCAAGTTCAAAGTGCACAGGATAATGCGATACAAGGTGAATGTACAAGACAGTGCTGTGGAAGGTGCGATATAGGTTAAATGCACAAAACAGTGCAATGCAAGTTTGCACAAAATAGTGTGATATAAGGTGAAATGCATAAGATAGTGCGATGCAAGGTGCACAAAACCATGCGATACAGGGTAAAATGCACAAGATAGTGTGATACAAAGTGCACAGGACAGTGCGATACAGGGTGCACAAAACAGTGCGACGTAAGATCAATGGTATGCAGAGGGAACTGAGCAGTACATTGAGTAGTGCATCATATACCTTATGAAATAAGTGTAGGGTAACTTGCCACAACTCATTGAAATGTAACACAAAGGGAGGCAACTCAACAAAACTCTATTAAGTGCAAAACAAAGTCAAGAGCAAGAGTAACCAATCATACAGTTCAACTCAACTAGAGTGTATAAGCATGCATGCTTAATCTAAAGCACATGTATTAATCAAAGGGAAGAAGACAATCCCAAGAGAGTTTTGAAAATGGTCGGAGACAACTTTCAAAAGCTGAATCATATCAAAATCGTCATGGGATTGAACTACCCTAATCCAAGGAAAAGTGCTCGACAAATGACTCTGAGTGAATGGAGGGAAAGGTTGGGTTCATGCCCCTTGTTCAATTGATGACCCGATTAGATGCACTGAAAATTTCCCCTAGTGTCCAGTCACTGGCCACTATTTTTAACATTATGCAGGCACGTGTGATAGGGATCTTCAGATCCTGGAATAGTTGCCAACCAATTAGACCCATGCTTCTTTTTTGACCTATTGAGAACTTAGTTTAGTCCCCTCCGAACCAGTGACAGATTCCTCATATACACTTTGCAATGATCATGAATGCGATGTCCCTTGTATGGGCACTTTCAGCCCGTTTATGAATTCCACACATGGACTTGTTTTTGAGTTTAGAGAGAACATTTGTGTATGGAATTTTGACCATGCCACTCTGTTAGACTTTAAGCGACAGACTCACTAAGGTGACTCGAAGAAGAGCGCTGACTGAAACAAACACGTTATGGTGACTCAATGAAGAGCACATACTGAAACAAATACTAGGCATGATACAACAAAACTCATAACTGACCCAAAAGCATAAAAAAGACTAAAGGTGACTGATCGTTCATAGCACCCCTATTATTACATATGTTTCCTTGAAAACTCAATTTCGATTCCCTTTTTTGCTCAAGTTAGAGATTCTACTGATAAGTTCAAGTATTGAAAATTGTTCCACTTGTTGATTGAAGCTA
This sequence comes from Camellia lanceoleosa, assembly GCA_025200525.1. Lineage (NCBI taxonomy): Eukaryota > Viridiplantae > Streptophyta > Magnoliopsida > Ericales > Theaceae > Camellia > Camellia lanceoleosa. The sequence continues at coordinate 148,335,208 of CM045759.1, forward strand.
GTTCCTTCTTACCCAACGCAAGTATATGATATGCACAACAGTCGGTGTAGGTCATGGATTGACGTAAAGTTGACAACGTAAATTGGGCAAGATGATTGGATCGAGATGAATGAAATAAATATGGTTGAAACCGAACTTCAGGATGAAGTTGCCTACGTATCCCAAAAATAAGAATCAGGTCAACATAGTTCATGGCTAAGGTTCACTCAGGTATTAACAGTAATCAGGTAACGTCGTTCATGGCTGAGGTTCACTCGGGTATTGACACTCTCCTTTTGTGCTCTAACTTTTGCCAAAGTTGCCCCTTCAGGGTTTTCAACCTTGCAAGCTATATTTTTTGATTTCTCATTTTTCATACTCTAACTTTTGCCTAGGTTGCCCTTTTAGCTTTTTGACCTAGCGAGCCTCTCAAGGATAACGTTACAACACTTGTGGTGAATTTGATCAATAGTCATCCTTACCCTAACACTGGAACTGGCTTTGCCTTGATTTGAGCTTGGTTCTCCATTCTTTTATGCATGCCTTCTTTCTTTCTTTTCATTCCATTTGCTAAGTTGATTCTTCTCGCAATGTGATACTTCCTTTTATCGGCCTCCTCGGATTTAGACAAAAGTGACCTTCCTCACAGTTGCTTGGATTTCATTCCAATGGATACCCTTGGCTTAAGAGTTGACTTCTTTTTCTTTCTTTTTTTCTTTTTTTTTCTTTTCCTTCTTTTCTTTCTCTTTCTTTTCTCCTTTTCTTTTTTTCTCTTCTTTTTCTTCTTTTTTTCCTTCTCTTTCTTTTTGGTTTCTTTTTATCCTTCTCTTTGAAATAATGAAAACACCAGAGGAGAAATTCTATGATTTGTGACGTCTGAAATCTGCCTTGTACTTGCAGGTCTAAAAGCCATCTTGTGCTTGCCAACATGATTGCCTAACGACGAAGAGAATCCCCAAGACAATGTAGAATACCACGCATAATTCTGAACCTATCTTCACAAGTTTTGCAAAAGAAACAGCTTAAAATTTTTGAAATCATGAATAACTTTGCACTGATAAGTCAGAATTCACTCAAACCATTCGAAGGATCCTTCTCAACATTCGAGCTTATTAATAGAATCTCATTCAAAAAATAAATTCAAAGCCTTTTTCTATTTGTAAAAGGTCACACATGCATCACTACAGGCATAATAAAATGATCAGAAATTTGACTCCCACTTTCTTATAAAGATGAAGACCTGAGGGTATACGAGAGCGATTCAAATGAAAGATTCAACTGATGCAACAACGCAAGAGAAGACAGAAAATAAAACTCACAACACAACTATTTGCAGGACATAACTCAAAAGAAAACAAGCATTTCTGAGACAAAAAAGGGGTTTTCCTTCTCCAAGTCCATATGCAGAATTTCAAAACAACTTCAAGTAGCCCACAAGAAGGTCCAGACTTGCCTTCAATTTAGTAATACTAACATCCACACCCAAAAGGATTGATTTCAGACTTTTAAACTAAGTCTCACAGACTAAGCCTCACAATTACATTGTCTCCACACATCTTCTTAACCGAAACAATTGTTTTTTTCACACCATGCCCCTAGTTCATCATTCCAACCACCAATGTTGGCATCACTGCTTTATCAAGCTTGAACTCACCAAGATCGAGTAAACTTTCTATCTCTTCAAAGATTTTGTTCCTTTTGCTCATATCAGAATCAAAAGATTCAGGAATGAACACAATGTGTTTGGGCTCATTAGCAGGTATGATGTGTTGGCTAGGGTAATGGTTGGTTGTTGGCAAGTTGTAGGTAGGTTTCATGTTATGGAGTGGCAATCTATTACGGTCAAAGAGAGGGTTATTGACAGCTTTGGGATTTTCAGGTGGGGTGATGACTTTGTTGTCAATCAAGTCTTGAATTTCATGGCAAAGGCGAAAACAATGGTCAGTATGGTAACCGTACTGCTGATGGAATGTGCAATATTGGGTAGAGTCATGTTTAGGTGGGAGAGGGTTAAGGAGAGGTCAAGAATTGAGCAGTTTAAGATACCCTTTCTCCATCAGTACCTTCAATGCACAGGTTAGGCTCATATGGAGTTGGGCGAAGGTTTGTTTTTGGGAGCAGGGTGCACTAGGTTTAGAAATATTAGCAAAGGGATTGGCAGGTGTTGGCTAGGTATTCATGGGCGTGGGACTGAAATTAGGATGGGTGTTTCTGGTAAAGCATCCCTTTCCATTGTTTGTCCTCTGATTCAAAATATTCTCATCCTGAGCGACAAAAGTGTTATCCACAGTCTTTACAACAACTTCAAGCACTTGCTGCTTGTTCAACCCTTTGACTTTCAAAGTCTTATTAGCCCACCGAAGTTGTGCATAGCGATCAATACTTGTCCCAACTTTGTTCTTGCCACTTGCTTCTACTTGGCCAAGGGATTGGGTGGCTATATCGAAGCAAGACCCATTTGTTGTTGATATGTCATCACCCAGACTTAAGATAGCTTCGGGTTGGCCCTTTTCAACTGCAGCACGGCCCAGGATTGGGGAGCTTTATGACGGGATCGAAACCCCAAATGTTAAATTTTCCACCATTCCTTATAGGTCTTCAATCATTCCCAACATCTCATTAGTAGTGGGTTCGGCCATTTGGCGCTCTTGGCATACTCGAATTGGATTGGATGCATCCATCATGCACAAATCGGTACTTTCTAGAATGAACACCTTAGGCTTGGGTAAATGGGCTGGGGTGATGTATATGCTAGGGTTAAATATAGGAAGTAGTGTATGGATGAGGTTAAGGTGGGGAGGAGATACATGATTATGGATGGGAAGTGGGTTGGTGGTAACATTGGGGTCTTGATGTGGAGCTATCATCTGGTTATCATTCTGAGCCTTATGACAAAGGCGGTAGCAACGATCGGTGTCATGACCACGCTGCTGATGGTATGCACAGTATTTGGTGGGGTTATGTCTAGCAAGGAGTGGGTCAGAAAGGGGTTGGGGATCAAGGGGTTTGAGATACCCTCTTTTCATCAAGACTTTTGGTGCGCTAGTTAGGCTTATATAGAGGGTGGTGAAAGTTCTGCCTTAAGCTCAGGTTGGCCGGCTGTTTGTGGGCTTGTATTGGCAAATGGGTCAACAGTTTTGGGAGTGGCAGCAATGGAATTGATTTTAGTGGGTTTGGGAATAGTGCTCCCAAAAAACACCCTCCTTGTTAGTTCACTTGTTCTGGGAATAATCCCTCTGTTAAATGCACTCTCAATCTGAACCCCTAATTCATGCAAATTTTTGAAAGTGAATAGTGGAGCGACTATTAACTTCTGTAACATATCAGGCTCAAGGTTCTGTACCACTATCCGCCCTTGGTTCCCTCTCAGAAGGCCGATCTGTCATTTGCGATGCCTTTGTTCTCCACCTTGCAACAAATTCCACAAAAGGTTCTTCAGGATTCTGGTGGGTTGCTTTAAGCTCTCGAGTGGTCATTTCTATTTGGGTATCATAAGAATACTGATTGACAAATGCCTCAGCCAAATCTTCCCAGTTCTGCTTCACTGTATCCTCTAACTTGGAGTACCAAGTGGTTGCTATACACGACAAGGTTCTTCTATACAAAGAGAGTTTATGAGGCTTAGTCAAACCCATCGATTTTAGGACGTCCAAGAAAAGCCAGATATGTACCATAGGATCTACAGACCCATCAAAACGGTTAATGTGTGGCATTTTGAATCTGTCTGGGAGCCTCGGTGTACCCATCCTCAATGTCGGGAATGGAGTTAATTCCTTGTGCTTTTTTGAATTTCTTCTCAAGGTTAGCAATTTTTAACAAGGTTGGGTCGAGGTCGTTAATATCAAAGGGATAAAACCCCTCATTAGGCTACACCAAGGGTCTGAAAACTCAAGCTTGAGCCAACCCTTCTTGAGGATCTGGCCCCTGTAAATCTTTAGCTGGCGAAGGTGGGCCAAAGTTCGGCTGGGGGCTCGGGACTGGAAGTGTAGTACATGCCTCAGATAGGCGTTGCATTTCAGTATTGGTCTCATCCTGCATGGCAATTTCTTGGTTTAACGCCGCTATCATGGCCACAACTTTTTCTGGACTCTGTGTCATCACGGGTCTGCTGAGTTGGCAATCAGGAAATAGATGGGTGTAAGCTGAGAGTTGACTAACAAGGATTTCGACCCGGTTATACTTGATGTATCTGAACTAGATTAGTCTAGACGGGTTTGACTAGATTCGGCTTTTTGAATGGGTCTTTTGGTTGTGGATGGATTTTTTCTAAGCTGGCCTTTGGGGATTAGATGGACTAGACCTTTGCTAAGTGGCTTTTTTTGGGATTGGATGGACTAGGGTGGATTAAGGCTTTCCGAGTCAGATTGGGCCTTTGCTGGGTTGGGTACTGCTCTTTCTTTGGCTCAGAAAAACCTAGCATTAAAACAAATGCCCCATTAGATTAAGATACTGGGTATACTGGTCAAAACAAAGCATGGCCCTACTTTTGGTCTTGCTGAAAATTCACCCATATCAAACACAAACCCCTGAACTTCGACCCAAATTCTGATTTTGATATGATCCTCAAGTTTTGAAAAGAATCGCCTCAAGATTAAGATTCTCCAAGGATTGCATTACACACTTCCAAAGATTTCACGTTTTGCACAAAAGCATTCAAAACGCCCCTATGAAAGGTTAGGGTTTTCTTGTCCTAGCTTTTGGAGTGATCTACAGCTTTACTATTCAAACAAATGGTATCACATCATCCTGCATATGTGAGAGCATCCTATCCTAGTTTGGAACAGTCTCTATGGCTTTACTATATGCAGCTAGGCCAAATGGTCAAAAGGGTACCTAAGCAAGACTGCCTAATATACCTCTCACACCTAACACCGAGAAGTGAAAGGAGGATCAAGTGGTACAGCAGTAGTCCAGATCCAAGGGTTGTGTTCTCAACATGGTAGGGCCCACGACTGGTCAGCCTTTTGGCACGCTTTTGGGCAAACCTTTGACAAACCGTCTAGGAATAGCAGATGGCAAACACAGTGACTTAAGCGCACCAATGCAAATGCAATGCAAGAACATATAAGTGTAGATAAAATTTTACATCATGAATTTCAAGTCAAGTTCTCTAAATCCCCAGCAGAGTTGCTATAAACTGTAGCTCACTTTTTTTGTGCTCCTTTCAGAAGACGATAAGCCCTACAGTTCGTACTCCCGCAGTTCTGAATCTGATCTCATAAGTGTAATGTGAAATTGATAAACACCAAAGAGTCCAAATCCAACAAATCTTTTGGAAAATCAATTTTGAATCAAATTGCCAAAAATGGACTGCTTTACCAGATATAGAGTCACAACCTAAATATTTTTGAAAAATTTAGAAAACCCATGACTTCTGCCAAAGGCCACGTGTCTGTCATTACCAAGATATTCTCAGCTCGGGAACTTAGGTACGAGAGGGGAAGATCATGAATTGAGCAACCCCGCTCGCCCGATCAAAGATCGACCGCTACTAATCATGATGTGAATCTTATTTACATTATATGCTCTTGTTCCGATTTTATTAGGCTAACTTACTATGTGACGCACACAAGTATAGACTAATTTGCAAAGATTGGAACATTTGATTTCATGTTTATTTTTGAAAAGAGTTTGTGAATGTGCCACTTGAAAAAGTGGGCTGAAATGTACATTAATCAAACTATCCCAATTCAAGCAACTAGTCTTCATCCACATGCATGCAAACAGTTTATCACTTAAGCACTTAGCCTCATGGTGAACATGCTTTGACATGGTAACAAACACACTCATGTGATATGCTAAAGCAAATAAAAGCTCACCTAGTACTCCAAGCCAAAAAGATAACAGAGTTAGAAAAATGCGTGATCCTAACTATACAATATGACTAATGCAACACATGCGATATGCAATTACTAGGCTCGGCTACTAATATGACGTATGAATCAATTTGATAGCATGTGGTAAAAGAAGTATTTAACTAACAATGCAAGTTAGAATGATGTGCCGAGCCTAATGCATGCAAGGCATGAGAGATGTTAAACGAAACATGATGCCCGAAACTAACCATCATAAGCAGGTAAATAAAAGAGAGAAAGACATGGGCTTAGAAGACATACACATTATTACAATTGTGTCCTCGTGCAGGAGGGTCCGAATAAACTAACTAGCTAAGCTAATTAACTAGCTATTACAAAACGAATTAACCAATTATTACAAACCGAATAAACTAACTATGCTAGCTAGTTATTACAAAACCGATTAATTAATTAACTATTCTATGGAACTAACTAATTAATTACACTAACTAATTAATTACAAATTCTAATTAGCTAACTATTTACAACATGAATACAACCAAAAGTAGGCTAAGGGGAACGAGGAATGTTCATGCGTGTGTGGATTTCCACCCGAAAAGCCCACTGTTCTGCTGCCACAATGCCTCTGTTGCACAGTTAGAACATCTTTTCACCTCAGCCTCTGCTCTGTTTTGCTCCAAAACGTTGATGCTCAATTTGACAAAAGTGGCCAGCAGGCCAGAAGTAGTGACCGGTTGGCCACAAAAGGTACCTTAACATTCAAAAGAAGTGGCTTGCCGGCCAGAAAAAGTGGCCTGCCGGCCATTGAAGCTTGGTTTGTCCTACTACAACAGAGGACGAACATAGCACAAATAGAGTGTCCTCAGGGGATGTTTGTACACCTTCCCCTTCTTATCATCAAATAGCTCAAAGGAGTGGTAAGCTCAATTCGCAAGCCATCAATCGATGCAATTTCATTGCATGATGGCCTATGAACCAAGGTGTACAATTTCAATAAATACACAATAAAAAAGTCTCAAACCTCCTTCCTTTCATGGATTGATCGAGGGAAGTGGTTGACCTTGGAAATTTGAACCATTTCATCACTAGCAAGTATGAAATGCCTCAAGCTTCCATGTGTTCAATTAGCGTCTGATTGAATACCAAATTGCTTATTATCTTGCATCATTTTTAGTCCCAATTTCATTACTTCATTTTAATTACCATCCATTCATTAGTTCATTGAGTCTAAAAGTGAGCTTTAAGTCCTCTAATGGAAAGGAGTACCAAACCAAGTGTTGTTTTAAGCATGAGAGATGTGTTATGAACCCCCAAGAGATTAAACCATTAAGCACAATACCTCTATCTCAAGCTTAAACAAACAACTAGTTTGAAACAAGTTTCAAAGAAAAGAAAAGGCCAAGAAGGGGGGGAGGTTGCAGAGGCGATTAGAGATGAAAACAAGTATGGAAAGCTTGACATAAACTCTATCGACTAAAATAGGTTGGTGGCTAATACCTAAACCAAAAAACCTATGAGGACTATTACACTACAAGCATGCTATACAAAGGTCAAATGTAATGAACAACTAAAAATAGACCTAAAATAGTGATAAAACAGTCCAAAAAAGTGCTGGAATTCACAGGGAAAAGCTTGAATAAGTTAGCTACAATATTAAGGAATTTAAGCTAGTAAATAAGCACAAGGAGGGGAGGCTAACCCCTCCATTTTTGGGACCTCAAAACATGATTTTTACCCTCTGAAAAACTTTGAAATTCAGTGGTAAAGAGCTCAAAAAAGGTTGAGGAAGAGATGGGAAACACAAGTGTAAAGGCTTAGGAGACAAGGTTTAAAGAAGGGCGATTAACCCCTCTACCTTTAATAGCTTTAAACCACAAGCTTCAGCCCATAAAAATAGTCCAAAAATAGTTCAAAAATAACAAGAAAAGATAAGAGAGAAGTAGTGTAGATATGCTAAAAATTATACCTCTTGAAACAAGGTAACTCTTTTGTTTACAAACCCACAAGCTCTCACCCTCAAGGGCTGGAATTTGGACTCAATAATCTCAATAAGGAGAGCTCCAATATTGGTTTAGGAAGTGTTTGGGTAAGGTGTGTGTGTTTCAAGGTAGATATAGAGAGAGAATTTCAAAATTTTGGCCTTTTGGAATTTTTTTGTAACCTAAAAACATGAGGAGAGGTCAAGTATATATAGAAAAAAATGCCTCCCATGTTAGAAATATGTGTATAGGAATAGCTGGAGCTTTTAGGGGACAACTGGCAACAAATATCTAGGTTTTTCACAAGTGCCGATAGGCCAGAAGTAGTGGCTGGCTGGCCACTAATAATGGGTGGCCAACCACAAATAGTGGGCTGCCGGCCACAGAAATCTAATTCTAAGACCGACTTCAAACGGGTATATCTCTTTCATCCAGACTCGATTTTAAGTCATACTTGAGTCTAAATTGAAGTCTCAGAAGTCTACTTTCCAATGGTTGTGGCCTCACAACTAAAGTCTAAGTGTACAAGAAGATATACCTATCTTAGTGAAGGCTCTTAATGGTTTCATGCCCAACTTCTTCCCCAACTAGTTTTCTTCCCTCTCCTCCAATTTTCTTCAACTCCAAACCTCTAAATAAGATGTTTTTAAAGATTTTTCAAAGATTTTACCTCCCTTTCATTTATTTCCACTTTGTCCTTACTCGGTTACTGAAAATCATAATTTTTAATGAAATGCGAGCCTCAGAACATCGTAGAAACATTTGAAAAAATATTTTGAAAATGAGGGTTTTAAGGTCTAAAATAGTTTTGGTCAAAATTTGGGTGTAAGGTTGGGATTTAGAGCTCTTCTTGTTGAAGAAATCGAACGTTTGTACAGCATAAGTTTTCATCATCGAGTGATCAACTTGACGCGCCCAAGTCTTAAGGGTGGTCAAAAATGGGGTGCCTATAGGTGGCAAACTAGTAAGATCTTTGGGAAAAACGTATGGGTATTCACAAACTACCCCTCTTTTGTTCAACACTTTTCTCGAGTGACCATCGAGCGTAAAAATTGAGCATCTAGTACTTTTGCAGTCTTTACAAACTACTCGAGGAACCAAGTGTGTGCTCGAGCAACCCTCTGCATATTGTTGGACCGCTCGAGCAACCAAGTGTGCGGTCAAGCGAATACTTTGTTTTCAGCAAATTTTGCTAACACTTATAAGTACATGTTTACATTTCCATGCCCATATAGGCATTCTTTTGTACCATTTGAACATCCTTAATCATGGAATAAGCTAGAAACACACGTAAGGAAAATGAATTAAGATACGTTTCTTGTTTCGAACGTGTGCTTCAATGTGTATTGGTGTTATGTGATTTGTGTAGGTGGACGTCCAAGGCCTAGTATCGATATAACCCACTATGAGTAATGTCATTATAAAGTTATATTCGAAATATATTTTGAAAATTGTTACAACATGATGATTTTAAAATGTTATTTTATGTGAACGAATGAACGTCCCTTTTTGAAATATATTCGTGGCATCATTTAGTGTGGCCCTTGCCTAGGGGAAACAATACCATGGCCATTAGCCCTCGCCCGGGGGAAACAATATCGTGGCTCAATGGATTAATTGAAACATAGAGATCTCTGATGTTAGGCCTTAAAGGTCTACATTGAATTATTGAATGACCTATCATGGTCCTTTAGCTTCAATACATCATCTATTGAACTCTATTGAATGTACCACGTAAATTGAATGATTGTTTATCGCTATTGCAAGAAGGGATTAAAATGATTGAATTATATTGAATTGCTTATTGGCATGTATTGTTTCAAAAATGGAAGATATGATTATAATTTGTTGGACTTCATTCATACAACCCTTTATACTGATATTACTCACTGGGCTTTAGCTCACCCCTCTCCCATATATATATATATATGCAGGTCAGCAAGCAGAACGTCAAGTTTAAGGCTGCCTCAGTGTCTACCCCTTGAAGCCTTTTTGGAAAGTGCCTCCGTGAAGAGGTGAGCTTGGACTCGAGAGGAGTCAAGCATTGTCAACCCAACTTTTGTTTTGCTTTTGTTCTTTTGTTAATTTTGCAACTTTGACTTACATAGTTAGGTGAGAAGTTTGACTTTGAAATATTGTATACAAGTTGTATGAAGTTAAAGGTCTTTAATACTTATGATTTCGACATGTATGCACTGCTCAATGGTCTTTTACTATATTATGCTTTTACTTCCGCTAAGCCCCATTGTTATATTATGATTGTTTTGACTTTGAGGCCAAAGGTAATTCGAGATTACTGGTCGGTCACGGCCTGAACCTCTAGGGACAGGCTAGGGTCATGACACATGCATCTTTAATTTATAAAGTTTTGAGAATGAATTTTGGGTTTTGTGAGTTTTGGAAAAGAGTATGAAGCTTAATTGTACATGCATGAGGATTTGAGTTTCAATTTTATGAAATTCTTAAGGTTTTTAGCTAAAGGTTTGAAATTGAGTACATGATTATGTTTTTGAAAGAGTTTCTAAGTGTTTAAGGTTTTGAACAAGACATGCAAGTTTATGATTTGAAAATGTGTTTTGAAGCTCAACTCTGTTCTGAAAATTCCAGAATTTGGTCTCACCGCTCAAGCGAACAATCTATTGCTCGATCGCACATCTCATGCATCTAGCATTTTTGCAGAAACATTCCACTTAGCTCAAGCGACCAAGTTATCACTCGACCACACATATCTTGCATCCGATAGTTTTCTAGAGTTTTGTTGTTGGCTTGAGAAACCAAGTTGTCGCTCGAGCGACCTTAATGTATTTGCATGTTGGCTAGAGTGACCGTTGAGCCTAGATTCAAATCATCTAGCACTTTTGTAGACAATGTGGTCTGCTCGAGCAACTAATGTTGTGCTCGAGCAAAGTGCTCTGTTTCAACAAATTTTGAGAAACCATGTTTTGTCTGCATTTGCATTCTCTTTCCTTTCTAATGCAGTCTTAGGTATGAATTGAGCCTCTTAAATGAATTAGTGAGTTAGAATGAAACTTAAGAAAATTGAATAAGTTAAAGAACAATTCGATTAAGCAATGTGATTTAATGTGTATACGTTATGAATTATGCAGGTTCATTAGCAAGGATGTATCAGCAACTAAATCATTGTGAGTAATATCTTAGTAAAAATATTTTCATGTACTTTATTTTGTAAGTGTTACCAATGTGGTAAGTTTTTTGAACTTATGATTTTGTACTATGAATAAGCCTTTTATCTGTCTTATTCTTAAAAGATTTGTAAGTATGATTGACAAGAATAAAAGCATATGATGGACTTAAATCCGTTTTGTATATTTGAAATGGATCCAAGGTCATTCTGTATATTTGATAAGATGGACCCAAAGTCATTATGAATATCTGATAAGTCTGAATATCTGTTATAAATTGACCAAATGGTCATTATATGGCTGTAAATGATTGGACCCAAGGTCATTCCGTTAAGTTATGATCAACTCTGTTCTGCACATCTGTTATACGTTGGACCTAAGGTCATTCTGCTATAAATTGTTTACAATATGGAAAGGTTTATGTTTGTATAATAGAACTCATTCATATAACATCCTTACCCTGATGTTATTCACTAAGTTTTAGCTCATTCTGTTATTTATAGGTATGTAGGTGAGTAGCGGGATGTCCAGCCCTAGTGAACCGGTCATGTCTACCCAACCTTTGTGAAGTTTGTCATGGAGCGCCTCACGAATGAGGCTTTTGTTTCTTTTGATCTTTGTTTCTTTTGTTTTTGTTGGTCATGTTTGACCACATTTTGTAGTTTAATCCTTAAGTATTGTAAGATAATGTTTTGTCCTTATGTAGAATGATGTATGGAAGTATGTGGGTAATATTTTGATATGTATATAGTTACGATCATATGTGAGTTATTAACGTGAAAAGTGTTTTTGTTATGCGATATATACACAACTCATTGAATAAAATTTATTAGTCTGCTTCCGCTTCTAGCTCCATATTACTAAGTATGTTTTGAATTCTATCTGAGGTCGTAGGTAATCTTATGATTACTGGTTGGTTATGATCCTAACCTCTAGAGGCAAGTTCGGGTCATGACAGATATAGCCACTTGTATTTATCTGTTTATTTATTTATTTTTTAAGTAAATTGTTGAAAAATCTAAGCTAATGAAGATATAAGGCATTAGATTTAGTGAATATTTTTTGTTGGTGGAGGTCCACCCTTTATGAAATAGTTAGGTAAGAAGTCCTTTTGTTTGTTTTGAAGGATATTTTCTTTTCAATTTTACCTCTTAATTTATCTATTGACTTTTTTATCTGTTGACTATCTGTTCAAAAAATTTCCTATTTGTTCACATTTTTTCCCTATCTATTTAATCTTTTTACCCTGTATGTTTAATTTTGAATACTTTCAATTCAAATTTTCTTTATCTATTTAAATATTTGTCCAAATAAAATTCTATTTGTCCACGTCCAAATTACTATCTATTCAATTTTTTTATATTTTTTCTATCTATTGAAATACCACGCAACCCAAATCTTGTCTGTTAGAATTTTTTTCTATCTGTTCAAATCTTTTATTCTCTCTACCTCTCTCTTTCCCTCTATGTTGCAATCTCTTTCCATATCATCATCAACAACAACAGTTAATAAAGAAAAATAAAAAGAAAAAAATTCAGATATAAATTTTGATCATATTTATTTTGTGAAGCCCTTGACTTTTGTAATTTCTTTTTTTGACCCTTACTTTTAAATTATTTCAATGTAGACCCTTGATTTCTTAATTAATTTCATTTTAACCCTAAAGTCAAAAACGCGTGCCAATCTAGAACTCGCAAACCCTAATCGAACCCAGGAACTCAAGAATCATTTCCAAAACCATAATAATAATTAAATTAAGTCCATAATTATATTTTCTGCTCAAAACCTTAGGTTTCTGGTTCTCATTACAATTCGCTATTTAATTCAAAACAAAGAAACTTTAACCGAATTAAATTTTCAAATCCTAATTAAATTAAATACTACACTTCATTCAATGTTCCAATTCATAAATTAAGGCCTTAGCCCTCATATTTTTCTTGAATCACAAATTGACCCCAAGTTAGTACCATTATATATATATGTATGTATGTATGTATGTATGTATGTATGTATGTATACATACTTGTACCAATTTCCTAATTAAATAAGTTGTACATGATGGTCGGCCAACCCCCTAGGATATACTAGGATTTATTAGGATATTCTAAGTACAAAAAATCCATTGAATCTTGGAGCAATTATGAACTTGGGTATAAATATAGATTTGCTATATATGTGTATATATGTACTTGTAATTGGAAGGTGATTAATTAGTCTTAAACCTAACTAGATCATGATTAAAAATATAATTAAGGTCCTAATTATCCCTGATTCCATTACATTCAAACTAAATCAAGGCACTATTCAATTGAATTGGAACCAATGGGCATTTTGGATTTTTCACACCAAATTCTCTATAAATATATCATCCATCCCCCTTTGTTGAACACATATTCACACTCACACACTACATTTCAGCCGAGAGAGAGAGAAAAGAGAGGAAGAGACAACTTGGTGGTGGAGAAGAAGAAAGGAGAAGGAAGAATTGTGCAAACATCTTGTCTAGACAACAAGTAAGCCACAACACAACCCTCTCTTCTATTTTTCTCTTTCAAATACATGTCTTAGAGGTTCTAAACATTAATTTCATATATGTTTTAATGGTGTTCTTTTGTCAAAAATGAAAAGAGTTGAGTCGTGTTCCACCTTTGCTTTTTTTTCCCTTAATCGATGCAAAACTATCTTTTTCTACACCTATCGCTCATAACTTCCAAAGGCACACCTTAAATAAAAATTTTTGGGTTTAATATATATTATTTAGCATGTTTTCATCATAAAATAAGTGAAAAATTATCCATGGTTACCCCATTTTCTTTTGTTTTTTTTTTCTTCTCTTATTTTGTGCTCAAAGAATTGGTATTTACATTGCAAATATTCTTAAAAAAAATTCAAAAAAATTCTCCTTAACCTCATTTTTATGTTAAAATCTTCCTTTAAGTGTTATCTTTCATGGAAAAAAAAAAGGTCTTATCGAAAATGAGTGAGCAGTTTGAGAGAAAACTTGATTTTCGTAACAGTCGACGAATTTAGATAGCGCTGGAGTATTTCTTAAATAACTAAAATTCAAGAAAAGCTATGAAACTTCTGAAAAAGGTTTTGAAAATTAGATAAAATTCTCTACAAACCATAGGAATGCCAAGTTTAGGAAAAATCTAAAAGTGTCTCTTTAATTTCAATCCTTAAAGTGCACCAAAACTAGAAATTTACTTTTGTTGATGAACTTATGTTCTTAAATTTCATGGATGTGCTTATTATCACTTGTTCATGCCTTTTTATTATATTTGCATGTGTTATAGTTATGTTTGTTATCATAGTCCTTTGACGGCGCTCATGGTTATGTAGATATTATTGTCTTGGTAAGTTGTTCTAACTTTAACTTAAAACATCTAACTAAAGGGGAAACTAAATGGGGTGGTATTGGGTTTTTGATCATTTGAATAATGATGAGATAATAATTAATTAAGTATGGATTGATGGGACGTGTTCCCTAACTGAAAGTAAAGTCTTGTGAAAGTGGTGTTTCGGAACCCTTGAACAAATCAGTTATATTCAGACCATAGGTGCTTGGTGTAAGGAGAGAATGGGCAAGGCCCTTATTTTACCTATAATTATTGTTTGCTTATATACATACATACATACCTACATACCTACATACATACATACATATCTCCGCGTTACTTATGAGACCTTATGTTAATACCTCTTAAAAGCTGTCAAAAAGATAGCTTGCTATCTAAGATGGTTGGGCTTAGAAAGAAAGCTATTTTGACTCCTCTGACCTTCCTGGGATCTTATTTATTTATTGACTAAAGGACTCTTTAGTGACGCTATCCTGACCCTTAAAGTAGAATTTGGGGTGTCACATGTTTGTTCTATCTATTCATCAACAACAACAATAACAACAATCATCCACAACTACAAAAATAAATAAATAAATAAATAAATAAATAAATAAATAATAACAAATTGTTCAACAAATACTTTGAAGCTTTACATCTCTTCTAGAGAGAAAAGTATTATATACAAGTTTATAGTAAATCCAGTGAACAATTTGTAAACAAAATCACATCACACCACACCAACTTCATCCTTGCCAAGGATGGCACCAACTAGGATTCATGTTAATTGTGCATTAGTTTATGAGAAAACATCAACAGAAAGCTATAATTATAGTTGGGCATCCATTTTTGTTTGGGCATATATATATATATATATATATTTCTCAAAATCATATTCATATATATACAGAGTTCAAAGTATTTGTGAGAAAATAGTCTAGATGTTTGGAGTTCAGACAACATTTGCACTGAATATTTTAGGGCTTCTATGAGATTGTTGGAGTCCTGGTGACTGCATCAATCGGAGAATTACGGTTTTCAATATGAAAGAATTGATTGAAGAAATATTGATTGATAGATATGAATTACCAGTGCGCAATGCATATAGAAAACATTGTGTTGAATGCCTACGATGCCTTTTGTGACGACCCCACCACATACAATGATTAGCACTTAATTGATTAAGGAGATTTGAATTTTATTTGTCAATTATTCTAATTTAATATGGGATTTATGAAAATTATGAAGACTGATTTGTATATGACTCTATTGAGGATTTATTTTGAAATTAGAAATTAAAAGCTTAAATGGCTCAAGAGAGTACAAATGGTGAATTGAATTATTTTAATTTCGAGTATTAGACCATATGGGAGTTTAATTAAATATTCAATTCAGATTTATAAATTTAAGATTTGGATAATTGGGTCCGAACTGGAGTTAATTAAGTTATGAGGATTGAGAATTAAAGATTATTATGAATTAAATTTCTTTATGAGGTATTCAATTGAAATTGTAATTTATTGATGAAAATCTTGAGTTAATCTAAAATTGAAGGCCTTAACAATGTGAGAAGCCAAAATTGATGATGAAAATAAATTTAATTTGATATTTGGAGCCTTTTGAAAGTTTGATTAAAAATCTGATTCAGATTGATAGATTTGAATATAATTAATTGGGCCCTAATGGAAATCAATTAGACTAATTAAATTATGTGGGATTTATGATTAGTTATGTGTTAATCAAGATTTATTAAGAATAAGTGTTATTTAATTAAATTAATCTTAACCATAAATTAAATTGTAGAATGATTTAGAGTTTGAGGATATATGTGGGTGTGTGTGCAGAGAAATTCTAGGTGTGTGTGTGTAGGTGAGTGTTGTGCTGCACGTGTGCATTGTGAAGAGAGGAGTGTGTGTATATGAGGAGAGATATAGTAGGCAACTCTATTTTATTACTTGTTGGACGCATTATTGTGATAGAAGGAGATTAAGAACCAAAAAAGAAGTGTAGCTTCATATTTGTTTTGGGAAAACCCATGAGAGAGAGAGAGAGAGAGAGAGAGAGAGAGAGAGAAACTTAGAACTCATGTGCTGGAAATGGAGAAAAAAGGCTAAGGAAAAGCTTGGAAAAAGTGAAGAATTGAAGAGACACTCAAGAAATTGTGTAGAAACTCATCAAATTGAAAGTTTTGGGTAAGAAATTAAAGCTCAAATCTTGTGGATAAATCATCTAGAAGCTGAAATTAAGAGGTAATTAGATTCAATTGCATGCAATGAAAAATAAATTAGCAAGAAAATGAGTTAGGTTCATGATTATGGAAATTAACTTAGAAATTAATTTTTTTTGGGTTTGATTTTGCATATCTTATATGAATTTGAGTCTTATTTTTACATGCATGTAATTTGGAGAAATTAAAGAATTAATTCATGAACATGGTTAAGGTTAATCAATATAGAAATAATTGTAATTCTTCAATTGAGCTTGGGTTTGGAAACCTTAATATATATGAGATGTAAATTTACATGCACAATGAAGTTTTTAAGAATTGAGCCATGCAAGTTTAATATGTATTTGATTTTGAAAAAAAGGTTTTGAAAACATTGAGTTCATGGAAAGGGTTTAATCATGGAGTCAAATGAGATTTTGATTTTGTTTTGAAACCTAAAAATTGGTTTGATTTTAATCTCTAATCCATGCATGTAATGTAATTTAAGAGTTTTACTTAATTTAAACATGTTTTGGTATATATTACATTAGTTAGTTTTATTTGAATTACATATATGCAATGTTTGCTAGGAAAATTGACAAGAAAATGAAGAATTGGAGTTAAGAAGTTTATGAAGTTTAATTTGGAATTAATTATTTTGGATTTAATTTTGGAAGTTGTAATAAAATTAAGCTCCATAAATTATGTGCAATTTTATTGTGCATTTGATTTTCAAAATGAACTTTAGAATCATGAGTTCATGGGTTTTGATTTAAATATTGTGTTTCAAGATTTTGAGAAAATAATTTATAAATAAATAAGTGTTTATGTTTTCTAAAGTATTTTCAAGGTTTTGATCAAGATTAGTATGGGTATAAAGATTGAAAATGCACTGGGAAGCTATTTTTGAGAAATTTAGAATTCTGGACTTTTACAGGCCGCTCGAGTGGGCTAACTACCGCTTGAGCGCACATTGAAGGCTACCAGTACTTTTGCAATCTTTACAAACCACTTGAGTAAACAGCTATTTTCAGTACATTTTGAAAAATTGCATTTAGTTCATATTTTTATTCTCATCTCTTTCCAAAGCATTCTAGACGTCATTTATGGCTCAATAAAGATTAATAAGATAACAATCAACATTAATTAGTTGATTAAAGAATAAATCATTAACTTAGTAGTAATTGATTAAGAAGCCAAGTAAGAAATTGGTTTATTCAGAAAAGAATGATTTAGTAATGAAAGAATATGTGAAATGAGAACCCGATTCATTTGAATAAGAAAGAATAAGCATAGTAAAACTTCGGACTACTTAGACAGAAAAAGACAAGAAAAGTCAAGTTTGATCAAGGAATTGATATTGTGTTTCAATGTGTATATGTTATGTGTTTGTGTAGGTCACACGCTATTGTCTGCCTAATCTGTCTGATCTGCTTCTGCAGCTATCTGTGAGTAATAATTTAGTAAAACTATGTTCGATATGAAATACTTTCTGAACATTATGATATGATATGAACTATTTTTGAATGATACAAAAGGCTATTTTGTGATTACATGAATGATGATCTAATTCTTTGAAATGTCTTTGTGGTATCTTTAGTGGAGGCCCTCACCCAGGAGAAATAATACTGTGGCTTATGGTCATGAGGCCCTTGCCTGGTGGAGATAATACTGTGGTCCAGGCCCTTGCCCGGGGGAAATAATACCGTGGCATAGGCCCTTGCCCAAAGGAAACAATACCGTGGCCCAAGTATGAAATATGTTACCTGGTACCGGAGGTTCCATTATGCAACTTGATATGCTTGACTGACATGATATGTTACGCTAAAGGAAGTATCACACATGATTTGAATATGAATCTGTTTTTGATACGAATACGAACATGACTATGTTTCTGATTTGGTAAGGGATTTAAAATCTAATTTTTGAATTTGATATAGACATCATTCATTAAAATCTTTACTATGTTATTATTCACTAGGCTCCAGCTCACTGTATTATTTATGTATGTAGGTGACCAAGCGCCTGACCGGGCCTAGAGCTTCTGCTTGGACTCTGTTTTGTCAGCCAACCTATGTGCCTCCTGTGGAGGTTTCAGATATGTCTAGTAGTTATGGCTAAGTGTATAAAGTTCAAATTTTGTTTTGTTGTTTGGTTAAACAAGTCTTTGCTTATTTTGTAAATAGGGTTAAGTCCTTTTTTGTCTAATTTGTATATATATGATGACATAAGGGTGATGCGTAAATATGTATATAAACAGTTTAAAATTTTTCCGTCTCATATAAGTCTGCACAACTCAATGGATGTTGTATATTTGTTATTTGCTTTCACTAGCCCCTAATATTATGTTAATCTGTCTCAGAGGCCTTTGGTAATCCCAGGGTTACTGGCCGAGTATGATGCTAAACTTATAGGGGTGGGTTTGGGTTGTGACACCTTTGGCGAGCCATCACTATAACAAAACTGGGTTTTTACGGCTTCATATCAACGACATACAGTAATTTCCTAACTACGACGTCTCTATTGCATAGGTTGTGAATGCTAATAACGATGATTTTTTTACGACTTGCAATTTTAGCTGTAAATAATAAAACTTTCTATGTGTGCATATAGCATGCCGATAATACATCAACTATACACGACATGCATACACCAGCTATTAAAAATATTAAACATTTCACGGTGCACAAAAAGCCAGCCGTTAAAAATTTCACTTTCCACGACGCACAAAAAGCCAGCCATTTAAAATATTGCACTTTCTACGACATGCAATTGTTGTCTTGAAAAGTATGACCAAAAAAAAAGTAACGCCAAAATGAAAATTTCAAGCTCCAAACACCAAAAAATTAAAACAAAAAAAAATGAAAAAAAAAAGAAGAAGAAGAAACAATCAAAAGCCCCAACTTTTCAGCCCCAACATCAATCTAAAAGAAAAAACTAGGAATTTAAACACATCTATAACCTATATTTAAAAGAATGAAGCTAACAGGTGTTTTGAATGTAACTCATCAAATTCTCTTATTTGCCCCATTGCTTTGCTCAGGGTGCTACTTGTGATGAGTCCAGACTGTTCATTCATCAATTGCCATGACATCTACAACCAATTAACCAACCAATCGAAGGCCACCATCTCTCCCTTCTTGAAGGTTCCTGTTTCAGTGATGACTTTGAAAGCCCACATCTTCCACTGATCCTACCATTGAACTCCTGAAGAGCTTCTTCTTGAAGGTGCCTGTTGCTTGTGGTCTTCCTGAAATGGTGATGGCAGTGAATGTGTTTTGTGCAAGATTCAAGTGTTATGCAATAATCTCTCAGTATATTTATGGCCACACATACTGGATTGATGTATGTTCTATCAACTGGAACAACCTGGAGAAATTGAGGTGTGTCTTCTTCCACTTGTCTATTATGTGATTATTCCTAATTTGTCTATTTTAAGCTCTATTCTTGTTCCTCACCATTGTTTAATTGTGTGCCCACCATGTGCGTCATCTCTTTTTTGTTCTCATACCCTTTTCATTGTTTGTTTCTGCATACATTCTTTGGTAAAGAAATCTACTTTTCTTATAAATCAATCCAAAGGAACAAAACTGAGGTTTCTACAATTCTGTCATTCTCATTTGATAAGATGGGTTATTATTAAATCATATCTATAGAAATCAAAGAGAATTTAGTGGAAGCTTGTAATGGCACCAAGTTTTGATTATACAGTGTCAAGCCTTCTATGTGCAGAAGGCAACGACAATATTTCTGATGATGAGGTTGATTGTGCGGCTGTAAAGGAGCACTTTGAGCCTACTTGGCATCACCGAAGAAATCATCAGGTATGGTTGATTAATTATATAAGAGTTTTGTTTCATAGAAATTCTATTGAAATTTAAAGTTGATAAGTTGGCAAAACATAATTTTTTGTACTGTAAACACAAGAAATGAATTTGAATCCAGCAAGGTTGAGAGAAGAACCAATTAGTATTTGAGTTAAAGGAATTAGTTCATGTTAAGTGACTGTAACTGTACACATCAAAAGCTTTCTTATTGAAATTATCCACCCTATGTTTGGTTGCTAAGTGTAGACACCCCATTTTTGACCGCCCTTAAGACTTGGGTGTTACTGATGGTTTACTTGGTGTTGAAAGTTGTGCAGTGCAAAGGTTCGATTCCTTCGGCAAGAGGAGAGTCAAATCCCAACCTTCCACCTCATTTTGGACTAAAGCTATTTTGAATGGTTTTTAGACCTTAAAACCCTCTCTTTCAAAATATTTTTGAAATAAAGTTCCTACGATGTTCCGAGGCTCGCATTTCGTTAAATGTTGCGCTTTTCGGTAAACTGAGCGAGGACAAAGTGGAAATGAATGAAAGAGAGATGAAATCTTTGAAAATATTTCAAAACACCTTGTTTAGGGATTTAGAGTTGAAGAAAATGAGAGAGGAGAGAAGAAAACTAGTTGAGGAGAAGTTCGGCATAAATCCGGGTAGGATCGAAACTGCGTGGCTTCACCAAAACATGCATAACTTTTTGCACAATTGGAATTTTGACACAAGGCTGCCACCATTGGAAAGCTTACTTCTGGGGCTTCAATTTGGACACTTGCCAGCCACTGTTTGGCCTTGCCATCCACTTGCCGACCACTTTCTATTCTTGTAAACCAGTGCAAGTAGCTGGCCGACCACTTCAACTGGTCAGCAGCTTCCTACACTTTCTACAGATATTTTCCATGCCAGCTGTGCCAACTGTTGGGCATAGAAAGCATCCTCCATATGGAGGGATTACTTGGAGCTCCAAACTTGTTCAACAAGCTTGAACCTTGATTTTCTATAAAAGGAAACCTCCTCCCTCTTCTCTCAGGTTGAGAATTTGGTAGAGAGAGCTATATATAAACTTCTATCTCTATATTGCTCATTTTCTCTATATTTGCATTGGTTTTGTGCTTAAAAGTGCCATTTCTTCACACTTTTGCACACAAACACATAGTGAAACACCTTCAATCTTGGGCTAATGTTCTTAGAGGTTTGTTTGAAACTCAAGGCTTAGTTTTTGCCTCAGAAGTTGCTGTCTTGCTTTGATTCTTCAAGGGTGAGTCTTTAATCCTTTTAAAGCCTTGTTGTAGTTGGTTACTAGGCCAACTTTGCATGCTTATTTTGGCTTAACTCTCAACTATAAAAAGCTCCATTTTCAAGTGTTTGAAATGTTTGTTTATGGCTTTCTTGGTGTTAGGGGTGATCTACCCCCTTTTGTGCCTTGTTTGGCCTTGTCTTGGGCCATCACTTTAGACCCTTGTGATCACCTTTATTTGGCCTTTTTACCACTGAATTCCAGAGGAATTTCAAAGGTGGAAACTTGATTTTGAGGCCTCAAATAGGAGGGGGTTGTCCCCCCCCTTCTCTCCTCTTGTGTGCTTATGTTGATGGCTCATCAAAGTGGCATGTTTGTTAAGTTTGTTTGGGCTCCATCTTAGCATGTTTTTGGCCTTATTTCAGCATGGCATACCTCTGTTTTGGCTTGGTAGAGTCACCTGTTGCATGCTATTTGCACTTGTAGTGTAATCCTCACAAACTAGCCTTCTATGCCTCATGTTTTAGCATGTCTTGCTAGCCCATTTTGGCTCTATCTCAGCATGCTTTTGGTGTTTTTTTAGCATGCCTTAGCTCTGTTTTAGTTTGGTTTGATAGCCTCTTGCATGCTTCTTGCACTTGTAGTGCAATTCCACTAAACTAGCCTAACATGCATCATGCTTTTGACCATCATTCTAGCATGTTTTTGGCTCAACTCCAACAAGATTTTATTCATGTTTTTCCATACTTAAGCTCTGTTTTATGTTGTTTTGGTCATGCATGCATTTCTTTGTATAGCCATAGTGCATTCTTGCTCACTAGCTTTGAGTTTCCAAATCACTAGCATGCATTCCTTGGGCTATTTGCATGATTTGGCATCATTTGTTATGTGATTTCAGAGCATGTTTCATTGCCATGCCCTCACATGTGTCACTCTTTCAATGCTTTGGATGGTTCGTGCTTTATGCCTTAAGTATGAGCCAATATGTATGCCATCTTACCTAGGCTTTTGGGCTACCATTTCAGTGTGTTTTTGGTCTTATTTTGCCATGATACAACTCTAATTTTTGTTGGAGAATTCATCCCATGCTCAGCTTTGGTAGGTGTAGTGTAATCCTCCTTGTTGGCCTTGCATGCTTGTTGTTTTGGCTCTTCATGCTAGCTTGTTTTGGCTACACTTCGTGCATGTTTTAGCCTTGATTTGACATGCTCTAGGACTATTTTAAGTCATCCCGGCCCTTTGGGGCTTGTTTGATATGGCCATGGTGCAAGTGCGTTTGCTAGCTTTAATGCTTAAGGACCCTAGCATGCCCTACTTATGTTGTTTGGATGATTTGGCATCATTTCACACATAATTTCAGTGCATATAGTGTAGCTACACTCTCACGTTCATCACTCTTTAATTGTGTTTGAGAGTTGAGCATTGTGCCTTGTTTGTGGCCTAACATGTATGCATGTTTGTTTAGTCCATTGAGTTTCAATTCCAGCATGCTTAAGCCTTTGTTTTGGCATGCATGAAGTCTGTGTTGGGGGTTGGTTTGGTACATGGAGTATTTCATTACATAGCCCTTACATTGTGTCCTTCATTAGCCTTTATGCTTAAGGACTCCAACTTGCCATGCTTATGTTGTTTGCATGATTGCTTGCATGTTGTTGCATTACATTGTGTTTGGATAGGGCGTTAATCCAAACACGAGAAACGGGGGACGTTTCATACTTGAAGTGATGAAACGTGCGTCATTTCTCGTTCGTCGACCCTCTTGATCAGGCATGATAGAGGTTAAGGCCCTTATGTGTTTTTTGTGCATTCATTAACACTGAATTGTGCAATCTTGGCTTCTCGGCCATCGTGCATTGTGATACTCGGTTGGTGGCCCGAGAGTCAAGAACCACACCCCCTTGAGCTTAAGAAATGATAAGGAGGGCAGTTGTGCACACATACCTCGCAAATACACTAATGTGCCCCTTCTTGTTCTCTGTTGCAGCAATCTGGAGTTGTGCAGAATTTTCTGGTCGGCAGACCAGAAAAAGAGGTTGGCCGACCACTTTTTCTGGTCGGCAGCAAACTTAGGTGGTCAGCAGGTGGTCTATAACACCAATAAGTGGTCGGCAGCCTTCCTGGAGGTCCCCATGATGGAGTAGAAGCTATCTGGAAGCTTGTACAGTGTTCTGAAATCAAATGCAAACGGAGGCAAGTTGGGGCATAGTGACGGATTTCCAAACGAGGCGATCGAGCATGCATACACTTCTCCCCCCGAGGCTCCTCCTTTACTGCTTTACTTAGCTTCTTGGCTTAGCTAGCTAATGCTTTGGTTTTGTATTTAAGTAGTTAATGTACTTAGCTATTCATTTGTGTTATAATAACTAATTAGCTAACTTGTTAGTTAATTAGTTTTGGTTTTGTAATAATTAGTTTAATTAGTTTAGATTAGCTAGTTAGCTTATTATTCAGACCATCTGTCGAGAGAGCACAACTGTTGTTTCCAATCCTCATTTCTTTCTCCTTTTTATTTATCCGTTTTCGATGGTTAGTTTTAGGGCATATTTCAATTAGCATCCTTATGCTTGTATGCGTGCATCCATTCATCTGTCTTGTATGCACCGGGCTCGGCGCATCATACAAACTGCATTGTATTTCAATACCAATTTGAATATATATTATCAAGTTGCATTCACATGACATCTTAGAATAGCCGAGCCTATTTTAGCTGCATTTTTGCATGTATTGCATTAGGCATTGTTAACATAGTTAGGATCATGCATTGATTACTAACTAGCTTTTGTTTTGGCTCGGAGTACTAGGTAAGCTTTTATGCTTTAGCATACTGCATGAGATGTGTATGTTGCCATGTATAGCATGCTTGCCATGAGGCTATTTGCTTAACTGATATAACTGCATGAATGCCTATGGATGAAGGCTTCATTGCTTGAATTGGAACAATTTATCAAAATGTGAGTTTTAAATCCACTTTGCGAAGTGGCAAAATTATGTTGTTTTCTAAGCCCACTTGAGGGTGGAAAATCCACGACTTAGCCTACTTACGAGTAGCAACTTCAAACCATTTTTCAAACAAACAAAGATGAGATGTTTTGTTCCAACTCGAGTGATTTAGTCTATACTTGTATGCTGTGCGCATTACGTAGTAATGCTAGATTAATAACCGGAATAAGAATGCATATGTTTTCAAAAGCAACATATCATGTTAGTAAAGGCCGATCTTTGATTAGGCGAGCGGGGGTGCTCATTTCAGGACCTTCCCCTTTTGTACCCAAGTTTTTGAGCCAAGGCAACTTTGGTGATGACGAACACGTGGCCTTAGGCACAAGTTAGGGTTTCCTAAATTTTTCCAGAATAAAATATTTAGGTGGCGACTCTGAAATCTGGCAAAGCAGTCCATGTTTGGCGCTTTTTGACTAAAATCGATTTTCCAAAACAATTTGCCGGATTTGGACTCTTTAGTGATTTATCAGTCTTACATGTTACATTGCACTTTGTGAGATTAGATTCAGAACCGTGACAGAAGTCCGAACTGTAGTAGCTAAGAACTACAATTTGCGCCCTCGCGCGCGGAGTGGAGTTTCGGGCGGTCTACACTAAGAAAAGGCAAGGATAGAAGAAGAACCTTGGTGTTATGAATCTTACATTTTACAGCATTCAGGCTTCTAAAAAATAAAGAAATTATAGAACGCAAGTCATACAGTAGAATTAAGCTCTTATTAGTGGATTTTTTTCGTGGACAAAACTACAAATTTTATCAATTTATTTGTCTTTCTTACCTTTTTTCAACAAACAACTAGACAAAATTAGAGCCAAAACAAATAAAAAAGGACCCAAATAGCTCTGATCATATCAAACTAAGGCATTAAAACAAAGAAAAAAAGAAATGAGAAAAGATAAAAACTCCATTGCGATTGAATCAGAAAAAAAAATATATATATATTTTTAAAATCATCGCAAAAACACCAAACAACTCCTACTCACAATCAAAACAGAAAATTTTGAAGAATGAACCTCAAGAGTTTAACACATTCAGAAAATTTAGGCGTGGCATTAAATCAAACAGCGATTGTGTACATCAAATATTACACTTTAATCTTTTCCGGTTAAAGATTATGTTATGTTTGTTATGATTTGTCATAGGCAAAATGTCAATTATGCAAACCGAACTCTTGTTGTTCGTTAGAGGATCTTATTAGTGCAATCTTTTCCCTAATTCAGCGATAGAGAAGAAAGAGATAGTTTGAATGATGGTGCAGCACAATGCAGTGTCGGTAGCCTGCTGGACTATCCATTAAATAATGGGAAATAAGAAATCTTAAAAACTACACATTGATATAATCATCCCAAACTTTATTATCAGTTGTCATGATTTGGTTGAGTTTCATCCTAGTTGAACCCTTTCTGGTCCATAAGATTTTTTATAGCCTTGTAGAGATTTCTCATTGTTTTGTGACGATTCTTCAAAGCATCTTTTCCATAATGAAATTTGAATTTCATATTGAATAAGTGATCATCAATCTAATTCTCCTTGCCAACCTGCTCTAGTAGAGATTTCCCAAATCCACAAACAATTCTAAACAAATCCTTTAAACATTCAAAAGCTTCTATTAAAATCTCCAACACGATTCAAAACTTCAATTGTCTTGCCACTCATTCCATGAGCATAGATACAAATTTTAAACAATAAAAAATAAATGAATAAATACTAATCCAATCCTTGTTTAGGTTTTGTCTACTTCAACATATATTCTTCTTTACTATAGGACCACATTTAAATCCACCAAAATCAGTTTAGAATTAGATAAGCCAGAATTCCCCACAACTATCAACAACAAAAAATAAAAATAAAAAAGTAACCAAGAAAATAATCTCACAAATCGTAACCATGTTTAAGGTGAAAAAATATTCTTCTTTTGCACTCAAATTAATATTTATTTCACTTGCACATCCAAATTGCAAGCTGCTAAAAAGAAGCCAACCTAGAGTTGTAAGCAGATCTCTTGTATTCACACCATGTGAATTCCTTGTACAAACTTTTCTTCTCCTCCTTTCATTAGTGAACATGAAGGTGTTAACTTTTCACTCAGAGGTGGGCCTCCAAGGAAAATCATTGACACCCATGGTTTCAAATTGTCAACCAAAACTCTGTACTTTACAATCCTAAACCTCCTATTAGTTATCATCTGCGCCAAATTGAAAACCCTAGATTAGTAAAGTTTACAAGAAAAGAAAAATAAAAAGTAAGCCCCCACAGTAAAAAATTAATAAATATAGTATGTGAGAGAGATAGAGACCCATTAAAAATAGAAGATTAAAAAATAAAACTCATCAAAGGAAAAGACCAAGGATGTAAACATATCAAAACCCATATGAAGAAAAACGAAAATTAAAGAGAACATGTAGAACATGCAATTTGCATAGAGAATCATCTATACCTACACAAATTACTAATGTTGTTTTCCAATTAACTTTGCAAGGAAAACTCGAAAGTAGATTTGTTTTCAGTTCCAACTTTGATCCGCATTGGTGCTAGAGAGAAGAAAAAGAGAGACGACATAAAGCAATCACTTCAATCGGCTTACCCACAAAGTTGCATTTCAAGGTAACAATGGGCCATTTTATTTTTTGGTCGACAATTTCATGAAATGGAAGATTTGGTTATGATTAATAAAATATAAAATAAGAAATATTTGTGTATTTTGTGTTGGAGATTTTCTCAAAGAAACATTGTATCTTTACCTTGTTGTATTATTTCTATCAACAATAATGCGACCCCCATGCGCGTAAGCACGTGGGGGTCCAACTAGTTAGACACCAAAAAAATATAATAATAATAATAATAATAAATTTTAAAAAATGAAACAATCCTCCTCTCATGTCCTCTTATTCTCTTCTCTCACTCTCGTAAACGCTCACAATCTCTCTCTCATAGACCGGCGTCTGAAGATATCCCCATTTTCTCACTCTCTAGCAATGGCGATAACTCCCCATCAGTGACAACTTCGGTGTCTCTAAATCTCCCTCCGACATCCAGATATATTTTTCCTCTCTTCTAGGTCATTTTTTCGAGCATAAAGTGAACACTGGACTGAGCATAGTTGGGATTATATATCTTTTATCGCTCTCATACTCCCTCATAATCTCTCTTCTCTTATGTGTCTAGAATGAATACATAGGAATTTTTTTGCTATATATGCGAGTGTGTTGGGTTGATTCTCCTCTATGTGTTTAGAATGAATACATAGGAATTTTTTTAGTTTGGGATCAGCATCGTCCAATGATATCATTGTGTAAGGCTAGTAATCATTTCTTTTCTTTTCTTGATAAGTAAAGGAAACAAAAAATGCTAGTAATGTAATTTAATTTCCATTGCCCAGCATATACTAGGAACTGAATGAATTTCGTAAGGGAGGGTTATGCTCTTGCACACATGTTTCCTTCTTGTATAGATAATGGAACTAACGAATAGATTTATATTTGCTCTGAATATGTGATACTACTCTTTTGAGGAGACAACTTACTTTTGTTTCTCTATATTATCTTGGAGTAAGTGTTGAATTTTAGTAGAAAAATAATATCATTGCCATTTATTTTTCTAGATTATCCTCTTGAGGTGTTGTTGGAAACTGTTTCTCAACTCTTCTAGTAGATATGTTTTTCTTCTCTTCCTAGAAAGCTTCTATTTTGTTGTTGATGGATCCAAAGTTTTCATGATTCACCATCACAACAGCACCTAGCTAAGTCAACTAATATGTTAATATTATTCTATGTTTTGTTTTGTTTTTTTTTTTTAATTTATATTAAGAGTCAAGTGTTGAATTGTGTGTTAGTGATGTAAATCAAAATCATAATATCTCAGTAAGCTGTATTTGGTGTTGAAATTCAAAAAAGAAGAAAAAAGAAAAAAGAAAAGAAAACGAAAAAGAAAAGAGAAGGTATTTGAAAGTGTCAAAGCACTTAACAGAAATAAAATTCGGCCCAAATGAAACCTATACAGTTATCAATTCCAATGGACAATTTCTTGTTTTATTGTGTTTAACAGATTCAATTATTGCTTTAGAAAAATTGTGGATAAGATCAAAAAAATGTTTCCTTGATGATTTTGCACAAGTACAATCAAGTGCCTAATAATTTATTTTTTTGTAATTATCTTTAGGGGCACCAGTTATCCTCCCTTATGGCCGTCAAAGGATTGTTAATAGCCACTTGATGTTAGCAATAAATTTACCTTCAATGTAATATATGGGATTCTTTCAAGTAAAATTACTTGTTTACTTATGGATGGAAACTTATTACATTTTCTTTAATGACAACATAAGAAAATAATTAACATTCTCGAAAGTTCTCGTTGCAGATTTCAGTAAGATCTTCAAATTTAAATTTGTTCACTTGGGAGTTAATGAAGTCAACACCACTGAGTTCAATATTTTTTGCAATGAGCCTCACTCTGCTAGCTCGCTGAGTGACTTTGCTTATCTGTTTTTCCTCTAATTATGCCTCTCATCTCTCAAGGTGTATGTAACTGTTGGCTTTTTTGGCTTTCGAAGGTTATTATTGTAATTGTGAGCGTGCCAGCAAGGATCAATCAGTCCATACAGAGAATTAATTGTCAACCAATTATCAGATGATTGCGTTTTAGTTCTTTCAGCCTCAATGAAGAGGACTTTTATTGGTGGCTTGATTTAGGAGAATTTAAGCAATATAACAATCAAATGAAGAACAATCGAAGTATCTCATTAAAATGAAAAACTTACAATGATCCAAACTCAGCCTCATAGAGGTTTACAGCAACAATCTATTTGAAACTACTCCTATAAACGAAATGCAGTGCAGGAATTTAAAGTACAGGAAATGTAAGACTGGAAATGTAAAACTGGAAAGGAAAATAAGTATAAAGGACTGGTTTTTTGGATCTGAGTCTGGGGGCCTTTTCTGGGGCCTTCTCTGCTATTTATATTGCTCAAGGATAACCATCGAACTGCACTTCTAACCGTCGAATTGCTCTTCATGATCACTAATCATGTTGCCTTAAGATTAACTCCATTACGCCCTTACTTGCAGTTAGGCTTCCCTCATAAATTTGAATTTGAAATGTGAGTAACCGTTGAAGCCACATCCCCTTGCATCTCTTTGTTGATTCACTGCTACTCAGATCTCATAATAACCAATACTAACTGTCACGTGTACGATCGAAATCGAAGACTTGAATAGTCTTCCTATATTATCCTTATTTTGCCACGCATCGAATTGTGATTGGTTTGTACAAAATATATAGCCAACATTACCCCCCGCACTAATATACCCAATACTTGGTGATATTAGTGGATCGAGCCCTTTTCTCCACGTACACGAACGTGCATGGGCTTTGCATTCTTCTAGAAATGCAACTATCATTCATTATCTGCATTAACTCCCCCTCAACCTTTTGAACACCCCCACCACCTTAGTATTTGAACAAACTGATACATTTTAATGGCCGAATCAAGTTCCTTCTTCATTGATCGAGCACACGAAGAGTCATCTGATGATGCTGTTCTTCCTCGAAAGAACCTTTATGCATTAATTAGCCACCCTTACCCACCTTTCTATATTCAGGTCATGGATGCCTTTGCAAATTATCAACCCTTGGACTACGAACACATTGCCCTTAATCCTTTGATTCAGAAACTTAAAAATATGGACATGGGAAATCCTCCTTCTAAATCACCCTTGGACTATGAACAAACTGCTCTCAATCCTTTGATTCAGAAAATTGCAAATATGGATATGGGAAGTTCTTCTTCACAGTCTTCTACATGGGATAAGGCTGCAGCTTCTTGTTCCTCTAGGACTTCTAACTGGACACACTAGTCAAAACCTGAGGCCTGTGAATTAAGGGAGCGAATCAACCATCAATTTGACGAGTTTACTGACCCTTTAGAGTTTCCTTCCTATGCGCGAAGCTCGGTGGTCTATCCTTACGTGCCCATCGATCATCGACGCAGTTTAGAGGAAAATCTACTTGTAGCATGGTATACATCTTCCATGCCTACAAAGATAGTGCACGCTACCCGATGCCTCGAAGAGGCTCAAGGGTACAATCCATCATTCTTAGCCCAGAAGGTGAAAATTTGTTCTTCTGACTGGCTTAGTTATATTAATGCCCTTGTTCCTTCTGCCCTTACTCCGTCTCCTGAAATAGAAGCATCGACACCTTCTCCTCCGCCAAATCCTTGCTGGACAGAAAGACTGAGGCTTGCCCTTTCCGTGGATAAGGTCTTTCCATCCTACAAACCTCCACCTTCCCCTAATCTAGCTGAGCGAAAACAAGCTCAACTTCTGCTCGCGGCTTTCTCTCACTTGCCCTTCAATGTTCTTGAGGATGAAGTCCCTCTTAAGAACCTTCGATGGGCCTGTGATATTCTGACTCAGAGTCATGTCCTCAATCCCCTTGCCCAAGCAGAGTTTCACATGTTTTTGGACCAACTTCCATTGCTTCTCCACTGGCATCGGACCTCTATGGCCACCACACAATCTTTAGACCAACTCTCGTCCCTCGAGTTCATGCCCAGTACGAGGCAGAGAACTTTACTGAAGAATTTGATGATTTCAAGAATAAAGATTCTGCGTACTGGGATGATTTGGATATAGACGAATTGGAACAAGGATTGAGAGAAACAGCATTCGAACTAAAAGCTAAAGAGCTCTTTTACGAAGTGAGAGCACATCAACTTATGCAGCCAATGTTAGAAGAAATAGAGGACAAAATAAAGAAAGAACAGAAATTCATTGATCATAGTTGGATTAAATTTCATGATTTTGTTATTTACTCCATTCCCTATTTTTATGAGCTTGAGTTTGTACCCAAATAGAGCCATTCGATGTAACTGCTTTTACTTTAATATCACTAAGACTTTTCTTTGTTTGGTATGGTTTGATCTTGTCTCCATTTGTCTTTAAAAGCAATTTCAGAGCTTCGAACTGAACAATCTTATCCGTTGAAACTTGTTTCAATCATAACTAACATATGGTCAATGATTTAGTATGATCAATCAGTTTTAAATTGGTTCCTTTGCCTTAAGCAACAGTTCATACTTTCAAAAATATGGAAGCTCCTTTTGAGGGCTGTACTGTTTCAGTCTAGAAAGAGAATCTTCCTTAAACATATATAAACCAATTATTGGTTTTAATGTTTCGAACAGCAATTTCCATCCTTGAGGGATCTCAAGTTTTGCTTTGAAGGACATTACTTTTATTGGGAAACCTAAAACAGGTCTTTAAACCCTTCGAAGTAAATGAATACTTGAGCATTCTTACATCCATAAGTGTGAAATGTATTTCGAAGCTGGCTTCTTAGTTTCGAAGCCATTTATTATTTGACTTTTGGCACCAAAATCTGGTTTCGAAGCCAAATACAATACTTCGAAGCAAGCTTCAACACCTGGGATGTGTTTTCCCTCCAAAAGTATCAATATTGAAGGAAGCTCTTCGTATTTGTACTTTTAGTACTTAACGATTTACGCGATATATCTTCCAGACACAAAGATTTTTTTTAAAAAAAAACCCTTTTTTACTTCGTGCTCTGAAATCAATTACTCGCTCAAAACACAAACCCTTTTCCTCTGTTAACCCCCTTCTTTCTTGCCTCTTCCTTGTTGCTTGCTACCAATGGATCCTTATTCTCTAAAAGTGCTTGCCGGTGATCGTATAAGCCCAACTATGGCTTTGAAAAGATGTATTGACGAAGAGATCGCCAAATTAACAACTGATGAATCAAGCACCATAGATGGCCGCCTCTTCGTTCCTCGTCACAGTAACAAACAAGAATACGTCTTGGGTCCCATCTTTCGAGAGGCTCCTACTCAACTTCCAGCTTTATACCCTCGTCTAGAGGACCATTTTCTCCTCTACGAAGGAAGGCTCGACTTGGGAAATTGGAAGGTAACCCGTCCTCATCGCTACTGGCTGATATTGAGAGCTGAATGGGAAGAATAGTATGACAGAGTTGTACCAGCGCGAGAAGACGACCTGCAAGAGCTCTGCATTCTCGATGCCCTTCGTCTTTCCAGGTTTATGATTCCTAAAGACCCTTTCTTGATTCCCGCTGCTCTTTGTTTTTGGAACATGGCTTTCAATTTCTTCCAATTTCGGTGTGGTATGATGGCTCCTACGGTTCTTGATATTTGCCATCTTTTAGGGCTTTCACCCCTTGGCTCTCCTTTCACTCCCGGCTATCCAAACCTCCCTATTAAGTTCTCCCTTCCACCTTTAAACTCCTCTTACAATGATTTTGTAAAGGCCGAAAACGAAAGGGCAGGCCCCGTAAGACATAGAGAACTTTTTTCCTTCATTTTGTACTGGTTGTGCAAATTTCTCTTTTGTACTTCGTCTCCGAGGATTATGCCTAAGTTCGCCCCACTTGCGAAGGCACTTGTTTTGAAAAAACGTGTAGCCCTGGCTCCTTATCTCTTAGGCCATGTTTATAGAGCATGTTCCCAATTTTGTGAGAAACCTCTTGATGTGAACCAAGGGGGTCCCCTTTGGGTGCTCTAACTCTGGCTCTTTGCTTACTTCACTGATTTGCATCCCAAATGTTTAAGATTCCTTGTTCAGGACCCTAGCACTTATGGGGAAAAATATACCAGAGTTGTTCTTTATCCTGCTTCCTTTGCCTACTACCTCACCTTTTTTCACCAACTTCCTGTTTCTCCACCTGCTACCTTATTCTGCCCCTTTGATGCCAACAAAGGACCTGCTTGGCTACGAACATTCTTAGCTGATAAAGAGTGCTCTACCCCATCCCACAAAAGCATGTGGGCTTCTATTTTGCTGCCAAGGGAGCTGTTCATTGGCAATTTAAACCCTCGAGCTTACAAGTGTATAGCTAAGGTGTACTGTCCTTCCCAATTTGCTAGGCAATTCGGGTTAACTCAGGGGATTCCCATTCCACTCTGCAGTCTCTTGAATGTCCATCTTACAGCCAGAGACTTGAGAATACCCAAATCAAAACTAGAAGAAGCAACATTCAAACTGTTGAAAGAATCGAGCGAGTTCAAATTTGTCCCCTTCCTTCCGCCTGCTCAAAAAGATTTCAAACCGGTGGATGACCAACAAAGAAGTACGCCTATCAGTGCACCCTCACGATTTACTGATAGGGTTAGGAGTACCTTCTAAGGCTAAATCACCAACAGCCGAGAACATGCCTTCTCTTTCCACAGTTGCTCAAACTGTTCCTCTAATTTCACCCCCTCCAGCTAGAGTCACTAGAGCTACTTCAAAAAAGGGTAAGTATTTTCAGGTTTCTTTTCTTTTCAACTCTTTTGTTTCCTTTATAATCACACATTTTGGTTCAGGGTCTCCACAAGAAGAATCTCCTAAGAGGGCTGAAACTCTAGCTGCTCTTAAGGACAAACAACAGTAGAAAAAGAAAATAAAGCTAGTACTTACTCCTGAAGAATCAGAATCCCAAACCGAAGAGAGGGAGATTGAGAAAGATCAGAAGGTACCATTACAGAGGAAAAAGAGAAAGTAGATGACTGTCTCTCCTACTGATCCAGTCGGAGACCCCACTCAAGGGACAACTACCAAAGCAGCAGAAAAAGAACTTACTTCTGAGGAATCTGAATCCCAGATCGAACAGCGAGAAGTTGAGAAGGAACAGTCAAGACCAATACAGAGGAAAAAGAGAAGGAAGATGACTATCTCTGCTTCTGATTTGGTTGAAGACCCTATTCATGATGCAGCTGCCAAGGCAGTAGAACAGGAACATTCTAAGGCCATAATTGTCTTTGAGAGAGCTGAGAAGAGACGGCAGCAGCAATTCTTAAGAGATGAAGCAGCGGCTGCTGATGCAATTCAAAGGGAAATTACAAGAAGGCAACATATTGCTGAGCACTATTCCCTTCGAAGCTCTCCTATTGCTGCTATCACTCCTGAAACAAGTAATTTCTTTCATGCTTCTACTGTTTCTCTCTTGTCAAATTTTGGTATTGAAACTTGACATTGCTTTACAGCTTTTTTTTTTTTATTTTTTATTTTTATTTTTTATTTTTTTTTGCAGCAACAACTATTGAGCCTATTCTTCCAATAAGGACTCCCTCAGTTTCAGTTGAAGTTGATCAACTGCAGAACGTGAGGACTATTCAAATCATCCTTCCACTTCCCGAGCCTGCATCTAATTTACCCTCCTTGAGACCAAGCATTCCTAAATTCCTTTCTTTTGGTTTGACTCCATACCTTCCCCATCTGACCTTTGACCCACCTCAATTCGGTTCTCTTTCAAACCTTGCTCTTCCTCCTTCTTCCAAGGAAATTCTAACTGCTACTCCATCTTTGATGGCATTTGATTCTCTTATAAGGGGTACTGGCAGCTCTCCAACCCATGGTTTATTACCTCTGGCTTGTTCCAGCCCCTCTTCTCTTGACTTATTGGTGGCTAGGACCATAGATAATGTTGAAGATGCTCCACTCATTTCTCCTATCCCTATACAGTCCTCTGTGCCCTCCACCACAGCTCTCTCTGTGCCCCCCATGTCTACGGATGAGGTAGATATTTTCGAAGCAAGACTAGCCAGTCTATTCGACATACCCTCTACCTCTCCGATGGCCAATGATGAGGCTGAACCATTAGTCTTGGCTAACTCCTTGCTAGAAATTCTTGAAAGCTCATCTTTCTCCAGTAGCAAGCCTTCTGAACCCCTAATGGATTTAGACACTTGCCTGGAATTATTAATCTCTTTTTCAAGGATCCCTTTTGAGGCTTTACAAAGGCTTGTAATAAGAAATGGGTTCCTTCAATGCTACAAAGTTGCTGAGTAGTTCGACATGAATGTCTAGAATCATCTATCTCAGGCAGCAGCTACCATCGACTTTTACATCAACATTTGTCATGCTGCCAAGGCTGCAGAGGAAAAATTGGTTAGAGATCAAGATTTTGTTTCAACAGTACATGCTGAGATATTAGGGCTAAAGGAACAACATTCCTCTGTCTCCCAATTTCGTACTCAATTATTGGAGAGGAAGGCTCAACTTGAGGAGGAGCTATCTGCAGTCAACTAGGCCTTAGCCCGAACTGATACCAAGTTGCTGATCACCAGCCAAGGACTGGCCGATCGAAAGCAAGAAATGACCATAGCCATCCAGTTGGTTTCTTCATTTAAGAACAGGAAACCTGCTGTAAAAGAACAATTAAGGCATTGTAATGATTTCTGAGCCAATTTATGGCAGAATGTATTTAACTCTTTATAAAAAAAAATAAATAAATAAATAAAATTTGATTTATCATTTGAGTATTCTTGTGTTCTTTGCTTGTCATCTATTCTATTCCTTGTGTTTCCCAAATAGTTGGAAAATAAGGCTTCAAATATCTGCCATTAATCTTTTTGGGATGTATGTATCCATTCAAATTTCTTAAATGGTATGCTTCAAAAGGCAGGACTCTATGAATTTGATATGGTCCTTCCCAGTTAGGTGACCATTTACCAAACTTATGGCTTTTAATTCCTATTGGGAGCATTGTCTTCCATACCAAATCACCTTTATCAAAGCCAATGTACTTGACTTTCTTATTGTAATTTTTGGCTGCTTTCTTCTTTTGAAAAAGAATGCTATTTAACACCAGAATTATGGCTTCATCTATGCCTTCTAATTCCAACCACATACTCTAATGGTATTGCTCAGGATTTAGTTGGTCTTGGCATCTTGCCCTCAAAGACTAAACATTGATTTCCACAAGTAACACTGCATCATGCCTATACACCAAGGCATAAGGAGTAACTCCTGTGCATGACCTTGGGAAAGTTCTATAAGCTCACAATGCCTCCAACAATAAGTTATGCCAATCCCTAGGATTGTCTTCCACAACCTTTTGTATTCTTTTCTTCAAGGACTTATTGGATGATTCAGCCTGACTGGATGATTCAGCCTGGCCATTGGCTTGTGTATAATAAGGGGTGGAATTAACAAGGCTAATTCCAAACTCTGCCACAAAAGACTTCACCATTTTCCCATCAAACACAGTCCCATTATCAACAGTTATAGTTTGTGGGATGCCAAATCTGTGGATTAAATCCTTGATGAATCCAATGACCTCAGACTGGTCTACAACCTTGTAAGGCTTAGCTTCGACCCACTTAGTGAAGTAATCAGTGGCCACTAAAATGAAACAATGATGCTTCGAAGAAGGTGGGTGTATTTTCCCCATCATATCCATGGCCCATCCTCTAAATGGCCAAGGCTTTACTACTGCATGCAGGTCAGTTATGGGCACATGCCTTATTGTGCCATGCTTTTGACATGCCTGACAACCCCTTGTATATTCTATGCAGTCTTTAAGGATAGTTGGCCAATAGTAGGAATGCTTTCGAAGCAACCAACTCATCTTCACACCAGGCTGATGAGCACCACAGATGCCTTCATGAACCTCAGTCATAGCTGTCAATGCTTCTTTTGGGCCTAAACATTCCAGCAATAAGCCATCTCCCCCCCTTTTGTAGAGAGCATTATCGTATATGATGTATTGCATGGATTGCAACTTAATTTTTCTGCTGGCCTTCGAGGATGGGCCAGCCAAGTACTGCATTATTGGATGCCTCCAATCTTGTTCCTGCAAGTCATTATGATTGACTTCCAAGACCACATTCTTTTTATTCAAGGGTGGTATTAATTTCTGATATGTTTTTTAGCCTATGTCCCTTTGAGCATTATCTCTTCTCTTGAAATTCGAAACTTTCTGAGCCACATCATTAGCTCTATTATTCAAGAATCTTGGGACATGGGTTACATTTGCTATTTGAAAATTGAGAAAGCAGATATAATGCAACAACATAATATAGCAGCATGCTTATACTTTGACATTTGAAAATCCCTTTCACCAGGTTAACCACCAATCGAGAGTCTCCAAATATGTCAACTGCATGAACTTGTAATCCAATAAGAATTTCCAACCCCACTATTAAGGCTTCATATTCAGCTTGGTTATTAGAACAAGTAACTTCATCCACTCTGAAACCATGTGTGGTTTCTACCCCTTGTGGTGATTTATCACAATACCAATCCCAATTAGGCCATTGGCTTTTGATCTGTCGAACCACATTTGCAATGGCTCAACACTAGCCATACTAAGTTCTATTATCTCTTGACTTTCTGTTTGAGATGGATGGTCTGCCAAAAAATTGGCCAAAACTTGTCCTTTTACTGCCTTTTGGGGAACATATTCTAAATCAAATTCTGATAAGGCTAATATCCATTTACCAATTCTTCCTTTCAACGTAGGTCTAGATAACATGTACTTAACCAAATCTGTGGTTGCAATTACCAAGACAGTTGTAGGCAAAAGATAGTATCTTAATTTCATTACTACAAAATACAATGCAAGGCACATCTTTTCTACAGCTGAATATTTACATTCACAAGAATTTAAAAACCTACTAAGGTAATAAACAGCTTGCTCCTTGCCATCTTCATTGTCTTGGGCTAAGAAAGCTCCCGATGAATCTTCTGCTACAGCTATGTACAACTTTAATGGCTTATCACCCTTTGGTGGCATCAACACTGGAGGATTGGCCAAGTAGGCTTTGATTCCTTCAAAAGCAATTTGATGCTCTGCTGTCCACCCAAATTCTTCTTCATCTTTTAGTCTTAACAAGGAAGAAAATACTTTAGTTTTCCCTGCAGTGTTAGAAATGAATCTTTGAAGAAAATTAACCTGCCCAAGGAACCTTTGTAATTCTTTCTTACTTGATGGAGGTCTGGCTTCAATGATGGCTTTGGCTTTATTCTGGTCAATCTGTATTCCTTTCGTGTGTACTACATAGCCCAAGAAGTTTCCAGATGATACGCCAAAAGCACACTTAA
Source organism: Camellia lanceoleosa (assembly GCA_025200525.1). Lineage (NCBI taxonomy): Eukaryota > Viridiplantae > Streptophyta > Magnoliopsida > Ericales > Theaceae > Camellia > Camellia lanceoleosa. The sequence continues at coordinate 148,373,555 of CM045759.1, forward strand.
GAAGATTGAGTTTCAACTTGAACTTTCTCATTCTTTCAAAGGCTGCTTCTAAATGAAACAGGTGCTCCTCCATGGATTGGGATTTCACTACAATATCATCAATATAACACTCTAAATACCCTCCAATGAGGTCATAAAAGATAGTGTTCATGGCCCTCTGATATGTAGCCCCAGCATTCTTCAGGCCAAATGGCATTTTAACCCATTCGAAAGTGCCAATATTCCCAGGACATCTGAATACTGTCTTGTGGACATCCTCCTCTACAATGCAGATTTGGTTGTAACCAGAGTACCCATCCATCATTGATAAGATTTGATGCCCTGCTGAACTGTCCACCAACAAATCTACTATAGGCATAGGGTACTCATCTTTTGGAGTTGCTAGGTTTAAGTTTCTAAAATCAATGCATACTCTCATTTTACCATTCTTCTTAACTACAGGCACAATATTGGATAGCCATTCAACATACCTGACTATCCTAATAAAATCTGCCTTTAGTAGTCTAAGAATCTCCTCCTTAACTTTCTGAATCACTTTTGGACTCATTCTTCTTGTTTTTTGCTTATATGGCTTGAAATTAGGCTTCATAGGGAGCCTATGTTCCACCAATGACCTATCCAATCCTGGTAGCTCATTATAGGACCATGCAAAACAACCTTTATATTTCTTCAGGACAACCAACAACTAGTCCCTGTCCAGAGCATTCAAACAGGCACTTATATAGGTGGGTTGTGGTATAGAACCTTCCCCTAAATTTACTTCTTCTAAGGGGTCTTTTGTTTGAGAACTTATTGAAGCTTCCTCTTTGATCCCTTCTGCCTTCGAAGCAATCTTCTTGCTTTGTTTTGCTCCCAGGTTCTTTAATTCAGCATCTTTATCCTCCTCCTCATAGACAAAGTTTGTCCATAAGGCTTCTTCTTCCTGTATCTTCTGGACTTTTGTTTCAATGTCCAATGCACAGTATTTGTCAAGGGCCAAAACTCTGGCCTGTTGCTGCTCTTGCTTACAGCCAATTATCCTGGCTTCTTTCTCTTGCTCCTGTACTCTCTGGACTATTGATTTTACATCTAATATTGAGAACTTAATTAGAGCCAAAGACTTGGCTTCTTGGACTTCATTTCTTTGCCTACAACCAGGCATCATTGTCATCCTTAACAACAACCTCCTCATCAGCACTCTCTTGGACTAAGTGCTTCAGGTGTGTCACTTCCTCATCAGCCGTCACTTCGGCTGAGCCATCAGGTTTCCTTAGTATACTGAGTGGTGTCACTCCCTCAATATACAATTTGGCCTCTACGAAGTCTGCACAAGCTATGAAGGGTTGAGGATCTGCATCAATTTCCTCTGTCTCTTCATTGCCCAAGGCCATCATTATTTTCTGATGCAAAGAGGAAGGCACACACTTGTTAGTGTGGATCCAATCTCTACCAAGTAAAGCATTGTACTTAGCATTGCTATCTATGACAAAGAATGATGTCATGCAATCTCTGGTTCCCACACTCAGGTTGATGGACAGAATTCCCTGAGTCATCTGTTTGTCTCCAGTGAAACCAGCGATGGTTGTGCTGGTTGGGATTAACCTGGGATTCCTTTTCCCTAGTTTCTTCAAAGAAGATTTCGGTAGTAAGTTCACTGCTGCCCCATTATCTATCAAGACTCAGTTCAATTGTATCTCATCGAAAAAGGCCTTGATATACAAAGGCTTAACATGCTGTGTCATAGAGTTTGAGGGATACTCAAAGGGATATGAGAAGTTAATGCTTACCTCTTCTTCACTCTCATATTCAGTTTCCATTGGGGTAACCATTCCAGAATCGTCTTGCACCATACTCACTTATGAGTCTTCACTAGAGACTGGAATTGGGTCAATTTCTTGCCCCTCTTGGTTCTCATCTCCAGCTTGGAATTCGTGCGGTAGTATGTGTACCATATTCACTGACACTGAGCCAAATTGAATGGTTGACCGTGCCTGTTTCTCCTCTTGGCCACCTTGTTCAATTACTTCCGAAGCATCCTTCATGCTGCATTCTGGTACAACATTACTAACGAGCTCCTTCGAATGGCCTTTTCTGACTGGCTTTTCAGCCAAAAATGTTTGTTCAGCCATGAAGGCTTCGAACATTTCTTCTTCAACGATTTCTGTCTTTTGGACTAAGCCAACTTCTTTCTCTGCCTCGCTATCACTTTCCATCAATGCCTTCTCCAATCCTGCTAGACTAGATTTCTCTCTGGCTTTTAGTTTAGAGTGAACTTTGGCCAATTGTTCTCTGCTGCAACTTTGGCCAATTGTTCTCTGCTGTAACCCATTTTGCCTTGTAGAGTTGGTTTTGGAGTATGGTCTAACTTTGGATTCTTTTTTCCTTCTATCTGGACCAATGAAGAGCTCTCTCCACTCTCTTTCAGGTTTTGCTGGTACTGAGTATACCTACGCTGAATTTTCCTTCTTCGTGATCTAAAAATTATGGGGACCATGTATGGTTCCTTCGTTTTTGGGTGTTTAAGCAAAACCCAATTGTTTGGAGCCACCAAAGGAGACTTGATCATCCTACCTTGGTTTCCAATTACATCTCTTTGGGTAAACACTTCCCTAGGTTTGTTCTGCATCACAAACCAATCTGGGACCCCAGGTACCCACAACCTTACTGACTCGGCTGTCGAACTGCTTTTTCTTTCCTTCAAAGTCATTTTCGAAGCTGGCTGTGAAGGCCACTGTTTGGCCCTGACTTCACGCTTTGGGCCTACCTCAGGCCTTTGATGAAGGTGTACACTTTCTGTCCTGTGTGAGCTGGTCTAGAGGGCCAATCTCTGGCTTTGATCCCATGAACTGAACCTCTCTCCAGTCTCCTCTCAGAATGACTGCTCTCCATTCTGTAATAATTAGGTGGCCTGGACTCATATAAAGGCCTCTTGCCTTTGGAATGCATTCTATCAGCTGTTGGTTCAACCGTCAATGGCTGCTGCCTAACACTAGATGGATATGGCCTTTTATTGTAAGCATTGGTTGATTTAGGACGTCTTTGCACATCCCTGTAATATTTCTTCCCATCAATTGGAAGTCCTTTCAACCATTTGTAACTTAGTCTACACCTGGGACACATCCTCTGCATTACAGCTACTTCTAAGGAGTCGTCATCTAGTGCTTCTTCATCAGAGTCTTCCCTCTGGTGTAAGAAATCTTGTCCAATAGCTGGCAGATTTCCAGTGTCTTTTGTCTGGTTGGCTACATGCATCTGCATGTTGACTTCTTCCAATTCTTTCAATGACAAGCTCTGAAAGTCTGGCATAATGACATTGGCTACCACCTCTCCAATTTCTGGAAATTGATTACTGTCAATCCCCATAGCTTTTTCTGTTTTGGCTGGAAATTTCAAACTTCCTTTCCGAATTTGTTCTTGGATCCTGTCCCGAAAAACAATACAGTTCTTAGTCGAGTGAGACCAAGAATTATGCCATTTACAATATACTTTTCCTTTAAGTTCATCAGGAGATAGAACTTTAACTCCTTTCGATAACTTAAGGAAGTTGGCCGCAAGCAAATGATCAAAAATGTTATCTGCCTTAGTTAAATCGAAAGAGTATTTCCTGTGAAGGTCTTTCTTTTTAAAATGCTGGTCAATTGTTGTATCCTTATGAATTAATGCTTCACAGATCACAGGTTCTTTCCCTACAATCTCTGCTGCATCGATCTCATAATTAGGATCTCTATAATATGTCTTATACGATGCATTATTTCGGTCTTGTTCCGCTTCTAGTAATGCTTCATACCTAGACACCTTATAAGTGAGTTCCACTAAATCCCTGAACTCAGTCGAGTCAAACTTCTTTCGAAGCCTAAACTCTAAACCATTTTGAGCCAATCTCACGAATTCTGGCTCTGGTAAAGATGACTCTGCATTTATTTCGTGCTCTTTTAAATCTGGCAATAAATTGAGTAGCCTTTTCATCAGGCCTTTGACTCAATCTTGCTAAGTCTGCCATAAAAACCTCTGGCTTTGATTGGAAGAATTGGGCATGAAATGCCTCTTCCATCTGTTGCCAAGTCTGGATAGAGCCAGGTGTAAGGTTAATATACCATACAAATGCTCCCCCAGTTAGGGAATTTGGGAATAACCTTAACTTCATATAGTCATTATTGGTGAATTCGCTGCATTGAGCAGTAAACCTAGCAATATGCTCTACTGTTGATTGGTTTCCGTTCCTATAAAAAAGGGCAAAATCTGGTATCCTGAAACCTCTTGGGTATTCATGTACCCTGTCTACCCATTCTGGATATGATTTCCTGTACACAGGAGTCTGGACCCCTCGAGCCATCGGTCCACACATCTCCCTAACAATATCTGCAATTTGGTCCCTAGGGACCATATTTTGTGCCTGCTAAACCACTGCTGAAGGGGCAAACATAGGATTTGGTGGGCAAACTTGTGCCTGTGGTCCTCTTGGTCCATAAGGTGGTATATTTGGGACTGGTTGTCCCTGTGGTGCAGGTTGCTGTTGGTGGTGTAGGTAACCCCTTTGAGCCTGTCCTACAAAAGGACCTGTGAAAGGTGCTAGAACTGGTGTTGTGTCCCTCCCATTTGTAGGAAAACCTTCCAACCCCCTAGGTGTAAATTCGAATAAGGGATTAGTGAACCTCCTCGTGTCAGGTATGGCTTCAAACATGAGATTTGGAACCATTCGTATGCCATTTTCTTGTACTGGACCAGATCCACCTTGCATGGCTTCACTGTTAAATACTGGGACATTTTGACCTGCTATAGGCCTCGGAATAGGTTCGTACCAAGACTGAGGTGATGATCTTTCATAGTTCTGATTACTAGTTTGACCATTAGAATGTCCATTAACTTGCATAGGCTGTTTATCTCTAGCCAATCTTTGCTGAGGGACATTCGAAACTTTCTCCATGTGTCTTACGTTTATTGGTTGGTGGTTATTCATTCGATCCAAAAAGGACGTTGCCCACCTTTCCATTGTGTTCATTAATTGCTGTCCCATAGCATCTACTAGGCCACCCTATGGATTTATCGGCTAAGTAGATGGAACAGTGGATGGTCCAATTCCTTGGTCTGGTCCAATATTACAAACATATGGTACTTGTTCTGAAGTGCTGGTCTGTTCGACCATAGGTTTTGATAAAGCGAGAGTTTCCACAGGATATTTTATCACATTATCCTCCGTATTAGGTATCTCTACCTCTCCTTCCACGCCTTCTTCCAAGCGTTCATTTTCTCCTTGTCTCCTACGTCTAGCCATTTCAAACGGTCCCATTGGGCGTGCCAAAAATATATGTTGGCTTTTTTGGCTTTCGAAGGTTATTATTGTAATTGTGAACGTGCTAGCAAGGATCAATCAGTCCTTACAGAGAATTAATTGCCAACCAATTATCAGACGATTGTGTTTTAGTTCTTTCAACCTCAATGAAGAGAACTTTTACTGGTGGCTTGATTTAGGAGAATTTAAGCAATATAACAATCAAATGAAGAACAATCGAAGTATCTCATTAAAATGAAAAACTTACAATGATCCAAACTCAGCCTCGTAGAGGTTTACAGCAACAATCTATTTGAAACTACTCCTATGAACAAAGTGTAGTGTAGGAATTTAAAGTACTGGAAATGTAAAACTGGAAAGGAAAATAAGTATAAAGGACTGGTTTTTTGGATTTGAGTCTGGGGGCCTTTTCTGGAGCCTTTTCTGCTATCTATACTGCTCAAGGATAACCATCGAACTGCACTTCTAACCGTTGAACTGCTCCTCCATGATCACTGATCATGTTGCCTTAAGATTAGCTCCATTACGCCCTTACTTGCAGTTAGGCTTCCTTCCTAAATTTGAATTTGAAATGTGAGTAACCGTTGAAGCCACATCCCCTTGCATCTCTTTGTTGATTCACTGCTACTCAAATCTCATAATAACCAATACTAACTGCCACGTGTACGATCGAGATCGAAGACTTGAATAGTCTTCCTATATTATCCTTATTTTGCCACGCGTCGAATTATGATTGGCTTGTACAAAATATATAGCCAACCGTAACACTCCCGGTTTCTATTTCATTAGAGGTAGAAGAAAGAGAATTATGAGAAAGGAAAAGAAATTACATTGCATAGGGGAGGTGGAAACACGAAGAAAAGATATGTTATGGCTGAGAAACCCCCCCAAGAAGAAAGGGTACATTCAGCTGCACTATGATATAACTCCCAGGGCATGTGAGAATTTCATCACACTTTGTAAGCATGGCTATTACAATGTAGTAGCTTTTCATAGAAACGTAAAGTATTGTGACAAATAGTTTTTTTGTCTTTCAATTTACTCAGTTTAGAACTTAAGGATAGTTTATATATATATATATACATATTTTGAACTTTTTGGATGATTTGAACTTAAGGATGGTTTTTTATGTCTAGAAACGTAGTTTTTGGATGTTTTGAAATGTATAGATAATTTTTCAATGTTCAAAACTTATGAATATAGTTTCTTGTTTATGCTTGAAACAATATTTTGGTGGTTGATTGATACTTTGTGAAATTTGTTTGTAATGTTTGTTAGATTGTATAAAACATGTCAAATAAAACCTGTAGAATTAAAAAAAAAAAAAAATACTGCATATTTTATGGCAAGCATAATAGGTTGTTGTTACCCATATTTTACAATGAGCAATGAGAGTTGTGATTTGTCTTAGGAATTAACGGCGTGCATAAGTAGTTGTAGAAAAATAAAATACGATGTACAAGATCTACTGTTAAAGGGTTTTTAATGACGTGCAAAAATAGTTGTTAAAAAATAAAAACACAACTCATAAGATCCGTTGTTAAAGGGTATTTAACAACGTACTACAGTATGTTGTTGAAGTAAATGACTTTCCATGACTGTAATAACACGGCTTTACATCGTGCATTGTAGAATCGTATCCACGGCGTGTATTTGGTGCTGTAAAAACCCAGATTTGTTGTAATGCATTTGTCTTCGTCTTTGATTCCATTCCTACGACATCGTTCAAGCTTTGTAGGGCAACCTTAGGGTACGACCACCGCGCATGGCAACGATCTGCTGTGACCCTAACAAGGTATGCTTGTGTCGGGACCACATCTACAACCATGATTTTGACATTGTCATGGTTCTGGATCTAAATCTAGATTTGGATCTCGCGTCGATGAACAACGGAGGAGCAATGGAGCATCGGCAAGATCGAGATCGCGATAGTGAGATCGAGAGATGAGTGGCGGATCCGAGTACATGACGACGGATTTGAGATTTTTTATTTATTTTTATTTATTTATTTATTTATTTTTAATCAGAGTAGTGACAGACACCCGATTAAAACCCAAGATTTTGAAAATTGAAACCACCTACAACAAATGAGTCTCCCAACAAATAGTCAGGAACTATGGAAATTTTAAAACAAAAAAAAGAAAGATCAATCAACAAAGCCACAAAATCCCCTCGCTATCACCTTCTTAATGACTATTGTCCTCATCTTCGCAAATACAACTCAGATCTTGCTGTTATATATATATACATATACATACATACATTTACACCCCTTTTCAGTTTTAGCAAAAAATTAACATCTTCTCAGAGATTTTCTGCACAACAATAGCAGAGATTTCTGGGCGAATCAACTAAAAGCAATGAAATTTTTTCTGAAGATCGCAGTGAGATACGCAGACCCAAATCGGAAGATATTTCTATAGCAGTCCTTTTTGTCTGGTACAATTTTTTTTTTTTCTTTTAGCATTTTTTTATTGGCAAGTGCTTTAATGGCTGTGTACAGAGTGAAATCATAGAGGTTTCTCAGAGACCCATCTCAGTATTCGTCTACTTTCAGAGCTTTAAGACCTAGAAGTTGACGGACAGAGACAGAGTAGAAGAAGATGCACTAGGGACGAAGGAAGGGTTTTGCAGATGCAAATAGTGGCCATGTAATCATTGTTACAATATTTAAGTGAGAGCAAAAGAATATTATATTATTTGTATATTTAATATTTTGTTAAATAATTATATAATAATGTATATAAGACATCTTTATATAGAAAGATAGAAATTTAAGTATGATAATTAATATAATATGATGTGTCAGGGGGTGACTTATTAAAAAGTGCGCTAGGAGCTACTTGGATAGTGCGTTAGGGGGCGACTTTAGTGATGTGCTAAGGAATAGCTTAGGTAATGTACCAATGAATGACTTGGGTTGTGCGCTAAAAAGGACGTATTAGGTGGTAAGTCAAGTGGTGACTTGAGTGGTGCGCTATAGGGCGACTTAGATAGTTTACATGATATATAATCACGTTCACCACGATATAAATATAATATCCCCTTAAACTCAAATAGGTTTGAAAATAAAAACTAATTTTGAAATCGAAGTAGAGGGAAAGACAGAGTGGATTAGAAGCGTGGGCGCACACACACAAAATATATATATATATATATGATAGAAATATTTAGGATAGGAATAAACTAGTCGACAGATAAATAGATTATCACGAAGCAATATTGAAAAAAAAATATGGCACAAGAATGAGTTGAGGTTCGACGGGTGGCCAAACCAAGATTGCCGTCCTTTAGTAAGGCAAAGAACATCAAGAGTTTATCACATAACTTTGATATCATGTTACAATATTTAAGAGAGAGAGAATATTATATGATATGTGTATTCGATATTATGTTAAATAATAATGTAAAAATATATACAAAATTTTTTTATATAGTAAAGGAGAAACTTAAATACAATAATTCTAAATATGATAATAAATATAATATTATATGTATGATCAATGAAATATATAAGTCTTATTTCGTTTGTTTTTGATAAACAAATTTTGTGATTTTGGAAATTTTTTTTCCAAAATCATTTGTTTTGTCCTACACATCAATCAAACACTTTTTCTCTCTCATTTCTCATTCTCAATCACTTTTTCTCTCACACAAATCTACTTAATTACAACAATATATCAAATCATCTCAAACTCGCATACTCCAAAACTATGTCCAAAATATACAATTAAACAAACAAAAAAAAAATTTCTAAACTCTTTTTTCAAAAAATTTTTTTGAAAATTTATTTCCTAAAATCAAACCAATCACACCCATAATTACTATATTTACCAATCATAATGGATTTTGTGGTTTTAGGAAAAAAAAACTCCAAGGGATTCACGAGATTGTATCAGCCGTTGGGAGGCCGGTGGCATTGTGCATTTTTAGTACACGTCGCTCTAGAAAGTTAAGAGAGAGAGAGAGAGAGAGAGAGAGAGAGAGAGACTTCATTATAGTAAGAGAAGGTGTTTGAGAGATAGAGAGAGGGAGAGAAATAAAGAGGGAAGTGGTTTTGCGAGCTTTCTCAACGGAGGAACAGGGAATTGAGTGCTTTTTTGAATTTTAAGAAGGTACCTTTGGGCATTTTTCTCTGTGATTATCATTTCTTCTTTTCTCAATGACTTTCACTTTGTTGGATTCTGTCTGTGATTTCTGTTTGTTTGACTAAGGGAATGCAGAAAGACGATTGTTCTTTATTTTAACTTTTTTGATGGTTTTGTGAGTATCTAATTGGATGAAGTGAGAAGTTAATAATCAAGTTTAATATATATATATATTTTTTTGAATTTGAAAATTGTGCAATTGTTTGAGACTTTTGGGCTTTTTTCACTGTGATTGATTCTTTTCTTTCCTGTTTTGCTTTTATTTTTTCTTCTTGTGCTGATATTCGGCTGTAAATTCGTTGAAGATGTTTCAATCTTTTTTCAATGTAATTTTTTTAAAATATGTATTTCTTTCAGTGACACCTTTTTGTCTTGTAATGCAGTTCTTCACGAGGCACTGTCAGAAAAAAAAATTATTCCAAAAAAAAAAAAATTCTACCACCAAAAAAAAAATAATAATAATAATTTAAGGTTTAATGTCTTGTGTATATATTTTCCACCCTCTGTGTTCTGCTCTCATGACTTCTCTGCTTGCAACATGTAAAGATTTTAAGTACCTGTCTGAGAATTTCTTCTCAATAAACAACACTTGGGTATTCTGTTTCACCAGCTGAAATAATCCTCAAACTCTTTCCCTCTTGTAGGATTGACTCGGTTTCTCTTTTGCAGTCCAAAGATTTGGAGAGAGAGAGAGATGGGGAGAGCAATTAGGTGGTTGAGGGGCTTGTTGGGGATGAGGAAAGAGAATGAAAATGTGGAGAATTCAAATTCCGTCGACCGGAAAGAGAAGAAAAGGTGGAGTTTTGGCAAGTCCAGTAGAGATTCAGGGGTTGTGGGTAACATTCCGGTGAGTATTCCGGTGACTGACACTGCTTGGATGAGATCTTACATTGCTGAGACAGAGAAAGAGCAGAACAATCACGCAATTGCTGTTGCTGCTGCAACCGCTGCGGCCGCCGATGCCGCAGTGGCTGCGGCGGCGCAGGCAGCGGTGGCTGTGGTAAGGCTTACTAGTCAAGGCAGAGGAGCTCTGTTTTGTGGTGAGAGAGAGAAGTGGGCTGCAGAAAAAATACAGACTGTTTTCAGAGGCTTTTTGGTAAGTGTGTATTCATTTTCCATTTGGTTCATTCATCTTTACAACTTCAATCTTATCTCATAAATTAATTTTTTGAGAAGGGTATTGGAATTTTGTCTATCTTGTGTTCTGTTATATTATGATTTTAGTTATGTTTTATACATGTACTGTTTGCCATGTAGTCTGGAAGTACTCTTATACCAAGTTTCTTGTTTTTCAATGTCAAATGTTGCTTAAAGTTAGTGAAGTACTTGAAACATGTTCTAACTAAACAGTACCGTATATTTTATTTTCTTCTCTCTTTAGTCTAATGATTGTCTTACCCTTTTCTTTCTTTCAGTTCTTGCTCTCCTGTTCTCAGTACAAGTTTTTGAAATTTGATGTTTGTATTTTGAATTCTGAATGGTTTTGAGTGTGATTGGTGGCTCTGATTGTTTTGTTTCATTGTTTGGCTCTTTCACTAGTTTGAATTCCAAACAAGTCTCAACTTTTTGTGTTTGCCCTTTTCCAATTCACTTGAATATGTACCAACTAGTTCATTGTTGTGTTTCAGTAGTTTTGGATTCTTGTAAATTTGATTTGATTTGGGTTCTCATTCAGGCACGAAAAGCGCTTCGAGCACTAAAAGGACTGGTGAAATTACAAGCTCTTGTTAGGGGCTACCTTGTTCGAAAACGAGCTACTGCAGCTCTTCACAGTATGCAAGCTCTTTTTCGAGCTCAGTCTACTGTTCAATTCCAGAGAGCTCGTCGTATGATCAACAAAGAAACCAGATTTCAACCTCGAGCCAGAAGGTCCATGGTGAGAATGATTAAACACATTCTTTTCTTTATTCAAATGATGAAGTGCTCTTCAATCTCAACTTGTGTTTTTGGTATTTTTAGGAAAGATTTGATGAAACAGTGACTCAATTCCGTAAGAGGCTATCGGGACCTATTGAAAAATCGCTAAATGCATTTGAGGATAGCCCAAAAATAGTTGAGATTGACACATACAAGCCTAGATCAAGATCACGGCGAATTAACACCATAATGTCGGATTCTAGCAAAGACCCGTATTACCAAACTGTCTCGTCTCCACTTCCATGTCCAATTCAGACCCGGAAGCTGCCAGAATACTTCACGAATGATGAATTTAGGCTATCCACTCCTCAAAGCACACCTCATTTTTCGAATTCATGCAGGTCAGTTGCTCCAGTGACACCATCCAAAAGTGTATGTGGAGACAGCTTTTTCGACTTTCCTAACTACATGGCGAACACTCAATCATTCAGGGCGAAACTGAGGTCTCACAGTGCTCCAAAGCAAAGGCCAGAGCTGGTATCCAAGAAGAGGCTGACACTAGGTGAAATAATGGCGTCGAGGACTAGCTCGAGCGGTGTTTCGATGCAGAGGTCTTGTTCTCAAGCTCAGGAAGCTCTGGATTCTTGACAAGTTTGTTATTGATTTTTTTTTTTTTAATAGAGAAATTAAGAGATGGATTTTCAATAGGAGATGGCTAATTGAACAGAATGGAGAAGATGAACTAACAAGTATGCCTTCTCTAAAACAAATAGGTAATAGAACAGAGTGCTGGTGTACATTCTTTGACAGTGTTCTGGTTAAGTAGTCATGCTTTGTGAATGGAATGAGTTTTTTCATGTTTGCTATATACATGAAAATGGAGCACCTGCTTGAAAAAAAGAAAAGAAAAAAGACATTGGAGTTAGCAGAACAGGGCAATTAGATCAATGGGAATTGAAGAATGTTGATGACAGTCAAGTGGGAAACTGGTTCTGAAGAAGAATATCATTGGGAAGTTGTTTTTCAAAAACATTTTTGAAACTTCCATGGAGGTTCTTAGTAGTTAGTAACCACTGAGCCAAGAGAGCGGGGTATCTATATTTTTAAAACAGGGTGCTTTTGTCAAGCTGTGCTTATTAATTTATTTTGGGTGACTCTATTTGCACTTCAAAAATGAGGTTGTATATCCCAAGAGGGCTGCTAGATGTCCGTACTTTTTATCTTTGTACTCCCCATTTTTTTAGTCCCCCACCCTCCAAAATTACATTTAACCTATTTTTCTTTACAACCCCATCATATTCCCAACTTTACCCCTCTTTAGTTTTATCTTCTCTCCATCTCCGACCATCCTCATTCTTCATCTCTGTCTCTTTTTTTTCACCTGCAAAACCCTAACCCTATCCACCATAATTATCGTATACCTCTTCTCCAGGTGCGAAATCCCTTCTCTATCTTCTTCTTCACCCCATCGTGAGCCCTAACCCTAATCCCAACCCTAACCCTCTACAGGTGCGAAAACCCTCCTATCACATTGCCATCACTGCCATCTACTCCGACACGAAACCCCTCCCTGATTCAAATCTTGCTTGATCGCAGTGGCAAAGGGACCCAGTTCATTCCTAGAGTTCTCTCTCTCTCTCTCAGCAATGGAAAGAGGTGAGTCTAGTTCATGATGGGTCTGGGTCTCGAAGCTCAACAGGATGCGATGGGAGGATGGCTAGAGATAATGAGAGGAGAAGGAACGATAGTGAGAAGGAGGATTAGCGGTAAAAAAGAGCCGAATGGGGGAGGCGGTTGGTAGCATTAGATTGCCGTTGAGGGGTTGGGTGGCTACGGTTGGCAATGAAGGGTTGGCTGGCGGCGGGTGGAGATCGTAGTCAGAGTTAAAGAGGGGTTCAGGTTCGGGTTAGGATTTGGGAAATTATGGATGATGGTAAAAGTGGAATTTTATTTTGGGATAAAATTGGATTTAAAATATATATATATATATAAAGAATGTGGGAATTCTACGAAAAAATGTGTCGGTAAATAACAGTTCTCTATCCTAAGTTAGTGATATTTTTTTTATTACAACTATGTCCCTATTTAAAATAATCAAAAAGTACTTGATATTGAAAAAAATGTAAATCAAAGTGTTTTGAACACTTCATTCATAATCAATCTCAATCTTTCCTTCTCTTTATATTTTCTTACTCTCTTCACTTTGCATCTTAATATTCAACCATATTTGCTAGAATTAATCATTCTTGCATTATATTTCATATTGAAATCAATAATAGACAATGAATAAAACATTTCCTAGCAAATTTCTTTTTTTATTTTTTTCATTTTTTTAGAGAATGTACGTTTTCTATTTACGTTCATCGTTTTTGGCTGTTGGGGTTACGAAATTCATTTGGAAACTCAGTACCGAAGAAATTACATCTATTTAGAAACTTGTTTCCAAACAAAATTCATATATTCGGAAATGTGTATTCAAATGAAAAAACTAAAACCAATTTTCTATTGTTTGAAATTGAGTATCCAAACATATTTCATTTTTTAGGCACTGAGTATTCAAAACAATTTAATATTTTTGAAATTAAATATCTGAATATATTTAATTTGTTTGGCACTAAGTTCCTAGGTGGCCAAGCTTGCACAAAGTATCCGAATGGAAAAGTTAGAACCAACTATCCGGATATAATTCATTTGTTCGGCAGTGAGTTTGTTCCTCTATTGTGACTATTAGACTAATATGTTTCTAATATATTTGTAGGATTTTTAGGGGTATAATAGGTATTATTTAGGGTGTCAAAAGAAATAAATAAAATTTTAAACTTTAGATTGAAGTGTTCAAAGTAATGGAATGTTCAATCTAATTTTTTGAGTGTAAATAAAATTACTCATTTTTTTTGTAAGTAAATTATAAATATATTTCTTGAAATTTATTAAAAATACAAATTATCACCCACATTTAAAATATTACATCCTACGTCTTCCAATTGTCAATTACATAATAAATTGTTACTTTTATTAATCAATTATTAAATCAAATCAATAAAATGTATAACGTAAGCATTAATTTTTTTTTAAAAATACTTAAATTAACCTTTATAAAATTAAACAAATTTTTTTTCTTTTTCTTATGTCGCCATCTTTACTCTCTATTTTTCTCTTAATTTGTAGCACCACTCTGCCTAATCATCACATCACCCTCTCCTACTCGCAATCAACATCAATGTCATTATTACCTATAAGCATTTGATTTATTGCCATGGAGGGCTGGAGAATAAACTGTAAATAAACACAGATATTTGGTGGTGAATGGATAAAAATGAGTGGGGATGTAAAAATAAAATAAAATTAATTAAATTGATTGAATCGGATTGAATTGATTATATTTGGTATATTTTTTTAACAAAAATTCATTTGTGCGAATTTTTAATTTAATTTTTTTTTTCCAATTTTTGATTTAATATTAGTTCAAGCACCTTATATATTAAACTAAATTAAAAATAATTGCTTTAACATATATTGTATTTATAATATATATAATCTAATAATATAATAATATTAATAAGTATAATAACTTATTAATCTTAATTAATTAAACTTATCATCTCTATAACTTAAGTTTGTAAACTCTTATTATATATAATCTTAATTATAACTCATTATTTTTGAAATTTTAGTATTTTTTAACTTTTTTATTTGTATTTTTGTTAATTTAGGAAATGAAAAGTATTTATTAAATGAATGGATTGTATATGTTTGAAGTGGTGGATAAATAATTAATTCAACAATTTTATATAGATTAGTGGTTATACTAAAAAGTTATTCAAGTTTGAAAGGTCCTAAACTGATTAAAACGTATCGAGCCGAATCGTTTAGTTCTGTGCAGTATGATTTGATAGGACAAACGATTTGTATCGGTACTCAAAATAATAAAATCGACATTATCAGTTCGGTGAAATTTTTTACCTAAATTCTGACCGTACTGAACCGATTACATCCTTAGAAATAAGCGTAATATGATAATTTTATTTTGGTATTAAAAATATGAATATATATATATATATTTCTTTTTTAAGTTAGTTGCAAAAAATATTGTGACGATCAATTTTTGGGATATTTACTAATAAATCCTATC
The DNA here is from genome assembly GCA_025200525.1 of Camellia lanceoleosa. Lineage (NCBI taxonomy): Eukaryota > Viridiplantae > Streptophyta > Magnoliopsida > Ericales > Theaceae > Camellia > Camellia lanceoleosa. Next base: position 148,388,961 of record CM045759.1, read on the forward strand.
TCACAAACAGTTTTACCGATTGGTCCTAAGGTTATTTCTATTGTTTTGATTAGTCCTATTAGTTGGGAAATATCTAACCAGTTGATCCTATTTCCTTGGTTTAGTAACATTGAGTGGTCAATTATACCATTCCGTGTGTATGTCGCGTGACATACATCATTCTAAAGTAAAAAGCATAAAGAGCCTTAGTGTACTTTATTGATGTGTGGCACATATTGTGTGTGTCACGTGACATACATCATTCCAAAGCAAAAAGCATAAAGAGGCTTAGTATACTTTGTTGATGTGTGACACCCATTGTGTGTGTCACGTGACACTCCATGGCAAAAAGTATAAAGAGCCTTAGTATACTTTGTTGATGTGTGACACCCATTGTGCGTGTCACGTGACATATTATGTGTCACGTGACACACCCTCATAAAAGAGTTTTGGTGTACTTTGTTGATGTGTGGCACCCATTGTGTGTGTCACGTGACATATTGTGTGTGTCACGTGACACTCCAAGGCAAAAGGCATAAAGAGCCCTTAGTGTACTTTGTTGATGTGTGACACCCATTGTGCGTGTCACGTGACATATTGTGTGTCACGTAAGAGCTTTGGTGTACTTTGTTCATGTGTGTCACGTGACATATTGTGTGTGGCACGTGACACACCCTCATAAAGAGCATGCATCTAATAACATCTAAATGAGGGCATTAAGGTCCCTCAAAATATCCAAGGACTAGACGGTTTATTAGGAAAAAAAAAAAATGGAACCAATTGGTTCATAAAGTTAACATTTGAGATTTATTGATAAATCTTCCTAAATTTTTTTTGGATTTTTTTTTTTTTTTTGGACAACAGAAAGGCTGTGGCATTGCTTATTTATTTATCAAATGTGAAATAATTTTACTTTCGTAATGGAGAGGAATGTAATTCATACTGTTGTAGCCCTACTATCTACTAACACCGTGTCGAGAGTTTTTTTTTTGTTTTTTTTCTATTATTATTATTTGGTTAAATAAAAAATAAGTAAAATATTTAAAAAAATATATATTTTTGCATAATTTTTTTAAAAGTATCTTATTTTTTAAAATTCCGTAAATTAATTTTTACAAAGTTACACTCTCACTTACTATTAGAGGGTTCAGAGTACAACAAATCCTTATATGTGTCTTTTGAATGCAGGAAAAAGTGAGTCTCAGTCATCTTGATTGACACCAGGTCAACTATTAATGTATGCCCATCGCGCACTACTTACGCGATAGGGCTAAAACTAGCGGACTTCACACCCACTAGTCAATTGATTAGAGCTTATGACAACACTAGCTGAGAGGTCATTGGGACCATTAAAGTACAAATAGTGGTAGGCCCATCTAAGCACGAAGTTGAGCTCCACATCAGGGATGTCCCAACAACATTCATTTTGCTGTTGAGAAGGCCATGGTTGCATCAAATGAGAGCAGTGTCATCTACGGTACACCAAATAGTGAAGTACTTGCATGATGGAGGTGTTGTCACTATTTTTGGGAACTTATCTAGTCATCCTCCACCACAGGTCACTACACCAGTGCTGAAGATTAATCACGGGAAAGAATATGGTTGTGAGTGGTTGCATTCTCAAAATATATTTCTACTGGTACATTTGCGTTTCACGTTTGGATACAATTTTCAAATCGTAATTCCACCACACAATTCAAAATACATCTTCACTTCTCGTTTGGCAATTTTCTCCCTTCATTTCTCCATTGTAAAAAGCTTCTAACAGTACATACTCTATGTCTTCGATATTCTCTATTTCTGAAGAGCTTCACGTGAAAGAAATTTAAAGCTGAACTTTTGAAAGCCTTCACCTGGAAAGAAATTTAAAGCTTCACTAGTCGTCTTCCTCTCTTTCAACGATCACATCTCAAGATTCTTCACGGGTCTTGTTGTTCTCTGTGAACTGAGACCTTTAAATCTAAATTACATCTGTGAACCCCCTCTCCACGCATAAAATCGCATCTACCAGCTCCCACAAATCAAGTAAGTTGCAGTCTGTGTGTTGTGGAAGATTCACTCTCTGAGCAATGAAACAACGACAAGACCGAGGTCAACTACTTCACAAATTTCTCTCAAATTTTAAATTACAACTCACTGATTTCCTCAAACATCCCCAAATTCATTCCCAATTTATGTGTGTCAGGCCAAATTTGTGAAGTGTATTTTCAAATCAGACGCCTATCGAAGAAGCGCACATCCACCCACTGTACCCACTCTGTCACCGATGACAACTATTCCATTCCGACTGCTCTGGTACATATATCCTTGAATTGATCTGCTAGTCGTATATCCTTCAATCCTTCAATCAATCTACTATGTAATAGCTGAAAAGCATAAATGGTTCTGATCTTTCAAACCGATCAACCGCCAGGACAACTGGCTGATCGTCCCACCGATCTTCCGGTTGGTGGACCAGCTGGCCGACCGCTGGCCTAACTCCCTTTCCTCTGGGTCGACCGCCATTAACCTCTTTGATGCTTCTCTTCTTCTTTTGCTCTCATTCTGCTTATTTCTGTTTATCGTCTACTATGTACACTTCTTTCACAGACTTTTTGCATGCAATATTCTGCTTTTTCTTGTTACATCTGTCTTTTTCAACACTTTTAACAACTACAATTGTTGAATTTTTTTCCTAGCAATATTTTGGTTTTTCTTATTGTATCTATTTTTCCCAACACTATTAACAACTTGAATTGATGAACTTTTTTTTCCTACCGAAACATAATTGGAGATGATTCTTGTATTTTTATTTTTTAATATCCAATTCAGATTTGTTTGGATATAAATTGTGTGTTGTTAGATGGATGGCAACAATTCTGATGACAATCAAGACACAAGAATGTAGAGTGCCATATTGAAATGAAGCTAATAAACATGTTGAGTAACGAGGTATAAAAAAAAATCAAACAACAGGTCGTAGTACTATGCGGATAATTAGGCATTGAAATCATTTTGCAACTGAGTTACAAAATTTGTATGGGTTTCGATACAGACCAAAACAGGTGAGACAAAAATATCAGCGACTGAAAGCTGATTACCAAACCTTCAAGAAATTGTAGGCACAGACCGGTCTAGGATGGGATCTCATTGTAGGAACGGTTGTTGCACCCGATGAATTTTGGGATAAAATATTGAATTAACCTATACCCTTTTCATTTTTTATTTTTATTTTTTGTAACATTTGATCACATGTACAGAACGCTTATTTTTAATATTTTCAATTGTTGTAGGCAACAAAAATGTTAAGAAATTTAGGACAAAAGGATTTGAGTATTTTCAAGAAATGACCGAAATTGTTGAAAACTGTTGTGCCACATGGGCCTTGGCCCATGCATCCACACAAGGAGCCCCTGACTCTGATGAAGATGATGAAATGCTTAATAAATTTTGGTCTCCTAGAGCTAGTGGGAGTAATACGGCCGAACCAATTACTGTTGACTTATTTGGCGATGAGTACATAGAACTATTAACGGGCAAAAGTCACAAAAGGGGCCCTACAAATAGCCAGATTGATAGTGATCTTTCTAAAAGGTCACAGTCAAGTGGCTTTGATGATGTCTGCGCAGCTTTCACTACCTATGTACCAGAAAAAACAGAACATTCCCGTGCCCGATCAACAGACACAGAAGCTGTAAGTGTAGGTGGTGATGACTATTCTCTTGATGCATGCCAAGATGCCCTATTAGAGCTTGGGGAGACACCACCGGTCCAGTACATTAGGGCACTAATATTATTCAAAGACAAGGAATGGCGGAGGTTTTTTTTATGCGTACTTTTGCCCATATGTGCCTAGCTATGATTCTATCTTTGCAGTGAAGGGAGAAGTTGTGGCTTGATCGAGCTTGTGGTTCTCTTGTGGTTGTCCAACATGATTTGATGATGTCTATATCGTTCTTATTTATTATTTTTTTTTTCACCTAATGACATACTCTTTTTTATCTACCTTTCTCTATTTATTTCTATAACTTTTAAAATTGTTTATGTTTTACATTTAGATGTGATTTTATTCTTTTGCGTTCTTTCATGTATGTTTTCTTATTTCTGCTTCAACTTTTAATTTTACACACAACATACAATATGAAAAGGTAGTAATGACAATATGACTAAATATTAATATATTTTTTCTTCGCATGTATGTTTCCATCTAGTTCAATAAATAACTAAGGTCGACAAATTGTAGGCAGTGGTTTATTTTAGTTTCACCAATAATGGTAACAGTTAGTATGTCTTTAATAATTTTTTTTTTTATAATTATGCGTTATTGTCTTGTAGCCGAAACAATATGTCATCCGACATAGAAAACAATGCAATGGAGAGGTCATCAGAGGAGGATGAAGTTATTGAAGATTTTATGGACATTTTCATGATTGCTTTTATGAATGAGCATATGAATGCGTCAATCAGTAGACGACTGCAGCAAAATTGTCCATTCAAATGTGATAATTACATCTTCAGTTTATTAAATGGCCATTCAAAAACAATGATGGACATCATGCGAATGGATGCCCAAACATTCATTTTATTGAAAGACACCTTACTTCAATATGGCTTTGTCAAAACTAAACATATGCATATCAGTGTCAAGGAATCGCTTGGCATTTTTTTGTACACTTTTGCACAAAATGACCGGCATAGACTACTAGCCGATAGATTTCAACGCTCCACTGAAACTATTTGTCGGCATATCAAAATCATTATGCGAGCATTGTGCAAGCTTGCATCAACGATTATCAAACCATGTAACCAAGATGAAATGCCGTTAAAAATTTTAAATGATAGGAGGTTTTTTCCTTGGTTCAAGGTATGACTACATGTTTGTCTTGTAAGTTTTCAATAACAATAACGAATTAATTTTCTTTATTTTTTTACTTTTATTTTTAATGTTTTACAAGTAATATATAGGTTTGTTTCGTGTTTAATGTCAAACTAATATATTTCAAGTAGAAATGTTTCGGTGCTATCGATAGCACATTGGTGGATGCATGGGTCCCAGCCTTAAGACAGAATACATTCCGTGGTTGCAAAGCTACGGTATCGCAAAATATGCTCGCAGCTTGTGACTTTGACATGTTGTTCACATTTATCAATTCTGGATGGGAAGGTAGCGCTAATGGCAACACAATTTTAGTTGACTCAATCACAAGAGCTGATCTACATTTCCCACACCCACCCCATGGTGAGTGTCACCAAATAACACTGTATTGTCTTAAATGTTGATTTTTGTGTATATGTATTTGACAGAGTATTGCCTACATTATTTACATATAGGCAAGTATTATTTAGTGGATGTCAGCTTCATGAACATGCTTGGATTTCTTGCCCCATTTCGTTACCAACGCTATCACTTGCAAGAGTTTAATGGCCTTTATTATTCTGGACCCAAGGAATTGTTTAACCATCGACATTCGTCGTTACGCAAAATCATAGAAAGAACATTTGGTGTTCTGAAGAAGCGTTTTTCCAATATTGCGGTCCATGCCAAATTACAAGTCCATAAGACAAGGACCCCTCGTGATTGCATGTTGTATAGTACACAATTGGATCCGTTTGCATGCAGCTATGGACTCATTCTTCAAGGAAGCTGATAATGAAATGGCAGCTAAAGTGGTAGCAGACAGGTTTGTTGGAGGCCAAGCTGACTATATTGACATGTCACAATATGGGTTGATGTACCAATCGAACTTTAGGGATGCAATTGCTACTGTTATGTGGCAAAATCATGTTGGCCATGGGTAGATTTGTGATGTCAAGAAATAATGTGAATTTCGTAGTATTGTATGTATTATTACATTCGACTTTTTTTTTTTTTTTTTTTTAATGTGAAACATTTGAAAATATTAAAAAATTACAAAAATATTTTTAAAAAATCAACCATAATTTTAAAAAATATTAAAAAAAAATTGTTGTAAAATTTTTTAGTAAAACAAAAATATTAAATTTTTTTAAAAAAAATTCATCTACCTCGTTGGTGTTCTCAAAAATCAACCATAATAGTACATTGGATTATACGTGAAAAAATCAATAGTTGGATAAGTCTGCTCTTTTTGGTATGGAAATAAAAATCAATTTAAAATTCATCTACCCCGTTGGTGTTCTACAAAAGCAATCATAATTTTTAAAAAAAAAATATTAAAAAAATTATTTTTGTTGTAACATATTATAATATTTCAATAAAACAAAAATAATAATAAAAAAAAGGCATTTTAACATTCATCTACCCGATTGGTGATATGCAAAATCAACCATAATTTTTAAAAAAATATTACAAAAATTATTGTTGTAACATATTAAAATATTTTAGTAAAAAATAAAAAATAAAAAATAAAAACCAATTTGGAATTCATCTACTCTGTTGGTGCTCTAAAAATCAACCATATTTTTTAAAAAAATATAAAAAAATAATTTTGTTTTAAAATATTAAAATATTTCAGTAACACAAAATTATTATTAAAAAAAAAAACAATTTAAAAATTCATCTACCACGTTGGTGTTCTACAAAATCAACCATAATTTTAAAAAAAAAAAAATATAATAATTATTTTGTTGTAAAATATTAAATATTTCAGTAAAAAAAATTATAAAAAAACAATTTAAAAATTCATCTACCTTGTTGGTGTTCTACAAAATCAACCATAGTTTTTTAAAAAATATATAAAAAATAATTTTGTTGTAAAATATTAAAATATTTTAGTAAAACAAAATTATTAAAAAAAAACCAGTTTGGTTAACAGTGTTTTTTCAGTTAACTTTTATTATAAAAAAAAATAATTTGGTTATAACTATTATTTCTTTTTGTTAATAATTAATTTTTTCAATTAAATTCTAAGAACAGTTTGGTTAACAGTATTTTTTTTAATAAATATTTTTTGAATTGAAATTTGAAAAGAATTTGGTTATGAAAAAAAAAACGAAAATAAAATAAAAACAAACTAAAATAAATAGATAGGTGCATCATTTAAAAATAAAAACAGACATCAGTAAATTATACGGAAAAAAAAATACACAAACAAAATACAACAAAAAATGGTGCTTACATCCATGAACTAAAAAAATTAAGGCAGAAAGAAAAAGAAACAAACAAATAAGAAAAGAAAGTACGAATACATCTGCAACACAATTAAAAACCATAACATGCGTCAACCATTTAATCGCTCATCGAAACAAATTAAGCGTCATTGTTAGGTGGTGGTGGTGGTGGAGGTGGAAGGAAGTAGTGATGGTAGACCTGAGTCACTCGATGGTCAATTTGATCAATGCGGTTGCTTGTAACTTCATCACATCTTTCAGTGTCAACACAAAACTTACAAAATTGTTGAATTAGTGAGTTCTGAGCAGCGGCAAATGCGTCGAACTGATTCCCCAATGCATTGAACTAATTCTCTATTTGTTGTTCCTATTGTACGCGCTGATTGTGTCATTCTTGTTTTAACGCAAAATAATCAGTCCAGTATTGGGGTTGTTGATTTGGTGGCATGGCATTGTCATTGGAGTCTTCGGAATTATCAGTTATTGGTGCATTTGCAACATTAATAAATCCCAATAAGTTGTCAGCGCCACTAGCTCGGCTCAGTGTATACTTTGAAATTGGTGAAGAGATTTTCACATCTGCTTCACTTACAAGGCTGACATGATGAGCTTTGAAAATTTTGGTTAGCAGAGCTCCAAAAGGTAGTGACCGGCTACTAAGAGTACCAAGATTTGCAACCACCATTTCCTTGAATAGTATGTAGCATAAATCTAATGTTTGTCCAACTAAAACAATATAACAAATAAACATTATAAAATAGAACAACATCAAAATGTCTGTTTTTGTGAGTGACATTTTCGACTATCTATCGATGAAGAATATGAAAGTGGAGTTTTAAATGTTGTGCTTGTAAATTAGTGCCAGTAAATCGGTTTTCACAAATTGTAGTATAAACCTTACTTACATCACTAACCATGTTAACTAGGTCAGCCTCACTTTGAAAATGACTTTGCAAATCCCTTGATTGAACTCCAATAATTTGTGCCAAAGTGTGGGGGTTCAGTATGATTAGTTTACCTTTCATGTAAGATGCCAAACTATTCTCTCCAACTACTCCCTCAATAGGTCTTAAGTGAAGGTAAAACAAATACACAAGACGTGGATATATCTTTTGTGGTAAATTGGTTAAATGTAGCCATCCCATTGTCTCCAGTCTGCCAACCAACAAAGGATTATATTGAGAAGGTAGATTTACCCTTCTCCTGGTAACAATTAGTCGGTTGGCAAAATTTGGATAAGCTTGTTCATGATTGTATGTGAGAAAATCAATAGTTGGATAAGTTTGCTCTTGTTGGCGTGGTGGAGGGTTAAAGGTTTGGCCACGTTTTGGTTTGGTTCTTTTTGTTCTCGGCGTGACTTATGAATGTAAGCAAAAGGATAGCAAAATATAACAAAAATGTATGAAAAAAATGTATTGCAAAATGTATGAAAATGGTGTGCCAAAGGTAAGCAACAGATAGCCAAAGCTTAGCCTTGGGTTCAGACTTGCTGGAGCTAGAAGAGGTGAGATTGGTTGACCTGCTGGATGATCCACCGGTTGACTGCTAGGTCGACCTGTTTGCTGCATTTTTTGGCTTACTTCTACAGCTCTGAAATTTTGAACAGATCTGAAGGAACCTTTGATCAAAGCTCTTGGTCTCTTGTTTTACACGGATATGAATTGTAAAAATATAGACTGAATTTTTGAAATTAATTGATTTGGAAATTAATTGAGGTAGGTGGTGGAGGAGGTGGTTGTATGGTTCAGGTATTGATACTATTTTGACACTATTTGAATAATGAATGTCAATGAAAATGGTGAAGAAGTTGGTGAAAGTTGTGAAGTAACGAAGTTGTTGGGATGAAGATGGTGTTGCTGAAAGTTGTGAAGTGAAATTGTTAGTTAGCAAAGTGATATAAAGAGCTTTAGTCAAACAAATGGTCAAAAACATACCGTTGAGTTTTGGGTTTTTTTTTTTTTTTTTTTTTTTTTTTTTTTTTTTTTTTTTATAACTTTGATCCAAAGCTGACCAACTATTTTGTCCTTTTTTTCTTTTTTTCTTTTATCAAAGCTGACCAACTGAGGTTTTGCATAGGGTTGATGGCTCTGTAGAATATGAGTTAAATTATCATATTGTCCTTTTTATTTTTTTTCTAACATATGAATTTAGTATTCACTGAAAGAGGGGTAATGTGTTCATTTCAATGTCAAACCCATCACACACTAATATTATTGATGGTACTTCCACTTCACGGGTCTCTCTTTCACGAGTGCAATTGACAGCGAAATCGACTGGTGAGGTACAAATGAAGGTGAAAACAATGGTATAGGTTTACGATTTTTTCATAAAAGTGATAAAATTTAACAAATGAAAAAATGTTTAGGTAGCATTTACTAGCGTTTATATTTTTGGTTTTTATTTACAAAAATTTAATTAATTACTTTTTATTTATTTAAAAAAAAATATAAATTACAAACGCGTTTGGTTTGAACATAATACTTATTGTCTAAATTTAACACACATAAACAAAAAAAATATGTTTATTCAGGCCAAAAATATTTATATTTATTTTTTATTATTTTATGACAATGGGATCATACACATTATAATTGATGAAAAATTAATTTAAAAAAATAATTGAAAAAATAAACTAATTGAAAAGAATAAATTGAAAAAAAAAATAATTGCAATAAAAATTAGGGGAATTTATCAAAAAGTCCCATATGGTGAAATTGTATTCAATTTGGTCCCATGAATAATTTGTTTGATTGTGCAGTCCATAATAGTAGAGATATCTTACTGATAACTCCTTTTTAAAATTATATTGTTATGTGGGGGACAAATATGCCCTCACATTATATGCTTCTTGTTCTTCATGCTTTACTTCGTTTAAGCCTACCGATTCTGCCGAAACTCGATCGCTGTTCATCTCCAAGCACTGAACTTCGATAGTCGTGATCTTTGATATGTCCATTGTTTTTTTCCCAACAATCTCAGTTTCTTCTCCATTTTCAATTTCAACAACATTAGTTCCGAACATTTTTGCAGTTTCTTTCAGATCACATTCGCTGACTGAGAGAACCGGTGAATCAATCTCAGCGACTTCTCCGACGACACCTGCCAGAGATTCGGACTTTTCGACTTCCAATGGGGGAGGAAGCGGTGAATCTAACCCTAGGTTCAAGTCAATGTCGAACAAAGCCCTATTATCTTCTTCGCCTCTTTTTTCTTCTCCATTTTCGGCTACAATATTCGATTCCAATAAATCAAACACAGGGCTCGAAGATGGAGATGGATCTTTGGGGGTTTCAGGGGGTGGAAAAGAAGAGATTGTGCGCAGAACTGTGGAACCAGTGTGGAACCACAACTGTGGAACCAGAAACGACGTGAACAATGTGGGCAAAGGTGAACCACGTGAGCAAGTGAACCCCGATGTGGGAACCGGAACTGTGGAACCAGAAATGAGATCGATATTGAGAACCAGAACTGTGATGGTTAACGCCATGGATCATACCTGAACTTGAATTGTTGCTTTCCTCCGCCAACACCATTGATCTTCACCACCTTCTTCACCGCCATCCTTAGTCTCCGGCATTGCTTCTTCCTGTAATTGTTCACCCATACCCAACCCCCAACCAAACCCATTTTCATTCTCTCTTTGTTTTATGTGAGAATGTGGAGAAAATTTGAAAACCCAATTTGTGTTTTCTTCAGATGGACACTTCTGACCCCCAAAATGTATCTGAGAATTGGGTGTAACAGGAATGATGAGAGTGAATTTGTTTGGTACTTGAAAGAGAGATAGAGAGATTGTGTGACGTTTCGACGTTTCGATGTGAACCTCACCGAGTGAACTCCACAGTGTGGAACCGGAACTGTGGAACCAGAACTGAGATTGATATTGAGAACCAGAACTGTGAATCGGTGAGATTGAGAATCAGAATAGGTGAGATTGAGAACGAGAATCCGTGGAATCGGTGAGGTTCACGTCGAAACGTCACAAATGGCAATTGTAAAACAAAGGCTCCAACTGATGTAAAGCTGAAACGTGACACAATCCACGTCATGAAAAAAAAAAAAGTGTCAAATTCACGTCACAACCCACGTCACAGAAAAAGAGTACTATTACCTTTTTTTTGAATGTGAATCTCACACACCCCTTCCCATAAATACATGTGGGTCGACAAACTCAAATTAACACTTTAATGGCAAAATAGTAAACAAACAACCCAAAGGACTAAACGGTTTAAAAGAAAACAATTAGTACCACATGATCTACAAGATGATAAAATGAGATTTATTGGTCAATTCCCCTAAAAATTATTTGGAAAAAAAGTAATTGAAAAAAAAAATTAATTGAAATAAAAATTAATTGAAAAAAAAAGTAATTGAAAAAAAAAATTTAAAAATTATTTGAAAAAACAAATTAATTGAAAAACAATTATTTCAAAAAAAAAAAAATTAATTGAAAAAAAATTATTAATCCATTTTTTGAATTGAATTTTAAAAAGAGTTTGGTTATGAATGTTGATAAAAAATTTCAATTGAATTTTGAGTTGTGTATTTGATTATGATTATAACTTTTTAAATTAAGTTTTAAAAACTAAAAAAAAAACTCATAATCAAACAAATTTTCTTACTTCACATGTCACACCAAACTTTCAAAACTCAATTCCACACTCAATTCAAAACTCAATTCAAAAACCATAAATAAACAAATTTTCTACACTTAAATCATAATTCCAAAACTCACAAACTCAAAATACAATTCCTACTCTCAAATCATATTTAGAAAACTCTACCAAACGTTACCTATGTTTTTCTTTCTGGGTTTCACTCTAGCATATGCCTAATTAGTGCAGACAATTATGGCCGAGGAAAAATGGATGTACATGAGTGCTCAGTGCATTTACTTTATGAGCAAGCTAGGGTACATCCCTAAAATAGGACTAAAAATGAGTGGTAGGAAGGGCATTACAACGGCAAGTGAGATGACTCACAATCAACATGCATTCGGTGTCATGTCCCAAACCTGCCCCTAGAGGATTGGATTATAACTGGCTAGTAATCATGAGATTACGTATGACCTCTAATAGAATTCAAAACATATTTAGTTATATGGGGCCAGAAGTGAAAGTAGAATAATAAATTTTCTTCGATGAGCTATGCATATATGGCATGAACAAAAACATTTTATATGTTAATAACTCACATCCATACATACATAATCAGCTAATACATGTTCAAGACCATTCACAAGTTCATTATCATATAAAAACCCAAAAATCTAAGTACAACCATCATCATACATGACCAGCAAAAGAGAACAAAGGAACAAAGATAGCAAAAGCCTTGCTCGTAAGGTGCTCCTTGATAGACTTCACAAAGGTCGGGTAAACTTTGACTAGTTCACTAGGGCTGGACATCCCGTTGCTTACCTATATACATATATATATATATATATAACAGAGTGAGCTAAAATCTAGTGAATAATATCATAGTAAAGAGGTTATATGAATGGTTCTATTATACAAATATAAACATTTCCATATCATATATAATTCATAATGGAATGACCTTAGGTCTAATAAATAGCGGAACGACCTCGGGTCCAACGTATAATAGATGTGCAGAACAGAACTGATCATAACTTAATGAAACGACCTTGGGTCCAATCATTGACAATTGTATAATGACCATTTGGTCAACTCATAACAGATATTTAGACTTATCAGATATTCAGAACGACCTTGGGTTCACCTTGTCAAATATACAGAATGACCTTAGGTCCTTTTCAATTATACAAAACGACTTTAGGTCCATCATATGCTTTCATTCTTGTCAATCATACTTATAGATCTTTTAAGATAGAAGGCTAATTCATAGCACAAAATCATAGGTTTAGAAAAACTTACCACATTGATAGCACTTAGAAAATAATGTACGTAAAAATATCTTTACTAAGATATTACTTACAATAATTTGGTTGCTGACACGTCCTCGTAGATGAACCTATAAATTACATAAACACATATACACATTGAATCACATTGCTTATTCAAACCATCCTTTAAATTATTTAATTCTTTTAGGTCTCATTCTATCTCATTAACTTATTTAGCATTCTCAATTTATGCCTAAGAATATTCAGAAAGAAATGAGAATAAACCAAAATCTAAGGATGGAAGACGACTTGAGGAGGGGCAATGAGAGGGCACCAAATCAACCCTAAGAAGAATATTATAACAAGAATGATGTCCAAATCTAGAAGGATTAATGTTCACGTCAGGATGTAGAGGTAAAGGATTTGGCCAACAAGGTGGCAGAATTGCAAACAATGGTGAAGTTCATGGTATAAAATCAAGTATTGTAGCAGACACCACCAATATCGACATCACCACCCGTGGTCATCAATGCTGGTGTCCACAACGGCGAACAAATGTCGACACGGCACAGTGGGAGACCGACAGTGTGCTCTCAACGGCATTCAATAAACACCAACAGAGGCAAACTTCGAAAAGAAATACTATCGCAGATTAGAGGATTGAAGCAGGTGAATGATGTAGACACCCCATTTCTGACCGCTCACAAGACTTGGGTGCTTTATTCTGAGCACTCGATGATGAACGTTACATTTTGTCAATGGTTTGAATTCTCAACGAAGGAATCTGAATTCGAGCTCTAAACAATCCCAACCCTCTATACCCGCATTGTTTTTATCTCAGAAATCCATTTTTGAGCACTGTACCAACCTACATTGAACTTGAAACAGAGGAATAGATGGATCACATTGGGGCCCTGTAGACTGCCCCCGAGAACTCCCGCTCTCCGCGCCTGTGAGGGGCGCGAATTCGTTTTGTTCTGAGGCTACTACAGTTCGGACTTGATGTCACGGTTCTGAATCTAATCTCACAAAGTGCAATGCGAGACCGATAAATCACCAAAGAGTTCAAATCTGGCAAATTGTTTTGGAAAATTGATTTTTTATAAAGAAGTGTCAAACATGGACTGCTTTGCTAGATACAGAGTCGCCACCTAAATATTTTATTTTGGGGGAAATTTAGGAAACCCTGACTCGTGCCTAAGGCCACGTGTTCGTCATCACCAAAGTTGTCTCGGCTCGGGAACTTGGGTACGAGAGGGGAAGGTCATGCAATGAGCACCCCCGCTCGCCCAATCAAAGATCGGCCTGTAGTAAGCATGATAGTTTGTTTTTGAAAACACATGTGTTCTTATTCTGGTTATTAACCTAGAATTACTATGTGATGCGCACAACATACAAGTATAGACTAGATCGCCTAAGTTGGAACAAAACATTGCGTATTCGTTTGTGAAAAATGATTTGAAGTTTGCTACTCGCAAGTAGGCTAAATCGGGGAGTTGATGAATTGTTTCAATTCAAGCAATCTAACCTTCACCCACAAGCATTTAGGCAGTTATATCAAATAAGCAGTTAGCCTCATGGTAAGCATGCTTTCATGGCAACATTAACACACATGCATAATGCTAAAGCGTAAACACTCACAGTGTACTCCGAGCCAAAACAGAGAACTAGTTAGAAATCATGCATGATCCTAGTTCATGTTAAGATGGCTAATGCAACACATGCAAAAATGCAACTAAGATAGGCTCGGCTATCTAGAATGGCATATGAATGCGACAATTCGATACATGTATTCAACTTGGAATTGAAATACAATGCAGTTAGTATGATGCGCCGAGCCCAGTGCATGCAAAATAGAGAAATGATGCACGCATGCAAGCATAAGGATGCTAATTGAAATATGCCCTAAAATTAACAATCGTAAGCGGTTAAGTAAAAGGGAGAAAGAAATGGAGGTTGGGAGACATGCATCACACACGCACACTTATTACAACAGTTGGCCCTCTCGACGGAGGGTCCGAATAAGAAGCTAACTAGCTAATCTAAGCTAATTAAGCTAATTATTACATCACAAAACTAGCTAACTAACAAGCTAACTAATTAAGCTATTACAACACAAATTGAATAGTTAAACGCATTTAACTAATTAAGTACAAAACCAAAGCATAAACAGCTAAGCAAATTAGCTAAGTAAAGCAGTAAAGCAATGTCCTCAGAGGGAGAAGAATGCATGAATGCTCGATCGCCTCATTTTGAAATCCGTTGCGATGCCCCGATTTGCCTCTGTTTGCAACTGTTCTCAGAACCTTGCACCAAGCTCCAGAAAGCTTCTAACTCACCTTGGGGACCTGTGGGAGGGCTGCTGACCACCTAGGGGTGTTTCCAGCCACTGGCCGACCACTTTCTATTGCCGAGAAAAAAAGTAATCGGCCGCTAGTTCTTACAGTCGGCCGAATAGTTTTCTTTGCACTCTTCCGGTTCTTTGCAGAGAGAAAAGGGCATAGTAATGTATTTGCAAGATATGTGTGCACAAGCACCCTCTCTTCAAGGGAGTGTGGTTCTTGACCCTCGGGCCACCAATCACGTATCTCGATGCATGATGGCCGATAAGCCAAATTGCACAATTTAATATGAAATGAATGCACAAATAAACACATAAAGCCTGGAACTCTATCATGTATGATCAAGAGCGTTGGCGACCAAGAATTGAGGCACGTTTCATCACTTCAAGTATGAAACATTCCTCGTTCCTCGTGTTTGGACTAATACCTAATCCAAACACAATGCAAGCAAATTAAGCATGCAAACATGTAATGCAAGTTAAGCATGCAAACATGCAATGCAACATAAGCATGCAAACATGCAATGCAACATGGCATACTCAATGCAATGAATAACATGGCATACTCAATGCAATGTGATTATGGCATACACAATGCAAACAACAACATAACATGCACAATGCGATGTACAATATGGCATACTCAATGCGATGAACAACATGACATACACAATGCTAAATGGACTTAGACCAAAATGGACAGACCTCAGTCATGCTTAAATCAGTGGCCATAATGATGAAACTAAGGCATGAAGTGCAAAGTAAATGTATCCACAATGCAATGGCCCATCAACTAGGCCTAAGAACACAACTCTCAAGCATGATGAAAAAGCGATAAACATGGAAGTGTGACAACACTAAAGGCTCTGAAATCAAGTGTGAAATGATGCCAAATCATTCAAACAACACAAGTAAAGCATGCAAGAGGGCCTAAGGCACAAAGCCATTAAAGGGACTACACAAGGGGCATGCAATACATGGCACAAATGATTGAACCAACCATGGACAGAGCTCAAATAGGTCTAAACAAAGACCAAAACAAGCTGAGATGGGGGCCCAAAGGACCTAGGCATGCAAGCATACAAGCTAGGCCATAAACAAGGTGACAAATGCACAACCCTTAGAGGCACTCAAAGGGTGAAATAAATGGGAACATGGCAATGCTACATGCTCTGAAATGTCATGGTAAATGATGCCAAATCATGTACACAACACAAATGAAGCATGCTATGGTACCCAAAGCTTGAAGCTAGCATAGGCACTTGCACTACAACTATGCAAAACATGAAGCATATGGTCAATGAAACCTAAAAAGTCCTAGAACATGTCAAAATGATGCTAAAACATGTATGGAAGGAAGCCAAAATAAGCTAGCATAAAGGGCATAAGGCATGGAATATGCAAGGCAAATAAGGTGGATTACACTACACCTATCAAGACCAAGCATGAGATGGCTTCGCTAACAAAAATCAGAGTTATATCATGGCAAAATAACCCCAAAAACATATTGAAACGATAGCTCGCAAGCTTAGGCATGAAGGCATACACAATGACTCATGTTTAAGGCATAAAAGGCAAACCCTCCAACGCATTGAAAGAGTGAAAGATGCAAGTGTACGAACATGAAACATGCACTGAAGTCACATAACAAATGATGCCAAACCATTCAAAATGGCCAAGCAATGCATGCTAGTGGACTTGATACACAAGGCTAACAAGCTAGAATGCATTATAGCTATACAAAGCATGGCATGCATGACCAAAACCACACAAATCAGAGCTAGAGCATGCTAAGACATGGACAAAAGCTTCTTAGAGTTAAGCCAAAATCATGCTAGAATGACATGTTAAAGCATGATACACATGATGCTAGTTCATGGAAATGCACTACAAGTGCAAGGAGCATGCAAGGGCCAACCAAACCAAACCTTAACAGAGGTATGACATGGCAAAACATCACCAAGAACATGCTGAAATGGACTCAAAACAAGCTAGAAAGACATGCTACTTCATGAAACATACAAGACTAGTTTGTGAGAAATAAACTACAAGTGTATAAAGCAAGCAAGAGGTGAAAAAACTGACCCAAAATAGTGGTATGCCATGCTGAAATAACCCCAAATACATGCTAAGATATGGCCAACATAAGCTTAACAAACATGCTCACACATGAGGCATTCAAAGCAAGCACCCAAGAACACAAGGAGAGGGGATGACCCTCTCCTATTTGGGACCTTAAAACACCATTTCCACCACTGAAATTCCTCTAGAATTCAGTGGTAGAAAGGTCATGCAAAGGCTAAAATAAGAGCCTAAAGGGATGGCTCAAAACAAGGCCTAACAAGGCCTAAGAGGGGGTAGACCACCCCCAACACAAAAGAGACCTTAAATAAACATGCTAAGGACTAAAAATCAGAACTTTTTACAGTAGAAAGTTAAGCTTAAATCAACATGCAAATAGGGCTAAAAGCTTAAGCAAAATAAAGGGTTAAAGGGTTAGTTGACTCACCCTTGTAGAACCTCTTCAAGGCTGCCACTCCAGCAGCTTTCTTGGATCAAAACCAGTCCAAAAGCACCAAAACCAACCTCAAGAAGCCTCAGCAACAAAAGTGTGGTGTTTGTGTGCAATAGTATGATAAAATGACACTTTAAGGCACAAAAATGAAGAAGGAGAACAATATAGAGACAAAGGTGTATCTATATCTCTTAAGCACAATTTTCTGAACCTGGAGAAGGAGGGGGAGGTTCTCTCTTATATAGAACAAGCAACAAGCTTGTTGGACAAGCTTTTGGCCTAAAGCCATTCCTCTATACATGTGTATGGAGGATGGCTTTTGTGCCTTCTAGCTGCCACAGCTGTATTGAAAATATCTCCAAAAAGGTGATGAAAAGCAGCCGACCACTTGAAATGGTCGGCCAGCTACTTGAAGTGGTCAGCTGACCACCACAAGTGGTCTTCCAAGACAAAAAGTGGTCAGCCAAGGGGGGAGAAGGTCTACAGCATGAAAGCAAGGCAGTGGTGTGGTGGCCGACCAGAAAAGGTGGCCCAAAGACCAAGGAGACCAGTTGGCCGACCAGAAAACTAGCTGGCGGGAAGAAAAGTGGTCTCCAAGGGGAAGAACTGGTCTCCCACCCTTGTACCACCTTCCAAACAAGGAAAACAAGGTTTATACAAAAAACAAACCAAAAAGGATGCAAGACAAAAGTCCGGGAGGCAAGGCGCGCGGCCGGGAGCCTCGAAAACTAGTCTACGAGCATCAAAAGTGGTCTACGACCACAAAAGTGGTCTCCTGGACCACAGTGTCCCTCTAGGCAGAGGCAACTAGGTATGGTTCAAAAACCACACCAAACGGAGAATGTTAAGCGGTCCCAAGATAAGGCGTGCGGCCGAAGGCTCCGAAAACCGAAAACTAGTCTCCAAGCAAGAAAAGTGGTCTACGACCACGAAAAGTAGTCTACGACCACAAAAAGGTGGTCTACAGACCACTCCCTCCCTCTAGGGAAAGAAAACAAGGCTTGGTCCACAAACTGAACCAAAACACAAAAGGTTCAGAGGCCTGGAGGCAAGTCACCCAGCCGAAAACTCCGAAACCTCGAAACGAGCACAACATGCACTATCACCGAGCGCTTAATCGATGACTTCTGAGTCTTAAGGTCGGTCAAAAATGGGGTGTCTACAGTTGCCCCTCTTTGACAGAACTCAGAAGTCAAGAACTGACGGGAGTGAGTGTCAAAGCCCAGAGACGACCCATTTTTGACGAGGCTGAAGACTTTGACAAACAGGCAAGATAATAAAGAGATGCGCCCGCAGGCAGGGGCAAAATGAAAATGATATGCAAAATGCCGAACATAACTTAAGATCATACAAAGAAAGCTGTAATGAAGCAATTATACACAATAAATGCAACAGTTTAAGCTAACGAATTTAAACCAAATTACAACTCGTGCAGAAAGGATGTAAGAAAATTTATACGATTCTCATTGCGTCCTACGTGGAGTACATATGATATCGTCTGGTCGCGCCAGCTTCAATACAATATCGTGCCTGCATAAGAAAGAAACTTAACAGGTACAATATAGTTAGAAACACATGCTCAACGTCATAACAAGATGCAATATAAACGGGTGCACATACAATGCGGATGGAAACATGCATAGCAATGCAAGTGAAAAACGCGTGACAATGCAAGCGGAAAGGTGCATGACAATGCAACCTAAGTGTGCATGACAACGCGGATGGTGGGGTGCATCACAATGCAACCTAAGTGTGCGCATAACAATGTGAGTGGAAGAGGTGCATGACAATGCAACCTAAGTGTGATGCATAACAATGTGATGGAGGGGTGCATGACAATGCAACCTAAGTGTGCGTATAACAATGCGAGTGGAAGGGGTGTATGACAATGCAACCTAAGTGTGACGCATAACAATGCGATGGAGGGATGCATAACAATGCAACCTAAGTGTGTGCATAACAATGCGATGGAGGGGTGCATGACAATGCAACCTAAAGTTTGCATGACAATGCGCATAAAGTGTGAGAAAGGTGTACATAACGAAAGCATATTAGAAGCAAAATGCTAAAAAAAGAGATACAAGCCCTAACGCGAGCAATTTAACTAGAACCTCCGATTTACCTCTCGGAGGGGTCACAACATACTTAAAAAGGATACACCTTGCTCTTGACGAGTAACGATGAGCCACGTATCGAAGACTTGAAATGAAGTTTCCGCGGGGACATTCTTGAACCGAAAAGTGTAATTTTCTTGCATTTTCTTGAGAGAGGAGGACCCCAATCATCAACAAAACACACAAGGAGAACAATGGAGCCTTGGACCCAGGAGGAATGGACGACCACTTGTTGACCACCAAAGTGGTTGGCCGACCAGTAAAACTGGCTGGCCGACCAGTTTATAGAATTTCAGGGCAACTTGGTTTTTTTACATGGAGATCTTTAAAAACTCAACTCCAAAACACTTTTCGTCACACCTCCAAGGCTGAAATACATTTCTCTTCCTCCCTAGACCCTTTTCTCTCTCAGATCTACACTTTATACGCATTTTCCAACGCCCCACGCGAAGTTGTTTCGCAAAAACTTTCGATTCTCTTCGTTTTGAACCAATTAGAATTTGTTTTCGAAGCTTCTTTCTCCATTTGCACCACTTGAGGTATGTTTGTCTTGAAGTTTAGCACATTTTCTCGGGTGTTGACTTTTGTGGACTTTTTGCAATTTTGGCTGGTTTCGCTCGTTTTTGCTCATTTTTGCATCTTTTTACAGATGGCTGACAATATTCCATATGGTGGAGGCACCCCGAGAGTAGAGAACGAGCTGGACATTATGCCACTACCTCCGAGGATTCGGCCGTTCGACCTGGAAAGGTACCACCCGCAGGAGCATATACTACCTCCCAGTACCTTCCATCATTTTACCGACTTCGTGCGACGGGCGCCCGCAGACTTACTGCTACGGGAGCCTGAGTCTCATCTATCTCATCATGCGCGAGAGGTGCATACTTCACTTTTACATTCCCTGCGAAGTATTTTGCATTCCTTGCACATTCCATGCTTTCGCTATGTATTTTATCTGCTCGTTCTGAACACCTTTTCTCGGGCGTTGACTTTTGTTGACTTTTTTTTCCTTCTAGAGAGTTGACTTTTGTGGACTTTTTGCAATTTTGGCTGGTTTCACTCGTTTTTGCTCATTTTTGCATCTTTTTTCAGATGGTTGACGATATTCCATACGGCGGAGGCACCCCGAGAGTAGAGAATGAGCTGGACGTTATGCCACTACCTCCGAGGATTCGGCCGTTCGACCCGGAGAGGTACCACCCGCAGGAGCATATACCACCTCCCAGTACCTTCCATCATTTTACTAACTTCGTGCGATGGGCGCCCGTAGACTTATTGCTACAGGAGCCTGAGTGTCATCTATCTCATCATGCGCGTGAGGTGCATATTTCACTTTTACATTCCCTGCGAAGTATTTTTCATTCCTTGCACATTTTATGCTTTCACTATGTATTTTATCTGCTCGTTCTGAACACATTCACATACACAGCACTTCTGCATGTTCTGAACATAACTTGCGCACAACATTCATTTCACTCGGTGCACAGCTTATACATAACAATTTGTTAATCTGGTACACAGCACATTTGGTCACACATTCGGGCACACAGCTCAAAACACAATACTTTGTTGATTTGGCACGCAGCTCGCAACACGGTATTTTGTTTACTTAGCACGCAGCTCATCACATAGCACATTATTGACTTGGCACACAGCTTATTCATAACACAGTGCTGACTTGGCACACAGCTCAGAACACAACACTCTGTTAATCTGGCACACAGCTCATTTGGGCACACAGCACATTTGGACACACAGCTCATTTTGGCCATACAGCCCATTTCAGGCACACAGCTCATAACACTGCTCAATCTGAACACACAGTTCATAACACAGCATTTTGCTCAATCTGAACACACAGTTCATAACACAGTATTTGCTTAATCTGAACACACAGTTCATAACGTAGTTTTTGCTCAATTTGAACACACAGTTCATAACGCAGGGTTGCTCAATCTGAACACATAGTTCATAATGTAGTTTTTGCTCAATTTGAACACACAGTTCATAATGCAGGGTTGCTCAATCTGAACACACAGTTCATAACGTAGGGTTGCTCAATCTGAACACACACTTCAGAACGCAGGGTTGCTCAATTTGAACACACAATTCATAGCGTAGTTTTTGCTCAATCTGAACACACAGTTCATAACGTAGTTTTTGCTAAATCTGAACACACAGTTCATAACGCAGTTTTTGCTCAATATGAACTGTGCTCAATTTGAACACACAGTTCATAACGCAGTTTTGCTCAATCTAAACACACAGTTCATAATGCAGGGTTTTTGCTGAATCTGAACACACAGTTCATAACACAATTTTTGCTAAATCTGAACACACAGTTCATAACGCAGTTTTGCTCAATCTGAACACACAGTTCATAACGCAGTATTCGATTCAATTTGCACGCAACTCATAACATAACACTGTTCAATCTGAACACACAGTTCATAACACAGCATTCGGTTTAATTTGCACGCAGCTCATAACATAACACACTGTTCAATCTGAACACACAGTTCATAACACAGCATTCGGTTTAATTTGCACGTAGCTCATAACATAACACACTGTTCATTTTGCAACTGAATACATCTGTTCATTCTAAATGCAGGTATTTTCCCGTTTCACACGAGGGTACGGGTCGATTATTGCGAGGAAGTGGTACATGGAGCTTCCAGATGCTGTTCGACACATCGTTGATGTGGTAGGATTTGGCCCGTTTTGTATGGGGTTGTCGCGTCATCCGGCGAACAGGACCCTCCTGGGTGCACTTATAGAGAGATGGTGGGACACCACCAACTCCTTTCATTTCTCTGCTGCCGCTGATATGATGATGACCCCGTATGACTTTTCCATACTGACGGGCCTCGACGTGGCAGGACGGCTGATCCCATACGATACCGATATGGGCGAGTGGGAGGCGGCTTGGACGTATCTGCTCAGAGCCCATCCATCGACCAACAGATTATTAGGCAGGGTCAGGTACACCTGGCTCACCGAGCAGTTCAGGAGGACTATGCCTGAGACTATTGAGGAGATAGAGCAATACGCGTGGGGGTTTCTGATTTTTCTCCTCGGGATGACATTGTTCTCCGACAGGGGGAACATAGTCGGGCTATATCTGCTGAGTGCTCTAGCAGACCTGTCACAGGTCCGACACTTTGATTGGGGTAGCACTGGCTTGGCTACCCTTTATTGCTACATGAGCGCGACCTCCCGCGAGTGGGAGGCCATAGTAGGTGGCTACTGGCGAGCCTGGGAGGTATATTCTGCCCTCTTGATTTACATTTCCATTTTTCATTATCTGTACACTACACACAACACACATTGCACGCATTGTATTCTGTATTCTGCATTCCGCACTCAGCATTCTGCATTTTCTGTATATTCTGTATTCTGACAACCACTTCTTGCCTTTCACAACTGTGGGTTTATGCCTACTTCTCGACACTCGCCCCTGAGCTCGAGGTTGAGGCACCTCTCGAGATCCCTTATTCACGTAAATTTGAGGGTCGATGCCGGCCCAGGCCCCGGGAGACTCTGCCATATCTCTGGCAGTACTTTGACACCTCGCGGGCGACGGAGGTAATCTAGAACTCTCAGTTCTTCATGCTTTTAGTTTTGATTCATCTTGCATATTTATGACATCTAATCAGTTTATGCACTTGCTATCTGCAGATCACTTGGCAATCTTGGCTAGAGATGCCCAGATATTCTCGGTTCCAATTCGCCAGGGCATGGGGCGCCTCCCGATACAGGGTTTTGTTTGAGGGACTAGTCGGTAGGGCCTGGCTTCTTGGGGATCGCTTCATGCGTCAGACGATGGGCAATGCCACTCAGGAGATTCCCTCACCGCCTCCACTGGACATGCGGTCCACAGAGAGTCTCACTCCCCGGGAGGTTGACGACTTTATGCTGGGTGTCGAAGTAGTTCTTCTCTTGGAGGAGGAAGAGTTCGCGACATACCGCCATACATATTTGATGCCTCCACTGACAGGTGTCCGTACTCCGACGAGGAGGGCGGCTGACATAACGTCATCGAGTCGAGCCCGAGCTGCAGACATCTCTTCCACTAGCAGGGCTAGCACATCGAGGGGTAGGGCTAGAGGGATGCCCTCGACTTGCCAGTATGCTGGGTGGCCAGATCTTCCGACCGAGCTGATAGGCTGGCAGTATGGGACACCGTACCAGATTCTACTGGAGCCTCTATTGCCCGATCATCGATACGTCAGCGACCTTGACTCACCACCGGTATGCTCCACTGTTTTCATTTATCACTCAGATGTTTAGACATTCATTCATTCACTGATGACTTGAACTTGTATCGGCAGCCTCCCAGAGAGTATACAGAGGGGTTGCTCAAGGTGGTGGCCTTACTTGAGAGCATGGTCTTGCAGAGGGAGACGATGTTTTACGCCGCCGGCATTCCGGTACTTTTCAATTTCCTTGTATTTATCATACTTCTGATGACATACTGAAACTGAATATTTCACTGTGTTGATTCATTGCATGTGTAGAGCACATCTGACACATCATATTCACATACTATATCTGCATGCACACACTCCATGCATCATACTTGCATCTGATATCTGATATACATACTCTGGATGATGTATTCAAACTACTGTAGACACCCCATTTTTGACCGTCCTTAAGACTTGGACGTCATCATTTGAACACTCGATGATCATCCATGCTCGTGTTCGTTTTGAGTTCCCGAAGGTCTCGGCCGCGCGCCTTGTCTTAGGATCTCTTAACTTGTCTGTTTTGTGCTTGGTTGTGGACCAAGGACTTGTGGTTTTGCTTATGAGGGAAGAGGGTTGCTTGTTGGCCATCCCTATAACCCATCGGCTAAGGCCTTGTGCCATCGGCCTTGTTTTCTTGCCATCGGCCATAAGTGTTAGTCGATCGACACTTCTTTTGGTCGATCGGCACTCTTTTTGGTCGATCGGCCATATTTTCTAATCTAGACCTTTCTATTTGCTTTTTTAGATATTTTCTTGCCAGCTGTGACAGCTGGTGAGCACAGATCTCATCCTCCATACACGTGTATGGAGGGATTGAATCAAGACTCAAGCTTGCTCAACAAGCTTGAGATTTGATTTTCTATAAGAAGAGAGACCCCTCTCTCTTTCCAAAGGTTCTGAAAAGTTTCTAGAGAATTTATATATATATATCTCTCTTTATATTTCCACTCTCTCTCTCTCTCTCTCTCTATTTGCACTCATTTGTGCTCAAAAGTGTAATTTCTTCACACTTTTGCACTAAAGCACCTACTAGAACACCATCCTTGCTGAGGTACATAGGAGCTGGTGTTAGTGTTTTTGGGTTGGTTTGAGCTCAAAAAAGCTACTGGAGTTGTGGTTTCGAAGGTGTTCTTCAAGGGTGAGTCAACTAGCCTTTAAACCCTTGTTTTGGTTTAAGCTTTTGGACCTATTTGCATGCTGATTTAAGCTTAACCTTCTACTGAAAAAATTTCTAATTTTGCATGCTTAACATGTTTGTTTAAGATCACTTTTGTGTTGGGGGTAGTCTACCCCCTCTTAGGCCTTGTTTGGCCTTGTTCTTGTGCCATCTTTTTAAGCTATTGGGATCACCTTGTTTTGGCCTTCTCACGACTGAAACTTAGAGCAATTTTAGTGGTGGAAATGGTGTTTTAAGGTCCCAAATAGGAAATGGTTATCCCCTCTCCTTATGTCTTGCATGCTTGTATAGATGGCTCATCAAAGTGGCATGTTTATCTAGCATATGTTGGCCATATCTCAGCTTGTTTTTGGTGTTGTTTTACCATGCTATACCTCTATTTTAGGTTGGTTTGATAGCATATTGTATGCTTCACATACTTGTAGTGCAATCTTGCATGCTAGCATAACATGCATCATGTGTTTGGACCATCATTCTTGCATGTTTTGGCTCAACTCCAAGAAGCTTTTAGCCTTATTTTACCATGCTTAAGCTCTGATTTATATTGTTTTGGTCATGCATGCCATGCTTTGTATAGCCATAGTGCATTCTAGCTGTTAGCTTTGAGTTTCGAAGCCACTAGCATGCATTACTTGGACTACTTTCATGATTTGGCATCATTTGAAATGTGATTTCAGAGCATATAACATTGCCATATACTCACATTTGTCCCTTTTTCAATGCTTTGAAGAGTTGGTGTTTTATGTCTTAAGAATGGGTCATTATGCATGCCACCATGCTTAGGCCTTTGGGCTATCATTTCAATGCATTTTTGGTGTTATTTTGACATGCCATAACTCTAATTTGTGTTGGTATAGTCACCTCATGCTTGGTCTTGGTAGGTGCAGTGTAATCGTGCATTTTGGCCTCGCATGTTTGTTGTTTTAACCCTTTACGCTAGCATGTTTTAGCTTTGGTCCATGCATGTTTTAGACTCATTTTGGCATGATCTAGGGCTGTTTTGGGTTGCATTGGCCATATCCTTCATGTTTTGCATGGTTATAGTACAATTGGCCTTGTTAGCTTTGAGTTTTGAGCAACATAGCATGCTTTGTTTGTGACATGTACATGATTTGGCATCATTTACCATGACATTTCAGAGCATATAGACTTGCCCTACTCTCACTTCTTTCACCCTTTTGAGTGCCTCTAAGGGTTGTGCATTGTTGCCTAGCTTATGGACCAATATGTGTGCATGCATGTGTTGCCTTTTGGTGCCTTGGTTTTGGTGTTATGGCCACTGATTTGGGCATGATTGAGATCTGTCCACTCTTGGTTTAAGTCCATTGAGTATGTGGTTTGCATGTTGTTGCATGCTTGGTAGATTACATGTTGTTGCATGCTAGTTGCATTGCATGACATTGTTGCATGGTTGTTTGCAATGTTGTTGCATGCTTGGTACATTGCATGTTTGCATGTTTAGGTTGCATTGCATTTCCATGTTGTGTGCTTTGCATTGTGTTTGGATAGGGAGTTAGTCCAAACACGGGAAACGAAGGACGTTTCGTACTTGAAGTGACGAAATGTGCCTCAATTCTCGGTTGCCGACCCTCTTGATCATGCATGATAGAGGTTAAGGCATTTGTGTGTTTTTGTGCATTCATTTGGCATTGATTTGTGCAACTCGGCCTCTTTGGCCATCATGCATCGAGATGGTTGATTGATAGCTTGAGAGCCGAGCACTACACACCTTTGAGCCTCAGACATGATAAGGGGTGTAGTTGCACACACATTTTCTTGCAAATACATTGCCATGCCTCTATTTGTGCTCTATTGCAGCAAAAAGGAGAGTTTGCAGGAAGACATGGCCGATCGGCTATCTAGTGTGCTGATCGGCTATCAATAATTGGCCGATAGCCTCAAAATTGGTCGATGACCTTTATCCTTTGGCCGATGGCCATACCTCTTGGCCGATGACCTCTCAGAATGTCCATGAGGTGGATCAGAAGTGCTTTGGAGATTGGCACAATTTTCAGAAGTCTAAAATAGTGCAAACAGAGGCAACATGAGGCATGGTAACGGATTTTCGAGCAGGGCGATCGAGCATGCATCTTCAAACTCTTAGAACTGAGCTGAGGCTTTGTAATTTGTAATTAGCTTTACTTGATAAGTTAGCTTTTGAATTTGTAATTAAACTAGTTAATTTGTTAATTAGTTAACGTGTTGTAATAATTAGCTTAGTGTTAGCTAGTTATTCATTTTGATTATGTAATAATTAGTCTAATTAGATAATTAGATTAGTTGCTTAGCGTAGCGTAGCTAGCTAGTTGATTTATTTGGACCCTCCATCGAGAGGGCGAATTTTGTAATAAGTGTGCGTGTGTGTGATGCATGTCTTCCAACCCCCATTTCTTTCTCCCTTTTATTTACCAGCTTTTGATGGTTAGTTTTAAGGCATATTTCAATTAGCATCCTTATGCTTGCATGCGTGCATCCATTCATCTATTTTGCATGCACCGGGCTCGGCGTATCATGCAAACTGCATTGTATTTCAATACCAATTTGAATACATGATTTCAAGTGGCATTCACATGACATCTTAGAATAGCCGAGCCTATCTTAGTTGCATTTTTGCATGTGTTGCATTAGGCATTCTTGACATAGCTAGGATCACGTATTGATTACTAACTAGCTTCTTTCTTTGGCTCGGAGTACTAGGTAAGCTTTTATGCTTTAGCATCCTTGCATGAATGTGAGTGTTGCCATGATAGCATGCTTGCCATGAGGCTATGTGCTTAGGTGTTTAATTGCATGAATGCTTGTGGATGAAGGTTGGATTGCTTAAATTGGAACAATTCATCGAAATGCGAGTTTTAAGCCCACTTTGCGAAGTGGCAAAATCATGTTTTCTAAGCCCACTCGAGGGTGGCAAATCTACGTCTTAGCCTACTTGCGAGTAGCACCTGCAAACGATTTTCAAATAAACAAACATGAGACGTTTTGTTCCAACTTAGGCGATTTAGTCTATACTTGTATGCCGTGCGCATCACATAGTAATTCTAGATTAATAAACCGGAATAAGAACACATGTGTTTTCAAAAACAAAATATCATGTTAGTAAAGGCCGATCCTTAGATCGGGCTAGCGGGGGTGCTCATTGCATGACCTTCCCCTCTCATACCCAAGTTCCCGAGCCGAGGCAACTTTGGTGATGACGAACACGTGGCCTTAGGCATGAGTCAGGGTTTCCTAAATTTCCCAAAACAAAACATTTAGGTGGCGACTCTGTATCTGGCAAAACAGTCCATGTTTGACACTTCTTTATAAAAATCAGTTTTCCAAAACGATTTGCTGGATTTGGACTCTTTGGTGATTTATCGGTCTTGCATTACACTTTGCGAGATTAGATTCAGAACCGTGACATTGAGTCCGAACTGTAGTAGCTAAGAACAACATGATTTAGCACCCTCGCACGCGGAGCCGTGGACGTTCAAGCACATCTACAACTGCCCTTTTCAGGTTCTGCTGTCACGGCCCGGGCCATCCAGGCCTTCTCGAGTAGCTAGGAGAGGGGACTCGACTCATAGCCGAGGTAGATGTAGAGCGCCTGTCAGTCATGACGAGGAGTCCAGCGAGGATGAGGAGTCAGCGCATCCTCAGTTGGAGACATCCATGAAGAGGCGACTCGGTTCGAGATGAGGTGGTGCCGAAGAGGATTCCAAGGACGGTGACTCCAATTCGGATAGGGGTGCTGGCGGTGGTGGTGCAGAGGCTGCTCAGCCGAAGAGGGTGAAGAGGGCCTCTCGGTCTTGAGCTTGATAGCACTGATGCAGATGTTCCTGTTTTATTTTTCTTTTTACATGTAGTTGTAGCACATTGTACAGCTTTAGGCAGTTTTATTTTCCTTAAAACTTGTACCCTGTTGTAAAATGTTGTAAAAAAGAAGCTATGATGGAATGAAAATGACTTTTTGTTCAAAAAGTGTTGCATTTGTATTCTAAGCATCGCATCGCACTATTTTACACAAAAATGAGATTGAATGGAAATTGAACATCGTGTATTGCCAAGTCAGGTAGTGAACCAACGCAACAAGCTAAACAACTTAACTCAATAAGCAATAACAAGACCTTAACAAGTTTACAACTCAATAAGTAAAGAGTAACAACTCGATAAACAAAGAGTAACAACTCGATAAACAAATGAGCGACAACTCGATAAGCAAATGAGCAACAACTCGATAAACAAAACTTAACAACTCGATAAGCAAATGCATTTCGGGCTAAGCAAAGCAGTAGAATGCACCCAAAATAGAGGTAAACTCGGACCTTCAGCACTCTCAGCACAGAGAAAAGCTAGAGACTCTCTTCTGGAGATAAGGAAAAGCTGTAGACTACTTTTTTGATCATGGCTGACCACCATAGGAGCCTGCCGACTAGTTTTTTGTTTTGCAAACCAAACAAGTAGCTGGCCAACCAAAAAAACTAGCTGGCCGACCAAAAAAAGTGGTCGGCCGACCACTTGGCCTGGGGACCTCCAGTTTTCTGACACTTGTCCTCCAAACAGTGCTTTATCCTTTATAAAGGTTCCAGCTTCGTGGTTCCCTCATTCTATCTCAGTGTTGCAGCAAAATGGAAGCGTTTCTTGTCCAAAATCTCACAAATTGGATTGTTACCATGGATGGCTCAGAAAAGGTGAATTTCTGGGGCTTCGGTATAAATGCACTATTCACGCTGAGTCGCACCCCGCTGCATTTTCCGTTTTTTCACGCTGCGGCAAGGTTTTGGAATTTGGTAACACATGTCTTTAGCTTTGGCAGACAAGAGATATGTCCCACTTTCGAAGACTTCCAAGCTTTGATGGAGTTGGAACACGGGGAAGAGATTTTACCGCAATTCCGCTTTGGCCACATCCAAGCCTTAGGACGGATGTGCGGGCTCACCATGCATGACGCTCGGTCTTTGATCTGCGATGGAGCATTGGACATCCCCAGCTTGGTTTATCGGTTTTCTGATGCCGGTGATCGCGGCGATCATCACTGACAGGGTTTTCGGCGACAGGGGCTTTGCTTGTGCATGCTGTCTCATTTCTTGTTTGCCTTAGGCTCTGGAGGGTCTAGCGTCTGTTTGATCAAGGGCAAGAGTTGTATCGCCATGACACTAGCTGAGACATTGATGGGTTTAGATGTTTTTTATCGCTGAGAGACGACTAGATTCGCGGGTAGTCCACTACTGCTGCAGGTAATGTTTCCTACCCTATCTCACATATATTTCTCACATCACTCGGCCCTCAGGCTCGGTTTTTCTCTCAAAACCCTTTTCTCACTTTTCTCTCAACGTACACCTCTCTATTCTTTAATCTCTTATTTTTCATCCCTCCCCAGATATGGTTGATGGATAATTTGAATATTATGGACTCATGCCCAGCATATTCAGCTCGCGGCTATTTCTTTCGGTGACGTCTAGTCGATGCCCTTGATAAGGGATGGTGGTACGAATGGATGTGCAGTCTATCCGCTACCAGTATTGCTTGGCACTGCCCTTGGCTCAATCTGCCGGCGATGAGTTATAACATGTCTTGCCAGTCGGGGATTTAGTTGATCGGCCTGACACGCTGTGTCTTTTACTTTCCATTCCGATTCCGGCATCAATTCGGACATGATCAGACTTGCCCGGCAGAGGGGATAGAGTACCTTACTGCATTTCCAGTCCGAGGCACACAGCTAGCTTGGTATGCCGCAGCATGGAGGACGAGAGAGCTTCTGGCCCCCGCTCCCACTTTTAGCTGCATCCTCTCTGATGAGTGCATAGCTTGGCTTGATGAAGAGGCACATGTTGGGCCTACTTTGACACTAGAGGCTTCGACCAGCTCTGGGAGGGGACGCAGGAACACCTGACTATGCCCCGAGTTTATTTGCTTTAATCAGTACTTTCAAGTTTTCTTTATGAATGTAATAAAAAACAACTTCAATTTGTTTTCAAGAGTAGAACTCTGTACTGAAATCAATGTAATTCAAGGTTGTGGGTACTGAAAATTTTTCGTTTGGTCCAAAAATGGTCTAAGTTGTAAAATGATTAATTTGAGCAAAATCAACTTTTATTAAAACTTTTGAAAATCATTTTCGATATAGATCACAACTGGACACGCCCGAGATCTATCACTGAGATGTACAACCCCGAATCCCATGAAATGAAAAGTTGCCCCTAGTCTGAGTAGCACTGCACTGGAGATCATAATCGAGCTCTTGAATGCAGGATAGACAAAAATGACCAACAAGATCACATGGACAAAGTTGATTTGGAAGTGTTTATGGCTGGACTTCAGAATGAAGTTGCCTACGTATCCCAAAGATGGGAATCAAGCCTTACATAGTTCGGCTCGGGTTCGCTCGTGTATTAACACTCTCCTTTTGCGCTCTAACTTTTGCCAAGGCCGCCCTTTCTGGGTTTTCAACCTTGCGAGCTTAGTTTTTATTATTTCAAATTTTCTGTGCTCTAACTTTTGCCTAGGTCACCTTTTCGGGTTTTCAACCTAGCGAGCCACTTTGGGATGGTATTTCTTCAACTTGTCCATATTGATCGGCTGGGAGAACTCTAGGCCATCTAGGTCCATCAGAACGACAGCTCCTCTCGACCAAATAGACTTGATGATGTAAGGGCCAGTCCAATTGGGTCTAAACTTGCCCCTAGGGTTGTGGATGGGAGCTCGGTTGTCTTTGAGCACTAGATCCCCTTTCTTCAAATTCCTGGACTTAACCTTCTTGTTGAAAGCCCTAGCAATTCTTCGTTGATAACCCTGAATGTGATACAGTGCTTTCAACCTTCTTTCATCAAAGAGCATGAGTTTTTCGAACTTGCTCTGCTGCCAATCTGCCTCAGCTATCTGACACTCAGCCAATACCTGTAATGATGAAACCTCAACTTCAATAGGTAGAACAACCTCCATCCCGTAAACCAAGGAATACAGAGTTGCTCCAGTAGAAGTTCGAATTGAAGTCCAGTAGCCCTATAGAGCAAATGGCAGCTTATCTGGCCAGTCCCGGTAGGTTTCCACCATCTTTTGCAGAATGTGCTTGATGTTCTTATTGGCGGCCTCAACTGCTCTGTTAGTTTGCAGCCGATATGTAGATGACTTATGAAAAGCCACGTTATACTTCTCCAACAAGTCAATCACCTCCTTCTTGAAGTAAGAGCCATTATCTGAGATAATCTTGTTCAGGACCCCATAGCAACAGATGATGTTGTTCCTGATGAACTTAGCAACATGCGATGCCTTCAACACCGCATAAGATTGAGCCTCAACCCATTTCATGAAGTAGTCTATCGCTACCAGAATGTACTCACGCCCATTAGACCCCTTCGGAGCGACAACCCCAACTACATCAATCCCCCAAACTGAAATGGGCCATGGCGAAGTCATGTTGTATAGCTTCGACAGAATGTTCATGCGGTTTGCATGGATCTGACATTTGTGGCATCGCCGAACAAAGCCAATACAATCCTTCTCCATGGTGGACCAGTAATAACCTTGCCTAAGGATCTTTCAGGTTAGCATCACCCCGTTCATGTGCGATCCACACTCTTCTCCATGGATGGCCTTCATCAGGCGCTTGGATTCTTCAGCATCAGCACACAGCTTATGCATCCTGAGATGACCTCTCTTGTACAGTTTACCTCTGCAGACGATGAACTGAGCAGCCATTCTTCGAATTGTCCTCTTATCTTTGGCATTTGCCCCTGGTGGATACGCTTCCTTTTCCAAGAAGTTCCAGACATTGTAATACCAGGGATTCTCATCTTGTGCTTCATCTATGGCAGCAATCGGCTTGTAGGCCGGCACTAATTTTTGTTCTATGATGATCGAACGCATCCGGACTCTGAAAGGGATGTCTATCATGGAAGATAGAGTTGTTAGTGAATTGCGATCCTATTGTTCTCTCTTAACAGATGAGCAAAGTTTAGTTTCTCAAACCGAGGAATCAGCACGTCTAAGGTCTGGTGGTAGATTCTCATATTTTCTTCTTGAACTTTCCAATCTCCTTTAGCTTGAGATACAACAAGGTTCGAGTCCCCGATGACATCCAACCATTTTGCCCCTAGTTCTAGGGCGGCTTCTAATCCAGCAATGCATGCCTCATATTCTACCTCATTGTTCGACACTCTGAACCGGAGTGTGAATGCTAAGGGTATGCGGGAATTGTCAACACCCCTATCCCATACCCGTATTGGTTTGATGCTCCGTCAAAGTACATCGTCCAAGTTTTTTCTTCGACTTGTAGAATGGCCTCGTCTAGGAACAGATACTCAACTGCTTCATCCCTTTCAACTGGGTGATCGGCTAGGAACTGCACTACCGCTCTCCCTTTCATTGGCTTGCGCGTCACATACTTCAGATCGAATTCGGAAAGCAGAAGCAACCAACGGGCTAGCCTACCCGTAAGTGCTGGTTTCTTGAAGAGATATTTGATGGGATCTAGTCTCGAAACCAGTATTACGGAGTGAGTTAACAGGTAGTGCCGCAACTTCCTGGTAGCCCATACCAAGGCCAAACATGCCTTCTCTAGCGGAGTGTAGTGGGTCTCGTAATCCAGCATTTTCTTGCTTAGGTAGTAGATAGCCCTCTCCACTTTGTCCTCGGACTCCTGTGCAAGCATGCAGCCCATTGTAGTTTCAGTCACTGAAAGGTACAGAATCAACGATTTTCCCGGCTCAGGCGGTGACAACACAGGTGGGTTCTGTAAATATTGCTTGATCTGTTCGAAAGTAGCTTAGCATCGGCTATCCCATTGGAACTTCTTTCCTTTATTCAGGAGACCAAAGAGTGGTTCACAAGTCAAGGTTAATTTTGTAATAAATCGTCTTATGAATTGCACTTTACCCAGAAAGCCTCGCACCTCCTTTTCAGTCCTTGGTGGTGGCATTTCTAAGATGGCCTTGATTTTGGAAGGATCGACTTCGATACCTCTCTGTGTGATCAAGAACTCCAGCATTTTTCCTGCTGTAACACCAAACGTAGACTTCTGAGGATTCAGCTGCAACCGATACTCTCTGATCTATTGGAAGAATTTCTTCAAGGCGGTGTAGTGGCCCTCTCTTTCTTTGGACTTGACAATCATGTCGTCCACATGCACCTCAACCTCCTTATGGATCATGTCATGCAAAATTGTGGTTGCAGCCTGTTGATACGTAGCCCCAACATTTTTTAGCCCAAACGGCATCATCCTATAACAATAGGTCCCTACGGGGTGGTAAAAGCGGTCTTCTCCCGGTCTTCAGGTGCCATCAATATCTGATTGTAGCCAGAAAACCCATCCATGAATGAGAGCAACGCATGCCCAGCAGTAAAATCCACTAACTCGTCGATATGCAGCAGAGGAAAGTCGTCCTTCGGATTGGCTTTGTTCAAATCCCTGAAGTCCACACATACCCGAATTCTACCGTTCTTCTTCGGCACCACAACTATATTGGCCAACCAAGTTGGGTATTCAGATACCAGCAAGAACCCTACGTTAATTTGCTTAGTGACCTTTTCTTTGATCTTGATAGCCCAGTCCGGGCAGATCCTTGTGAGCTTCTGCTTAACAGGTTGGGCCTCTGGGTCAAGAGGGATCCGGTGCTGTACAATCTCAGGATCGATTCCAGGCATGTCTTCATAGGACCACGCGAAAACATCTTTGAAATCTTTTAATAAAGCGACTAAGAGCTCACGCTCCTCCGAAGACAACGTGGACCCGATCTGGACCATCTGCGGGTTCGTCTCAGTACCAACATTAATTTGGGTGATTTCATCAACCAAGGGTTTAACAAACCTTTTCTGCTCTTGATCAAGCAAATATTTCAAACCTGAAGGAATTTCTTCCTCGTTGTTTTCATCAAAAATTTGAAAATCCTGATTAATGCAATAAATTAAGGGTACAGAAAAGTACTCGGAAGCCACAGCCATTCCATTCTCATTAATCACTTCCAAATCGCCTAATTCCTTTGTTACAACAGACTCAAAGGAAAAAGAAAAAGACGACCTAGACAGGACTGTGGCATCCGGGTTGTCACCCCCAAGAATACCGGACTTAGATTCAGACTCAGACGAGCTGGAACCTGATTTTGACTCCACAGACTTAGTGGAATTAGATTCCGGCTCACTACTTGACCTAGTGCTGCTCGAAAAGAATCCTCCTCGTATTGCCAGACGAGGGAGGGTGCGATGGATGCATCCAAAATGTTTGAAGATGGGCTCACAACTGCTTCATTCCCGATCATGGACACTGAGAAGTTATCCCCCAAGCACTTGCATATGGTCGGAGGATCTGAAAGTAGACAAGCCAGTGCTACCCCCATTTCAAACTCTGTACTCTCGGAATCCTCCTCCCTGCACTGTTCAACCTCAGCTGGTGGGTCTGTTTGCTCCTCAGCAACATCATCCCCAGACAATTGCAAGTCAAAGAATATCTCGAATCCTGGCAATTGCCGCATCTCTGCATTTAGCCATAGCTCCGGGAAACCGCAAAACGGAAAGTCCTCCCCCTCCCGGACAAAGCGTCCGTTCATGGTGCCTTGGATGGGCCAGTGCATCAACTCATAAAGCTTCCCGGCCTGCTTTACTCTGGCCCTTCCGGTCATCTCTTTTCCTTTTCTCAACCAGTCATCCTTGGTAGGCAGATAACCTAAACCAAAGGTATGTGGGTTATGCGGCACTTTGGCCGATGCTGCAACGCCTTTCCGACCACTTCTCCCTAATCCTATCACAGGGATGTGCTAGAGCTTGTTCATGGGGTACACAAACTGTGCACTAACATATAACCCCTCATCAACAGCTAAGATATTCGGTACAACCCGGGCCTCAGCTAGGGTGAACCTTGATAGGAACACATCCTCCGCGCCATGTTCAATCTCTAGAACTGGTGTAGAAACCTCTGGCGGTGGATGGATTGAAGAATTTCCAAAAACTATAGCCATCCCCTTTCTGTGGGGGTACTTCAATATCTAGTGTAGGGTGGAAGAGACCGCCTTCACTTGGTGTAGCCACGGCCGCCCTAGGAGTAGATTAAAGGTTGCGGGAACGTCCAAGACATAAAAGTCAATATCCTGTTGTCCTGGACCAACTTGAGTCCGAATTTGCACAGTCCCCATCATCTCTCTCCTGGTATTGTCATATGCCCTTATCACCTGGGCCGTTGGCACAAAATTCGCGGGCTTCAACCCGATAGCATATGCCGTCCTCGACGGGCACACATTGATAACAGATCCTGTGTCAACAAGAACTACTGGTATCCATTTTTCTCTACACTCCACAGAGATATAGAGTGGTTTGTTATGATTCGCACCCTCAGGCGGCAGTTCCTTGCAAGTGAAGGTCAATGTCAGGGAAGCTCCTCCCAGAAAAACCAATCCCACCAATTGCTCAGGTGTGGTATCGATCGAAAGTTTAGCCCTGTCCATTGCAAAAAGGACAGCTTGTCTGTGTACTCTTGAGGCCATAAGCAGTCCCCAGACGGAGATGTCTGCTTGTATCTTCTTAAGCTATTTCAGTACAGCCTCCTCTTCGAGCAATTTTTCCTTCTGCCTCTCCACTTCTTTGTCCTTCCCGGACGCCTCTGATTGATCCAAGTGTGGGGGTTTAAAGTACCGCCTACTCCTAGTCGTGTGGTCCACCTATCATCCAGTTGGTTTTGTCCCCAATCTTCATCGGTGTGAGCAAGACATAGGTCGTCGTCTTCCCACCACATTCCGTCGGCGATCAACAAGCAACTATCCGATTTCGTTACAACTGCTTCTGTGCGCATAGCACATTCTATACCCTCAGGGGCTTTGGCTTTTCTAGCCCTTTCCAGATCTTCGATCTTTTCCTGCTCAAACTGCTTCAGTGCAGCCTGCCGCTCAATATCTTCTGTACTCAAAATGCTTTGATCCCGAGCAAAATTCTTAACACCGGTGCTCTCTGGCGGTCCATTCTGATTCCCGGCCATTCCGGCCACTACTGATGTCCCCGTCTCTGACGGATCTTGTTCTGGCTGAGGCCGCTCAACAACATTTGGCTCGTCGCTGAGCCACCCAGTAGCTTCCGCTGACATTTCCAAGTTGAACCAGTTCACAGTCACGTCCCCCGGATCCTGTTTGTCGAAGAACTGAAGGTTGGCGATGTCCTCTTCCAATTTCGCAAGGTCATCCAGCCCTTGATTAGGTCCATCCTCTCGTACCACACAGATCTCTGCCTCAATTGGCAACTCTACTTTCGGCCTAGCCTGGCTTGTTGATGTGATGTAACTGCTCGGGTTGTACATAAAGCTCGCAAACCCCTCAGGCTCTGAATTCGCATTCTCATCTGTCCCTACAGTCAACCCAATTCTATATTCGATAGTCACCACCACCGATTCTGGTTGGGTTTGGGAGATGTCCAACATGCACAAGTTAGTGCTGTCAGGAATGAACACCTCCGCCTTGGGTAGGTGGAAAGGTGTGATATATATGCTCGGATCATAAGAAATGACCGAGGTTTGGATTAGATTGATGCGTTTGGGAGGTAGAGTTTGGTTATGTGGTGGGAGAGGGTTAACTGTGACATTCGGCTTCTTCGGAGGCACGATCACCCTGTTGTCAATGAGATCCCGAATCTCATGATGCAATCGAAAGCACTGGTCGGTTTCGTGACCATGCTGTTGGTGATAGGCACAGTACTTCGCCGGGTTATGGGAGGGAGGAAGTTTTTCTGGTAAAGGCCGCGGCTGTAGGGGCTTCAAGTGCCCTTTCTTGATCAAAACCCCCAAAGCCTTGGACAAAGATATGTATAGTGGGGTGAAGGTTCTTTGGCCTCTGGGTGCATATCTGGCTATTTTCGAGCTACTTCCGGACGCACCGGTGAAAGGCGTAGCTGCAAGGGTTTTTGGAGTGGTGGTAGTGACCATTCCTACATCTGAAGCTCCGGCAATGCAAAGATCGCTTGTGCTCAGATTAATTGTGGTTGAATGCCCTCTTGGGCTGCTCTCTCTCATGGTCAATCAGACCTTGTTTCATGGCGTCCTCGATTTACACCCCGATCTCATGTAAATCTACAAAGGTGGGTAGGGGGAGGACAATCATCTTTTGCATGAGCTTGGGCTGGAGGTTGTGCACAACCATTTGTATCTGATTGTCAACGGGCCTGATGGTCATCATCGAGGCCTTAGCCCTCTAATGGGTCACAAAATCGGAGAAGCTCTCTTTCGGCTCCTGCCTGGTTGTCTTGAGATCACGAGTTGTGACCTCGATCTGCGTGTTGTAGGAGTATTGAGCTATAAAGGCCTCAGCCATCTCCTCCCAGTTTCTCTTAACAAAGTCCTCTAGCTTCGCGTACCAAATGGCCGCTATATCGGATAGGGTCCGGCCAAACAGAGAAAGCTTCTGTAATCTGGAGAGGCCCATTAGCCTTAAGATATCTGAAAACAGCCGCAGGTGCACCATAGGATCTCTAGAACCGTCAAAACGGTCTATATGTGGCATCTTAAACCGATCCGGCAAGGTCACGGCCGAATCGATATATCCATCCTCTATATCCGGAATGGATTTCATGCCTTGAGACTTCTTGAACAACTTTTCTAGCTTGCTCACTTTTAGCACTGTTGGATCCACCTCGAACTCAAATGGTGAATTCACTAGATTGTTGGGCGTTTTGGATAGCTGGGGTAGGATTGGGGGTGGAACTGGCCCCGTTGGAACGTTCGTATTTTCCTGGACGTTGGCGGTCTCCCCGAGTATTGGAACTCTAGGTGGGAGAAGAGGTGGGTGCGGCGATGCTTGACTTCTTTGTGGTTGTTCTTTGAAGTCTAATGTAATCTCTGCTTGTTGAGCCATAACCTCAGCTTGGCGTGCAGCAAACTCTGCTTGGCGGGCAGCATCCTACTGCATGGCTTGTATACTTTCCTAGAGCTGACGCATCATCTCTTCCATACCTACCATATTGTGCTGGTCTAACTGAATACCCGGTATATCTGTCTCTGCTGTAGACTCAGAAATCTCAACCCGAATACTCAAGGACCACTGATCCGACAACCGCTATACTGATACACTGCGCCTTACTGACCTTCGTCTAGTAACTGGGGATAAAGAAAGAAACACTACTTGTCCATCTATCAGATCCTTAGATCGATGAAGTCTTCGACCTCTTACCTAGAGTGCTCGGGGAATATCTGCCTGTTAGGATGCAATTGTGCTAAACTACCTTGCAAAAAGATAAATAAAGCATAATAAGGAAACATACAACTAGAAAAACGGACAGCATAACGGCTTAAATAAAGACAACACACAGTTGACATGACAACACACAGTTGGTATTTGTAAGCTGAATACACAGTTCTCAAAACTGATCACTATGCCCAAATAGCTGCCCAAAATCTGATACCCTCAGGTAAAACTAATTCCCCAAATACTGATGCCCTCAGGCCTGATGCCCAGACTTGGAAACTGATTCATGCATTCCTGTAGAGGTACACTCCAAAAGCACATAGCAAGCAAATGAGAGCCAAAACACCCCTATGGAGGGGTAGGGTTTCCCTGTCCTATTTTGTCAGGAGCTAGGGTTTCACTACGCACGCAGCGGTTTCAAACAACCTACAATCGGGTAAGCAACCTGTCCTAGCTTGGAATGGTCACTATAGATTCCGACATGCACTAGGTCGAATGGTCAAAAAGGGTGCCCCGGTAACAACCGAGGTTTGTGTTCCCATCGTGGCAGAACCTGTAACCGGTCAACCTTATGGCAAGCAGCCCCAGGCTAACCATTCAGGAATAGCAGACGGCTAACACGGTGACTTAGGCGCACCAATGCACATGCAATGCAAAGAAACACATAAGTGTAATCAAAACAAGATATCATGAATTCGAGTTAAGTTCTCTAAGTCCCTAGCAGAGTCGCCAGAAATTGTAGACCGCCCCGGAGAACTCCCGCTCTACGCACCTGCAAGGGGCACGAATTCGTTTTGTTTTGAGGCTACTACAGTTCGGACTCGATGTCACGGTTCTGAATCTAATCTCACAAAGTGCAATGCGAGACCGATAAATCACCAAAGAGTCCAAATCTAGCAAATTGTTTTGGAAAACTGATTTTTTATAAAGAAGTGCCAAACATGGACTGCCTTTCCAGATATAGAGTCACCACCTAAATATTTTATTTTGGGAGAAATTTAGGAAACCTTGACTCGTGCCTAAGGCCACGTGTCCGTCATCACCAAAGTTGCCTTGGCTCGGGAACTTGGGTATGACAGGGGAAGGTAATGCAATGAGCACCCCCGCTCGCCTGATCAAAGATCGACCTGTACTAAGCATGATATTTTGTTTTTGAAAACACATGTGTTCTTATTCCGATTATTAACCTAGAATTACTATGTGATGCGCACAACATGCAAGTATAGACTAGATTGCCTAAGTTGGAACAAAACATTGCGTATTCGTTTGTGAAAAATGATTTGAAGTTTACTACTCACAAATAGGCTAAACCAGGGAGTTGATGAATTGTTCCAATTCAAGCAATCAACCTTCACCCACAGGCATTCAGGCAGTTATATCAAATAAGCAATTAGCCTCATGGTAAGCATGCTTTCATGGCAACATTAACACACATGCAGAATGCTAAGCGTAAACACTCACAGTGTACTCCGAGCCAAAACATAGAACTAGTTAGAAATCATGCATGATCCTAGTTCATGTTAAGATGGCTAATGCAACACATGTAAAAATGCAACTAAGATAGGCTCGGCTATCTACAATGGCATATGAATGTGACAATTCGATACATGTATTCAACTTGGAATTAAAATACAATGCAGTTAGTATGATGCGCCGAGCCCGGTGCATGCAAAACAGATGAATGATGCATGCATGCAAGCACATGGATGCTAATTGAAATATGCCCTAAAACTAACAATCGTAAGCGGTTAAGTAAAAGGGAGAAATAAATGGAGGTTGGAAGACATGCATCACACACACGCACGCTTATTACTACAGTTGGCCTCTCGACGGAGGGTCCGAATAAGAAGCTAACTAGCTAATCTAAGCTAATTACACTAATTATTACATCACAAAACTAGCTAACTAACAAGCTAACTAATTAAGCTATTACAACACAAATTGAATAGTTAAACGCATTTAACTAATTAAGTACAAAACCAAAGCATAAACTAGCTAAGCAAATTAGCTAAGTAAAGCAGTAAAGCAATGTCCTCAGAGGGAGAAGAATGCACACATGCTCGGTCACCTCGTTCTGAAATCCGTTGCGATGCCCCGATTTGCCTCTGTTTGCAACTGTTCTCAGAACCTTGCACCAAGCTCCAAAAAGCTTTTAACTCACCTTGGGGACCTGTGGGAGGGCTGCCGACCACCTAGGGGTGTTTCTAGCCACTGGCTGACCACTTTCTATTGCTGCAGACCAGAAAAAGTGGTCGGCCAGCTAGTTCTTCTGGTCGGCCGACCAGTTTTTGCTGCACTCTTCCAGCTTGCTGCAACAGAGAGCAAGAAAGGGCATGGCAATGTATTTGCAAGATATGTGTGCACAACCACCCTCCCTATCATTTCATAAGCTCAAGGGAGTGTGGTTCTCGACCCTCGGGCCACCAATCACGTATCTCGATGCATGATGGCCGAGAAGCCAAATTGCACAATTCAACATGAAATGAATGCACAAATAAACACATAAAGCTTGGAACTCTATCATGTATGATCAAGAGCGTCGGCGACTGAGAATGGAGGCACGTTTCATCACTTCAAGTATGAAACGTCCATCGTTCCTCGTGTTTGGACTAATACCTAATCCAAACACAATGCAAGCAACTCAAGCATGCAAACATGTAATGCAACTTAAGTATGCAAACATGCAATGCAACATGGCATACTCAATGCAATGAACAACATGGAATACTCAATGCAATGTGATTATGGCATACACAATGCGATGAACAACATGACATACTCAATGCGATGAACAACATGGCATACACAATGCTAAATGGACTTAAACCAAAATGGACAGACCTCAGTCATGCCTAAATTAGTGGCGATAATGATGAAACTAAGGCATGAAGTGCAAAGTAAATGTATGCACAATGCAATGGCCCATCAACTAAGCCTAAGAACACAACTCTCAAGCATGATGAAGAAGCGATAAACATGGAAGTGTGACAACACTAAAGGCTCTGAAATCAAGTGTGAAATGATGCCAAATCATTCAAACAACACAAGTAAAGCATGCAAGAGGGCCTAAGGCACAAAGCCATTAAAGGGACTACACAAGGGGCATGCAATACATGGCATAAATGATTGAACCAACCATGGACAGAGCTCAAATAGGTCTAAACAAAGATCAAAACAAGCTGAGATGGGGGCCCAAAGGACCTAGGCATGCAAGTATACAAGCTAGGCCATAAACAAGGCGACAAATGCACAACCCTTAGAGGCACTCAAAGGGTGAAATAAATGGGAACATGACAATGCTACATGCTCTGAAATGTCATTGTAAATGATGCCAAATCATGTACACAACACAAATGAAGCACGCTATGGTACCCAAAGCTTGAAGCTAGCATAGGCACTTGCACTACAACTATGGAAAAAATGAAGCATATTGTCAATGCAACCTAAAATAGTCCTAGAACATGTCAAAATGATGCGAAAACGTGTATGGAAGGTAGCCAAAATAAGCTAGCATGAAGGGCATAAGGCATGGAATATGCAAGGCAAATAAGGTGGATTACACTACACCTACCAAGACCAAGCATGAGATGGCTTCGCCAACAAAAATCAGACTTATATCATGGCAAAATAACCCCAAAAACACATTGAAACGATAGCTCGCAAGCTTAGGCATGAAGGCATACACAATGACTCATGTTTAAGGCATAAAGGGCAAACCCTCCAACGCATTGAAAGAGTGAAAGATGCAAGTGTACGAACATGAAACATGCACTGAAATCACATAACAAATGATGCCAAATCATTCAAAATGGCCAAGCAATGCATGCTAGTGGACTTGATACACAAGGCTAACAAGCTAGAATGCATTATAGCTATACAAAGCATGGCATGCATGAGCAAAACAACACAAATCAGAGCTAGAGCATGCTAAAACATGGACAAAAGCTTCTTAGAGTTAAGCCAAAATCATGCTAGAATGACATGTTAAAGCATGATACACATGAGGCTAGTTCATGGAAATGCACTACAAGTGCAAGGAGCATGCAAGGGCCAACCAAACCAAACCTTAACAGAGGTATGACATGGAAAAACATCACCAAGAACATGCTGAAATGGACTCAAAACAAGCTAGAAAGACATGCCATTTCATGAAACATACAAGACTAGTTTGTGAGAAATACACTACAAGTGTATAAAGCATGTCAGAGGTGACAAAACCGAACCAAAACAGTGGTATGCCATGCTGAAATAACCCCAAATACATGCTAAGATATAGCCAACATAAGCTTAACAAACATGCTCACACATGAGGCATTCAAAGCAAGCACCCAAGAACGCAAGGAGAGGGGATGACCCTCTCCCATTTGGGACCTTAAAACACCATTTCCATCACTGAAATTCCTTTGAGTTTTAGTGGTGAGAAGGCCAAAACAAGGTGGTCCCAATAACTTAAAAAGATGGCACAAGAACAAGGCCAAACACGGCCAAAGAGGGGGTAGACTACCCCCAACACAAAAGTGACTTTAAACAAACATATTAGGCATGCAAAAACAGAACTTTTTGCAGTAGGAAGTTAAGCTTAAATCAGCATGTAAATAGGGCTAAAAGCTTAAGCAAAACAAAGGGTTAAAGGGTTAGTTGACTCACCCTTGTAGAACCTCTTCAAGGCTACCACTCTAGCAGCTTTCTTGGATCAGAACCAGTCCAAAAACACCAAAACCAACCTCAAGAAGGCTCAGCAACAAAAGTGTGGTGTTTAAGTGTGTGTTTGTGTGCAATAGTATGATAAAATGACACTTTAAGGCACAAAAATGAAGAAGGAGAGCAATATAGAGGCAAAGGTGTATCTATATCTCTCAAGCACAATTTTTTAAACCTGGAGGAGGAGGGGGGGTTCTCTCTTATAGAGAACAAGCAAGAAGCTTGTTGGACAAGCTTTTGGCCTAAAGCCATCCGTCCATACACTGTATGGAGGATGGCTTCTGTGCCTTCCAGCTGGCATAGCTGTATTGAAAATATCTCCAAAAAGGTGATGAAAAGCAGCCGCCCAACTGAAGTGGTCGGCCAGCTACTTGAAGTGGTTGGCTGACCACCACAAGTGGTCTTCGAAGACAAAAAGTGGTTGGCCAAGGGGGGAGAAGGTCTATAGCATGAAAGCGAGGTAGTGGTGTGG
This sequence comes from Camellia lanceoleosa, assembly GCA_025200525.1. Lineage (NCBI taxonomy): Eukaryota > Viridiplantae > Streptophyta > Magnoliopsida > Ericales > Theaceae > Camellia > Camellia lanceoleosa. Next base: position 148,433,576 of record CM045759.1, read on the forward strand.
TGGCCGACCAGAAAAGGTGGCCCAAAGACCAAAGAGACTAGTTGGCCGACTAGAAAACTGGCTGGCAGGAAGAAAAATGGTCTCCAAGGGGAAGAACTGGTCTCCCACCCTTGTACCACCTTCCAAACATGGAAAACAAGGTTTGTGCGAAAAACAAACTAAAAAAGGATGCAAGACAAAAGTCCGGGAGGCAAGACGCGCGGCCGGGAGCCTCGAAAACTAGTCTAGGTGCATCAAAAGTGGTCTCCCGGACCATAGTGTCCCTCTAGGAAGAGGCAACAAGGTATGGTTCAAAAACCACACCAAACGGAGAACGTTAAGCGGTCTCGAGACAAGGCGCGCGGCCGAAGGCTTTGAAAACCGGAAACTAGTCTCCAGGCAGGAAAAGTGGTCTATGACCACAAAAAGGTGGTCTATAGACCACTCCCTCCCTCCAAGGAAAGGAAACAAGGCTTGGTCCACAAACCGAGCCAAAACACAAAAGTTTAGAGGTCCGGAGGCAAGGCACCCAGCCGAAAACTCTAAAACCTCGAAACGAGCACAACATGCACTATCACCGAGCGCTCAATTGATAACATCTAAGTCTTAAGGTCGGTCAAAAAATGGGGTGTCTACAGGCCCGATCATGCCTCATTTGGGCCCGGCCATGTTCATTAGAGCCCGGTAGTGCCTTTTGGACAAGAAACACTATTTTGGGCGGGAATCTGCCAGTTGTCTATTTTTGATGATATTTATTACCTATTTGGCTCAAATTCTATAAATACGAGTTGATGCCTCTGTATTGAGGGTTAGAAAAATTTCATAGAACTAAAAGCATCTTTAAGAGATCTTTCTTCCTTTGCAAGCTATATTTGAGCTAGCCTATCATCCTTGAACTATACACACACATCATATACACCCTTAAAGCTGAACCTTGGAGCCTTAGTTAAGCCTTGAGAACCATAATTCAACCTTGAGAGTGCTCTAGGATCAAGTTTGGTTTACAACCAAAGCTTGCTCTCTTCAAGAGGTATAAGCTTGCCACATTTTTCCTTTCTTTCATTTCAATCTTTTTCTTGAGTTTTTATATTATTTTGGATCCATTTCAAGTGCTGAAACTTGGGGTTAAAGAGCTACCAAAGGTAGAGAGGTTTAACACCCTTTCTTGCACCTTATCCCATAGCTCATACCTCTTGTTTTCCCACTCTTTTCTTTGGTTTACATGCTAATTTTCAGAGTTTAAAAGGGCTGGAAAACATGGTCTAGAAGTCCCAAAAGTGGAGGGGTTAGCCACCTCTCCTTGGTCTTGTTTGCTAGTTTTCTATCTCTTTGTTCTTACCTATCTTTTTGTGCTCTTTAAACATACTTTTAGCTACTTTTTTTTTCTTTTTTAAACATTTTAGGGGCTGTTTAGGGCTGTTTTAATTCATTTAATTAGTTTATGCTTTGAATACTTTGCTTGTTGTATTGTAAGTCCTCATGGCTTTGGTTGTTTAGGCCTTAGACATCGAGCCATTTGAGTTGATAGCCTTCTTTACCTTTCTTTCATGTAAAGAGTCCCACTTTTTGTAATAATCAACTTCACATAATCATCTTTGCACCCTTCCTCCTTTCTAGATTTTCCTCGTTTGAGAGTTGTTTCAAACGAGTGTTGTTTAAGCTTGAGAAAGAGACCCTTTCATGCTTAATGGTTTAATCTCTTTGGAGGTTCATTACCAAGGCATAACATCTCTCTCATGCTAAGAACAACTTCTTGTTTGACACTTCCCTCTTTTTAGTGGACTTACTCTCATTTTTTTGGACAAAATGATTAAGTAATGGAAAGGTAAGTTAAAAAAGGTTATTAAAATTGGATCAACCAAAATAAAAAAGCTTAATAACATTGGTTAGATTTGGTTGGACGTTATAATGAATCCATCGCTTCTATAGTTATCACATACTAACTTGTGATGTTTTGATGAATCTTGAGGCGTGTTTACCTCCTTCTTTGAACTAACTTCATGATAGGAGGGAGGGATTGCATTCATAAAGTTATGTCCAATCGTGTCCAAAACTTGAGCCTATTAATGGTTTTGGAACCGAATCCGTTATTCTCTTGAGTTTCTGCTTGATAGAGAAGAGCAGAAGGGACAAAACATGGTTTGACGCTGCTTTGTCTGCATTGTTTTTACCTTAGAGCACAAAATCATTTTTCTACAAGAAAATAGGGCATGACCGGACTTGTTTGCCGGGCCTTATTGGGAGCCGATCGGGCTCCAATGTTTGGTAAACAGAGTGCTTCTGGCAGAAACAGAGGGCAGTGGCTGAGGTTGAAATAAAGCAAATTCCTAGAGGGCAGACAGAGCAGTTTCTAAAAACCGTCTTCATTGACGCACATACGATCCTTGTGCATTTTTTTTAATTGTTGTTGTTTATATTATTGTTATTGTTATTCATATTCTTGTTGTCATACCTTTGTTGTAATAAAATAGATAGTTAGTTATTCGCTCATTTATCATTCATTTGGTAATGTAATATTTAGTTTAATTTGGACACTCGGACATTCGAACCCTCTTGCATTAGAGCAAATATGTAATAATTGTATATGTCTTCCAACCCCCATTCTTTCTCCCTTTTATTTATCCACTTATAATGGTAGCGTCATGTTTTGCATTTTTTCATATCATTACCATGCTTAATATCCATTTTTCACACATTTGGTTCGGTGCATCATTCTAATTTTATAGTTGTCCCTTTATTATTTGAGTATGTGTTTCACTACATACGTGCTTCACTACATATGCTATGTTAAAAACCAAACCTTATAATTACATTTTGTATGTTTTGCATTAGACACTTGCATATTAGAGCATGCATTTTTCTATTCGGCTTGCCCTAGAGTACTAGGTGAGCATTCATTGCTTTAGCATTTTGCATGAGTGTTTGTATTGCCATACCAAGCATGTTTCCAATGAGGCTAAGTGCTTAACTGATATACCTGTTTGAATGCCAGTGGATGAAGGCCTTTTCACTTAAATTGGAATAATTTGATTAATGTACATACGAGCTTGCTTTTTCAAGTGACATGAAATCAAAACACTCTTTGAAAACAAATATTAAATCAATGCATTCCAAATTTTGTGAATTGCTCTATACTTGTGTGTATCACCTAGTATAGATAGCATAATAAATTGGGACACGAGCATATAGTGTAAATAAAAATCACATCATGATTAGTAGAGGCCGATCTTTGATCGGGTGAGTGGGATGCTTAATTCATGACCTTCCCCTCTTATACCTAAGTTCTCGAGCCGAGACACTTTTGTGATGACGGACTTATGACCTTTTTGGCACGAGTCACGGGTTTCCTAAATTTTCTAAAAATATTTAGATAACAACTCTAAAATTTAGCATTGTAGTCCATTTTTGGCATTTTGATTCAAATTGATTTTTCAAAAAATTTGCCGGATTTGGACTCATTTTTGTTTATCTATTTCACATTCCACTTGTGAAATTAGATTCAAAACCATGGGAGTCCGAACTGTAGGGCTAATCTCATCTGAAAGGATCACGAAAAACAAGCTACAATTTCTGGTGACTCCATTGGAGAATTAGTGAACTTGACTTGAACTTCATGATGTGATAATTTATCTACATATATATGTTCTTTGCATTGCATTTGCGTTGTTACTTTACGTCACTGTGTTTTCCATCTGCTATTCCTGGACGGTTTGCAGGAGGCTTGCCCAAAAGCTTACCACAAGGTAGACCAGTCGTGGGCTCTGCCATGTTGGAAACACAACCCTTGGTTCTAGATCAGCACCATACCGCTTGATCCACCTTTCACTTCTTGGTGTTTGTTGTAAGAGGTATGTTAGGTAATCTTGCCGAGGTATCCCTTTTGACCATTTGGCCTAAGTACATATAGTAAAGCCGTTGTGACTTTTCCAAATTAGGACAGGATGCTCACCCATATATAGGATGTTATGAAACCACTTGCTTGAAGTAGTGCAACCAAGATCATGTCAAAATCTAGGATAGGGTAACCTTACCCCCTCATAAGGGTGTTTTGGTTCTTTTACTTGGTATGTGCTTTTACAGTGAAACTATACAGGAATGTTCATATCAGTGGTTGGTATCAGTTTTAGGAGCAGAGATTAGTGGGAATTATAGTTCTTTAGCTTTGTGATTATATCTATTGAGAATTGGGCCGAAGTGTTGTCCGATTTTTTATTGTTTTCCTTTTCTTTCTTTTTGCTAGGTAGTTTATAGTCATAGCTTCAGACAGACCCAATATCCCCTAAGTTATGTGGACTCGTTCTAGCAAACTTTGCAAAACCCATGATCTTGTTGGCAGTTAGCCAGTGTTAGTCTCACATCCACCAGTTGTTCGACGAAGAGAGGGTAGGTAGTTATTAGTACCAGCATAGAGCACTCAGCAAACACCTATTCATTCCCACCTATTCAGTTCACCAGTACCTAGTTCACCCATACTAGCAATGACACAAAACGCAGAAGAAGTTGCTGCCATGATGACACCTTTTGGAGAACCATGGATGCCGTGAATCTAAGGATGGCCGCAATGGATAAAATTATCGCTGATCTGTGATGCCCATATGGGGCATCAGCATCTACCGTGCATCCAGTCCCAGCTGCCCAGTTGAATCCCAATCCACCTCCACCAGTGGACAACCTGCAGGTCTCGAATCCTCAGGAGATGTTTTCACCGGCTCCAGCTTACAAGCCTCTGGCATAGCCACATGCGGGACTCCTTCCCTTTGATATCAACGATATTGATCTGGCCATGATCAAGATTGCCAAGCTAGAGAAAGCACTTGAAAAATCCTAAGGCTTCAATTTCATTCCAGATAGTGAAGAGGGCTATACCAAAGCCTTGGTCAGATTGTCAAAGAAATTTAAGAAGCCCCACATCGACAGATTTGATGGGAGTGGGGATCCCATTGTACATGTTTGCTTGTTTTTAGATGTTCTGATGTTTTGAGGCCAATGGGCCTATCTTGGGCTTAGAAATTGTTGTTATTTGGGAGAACTCTGTCTGATATAGCGACCATCTGGTATGCTAAACTAGAGGATTCTACGAAGTGGAATTGGGAGGAGCTGTCTGAGGGGTTCGTCAACCAATATTCATAACACTCAGATAGAGGTAACCATCAGTGAACTGGAAGCTACTACCCAGAACCCCAAAGAACCCTTCATCGACTTTGTCACCAAATGGAGAGCAAAGGCAACCAAGATGACAAACAGACCCTCTGAAAGGGAGCAAGTCTAGTTGGTGGTCCAGAATCTCAAGCCAGATATGCTGTAGAGAATGATAGTGGCGCTGTTGTCAATGTTTGCTTCACTACACGAGTTGGGGATTCAAATCGAAAGTGCATTCAAGAAGGGCATCATTTAGAGAACCAACGAACCTACAAGAAGGCCATTCACCAGGAATACCAATGCTAGCAATAGCACTATTCCATTGCCTGCAAATGTCAGTACTGTTGTCACAGCGGCCAAAATGGCCGATCCTTTCACCGCAACAACCTTACAACCCACCGGTCCAAGCCGAAACCAAAGAACCTTTACCTCCCTCCATATGAGCCCAACCCGCGCCTTCAAACTGTTAATGGAAAAGGGACATCTCAAGCCACTCGACCATCGACCTCTCCCTAACCCACTACCACCTAGACACAACCCCACCCAATATTGCATTTTCCACCAACAGCATGGTCACCCTACTAACCGTTGCTACCGTTTACATCATGAGATCTAGGATCTTATTGACAATAAAATCATCGCCCCACTCGCCAAACTAAATGTGACCACAAACCCACTTTCCACCCATAACCAAGTCTTACCGCCCAGAAACATTAACTAAATCCATACACTACCATACATCTTTAATCCCGGCGCATATATTACCCCATCCCATCTACCGAAGCCTGAGGTGGTTATTTCGGAAAGCACAAATACGTATACGATGGACATAACACCTCAAACCCAACCAGGGCCTGTGGTGGCAAAGGCAGAGATGAAGAAGAATATACTAGAGAGGGGGTTGTTTGACACCTAAGTCATAGAGAAGGGGGCCTCACTTGCAGAGGAATATGACCTCAGTTTATACAATGTAGCCGTTGGTCAGCCAAAGCCTGTAGTCATACTACCAGGCTTCCTTAGCATTAACGCCATTAGGGAAGATGCACTAGGGAAAAATCTGAATGATTGGCCTGAACAAGGCCTAAATGACTTGGTAGAGTTAGAAGAGGACCTGGCCAACCTAGAGGAAGATTTGGAGAATCTTTACTTCTTTGATAAAGAAGATGTGGGCAGTGTACAGATTGGGTGGTGGGATCCAAGCCAACTCAAAACCAGCAATGGGTGGTTGAATGAAGAGGAATTAGATGCGGAGGAGCAGATAGAGGAGACTGTGAAAGAAGAGGAAGTTGGTGATAGCAGCCAGATTGAGGACGTGTCTACGACTGAGGCCATACCTAAAACTGACAAAGAATGAGAGTTAGAACAATTCCAACGTGAAAGAATAGAGGAAATCCAAAGGAAGATAGCCCTGGAGTAGGGAAAAGAGAAGGGAAAAGCAGAAGTCGAGCCAACAGTGGAAGATGTCCAAAGCACGGGAAAACCCGAATGGGAGCCTAGTGACAGGAAAAGGATGCCAAGGAAACTTAGGCGATGCCAAGGAAACTCAGCCTAGTGACCGGAATGCAGAAACCAAAACTGTTGTGGAAGAGGGGTGGTATGATGATGGGGGACGTGATGTAAACATACTCTAGAGGCCATGACTGTAGAGGAGTGGTGGGAAGATAGTGACCTAAGTCATGCATACACTGATGAAGGGTGGAAAGTCGATACCCCTGATGATACATGGCAGACATTTGAGATTAATCATATGTCCCGCAATGGTCGGCATTTCAAACTGCTGACTTTAGTCAGCCAAAATCCTCTAGAAAAGAAGCTGAGAAATCAAAAGAGAAGGATGTTGAGGAAGACCAAGTCTTGAAATAGCTTAAGAACATTCAGGTAGGCATATCAATCTAGGGGCTAATGATGGCTTCTTGGGAACATAGACAGGCGCTGCTGAAGGCCATGAACAGAATGAAGCTGCCTATGGACACCACCATTGACCAACTGGTGTCATTGGTCACATCCGGGGACGTTACACCAGTGATATCTTTTACAGATAAAGAGTTGCCACTTGAGGGTGCAAACCACAATCGACCCCTATATGTGACTCTAGAGAGCCGGAAAAAAATAGATTCTGGTAGTGCTCGTGGATGCTGGCTCGGTGATTAACGTATGTCCAGCAAGGACCGCCTGTGCCATACGTTTTGTAACGCACTGCTATTTCATACATGAATCCATCGCAACAAATATAACAACACATCCCAAAGCCATCCTTTTTACTGAACTAACAATTAAAATTTACAACTTCCACACTTACATGTCCTTAAAACCTTGTACCTAACTCCAAATTCTACAAACAAAATGACAATTACAATAGAAGAACCCCGTGGGTGTACAAGACAACAACAAAATAAGTTTAACAGCCCTATTACAAAACTCAAAGTCCTTACAACGAAATATTCTCAACTGTCAATCCCAACACTGCTCACTTCAAGTCACCACTGTAATTGTACAACATTATTTCCTGAAAAATAGAATAGGGGTGAGGTCTATGCCCAGTAAGAATACATTTAACTAAGTATTTAATCATTCGAATAAATTTATGGCACCCTTGAGACAAAACATAATAAGGAGTTATGAACACATGTAATCTTCATTAATTATGTAAATACATAACGTTTAAGCATGGACCATTACATTTCACACCTTTACAACACAACGATTAAACAATCACATCAATGGAAAACAAACCATGAGTCCCATGTAAGAGTCCAACACAAGTTGCTTTAGTTTCAAAAACCATCCCCACATTTGTCGGCTATTATACGGCAGGAAGTGGGCACCCAAGAAAACCATCAGTTTTTCCACTTTCGTCGGCTATTATACGGCAAGACTGTATGACCACCCAAAAACATTTTTTCCACATTTGTCCAGCGATAAACTTAGACAGGGCATTTGGGCACCTTTTAAACTCCTCGCGCAGGTACCAACACAACACCACATTTTCCAAAATCGACTCTTACTTGGACTCATGCACAATTAACAATTCCATCACATTTTAATTCCATCAACAAACATCCATCATCACAATAGATGAAACACAACATAATATTCAAACAATAATAACATTCAAGTCACAATTCCTTTACTATATCAACATCCACATCTTTCATCTCTTGATTGTTCATAATATTCCACGAATCAAAGGAAATTCCACTCAATTTAGTGTTTTATACTCAAATTGAAAAGTTAGGGTTTTACCAAATTTGGGGGTTTTTCTCCTCTATCATAGATATAGGTTCTAACAACATTTATATATATGTTTTTTAAAAAAAGAGTTAAAAAATTTCAAGCTAAAGTCAAGAGAAATGATTTATTTATGTAAAACATGGGTTTAATCCAACAAGATCCTCAAATTAGCTTATAAGTCACAACAATACCATGAAATTTCTTCAAAATAAAGAAATACTAGGATAAAAGTATTCCTATCTCAAAGAAATGAAAAGAAAACTCGGAGAAACCCAAAGTTGATGAAATCTTGAAGCCCTTGGATCAAAACAAAGCCCTTGACACGCTCTACAACCTTTCCCAAGGGACCTAGCTGAGATGATGCTTCTAGATGAGTAGATCTAGCGATCTAAGTGAGAAAAAGTTGGGTTTAGAGAGAGAGAGAAGAGAGAGGCTCACAATTTGAGAGGAAAGAGGAGGAGGAAATCATGAGAGAGAAGAGTGTTGGGTCTATTTATAGTAGTAGAAAAATATCCCTAAGGTCATTGCAAAGAATAAGTCCAAAACCCCCAAAAGTAGGGCCCATTCAGACTCACGAATTTTAGAAATAACACGCAGGGGTCGACCCTTAGGACTGAGGTATCGACCCTTAAGAAGAAAAGTTGGAAGATTAATGTTTTCTATAGCCAAGGGTCGACCCTTGGAAGTCAGTTATCGACCCTTTATTTTAGAATGTGACCTAGGATAAAGCAGCAAGAGAAGTGTCGACCCTTGGAACTCGAGTCTTGACCCCAAAGAAAACCAACAGAGGCACTAAGAATTCAAACAGATATAACTCTCTTGTTCGGACTCTGTTTTAGCTTGTTCTTGTGTCCAAATCGAAGCCCCAAAAATAAGCTTTCCAATGGTTCTAGCCTCATATTCAAATTCAAAGTATGGAAGGAGAAAAGGGCTAAAGAGTGAAGGTTGATAAAAAATAAAAACTCAAATTTGGGGCTTTTGATCTAATCTTTCCTAAATGCCTTGTTAAAGCTTCAATCAAGGTTCCAAACATCCCCCAAGGATCCTCAATTATAATATTTAGAGTTCACTTGCCAACCCATCAATGTCAAGAGTCCGACAACCATACAAATTTTAAGGTGACGGGTACTAATTTACACCAATCCAGTACGAATTAGAATCTGAGTCATTACAGGTTTGAAACCGGCTGATTTCGTGCCCACAACGCAAGCGGTATAAGCCTATGACAATACTAGCCAGGATGTTATGGGAACATTCAAGAGCCACGTATTGATTGGCCCGTTTGAGCATGGGGTGGAATTCCAGGTTATGGACATATCGAAACTTTCAATATAATCCTGGGAAGGCCATGGCTGCATCAGATGAAGGTAGTGTCATCCACAGTTCACCAGCTGGTGAAATATCCATTTAAAGGTGGGATTGCTATTGTCTACGGCAATTCTGCGATGCATTCTCCCCAGGGCACTACCACACCTCTGTTAGAAATCATACACAAGGAGGAGGACGTGTTCCTCTCCAGTTTCTCCTTGGCAATGGCTCGGTGGGTCCAATCTATCAAATGGCAGAAGATGACAGGACCTATATGAGTGCCCAGTCTATTTATATGATGAACAAATAAGGGCATATTCTTGGATCAGGACTGGGTAAGAGTGGAAAGCAAGGGGGTACCATTTCCAAAGAGATGAGTCATAACCCCTACACTTTTGGGCTGTGGTACAAGCCAACTACTGAAGACTAGAAAAGGAAAGGAGATGAGTTGAAAGAGAGACTCAAAGAAAAGAGGACTGGGAGGTAGTACGAATTAGTCCACAAGCCAATTTGGGGAACCTATAGACACCTTATTTTTGACTGCCCTCAAGACTTGGACATCATCACTTGTGTATTTGACGATTATGGTTGCATGCGTTCGTTTTGAGTGCCCGAAGTTCTCGACGGAATGCCCTGTCTTTGAGCCTTTAGACGTTGTCTTTTCTATGCCTTGTTTTGGATCAAAACATGGTGCTTGGAATTTGTGGTGACCTTTGGGCCACCACCAGAGGTTGTCGGTCATGGCCCTTGGTTGTTGGCCATTGGTGTGGCTGGTCAGCTACCAGTGGTGGCCGACGGCCACCAGTCTCTTTTTCTAGATATTTGTTGACAGTTGTGCCAGCCGTAAGCACATTGAGCTGCATCTCCCTACACGTGTATGGTAGGATGTTTCTAAGCTCAAGAATTGTTTTTCTATATATAAGGGGGTTCCTTCCTCCATTTTGGAGGGTTAGAAAATTTAGAGCAAAAATCTCTCTCTCTCTCTCTCTAGATTTCTGTCTATCTCTTACAATTTTGTGCCTAATTGCTTGTTTTCACTACACTTTTGCATACACATCCTAAATCAAATCCTCTCACCTTTGAGCTAAGGTTACTTGGGGTCTTCTTGGAGCTCGTGAAGGTGGTTTTAGCGTGGTTTTGTGCCTAGAATTGCCCTTTGCTTCAAGAGGTAGTTTACTTGCCTTGTTTACTTTGTTTTGCATGCTTGTTTTACCATCTTTTCTTACTATTTTGGGGCTGGTTTTGAAATGAGAAAAACTCATTTTTGTGGTCTAAAAGTGCTGGTTTGAGCCCTTTTTTTAGTTAGGGAGTGGTTCACCCTTCTTGCTTATTAGTTTGTACACCTTTTGTGCCTTTATTCATCATTTTCAAATCAAAATTTTTGGGCCTTTTAACCACTGAATTTTAGAGGTTTTTTAGTGGCCAAAAACTTATTTTGAGGTCCAAATTTGGAGGGGTTAGCCTTCCCTCCTTGTGTCATGATTGCATGCATAGTTAGCTTCACATGTTAGCATGTTTTTCTAGCTTAACTTAGCTCAAGTCCAGCATGTTTTAGCCTCTGAAATAACCTGTTTTAGCTTTGTCTTGGGCTAGTTAGTTCGTTTGAGTCTTGTTTTGCATAGTTGTAGTATATTCCTTTCACTAGCTTAGTGTTTTAAGGCTTTAACCATCATTGGTGTGAGTTGATTACATGTTTTAGTGCCTTTTCTACTTCATTTCAGCACTTATAATCTCTGAAATCTCCCTCATTTCTTCACTTTTTGGTTTTGCTTTGAAAGTGGTTTCAAACCACTTGTTTGCTTAAGTGTGAAATGGAGGTGCTACACCTAATGGTTTAATCCCTTAGCGGGTTCATTACCAACAGTGTAATGTCTCTTTCATGCCCAAAGCAACTTGTGGTTTGAGCCTTCCTATTAAAGGACACTCATCAATGGACTTAATGGATTAATGAATGATTTGGTAATTAAAATGAGTAAAAAAAATTGGCAAGTAAAAGAGGTAAGATAAGCATTCTTTGTGTTGCATTGCATGTGTTCAACTCGGATGTTTGTTTGAACACAAGCAAAATGGAACATTTCATACTCAAAAGTGATAAAATGTGCCACTTTCCTTGGTCTCCATTTCCCTTAATCATGCATGATAGGGTGATGGTCATTTTGGTCTCATTTTGCATTTATTAAGCTTGCACAATTGGTTTCACAAGCCATCATGCAATGGATTTGCTTGATTGACGGTTTGTGCACCAAAGCTTGTTCCTCCTTTGATTTCCCCATGAAAAGGAGAGGCAAAGTGTGCAAACCACCCTTGAGAAATACACTATTTTGCTTTGTTTTGCTCTCAGTTGCAACAAGGAAGTTCAAACCAGCAGTGGCCAACAGCCACCACCAGTAGCCTACCAGCTACCAATGGTAGCCAACCGGCCACCATTGATAGCCGACCGGTCCTTGTCGGCCACCAATGAAATTTGTACAATGTGTTGGTAAGATGGAGCAGAGGTGTTCTGGAAGTGGATAGCATTGTTAGTGTTCAAATGTGCAAACAATGGCTTGCAGCAGCAAAACAACTGTTTTTCAGGTAGAAACCGAGCATGCATGGGCCTCCCTCGCTCTCCGTGATTAGCTAATTAGTTTAATTAGCAATAGATTAATTAGTTGTAGCTAATTAAGAGTTCTAATTAATTAGTTAGTTTAACTAGTTATTCGATTTCGGTTTGTAATGATTAGTTAACTAATTTGTTAGTTAATAGGTTTCAAGTTTTGTATTAGTTAGCTTAATTAGTGTAGCTAGTTAGCGCTTATTCATTTGGACCCTCCTTCGCGAGGGTGTAATGTTGTAAAAAGTGCGCGTGAATGTGTGTATGTCTTCTAATTCCACGTCTTTCTTCTTTTTATTTAATCGCTTTTGATGGTTAGATTAGGGACATATTTCAAATTAGCATACCTTATGCTTACTTACATTCATATTGTTTTGCATAGAACAAGGCTCAGCACATCATTCAAATTGCATCGTCATTTCAATATCTTTGAATACATGTTTAATCGCATGTTATCAAATCAATGCATATGCCATGTTAGTACCCGAGCCTATTAATTGCATATCGCATGCGTTGCATTAGGCATCTTGTCTAGTTAGGAATCATGCATAGTTTTCTAACCTATATCTTTTTAGCTCGGAGTACTAGGTGAGTTTTATGCTTTAGTATACTCGCATAAGTGTGAATGTTGCCATGATTAGCATGCTTGCCATGAAGCTATGTGCTTAAATGCTAAACTGCTTGAATGCTTGTTGATGAAGGCTTGTTGTTTGAATTGGAACGATTCAACAAATGTGCGTTTTAAGCCTACTTTGTCGAGTGGCAAATCATGTTTTATGCCCACTATGTTTGGTGGCAAATCCACAAACTTTAAGCCCATTTGAGGTGGCAAATTCAAACCATTTTTGCAAACAAACATGAGTTGAATTGTTCCAAATTGAGCAAACTAGTCTATACTTACTTCTGCACATCACGTAGTAAGCTTGCACAATTGGTTTCACAAGCCATCATGCAATGGATTTGCTTGATTGATGGTTTGTGCACCAAAGTTTGTTCCTCCTTTGATTTTCCCATGAAAAGGAGAGGCAAAGTGTGCAAACAACCCTTGAGAAATACACTATTTTGCTTTGTTTTGCTCTCAGTTGCAGCAAGGAAGTTCAAACCAGCAATGGCCAATAGCCACCACCAGTAGCCTACCAGCTACCAATGGTAGCCAACCGGCCACCGTTGGTAGCGGACCGGTCCCTGTCGGCCACCAATGAAATTTGTACAATGTGTTGGTAAGATGGAGTAGAGGTGTTTTGGAAGTGGACAACATTGTTAGTGTTCAAATGTGCAAACAATGGCTTGTAGCAGCAAACAGCTATTTTTCGGGTAGAAACCGAGCATGCATGGGCTTCGCTCGCTCTCTATGATTAGCTAATTAGTTTAATTAGCAATAGATTAATTAGTTGTAGCTAATTAAGAGTTCTAATTAATTATTTAGTTTAACTAGTTATTCGATTTCGGTTTGTAATAATTAGTTAACTAATTTGTTAGTTAATTGGTTTCAAGTTTTGTATTAGTTAGCTTAATTAGTGTAGCTAGTTAGCGCTTATTCATTTGGACCCTCCTTCACGAGGGTGTAATGTTGTAAAAAGTGCGCGTGCATGTGTGTATGTCTTCTAATTCCACGTCTTTCTTCTTTTTATTTAATTGCTTTTGATGGTTAGATTAGGGACATATTTCAAATTAGCATACCTTATGCTTACTTACATTCATATTGTTTTGCATAGAACAAGGATCGGCACATCATTCAAACTGCATCGTCATTTCAATATCTTTGAATACATGTTTAATTGCATGTTATCAAATCAATGCATATGCCATGTTAGTACCCGAGCCTATTAATTGCATATCGCATGCGTTGCATTAGGCATCTTGTCTAGTTAGGAATCATGCATAGTTTTCTAACCTATATCTTTTTAGCTCGGAGTACTAGGTGAGTTTTATGCTTTAGTATACTCGCATAAGTGTGAATGTTGCCATGATTAGCATGCTTGCCATGAAGCTATGTGCTTAAATGCTAAACTGCTTGAATGCTTGTTGATGAAGGCTTGTTGTTTGAATTAGAACGATTCAACAAATGTGCGTTTTAAGCCTACTTTGTCGAGTGGCAAATCATGTTTTATGCCCACTATGTTTGGTGGCAAATCCACAAACTTTAAGCCCATTTGAGGTGGCAAATTCAAACCATTTTTGCAAACAAACATGAGTTGAATTGTTCCAAATTGAGCAAACTAGTCTATACTTACTTCTGCGCATCACATAGTAAAGCTAGCTTAATAACCGAAACAAGAGCGCATAATGTTTATAAAAATCATATCATGATTAGTAGTAGTTGATCTTTGATCTGGCGAGCGGGGGTGCTCAATTCCTGACATTCCCCTCTCGTACCCAAGTCCCCGAGCCGAGGCAACTTTGGTGATGACAGACACGTGACCTTTGGCACGAGTCATTGGTTTCTTAAATTTCTCAAAAAATAAAATATTTAAATGGCAACTCTGTATCTAGCAAAATAGTCCATTTTTGGCACTTTTGATTCAAAAATCAATTTTCCAAAAAAATTTGCCAGATTTGGACTCTGTGGTGTTTATCAGTTTCACATTGCACTTGTGAGATTAGATTCAGAATCACGGGAGTCCGAACTGTGTGGCCTTTCTTTCAAACATTCCAAAAGGGGGTGCGAAAAAGGCGAGCCACAATTTTTGGCGACTCCACTAGCGATTTAGAGAAGTTGACTCAAACTCATGATATGACTTTTTATCTACACTTATGTGTTTCTTTGAATTTGCATTTGCATCGGTGCACCTAAGTCACAATGGTTTGCCGGAGGCTTGCTTGGAAAAGCTTGCCAAAATGCTGACTAGTTACAGGCTCTGCCACGATGGGAACACAACCCTTGGATTTGAACTACAGCTATACTGTTTGATCCTCCTTTCACTTCTCGATGTTAGGTGTGAGAGGTATATTGGGTAGTTTTGCTGAGGTACCCTTTTTGACCAATTGACTTAGTTGCATATCGAAAACCATAGAGACTGTTCCAAACTAGGACATGTTGCTCACCTGAATTCAAGATTGTATGAAACACTTTGCTTGAGTAGTGAACCCTAGTTCCTGATGAAACTAGGACAACGTAATCTTACCCCATCATAGGGGTGTTTTGGCTTTCACTTGCTTGATATGTGCTTTTAGAGTGAAACTCTACAAGAATGTATGTATCAGTTGCAAGTCTGGGTAAAAGTTTTTGGGAGGCAAAATTCAGTATTGAGCATGGTTCTACGACTTTGATTATGTCATTGTATTGATTAGAATTTGAGTAGAGGTGCTGTGTGGTTTTGTTTTTTGTTTTCTTTTTTCTTTATTTCTTTATTTTTTTTTTGTAAGGTAGTTTTTCATCATTGCTTCAGACGATTCTGTTACCCCCCAAGCACTCTGGACCCGAGTAAGAAGGATTTGTAGATCCGGGGATTTCACTCCCACCGGTTACTAGACAGAGGAGGATCAGGCAGAATTCACCAATCCAACTGTTTACTGTGGGACATGTTTCAAGATTCATCGACTGGAATCCTATTTCCATTAAACTTATTTTTTTTTTTCGATATAATTTTATTTCGATATAGTTAGTATAAATAGATATTATTCTTATACAAATAAAATTATCTTGTTACCTAGGATTCTCCCTAAAGAAAAGAAATTCGAAATAGAATTCTCATTTTTTGTTTAGAATTTTTAATTCTATTTTTTTTTTTTTTTATTTTATAGGGCTATACGGACTCGAACCGTAGACCTTCTCGGTAAAACAGATCAAACTGATTATTATCAAAATGATCCGAACTGTTTCAAAGACCCAACATGCATTTTTTTTTGCATCCTTTCACTTCACCTACGCCCAGTCAGGCCCAGTCTTCTACTCCAGAAAGAGAGTATTCACCAGTTCTGATAACTCAACATCCCCCAGTCAGCATAGAAGATATGTTTCGTCAGCTCTAGCAGACTATTGAGACTATACAGCTAGATGCTGCTCGTCAAGTTGAGACCACAGCTTGTCAAGCAGAAGTGATAGAAAGGCTTCAGCAACAGTAACCACAACCGACAGTAGCCTTTGCTTCCCATGCACTCCCAGCAGGGATCCCGGCACCCGGGCTCACAATCAATGTCCAAGAGAATATGGGCGTTTTGGCAGATCCAGTCCCACCTCAGACCTCTAAGGCACCAGTTTACCAAATGGAGGCATCGTTTGAATTCAAGGTTGACCCTATTGCATTGAAGGTCAACAAGTTAGAAAAGCTCTTCAAACGGGCACAGGGTGTGAATTCGATCCCTGATATTGAGGATGGATACACTGACTTGGCAGTGACTTTGCCGAACAGATTCAAGATGCCGCATATAGACTAGTTCGACAGCTTTAGGAATCCTATGGTCCATCTATGGCTATTCTTTGATATCCTACAACCAATGGGTGTCACTAGATTGCAGAAGTTGTCGCTTTTCGGCCGGACCCTGTCAGGTATAGCGGCCATTTGGTATGCCAAGCTTGAAGACTCTATGAAAAGAAATTTGGAGAAAATGGCTGAGGCCTTCATCGCGCAGTACTCTTACAATACTCAGATCGAGGTCACTACTCGTGATCTCGAAGAAACTCGCTAGGAGCCAAATGAGGGCTTCTCCGATTTCATGACCCGTTAGAGGGCTAAGGCCTCTATGATGACTATCTGGCCTTTTGAAAAGGACTAGATTAGAATAGTGGTCCGTAATTTGCAAGGAAGATTATTACAGAAAATGATAGTCTTACCTTTGTTTACATTTGCTGAGCTCCATTTAATAGGGGTTCAAATTGAGGACGCAATGAAGTAGGGGCTGATAGACCATGAGAAGGAATAGCCCAAAAGGCCCTTTACACATAGCTCTAATGCAGCCACAACTGGTGGCACCTTTGCACGGCCTTTGGATGTGAGCATGGTCACTACCACACCCAAAACTACCAACCCGTTCGCCAACACCTCCAATACAACTTCACAAACCTCGAGCCATCATGCCCGAAACCAAAGGGTCTTCACTCTGCTCTACATGTCTTTGTCCAAAGCCCTAGGGGTCCTAATAAAAAAGAGGAATCTTAAGCCATTAGAACAACGCCCACTACTTGATCCTCTCCCTTCGAAACACAACCCGGCCAAATATTGTGCTTTTCACCAATAACATGGTCATGATACTAATCAGTGCTTCAGACTGCATCATGAGATTAAAGATCTCATTGACAATAAGGTGAAAACACCTCCCGAAAAACCCAACATCACTACAAATCCTCTCCCATCACATAACCAAGTCCCCTCACCCCGGCATATAAACCTTATCCACATACTAGCCATCCCTTATGACCCCAGTATATACATCACCCATTTTCACCTACGTAAGCTAATGTTGTTCATCCCTAAGAGCACAAACTTATGCATGATGAGCACGTCTACATTCCAACCCGAACCAGTGGTGGTGGTAGTGGAAGATGAAAGGAGGTTAGCCTTGGTGGAGAATATTAGTCTGGTGCCCAAGGACTTTGAGGACTTATCTGAAGGGACATACGACCCGAGCTGCTATGTTGTGCAAATCAATTAAGCTAAGTCGGAAGTGGTGTTGCCGACTGGGATGGGGGTCAGTGTAGTTTGAGAAGATGGACCAAGTCAGGGATTAGATGATCTAGCCGACCTGGAGGAGGACATAAATAATTTGCAGTTCTTTGATTAGCAAGATCAGGGGGACATGCACATTGATTGATTTGATTTGAACGGGTTGATAGACAATTCTGGTTGGCTAAGTGATGAACCCGATATAGATGAGGGAACTGAATTGAAGCTGGAAGAACAGAATGTGAGAACCGCTGTAATGGCCGGAATGGCCGATGGGACGGGTAAACTGCCGAAAAACACCGGTGAAGAACAATTGGCTCAGGAACTGGACATTGTTAGCACTGTACATACAGAAAAAGAAGTCGCGCTGGAGCAGTTTGGGCAAGAAATGAGTGGAAGCGATCAGAAAGCTGGAATAGCTCAACACCCCACGGGAATGTTTTTGCTGAGAGAATACTTAGACCGAAACCAAAAAATTGCTTGTCGGTTGCTGGAGGTATTTGGTAGGAAGATGATGATCTGCATCTTGCCCACACTAATGAGGATTGGGGTGAAGGCCTTCTTGACAATACCTGGTATGTGGAAGAAGTCGACTACATGACAAGAAGTGGCCAATATTTCAAACCACCGCATTTGGACCAACCCGAAGCATCCGGGAAGGATAAAGAAGTTGAGAGGCAAAAGGAAAAGTAGATAGAGGAAGAGGCTGTGCTGAAACAATTGAAGAAGATTCAAGCTAACATATCTATTTGGGGGCTGCTTATGGCTTCGCGAGTATACAGACAGGCTGTACTGACAGCGATGGATAAAGCGAAGTTGTCCATCGACACCACCCCAGAACAACTGGTGGGATTAGTCTTCTAGGGAGGCGCTGCGCTAACTTTGACCTTTTCAAACAAGGAACTGCTGCCAGAAGGCTCTACACACAACAAGCCTCTATATATATCCGTAGAGTGTCGAGAGAAGTGGATACCAGTGGTATTGGTCGACACCGGGTTAGCAATTAATGTCCGTCCTTGTCATACGACTTATGCTATTGGTCTGAAATCGGCTGATTTTGTACCTACAACCCAGGTGATCTGAGTATATGACAATACAAGCAGAGAGGTGATGGTAACAGTGGAGATTTGAGTACAAGTCGGCCCAGCTCAACAGGACATCGAGTTCTATGTCTTGGATGTTTCGGCCACTTTCAACTTACGACTTAGGTGACCCTGGCTACACCAATTGAAAACTGTCACTTCCACCCTTCACCAAATGCTGAAGTACTCTCATGGGAAAGGGGTAGCTATAGCCTTTGGGAATTCATCTATACATCCTCCACCAGAGGTCACTATGCCTGTGCTAGAGATTGTGCATGGCGAAGAGGATGTCTTCCTTTCGGGGTTTACCTTGGCTGAGGCTCGGGTAGTGCAGAATATCCTGGCTATCGATGAGGGCTTGTATGTCAGCGCCCAATTTGTGTACTTCATGAACAAACTCTAACACATACCAGGAATGGGATTAGGAAGAAGCGGTCGGAAAGGCGTCACTACATTGGCCGATGTACCACATAACCCTCATGCTTTTGGTCTTGGCTATATGCCTACCAAAAAGGATTGGGTGAGGAAAGGGAAAGAAATGGTCGGAAAAACCAGAGCTGAGCAGACTAGAAAGCTCTACGTGCTTGTGCACCAACCAATTCGGGGAACCTTGAATGGCTATTTTGTTCGGGAGAGTGAAGACTTCCCATTCTGCGGTTTTCCCGAACCTTAGTTCAACTTTGAAAAGCAGCGGGTTCCCGGCTTTGAGATTTTTTTTGACTTGCAGCTACAAGAGAGTGAAACAGACGAACTGACTGAACTAACTGCTGAGGCTGCAAAGAGCACAAAAAGTGATTCCGACAGCAACGAGCTTCAAATGGGAGCAGCACTGGCTTGTCTTCTTTCGGATCTTCAGATCAACTCAGAGAGCTTAGGGGATAACCTGATGTAGACCGCCCGAAACTCTCTCCGCGCGCCCCTCTTTTGGAGAGGGCCCGAATTGGGTTCTAGCTACTACAGTTTGGACTCCTGTCACGATTCTGAATCTAATATCAGAAAGTGCAATGTAAGACTGATAAATCACCAAAGAGTCCAAATCTGGCAATCGGTTTTGGAAAATCAATTTTGAATCAAAAAGCGCCAAACATGGACTGCTTTGCCAGATAACAGAGTCGCCACCTAAATATTTTATTTTGGGAAATTTAGGAAACCCTGACTCGTGCCAAAGGGCATGTGTCTGTCATCACCAAAGTTGCCTCAGTTCGAGAACTTGGGTACGAGAGGAGAAGGTCCTGAAATGAGCACCCCCGCTTGACTGATCAAAGGATCAGCCTCTACTAAACATGATATGTTGTTTTTGAAAACACATGTGTTCTTGTTTGATTATTAGCTAACTTACTATATGATGCACACAGCATACAAGTATAGACTAAATTGCTCGATTTGGAACAAAACATCTCATGTTTGTTTTTCGAAAATGGTTTGGAAGTGCTACTTGCAAGTAGGCTAAAACGCGGATTTGCCACCCTCAAGTGGGCTTAAAACAACATGATTTGCCACTCCGCAAAGTGGGCTTAAAACTCATATTTGATGAATTGTTCCAATTCAAGCAATAAAGCCTTCACCCACAGGCATTCGTGCAGTTTATCAAATAAGCACATAGCCTCATGGCAAGCATGCTGTCATGGCAACACTCACACTCATGCAAGGATGCAAAAGCATAAACACTTACTGTGTACTCTGAGCCAAAGCAGAAAACTAGTTAGAAATCAAGCATGATCCTAACCATGTTAAGATGCCTAATGCAACACAGGCAGAAATGCAACTAAATAGGCTCGGCTATTTAAGATGGCATATGAATGCAACACTTGATAACATGCTGTTAAACACGTATTCAAGTAGGTATTGAAATACAATGCAATTTGAATGATGCGCCGAGCCCGGTGCATGCAAGACAAATGAATGATGCACTCATGCAAGCATAAGGTATGCTAATTGAAATATGCCCCAATCTAACCACTGAAAGCGGTAAGTAAAAGGGAGAAAGACATGGGGTTGGAAGACATGCACACACACACGTACACTTATTACAACATTGTGCCTTCTTGATGGAGGGTCCGAATAAATACGCTAAGCTTATCCAAGCCAAGCTAACCAACTAATCTAATTAAACTAATTGAACTAATTATTACACAACAAAATAAAGAAATAGCTAAACTAAGCTACTTAATTATTACAACACTTAATTAATTAACAAATTAATCAAATTATAAATTGATGCTAACTAACATGCAAGCAGTAAAATAAGCTGCTTCAGCTCTGTTTGAAGATGTTGAACATCCATGCTCACATTCAGTTTCTCGCACCGAAAAGCTCTCCGGTTTGCTCTTTAGAGGCTCTGTTTACAGGGTGTCTTCAAGAACTTTCTGCTGGATCTCACCAAAACAGAGCTGGGGAGTGCACCAGTGGCTTGCCGGCCATGAGAAGCTTCTGCCAGCCACCTGCCAGCCAAGGGTGGGCCACTGCCGGCCAAGGATGCAAGGGTGTCGGCCATCAATGTGGCACCGCCGGCCATTGGTGTGCTGTGACACCAAACTGCAACAGAGCACAAGACAGAGGAAATGGAGGGTCTCCCAAGGATATGTATGTACTATGCCACTCCTTATCCTTTCAAAACGTCAAGGGAGAAGCACCATTAGATCGAAGACCATCAATCAACCATTTGGAATGCATGATGGCCAAAGATCCAATCTTGTACACATTCAATAAATGCAATGCAAACAAGCCTCTAAGAACCACTACCTTATCATGAATGATCAAAGGCAATGGAGACAAACGAAATTGGCTCATTTTCATCCCTTTGAGTATGAAATGGACCAATTCACCTTGTGTACGATATAACGTCCGATTGAACACAATGCAATGCAAATGCAACATGCTTATCTTGACATGTTTTACTTGTCCAATTCTTGTTTACACATTTTAGCTTGCCAATTAGTCCCTTTACCGGTTAAGTCCAATGTGAAAAGTCCTCTAATTGGAAAGATGGTCTAAGCCACAAGCATCTTGAGCATGAAAGAAGCCTCATGCTTTTGGTTAGTAGAAACCCTTAAGAGAAGGCTAAAACCATCAGGCATGAGAGCCTCAATTTCATGCTTAAGCCAACAGGGGGTTCAAGACCACTTTCAAAAGCAAATTCAAAAGTGAAGAATGGAGTGATATGGAAAACATTTCAGTGTTGAAATAAGATGCTGAAGACACTAAACCATGCAAGCAACGCATGCACAACATGTTAAGGGCCAAAGGCATTGAAACTAGTGACAAGCATTACACTGGAGGCATGCAATATCAAACTCAAACGACCAAACCAGCTCTGGACAGAGCTTAAACATGCCAAAATAAAGGCCTAAACATGTTGGAATTGAAGTTTACAAGGCAAGGAAATCATGCACACCAATTGGCCAACAAGCAAGGCATAATACACAACCCTCAAAAGCTATGAAGAAGTGAAGTATATTAGAGTGTGACTACACTATATGCACTGAAATTACATGCTAAATGGTGCCATACCATGCAAACATCACATGCATAACATGTTAAAGGCCTCAAAACTCAAAGCTAGTTAAGGCATTCACACAAGAGGCATGCAATATATGGCCTAAACAGCCAAACCAACTCTAGACAGAGTTCAATCATGTCAAAACAAAGGCCAAAACATGCTGAGAAGGAAGCTCATGAGGCGATAAAATCATGCTCAAGCATTGGCTCACAAACAAGGCATAGGGCACAACTCTCTAAAGCATCGAAAGAGTGGAACATGTGAAAGTGTGAATACACTATATACACTGAAATCATGTGAGAAATGAGGCTAAGGCATACAAACACCTCAAGTAAAGCATGCAAGAGACTTTGAAACTCAAAGGCAGTGAAGGGCCTTTACACTACAACCATACAAAACAAGCCTCACATGGCAAAGACCACTTAAAAAAGAGTTTAAGCATGGCAAAGCATGAGCAAAAATATTGTGGAGTATAGCCAAAACATGCTAGAATTATAGGCTAAAACATCAAGTATGTTAAGCTAGAAGTAAGATTTACACTACAAGTGTAAGAAACATGCAAGAAGTGGCCAAGCTAGCCGCAAATAGAGTTAGAGAAGGTCTAAAAATTCACAAAAAATTGCTCAAACTAAGCCTCAAGAAGGGATAAATACATGCTCATTTGATAGGCTAACAACACATGTTAACAAGACAAGAAGAGGGGGGACCACCCCCTCATATTTGGGACCTCAAAACAAGTTTTCTACCACTGAAATTCCTCTGGAATTTAGTGGTTAAAATGCCAAAACAAGATGGTTTTAAAAGCTTTAAAGGAAGGCAAGAAGCTTAGCAAAGAAGCAACAAAGGAGGGTAGACCACCCCTAACTTCAAAGAGCCCTCAAACCATCAATTTAAACACTTAAAAAAAGAGGTTTTTTTCAGTTGACAACTAGGCCAAAATCAGCATGCAAAGGTGGCCAAGATTGTGTACAAAAATAAGCTTAAAAGAAGGAGATGCTCACCCTTGAAGCACAGCACAAGAACAACCACTTTTCTTGAGCCAAAACCACCTTTTGGAGCTCAAAAAAAGTCCCAAGCTACCTCAGCCCAAAGATGATCCACTCTTGTTAAGGGTTGATAGGTTGAAGATGGTCATATGCAAGCTTCTAGCACAAAAGCTTTAGAGAGAAAGGAATCTAGAGTGAGAGGATTTAGAGAGAGAGGCTACCAAACCTGTGTAAAATTGTTCTAACCCTTGAATATGAGATATAAGGCTTCAATATATAGCAAAATACAAACTTTAGGTGGAAAATATCTCAAGAGAGACAGCTGTAACAAGCTGGAGCAAAATATCTGCCAAAAATTGCTTTCTGCCATCAATGGCCGGCACATGACCATTGATGGCCAGCACTTGACCATAGTTGGCTGGCATGGGACACCATT
The DNA here is from genome assembly GCA_025200525.1 of Camellia lanceoleosa. NCBI lineage: Eukaryota > Viridiplantae > Streptophyta > Magnoliopsida > Ericales > Theaceae > Camellia > Camellia lanceoleosa. The sequence continues at coordinate 148,457,432 of CM045759.1, forward strand.
GGATGGCAGCGGGCCGACATTGGCCATTCATGGCTGGCACATGGCCAAAAAATCCCATTTATGGTCATAAACTTCCACCTCTGGTTGGACAGAAAAAACTGTTTTTTGGGCCCAACATCAAATAGGAATATCTCCTTCATCTGGACTCCTTTGTAGGTCATTCTTGAGCCTAAATTGAATCCCTAGAAGTCTTCTTTCCAATGGTGAAATCCTCACCTCAAAATTTCAACTGTGAAAAATGTTATGTGCATTTGAGTGAAGACTGCTCAGTTTCGATCCTACCTGAATTCATCCCGAACTTCTTCTCCAACTTGTTTTCTTCTCTCCTCTCCACTTTTCTTCAAATCCAAACCCCTAAACAAGGTGTTTTGAAATATTGTTCAAAGATTTCAGCTCTCTTCCATTCATTTCCACTTTGTCCTTTGCTCGATTTTCCGAAAAGCTCAACATTTAACAAAACGTGAGGGTCGGAACATCGTAGGAAATTTTTCAAAGATATTTTGAAAGAGAGGGTTTTAAGGTCTAAAATCCATTCAGAATAGTTTTAGTCCAGAATGGGGTGTAGGGTTAGGATTTGTCTTTCTTCTTGCCGAAGAAATCGAATCTTTGCCCTGCACAACTTTCATCACCAAGTAAATCATCAGTAGCGCCTGTAGACACCCCATTTTTGACCGTCCTCAAGACTTGGACGTCACCGCTTGAACACTCGTTGATTACCCATGTTTGTGTTTGTTTGGAGTTCCCGGAGTTCTCGCCACGCGCTTGCCTCGTGATCTCCGAACTCGGCTTTTGTGTCCGGTTTTGCACCAAACACTTGTGCTTTGCCTTGGAGGCAGGAATGCCTTCGAGACATCCCCACACACCACCGAAGGGCTAGAAGCCCCGGTGAGAGTGTTGCCATCGGCACTATATTGTGCCGGTCGGCACTCCTTTTGGCAAAATGACCATTTTGCCCTGCCGATCACTTTACAGTTGTTTTTGGAGATATTTTCAGACAGCTTTGTAGCACTTCTTTCCCCTCCATACACGTGTATGGAGGGATGAGCCTTTAATTGACTTAGCTTGTAAGCTTTGTCCTCTATAAGAGAAGGCTTCCTCCTCTTGGCTCAAGGGTTAGCAAACTTAGAAATTTTAGGGAAAAAATACAGAGAAGAAGCTCTGGTTTTAGTTCTATCTCTCTTTTGCTCTCTTATTTGTGCACTAGGTGTTTGTGTCTCACTATTGCACATCAACACCTAGTGTTTCACCTTCCCTTGGCTACTGAGGTCCCAAGAGGTTATTCTTGTTGTTCTTGACTGGTTTGGAGCTCAAGGAAGCAACAAAGTCAACATTTGTGAAGAGGGTCAACAAGGGTGAGAAACTTACTTTATTTACCCCATTCTTGCACTCCATTTTGACCTATCCTTGAACTGTTTTTGTGCTTGGTGTTCAATACAAAAATGTTCTGTTTTTTAGTCCTCTTGGTAGTTTATTAAGGGTACTTTGTGCTTTGGGGAAGTTTGGCCCCTCTTAGGCCTTGAAAGGCCTCATTTTTGTGCTATTTTGTTGAGCTCTGGGATTTTGGTGTTTGGGTCTCTTCATCACTGAAATCTTGAGGGATTTCAGTGGTGTAGATGATGCCTTAAAGTCCTAAGAAGGAGAGGGCCACCCCCTCTCCTTGATGTCCTTGAAAAGGGCAAGTTTTGGTCTCTTAAGGGAGCTTACTTTTGAATGTTTGAAGAGCATGTCTTGGCTGCATTTTATGTTTATTATGCCCTAATATGACATTGATAAGTGTTGGTTTTAGTACTCCTTGCATGTTTTGCATGGTTGCTTTGTAATGCCTCTTTGGTCCCTTAACATGCCTAGGTTGTTAGCCCTAGTTTGAGCATGCTTTAGGCTTAGACTTATGAATGTTTTATGCTTATTTTGACATGTTCTAGCTCTGTCCATAGTCATTTGGGTTGATCTTGGCATGCATTATATAGCCCCTTTGCATTTTAGGCTTGCTAGCCTTTGAGTATGCATGTGTAGCATGTGTTGCTTACCTCATTTTGATGGTTTGGAACCATTTGGCATGTCATTTCAGTCCCATTGGTGTGCTTGTATGCTTGCCTTAGTTGCCTCTTTAATACTTTAAAAGCATGTGTTGTATGCCTCATGTTTTAGCATTTGTGCATGTCTTCCTAGTTGAGCCATTTAGATGCCATCTAAGTGGTCCTTTGGGCTTAGTTTTACATGCTAAAAATCTGTTTTGGGTTGTTCAACGCATGCCATATTTGTTTTGCATAAGTGTAGTTCAATGCCTTATTGGCTTGCTTTGAAGTGTTGAACCTATGTACGCATGTTTTGCTTGTCTTGTTTAAACATGATTTGGCATCATTTTATAGCATGATTTCAGAGCCTAAATTGCATGCTAATGGTCGTGATTTGTGCCTCTTAAATGTGTTTAAGAGTTGCTTTATTATGCTTAAGTGTTGGTGCTTTAACATGTGCATGTGTGTATATGTGTTTGGCCCTCATGTCTTAGCATTTGGCTACTGATGTTAGGCCTACTTGGAGTTGCCTAGGTCATGGGTAAGACCATTATTTACTTGCTTGTATGCTATTGCATGTTCACTTGTATGCTTGCATTGTTTGTCTATATGCTCATGTTGCATCCCTAGTTGACATGCTTAGGATTGCACACATAGGCATGCATGCCTTGTTCCTTGACTTGGTGATGGGAATTGGGCCTCACTTTGTTTGATTGGTTTGCATGCATTTGAAATTAAAGTTGCATACTTGGTTATTTGGGCCATCATGCATGGAAATGCATGATTGGTGGTCCGAGAATCGAGGCACATTTTCCTTTGAGTCATTAGTATGATAAGGAGTGTGTTTAGTGCATATATGCTTTGAATTGCATTGCCATGCCGATTTGCCCCTCTCTGCTTGTGAGTTCAGGTCTTCAAAGGCCGCAAGAAGTGTTTAGTGCCGACCGCGATCAATTTGCACCGATGGATCAATTCAGTGCCGATAATCTCAATCCACTGCCGGTGGAAGTTCTGTGCAGCCGGTAGTGATCTTCAGTACCTAAGGAAGTATTCCTAGGACTTTGGCAATCTTCTGAGATGCAAAGCAGGGAAAACAGAGGCAAGCTAGGCATGACGGCGCAATTCCGAGGCAATCCGAGGCGTGCAGTATTGACCCCGCCCCGAGGCGATTTCTATCGCTTTTTCCTTAGATTAATTAATTTGTTAATTCAACTAATTTGTAATATTTAATTAGCTTGCGTGGTTAATTATTTGTATTATTCTTTTGGTCCCTCCGAGCGAGGGCGTAATTGTAATAAGTGTGGGTGAGTGGTGTGTATGTCTTCCAACCCCCATTTTTTTCTCCCTTTTATTTACCTGCTTATGTTGGTAAATTAGGGCATTTTTTAAATTAGCATACCTTATGCAATGCATGCGTGCATTCATGCATTTGTTTACATGCATCGGGCTCGGTACATCATACAAACTGCATCGTACTTTCAATTCCAAATTGAATACATGTTAGTTCTAGCATTCCATATGCCATGTTTAGGATAGCCAGGCCTGTCTAGATCGCATCCTTGCCTGTGTTGCATTAGCCACTTAACATGAACTAGGACATGCATGTTTGCTAACTAGTTTATTGTTTTGGCACCTGATGTAAGTATTTTACGCTTTAGCATACCACATGCGTGTGAATGTTGCCATGACAGTATGCTTACCATGCGGCTAAGTGCTTATGTGAGATAAACTGTTTGAATGCCTGTGGGTGGAGGTTGGGTTGCTTGAGTTGGAAAATTCATTGAAATCCGTGTTTTAGCCTACTCGCGAGTAGCAAATTCCAAAGCATTTTCAAAACGAACGGATATGCAATGTTTGTTTCCAAATTAGGCGATCTAGTCTATACTTGTTTGCTGCGCGCATAACATAGTAATTCTAGGCTAATAACCGGAACAAGGGCACATAATGTTTTCAAAAACGGATATCACGGTTAGTAGAGGTCGGTCTTCGGACCGGGCGAAAGGGGGTGCTCATAGCTGACCTTCCCGGTTGTACCCAAGCTCCTGAGCCAAGACAACTTTGGTGATGACGGACACGTGGCCTTCGACACCGAGTCAGGGTTTCCTAAATTTCCCATTTTAAAATATTTAGGTGGCGACTCTGTAATCTGGCAAAGCAGTCCATGTTTGGCACTACTTTTTTTCAAAATCTGTTTTTCATCAAAACGATTTGCCAGAGTTGGACTCTTTGGTTCAGATTTAGAACCGCAACACAAAAAAGAAGAGTCCGAACTGTAGCATCGAGGTCCCACGCGGGCGCCAAGCATATTCTGGCGACTACCGGGAGTTTAGAGAGCTTGACTCGAACTCGTGATATCCTGTTTTGACTACACTTATGTGTTTCTTTGCATTGCATGTGCATTGGTGCGCCTAGGACACCGTGTTGGCCATCTGCTATTCCTGAGCGGTTTGCTGGAGGCTTGTCTTGTCAAGGCATGACCATAAGGCTGACCGGTTGCGGGCTCTGCCAGTATGGGAACACAAACCCCGGTTTTACCGGGGCATCCCTTTTGACCATTCGACCTAGTGCATAGTCGGAATCCATAGTGACTATTCCAAACTAGGACAGGTTGCTTACCCGATATAGATTATTTGAAGCCGCTGTGTGCGTAGTGAAACCCTAGCTCCTGACGAAATAGGACAGGGAAGCCCTACCCCAACATAGGGGTGTATTGGCTCTCTTTTACCTGTTATGTGCTTTTAGAGTGTATCTCTACAGGAACACACATATCAGTTTGCAAGATTGGGTATCCGGCCCGAGGGCACCGGTATCAGTGTTGTTGAGAATCAGCTGTGTCTGCGGATGTCAGTTCAGTTTTGAATAGTGATTCTGGGGAACAGTGATCAGTGGTAGAGTGCAGTTGTTCGACTACACCTGTGTTTGATCTATTTGGGGCTAAAATACTGCTTGTTTCCCGTTTGATTCGAGAGGTTCAAGGTCGATCCGTATCAGCTAGTGTCTTTTTCTTGCCGAGGGGTGATCAACATGACGCAGAATTCAGAAGAGATCGTGGTCATGACGGCCGCATTGAGTCAAGGAATTACCCCACAGGATGATACTACTGTTGACATGCCGCACCCACCTAGGTCGTCTGCTGCACATCCAATCTGGACTCCTCAATTGTATCAGGCTCGCGAGCCTACTACATTTGAAATAATGGGGATGATAGGTGATCTTCAAAGATCCGTGGCAGATCTCGCCTATGGAATGTCTGTTTCGCCACCAGCTTCACCATATGCCGGAGGCTTCCTACCCCAGGAGCCCCCGCTACTGGGACGAATTGTAATTGAACTCAGCCAACCGGAGATGACCTCCAGTTATGGCAACGATGCAGCAAATCAAGTTTTAGATCAGGCCGAGGCCAGAGACAAAGGCAAGATGAAGGCAGATCTGACCCATCGAACAACCGCGTAGGCGAGAGGCTTTGAAAGCCGGGGGAATGAACAAGCAACAGATATCCGCAGTTACGACAAAAGCTGTGGAGGATGCTTTCCCCACTCCGCCTGAGGGCAGTTCTAGTCAATCAGAGAATCGGGTTAGGCCCCGTCATGCCAAAACAGTTCTTCCCACTCCCAACCTTGCATCCGGAAAGGATCAGAAATCCAAGGCCGCACCTGCTGATCCGTTCGCTAGCGCATCCGGCAAGAGTGCTCAGACTCCAAAATACCTGCCCCGGGGGCGCAGGGTCTTCCATGCTCTCTACATGCCATTGTCCAAGGCACTTCAGATCCTTGCCGAGAAGGGACACCTTAAACCTCTGGAGCCTCGGCCTCTCCCAAAGAATCTCCCCGCCACGCATGATGCTTCCCTGTACTGTGCGTACCATCAGCAGACTGGCCATGCCACTGATAACTGCTTCCGCCTCCGTCATGAGGTACAAGACTTGATTGACAACGAGGTTATCCTCCCACCCACCTCAGCAAAATCCGTCACCACTCAGTTGTTGGATTTCGAGGACACAGATACTGCAAGCATGTAATCAGAAGGTGAACCACCTGTGGGCAGTGTCTGGTACATTTTTGGATGTGGCGTTTGGCACACATTTTTGAGCACCTGCCAATGCTAGTTTTGTAAATCCTGACTTGGGTGTCGAGTCAGTCTTTTGTTTTGTTTTTGAGTCTCTCAGATTGAGTCGGTCTTTTTGCTTACAGATGTCTTATTGTAACAAGTCAGTCCCTTTTGTATAGTATACCAGGTGATTTCGGGGTTGTTGCCTCAAACACCGTTTTGTCTTTCAAATAGTTGTTTTTGCTTTTTGAGTTTGTTTCTGCCAAGGAGCCAGTTATGCCAACAAATCTGAATGAAACAGCTGCGGCTATCATGGGCCGAATTTGTTGCTATTTGAGCCAGCCGTGCCAGAAGATGTGAATGGAACGACAGTGCATTTCGCCTACTCTCTTATGCCTTAAACATCGTCGTGATGACCTGAGCTTTTCATAAAACCCCTTTTCGGACACTGCGGTGATGAAAACGAAGAGGAAGTAATTCCTCGGGTTTTGTAAAATTTTGATCATCTTGAGAGAAAGAGAGGCCTGCTAAGCTTTTATTGAATGAAATCATGCTTGTCGGCGTGAGTACTGAGAAGGACCCTAGCCTGATCTAGACTAGTTCCACACTATCTTCAACACGAGCGATTTGTCGCTTTCTTAAAAACTTTGAAAAACAAAATATTTTGCGCAGCCTCGCGAAGACCTGTGTGGAACCGCTCTTGAGATGGTGCAGCCCAGGATCGCTCCCAGCCTCGAGATTTGATTTATCTATTGCAAACCGGAATCTGTTCAAAACGATCAGTACCATGAAACGCCTGTGTGGCCCATTTCGAGGCAGCCCTCGAGCAAGAGGCGTCAAAGTTAGATCAGGACGATCAGATCCCACCAAGCAAAGCTCGAGAAGCAGCCGTGATGGATTTTTCCTGCAAGTCAATACAATAGTCGTTCTCCTAGATACGGAGAGGCTTCAATCTCAAAACCATTTGGCATGGGCTTGCTACACTTTTACGCTTTGAGAGGCTCGCTGGGCTGAAAACCCGGAAGGGCGGCCCAGGCAAAAGTTAGAGCAAAGAAAAAGAAAAAAAAGAAAAATACGAAGAAGCAAAAAAGAAAAGAAAAGAACAAAGAATAGCAAAAAAAAAAAAAGAAAAGAAAAAGAAAAGAGGAAAAAAGAGAAAAAGAAAAACATACCTCGCAAGGTCGAAAACCCGCATTGGGCACCTTGGCAAAAGTTAGAGCCTAAACAGTGAAGGTTAAAATACCCGAGTGTACCTTAACCGGAACTACGTAAGGCTTGATTCCCATGTTTGGGATACGTAGGCAACTTCATCCTGAAGTCCAGCCCCCAACGCTTTCATAGCGTCTCAGTCCATGTCATGGTTTTGATCACTTTTGCCTCCTTCGAACCCAATGATCTCGGTTGCAGCAACCCGGAATTACGTGACCAACTTCATTTCGAAGTCCAAATCACCAGCACCTTCCAGGTGACTGTGTCCATATATTGATTCAAACCGTCTTCGCCTCCTCTGCGCCCGAGGGTCCGATCGTCATCAACGAGGACTGGCTCACAAAAATGCCGTGGCATCATCCAAACAAGGGGCAACTTTCCGTTGCCAGGCATTGCCATAAGTTGCCATGAGTTGCCGTCCAAACCAGGGGCAACTTTTCGTTGCCTTACCCCCCTTTAAGCCAGGGGCAATTTTCCATCGTCTCCGATCTGAGGTTGCGCATCTCGAGGGTAAGTTCCGCGCTCGTTGAGCGTTGATTGTTTGCAAAAATAGTTTTTGAAAATTTTCACTGAGGTTGACTTATTTTCTCGAAAACTGTTTCATTTTCAAAATTGGACCATGTTTGGACCCAAAAAGGAGAATTTTCAGTGCTCACAGCCTGATTCGCATGATTTTCAAATCAAAAATTGAATAAGTGTGTTAATCTCATTTTGATCAAAACTGTTTTAGAAAAACAACAAAAAATGGTCAAAATGACGAACTAGGGGCACAGTTGAGTCAGGTCTTCTGTCTTTCCCCCGTTAATATGCTTGCCCGAAAGGCACTCTATCCATCAGAAGAAGTAGCCGTGAGCTAGCTGTATCGGGCGTGAACCCGCGACTTCCTATTCATCTGTCAATCGCCCCGGGGAGGGATGAAAAATGAGAGAATAAAGAATAGAGAGGTGTAAGCGGAGAGAAAGGTAAGAAGAAGGGTTTAAGAGAAAAACCGAGCCTGAGGGCCGAGTGATGTAAGTACCACAAATCAGAAAGGGTGGGGAATAATACCCGGAGGAATTGGCTCCTCGAGATTTGAGGTCTTTTTGTAAACATGTCCGTGTGTCGTGTCTTTTGATTTGTCAATCTCGATTTTGGCTTTGAGTCTTTTCCGAGCGTGTCTCGTTATGTCAGGTCGTGCGCCTTTTGTTTCTTTATTTGAGTCTGTCTCATCGTGTTCTATGGTAGGCTCGATACCCCGGTTGAAAACCCATCCTCTTCCAAAAAGTAATCGCTTGTGCTCAGAATGCTGTGCCATTCTCTACATCCGTGTAAAGCAAGAGAAGGAAAGGGAAAATTTGGGACATCCGAGTGTGTTTCAACTGCAACCGTGTCAGCTTTGTGATTCGTCTTGTCAGATCGGGGCTGTTTGTTCAGGGTTTGCTATGTGCAGGATGAACCGAGCGCTGTGTTATGGGTTGTATGCAGATCGATCCCCAATAGAGTATGGGCTGTCTATTCAGTTTGAACAGTGAATTGTATGAGTTGTTTTGCTGCTAATTGGTTGGTTATCCGATTATCATAGTACAAGTGCTCAAGTTTCAGACAACAGATCAATATCATTTACATTTGAGGTGTAATATGATGCAATGCAGTGCAAACTATAAGATGTACAGATATAAAACTCTTTTTAGACCAAAAAGTTTGTTTCATTTCATATAATCTCTCCAAGTACGAAGTTTGAGGAAAACAAAAACCTGCCTGCGGCAGTACAAAGTACTCTATCCACCAACAAAAGAGAAAAGTACAAGAAAAGAAATAAAAGAAACAGCAAAAGTCTAGGTCATCAGCATCATCAATGGCCTCGCGGCCGGGGATCTGCCTCGCCTTCCCCGGCAAGTGAAGTCTAGGAGCATCACCGAAGAAGTCACTGCTCGAGCCGAGCCCGAGCCGCCCGGCCTCCCTCGATGCTCGCCTCCTCCTCGACTCGTCTCGAACCGGAGCCCGCAGCCGCTTCCCGGAAAGCACGCCCTCCTCTGGTGCGGGGAAATATCCTGCCATCCCGGGTAGACACGAGAGGTCCAGATGGAGCGCCACCACCCACAGGAGGAATCGGGAAGGGAGGCTGAAAAGTACAAAAGCAAATGCATCAGTATACATGAAACAGTTTATCAGTGCAGAATGCAGTGTATGAGTACAGAGTATGAATGCCGTGAGCAGTTGAAACAGTGCAGAATGCAGTGTATGAGCACAGTTTGTGAATGCCGTGAGCAGTTTATCAGTACAGAATGCAGTGTATGAATACAGTGTGTCAAGTGCCGTGAGCAGTTTATCAGGTGTTGTGTTATGCATCAGATTATGCGAAGCAGTTTGTGTATGGTTTGAAGCTATGTTAGAGAAAACATACCGGAAGGCCATAAAAGGCTAGGAACTCGAAGGTCCGCTGTAACATCCCCGCCATGGAGGCATTCATCTCCAATGACTGCCGGGTGTACTCGGAGGAAGCCTGCAAAAATATCGGATGCATCAATATTCTGTGGAATATCAAATAAACTAAAATGAAATGACTGTACAGAAATGCAGTAGCACATACCGGAGGTAAGTCGGGGATACCGACAAACTCGTGATCAGCCGGAGGGGAAGGCGGAATCGATAGGTCACCCCATCCGACCCTAAAGACAAGTGAATAAGGCCAGCCTGCCTCTCGTCCCTCTCGACTCGCGCCATGACTCGGGCCCTCTTCGACGCCTCCTACTCGCACCGCCACGGGCCGCAGTCTCTCTCTCACTTCGGCGACCACCACTCACGTCAGAAGATGAAGGTCCAGACGTACTCGAGTAATCGCCTCTGGCCGTTGCCGCCTCCCACCGATGGTGTAGTCCGCCATCGCCACGGTGAAACGCCGGTGTCCTCATATGCTCGGGGAGGATGCACCGACTATCTCGCTCAAGTAACCCCGAGGTCTCGACGCAAGAAGCGCCGCCAGTACCAAGCCCGACATCGCCCTCCAAAGAAAATCCGTAACGCGAGGTCTCAATGGCGCCGACAAATCGATCCCAAGATCATCGCCGCAGAGGAGCCCACACCGCCAGTGATTCAAATTGAAATACAGTTTGTTACCTACTGGTATCACAAATATACAGTGGAAAAGCGAAGCTTAAATAAACTGCAAGTAAAACATACCTCAGCGGGAGTGATGGTGTCAAAGTAACGGCGGAAGAAGCTGAAAGTCTCCCGCGGCCGCCGTGCGCACCTCCCATCGTAGCGGCGTGAGAAGGGGGACGACCAGAGGAGTCTCCGTCTCCGGCACTGGCTCCAGTCTGGGGAAGTAGGCGTAAACCCACAACTGCAAGACAGATGTCAGAACATTTATCAGATAAAGCAGGATATAGAATAAAGCAGAAATAGCAGAGCCGTGTGTGTATGAGCGAGTGTAAGCAGTATGAGCAAGATACAGTATGTGTGTGTACAATATATAGTCGGTGGTAAGCAGATACAATTGCAGGTGCGGTGTGCGGAGTACAGAAAGTACAGAACAGAAATGTAAAGCAGAGGAGAAGACATACCTCCCAAGCTCGCCAATAACCCCCAAGCAACTGTTCGCTGCCACGGGAGACCGAGCTCATGTACCCGTAAAGAGTGGCCAAGGCGGCGCCACCCCAGTCATAATGCAAGATGTGTCGGACGTCCACCAGTGCGCTGAGTAGGCAGAGAGGCACGGTGTTCGCCCGGTCGGCAAAGAGGGTCGTCCCTAGCAAGAACATCAAAAAGCCGCGCGCATACTGATCCACGGCCTCCTGAGTCATCGGAGCTGCATCAACAAGAAGAGGCTGCACCCGGAACTGCACCTCGAACCAGGAGTAGCGGACGAAACCTGGACGCGCAAGAGGCGGAGCCGCGCCAAGTAAGTAGATCTGAGCGGCGGTCCACTCATCCATGTCGGTGTCGAAGGGGATCGGATCACCCCCTACCCCGATGCCGGTGAGCACCGAGAAGTCGTAGGGAGTCATCGTCTTGTCTCCCGCCGCGGATAGGTGGAACGAGTCGGTGGTGTCGCACCACCTCTCTGCCAGGGCAGCTAGAAGAGGCTCGCAGCAAGAAGCCGAGTCGCACTTCGCAGAAAGAACCAAAGCCCGCCTCGTCCACGATGCGTCGAACCGCCTCGGGAAGCTCCAAGTACCAATCTCGAGCTGCAACATTCCCATACCCGCGGATGGTATGAGAGTCTCCCTGTTTTCAAACAAATGGTTGCAAAGCAATATGAAATGTACAGTTATGAGGGAACATGTTAAAGTCGATACAAATCTAGCATGCGTGCACATTTTTCAGATTCCAAGCAGATACCGGGTTTCAGTATACTACGGTGGACTACAGGGTTTGATGCGTCAGCATGCTTTGAGTAAGTGCAATGTAAACATGGTGCACGTGTGCACATTTTTCAGATTCAAGCAGATATCGGGTTATAGTGTGCCAGTAGGTGAACTACAACGTATGATGCGTCAGCGTGTTTTGTGTGGTTCAGTTTAAATACAGCATACAATATGTTTTTAGATTCAAATTAAGTGCCGGGTGCCGGTAGGTTTGCAGTGAAGAACGGTGTGTGCCGTGTGTTTGGGTGATTGAGGCTAGTGCAGTGTGTGTGCATGTGTTCGTCTCAAACAGATCTCAGTTGTAAACATGATTGCGATCAACTACAGTCTACAGCCTATCAGAGTTAAGCAGTTAGAGAACAGACTCAACTATGGCAGTTAATAGTTCTACATTGCATGAAAGTAAAACAGAGAAAAAAAATGTTACCTCGGAAGCGCCGAAGGATAGGTGAGAGGTCGGCTCACAGAGAAGCTCGGGTCCGGCCGATCAAGCCGCGGAAATGGCGAAGACCATCCAGAGGTAGAACATGGATCGCCGGGCGGTAGGTCGCCGGGTCAAAGGAACGCCCGCTCAATGGGAGGAGCTCGACCCCGGGATCCATCTCGTGATCCGGGGGAGTCCCGACGTGTGGAACATCGTCAGCCATGGCAATGGTGATGAGAAAATGGCCGGAAGAGCCGGAATGTGAAGAGTCAATCGAAAAAGTCAACCCCGAGCGGGCCGAAAATGACCGGGAAGGCCGGAAGATGGAAAGACACGGAAATGAAGAGGAAATCGAGGGGAACAAGTCCCGAAAAAGTGGAAATAGCAAAGGGAGCGCCGAAATGAAATTTCGATCGGTCGAAAATGTCCGAAACGCGGTGAACTTCACGAATCGGACGATGAAAATGGCGCGAAAACTCAAAGAAATGAGCGAATGAGGAGGAAAAGAGGCTCTAGAGAGAGAGGGAGAAGTTTTTCGGCGCACAAGAAAATAAGAAAATCGGGTTTAGGAACCCTATTTTATAAAACCCGAGGCAAATTGTCAAAACTGCCCCCGATCAGCAATTTTTGGCCGGTCGGCACAATATTGTGCCGGTGGAACTTTTATGCAGCCGGTGATGTTTCCACAGCCTTGTTTAGGCCATGTGAGTAGTTTCTGGTCTTCATAGCTCAAAAAAGTGCAAGAAAGTGAACCCCCGATGCTCAACCGGCCTCCGTTTTGACCTCGGACCGTGTCTTCTGTGCGTGGCACTCAGATTCAACCAAAGATTGTATCCTTTTGTATCCTTTGGTCTTTTACAAGATTCAAAAGTTGCCCCATGTGCATTTCAAACGCATCGCGCTATCTTGCGCATCATATTGCATTTGGCATGCATTCAATCGCACTGTTTTGTGCACTCGCGTTGTCTAACGCATCGCGCTATCTTGCGCATCATATTGCATTTGGCATGCATTCAATCGCACTGTTTTGTGCACTCGCGTTGTTTAACGCATCGCGCTATCTTGCGCATCATATTGCATTTGGCATGCATTCAATCGCACTGTTTTGTGCACTCGTGTTGTCTAACGCATCGCGCTATCTTGCGCATCATATTGCATTTGGCATGCATTCAATCGCACTGTTTTGTGCACTCGCGTTGTCAAATGCATCGCGCTATTTTGCGCATCGCGCCGTTTGGCGCACCCTCATTGCACTTCATTTTCCATCCTTTGAGGCACGCGTACCTCATTGCACTTCATTTCCCATCCTTTGAGGCACGCGTACCTCATTGCACTTCATTTTCCATCATTTGAGGCACGTGTACCTCATTGCACTTCATTTTCTATCCTTTGAGGCACGCGCACCTCATCGCACGCACGTCTCATTTGCCCCATTTGCATCCGCATACGTGTCTCATTTGCATCGCATTCACTTAAAGTGTTGTGTAATCGTTGCCCCCCCAATGGTTTGGCGAGACCTTAAACACGCACGGTCTAGGAGACCTTAAATCCTTGGGAGGTGCAAGACCTTCGGTGCATTAAGGTGCACCTCATTGCATTTGGCATGCATTCCATCGCGCTATTTTGCGCACCTCATCGCATTTGGCATGCATCGTATCGCACTATCTTGTGCGCTCGCGTTGTCTAACACATCGCGCTATTTTGCGCACATCATTGTTGCCCCATCATGGTCTAGCGAGACCTTAAACACGCACGGTCTAGGAGACCTTAAATCCTCGGAGGGTGCAAGACCTTCATTGCTTTGGCACACCCAATTCATGCATTGTCATGCATTCGTAAAGCCGCGCGTTGCCGCGCATTTCAAATTCGCGCATTATCCTGCATTCATAAAGCCGCGCGTTGCTGCGCATTTCCAATTCATGCATTGTCATACATTCAAAAGTCGCGCGTTGGCGCGCATTTCAAACATCGTGCATCATGTGCATTTCAAAATAAAAAGAAAACATGCATTGTCATGCATCGCATCCCAGTCTAGGAGACCTTAAATCCTCTGAAGGTGCAACTCCTTCGGTGTTTGTCGTGCCTGAATGACTTTCGGTGGTCTGGTAAAGCCACCTGTCTGTGTTTGCGGTGAGTTCCTAGAAGACCAATGGGGACGGTGAAAACTAGAGTTTGAACGGCTTATGCCTAGAACGCAAAGGTTCGGGACTTCCGAGACTAAAGTCTGGTTTAAATACCCAGGGGGTGTACCCTCGGCTTGAAATCTGTATGGAAACCCCATAGGTTGAGGCGGCATGTCTACGCCTCAATTCTGGATACTGAACCAACCTAGTATATCGCCCTATTGGTAAGATAGGGAAAACTGCAATCGCAGCCATTGCATCATGCTGCATTGTTATGCATCATTGCATCATATTGCATATGTCATGCATCATTGTAAATATTGCATATGTCATGCATTTCAAAAAAAAAAAAACAACAACCAACAAATATTGCATTGTCATGCATCATTGTAAATATTGCATTTGTCATGCATTTCAAAAAATTCAAAACCGAAAACAAAAAAAGATGCATTTGTCATGCATCATTGTAATATAGAGCATATGTCATGCATTTTCTGTAAATATCCATTCCATTGCATATTGCATTGTAGCTTGCATGCATCCACTGCATCATCTTCCATCTATGGCTTGCACCTTTCCTTGTTGAGCTTGGTCTGGTATGTGCCCTTACTTTTCACGTCAAAGCATGGTTCATGTGCATCGCGCCTATTCCTTGATGAACTTGGTTTGAGATTGCGGCACCTTTTCTGTGTTAGACATGGCTAGTATGTGTACATGCTTTTCCTAGGCAAAATACGGTTTGGCTGCATGCCATATCCATTTCTATTGCATTGTAGTGTAATTATTGCATCCAGCATTAGGATCATTATTCTTTCCTCAGCGGGTCGTCACCCCACTTATGTCATTCCACCCAATACTTGTTCTTGTGTCCGTCTACATCACTCATAGTTCAGACATCGTTCTATGGTAGACGGACTCGTTACTTCCATCAATCTATTTGACATTTGTGTGGTTTCGAACCGCTCATGATTGAATCATGATTCAATTGCTTTGCATGTAGTTTGCATTGTTTCAATTGCATTGCATTATCATGTGCATTATTCATACATCATTTTGTATATATTGCATATCATTTTGCATTTCGCATTGCCATGCATATGGCTAACAATATTGTACCTGTTAAGTTTACTTTCTTTGCAGGCACGATATTGTATGTACGGCTCATTTGAGGCCGGTGCAACCGGACGAGCTGCACAGGTATTGTATCCTCCGCGTGAGACGTATTGAGAATCGCATAATTCTCTTACATCCTTTCTGCATTGTAGTGTAGATTGGCATATGCTAGCTTATAACTGTTGCATGCGTGCTTCATTACAGCTTTCTTTGCACGATCATAAGTTATGCTCGGCTTCTTGCATCGTCTTGCATTTCGCCCCTGCCTTCGGGCGCATACCTTATTTGTCTTGCATGTTTGTCCAAGTCTTCGGCCTTGTCAAAAATGGGTCGTCTCTGGGCTTTGACATTCACTCCCGTCATTGTTATGACTTCCGAGTTCTGTCAAAGAGGGGCAACTGTAAACACCCCATTTTTGACCGTCCTCAAGACTTGGACGTCACCGCTTGAACACTCGGTGATTACCCATGTTTGTGTTTGTTTGGAGTTCCCAGAGTTCTCGGCTACGCGCCTTGCCTCAGGATCTCCGAACTCGACTGTTTTGTGTCTGGTTTTGCACTAAACACTTGTGCTTTGCCTTGGAGGGGCAGGGAATGTCTTCTGAGACATCCCCACGCAACGCAAGTGGTAGAAAAGCACCCGTTGGTGACAAGAAGCAGCTAAGAGCCAGCCACCGGCTGGTGAGTGTTGCCATCGGCACTATGTTGTGCCGGTCGGCACTCCTTTTGGCAAAATGACCATTTTGCCCTGCCGATCACTTTACAGCTATTTTTGGAGATATTTTCAGACAGCTTCGTAGCACTTCTTTCCCCTCCATACACGTGTATGGAGGGATGAGCCTTTAATTGACTTAGCTTGTAAGCTTTGTCCTCTATAAGAGAAGGCTTCCTCCTCTTGGCTCAAGGGTTAGCAAACTTAGAAATTTTAGGGAAAAAATACAGAGAAGAAGCTCTGGTTTTAGGTTAGAAATTCTATATCTATTCTATCTCTCTTTTGCTCTCTTATTTGTGCACTAGGTGTTTGTGTCTCACTATTGCACATCAACACCTAGTGTTTCACCTTCCCTTGGCTACTGAGGTCCCAAGAGGTTATTCTTGTTGTTCTTGACTGGTTTGGAGCTCAAGGAAGCAACAAAGTCAACATTTGTGAAGAGGGTCAACAAGGGTGAGAAACTTACTTTATTTATCCCATTCTTGCACTCCATTTTGACCTATCCTTGAACTGTTTTTGTGCTTGGTGTTCAATACAAAAAAGTTTTGTTTTTTAGTCCTCTTGGTAGTTTATTAAGGGTACTTTGTGCTTTGGGGAAGTTTGGCCCCTCTTAGGCCTTGAAAGGCCTCATTTTTGTGCTATTTTGTTGAGCTCCGGGATTTTGGTGTTTGGGTCTCTTCATCACTGAAATCTTGAGGGATTTCAGTGGTGTAGATGATGCCTTAAAGTCCTAAGAAGGAGAGGGCCACCCCCTCTCCTTGATGTCCTTGAAAAGGGCAAGTTTTGGTCTCTTAAGGGAGCTTAGTTTTGAATGTTTGAAGAGCATGTCTTGGCTGCATTTTATGTTTATTATGCCCTAATATGACATTGATAAGTGTTGGTTTTAGTACTCCTTGCATGTTTCGCATGGTTGCTTTGTAATGCCTCTTTGGTCCCTTAACATGCCTAGGTTGTTAGCCCTAGTTTGAGCATGCTTTAGGCTTAGACTTATGAATGTTTTATGCTTATTTTGACATGTTCTAGCTCTGTCCATAGTCATTTGGGTTGATCTTGGCATGCATTATATAGCCCCTTTGCATTTTAGGCTTGCTAGCCTTTGAGTATGCATGTGTAGCATGTGTTGCTTACCTCATTTTGATGGTTTGGAACCATTTGGCATGTCATTTCAGTCCCATTGGTGTGCTTGTATGCTTGCCTTAGTTGCTTCTTTAATGCTTTAAAAGCATGTGTTGTATGCCTCATGTTTTAGCATTTGTGCATGTCTTCCTAGTTGAGCCATTTAGATGCCATCTAAGTGGTCCTTTGGGCTTAGTTTTACATGCTAAAAATCTGTTTTTGGTTGTTCAACGCATGCCATATTTGTTTTGCATAAGTGTAGTTCAATGCCTTATTGGCTTGCTTTGAAGTGTTGAACCTATGTACGCATGTTTTGCTTGTCTTGTTTAAACATGATTTGGCATCATTTTATAGCATGATTTCAGAGCCTAAATTGCATGCTAATGGTCCGTATTTGTGCCTCTTAAATGTGTTTAAGAGTTGCTTTATTATGCTTAAGTGTTGGTGCTTTAACATGTGCATGTGTGTATATGTGTTTGGCCCTCATGTCTTAGCATTTGGCTACTGATTTTAGGCCTACTTGGAGTTGCCTAGGTCATGGGTAAGACCATTATTTACTTGCTTGTATGCTATTGCATGTTCACTTGTATGCTTGCATTGTTTGTCTATATGCTCATGTTGCATCCCCAGTTGACATGCTTAGGATTGCACACATAGGCATGCATGCCTTGTTCCTTGACTTGGTTATGGGAATTGGGCCTCACTTTGTTTGATTGGTTTGCATGCATTTGAAATTAAAGTTGCATACTTGGTTATTTGGGCCATCATGCATGGAAATGCGTGATTGGTGGTCCGAGAATCGAGGCACATTTTCCTTTGAGTCATTAGTATGATAAGGAGTGTGTTTAGTGCATATATGCTTTGAATTGCATTGCCATGCCAGTATTTGCCCTCTGCTGCTGTGAGTTGCAGGTTCTGCAGGCATTCAGTGCCGGCCGGCAGTGTTTAGTGCCGACCGGCAGTCAATTTGCAGCCGATGGATCAATTCAGTGCCGATAATCTCAATCCACTGCCGGTGGAAGTTTTGTGCAGCCGGTAGTGATCTTCAGTACCTAAGGAAGTATTCCTAGGACTTTGGCAGTCTTCTGAGATGCAAAGCAGGGAAAACAGAGGCAAGCTAGGCATGGCAGTGCAATTCCGAGCGGAATCCGAGCGCGCGTGCATTGAGCCCTTGCCCCGAGGCGATTTACTGTTTTTCCTTAGATTAATTAATTTGTTAATTCAATTAATTTGTAATATTTAATTAGCTTGCGTGGTTAATTATTTGTATTATTCTTTTGGTCCCTCCGAGCGAGGGCGCAATTGTAATAAGTGTGGGTGAGTGGTGTTTATGTCTTCCAACCCCCATTTCTTTCTCCTTTTTATTTACCTGCTTATGTTGGTAAATTAGGGCATTTTTTAAATTAGCATACCTTATGCAATGCATGCGTGCATTCATGCATTTGTTTACATGCATCGGGCTCGGTACATCATACAAACTGCATCGTACTTTTAATTCCAAATTGAATACGTGTTAGTTGTAGCATTCCATATGCCATGTTTAGGATAGCCGGGCCTATCAAGATCGCATCCTTGCCTGTGTTGCATTAGCCACTTAATATGAACTAGGACATGCATGTTTGTTAACTAGTTTATTGTTTTGGCACGGAGTACGATGTAAGTATTTTACACTTTAGCATACCACATGCGTGTGAATGTTGCCATGACAGTATGCTTACCATGCGGCTAAGTGCTTATGTGAGATAAACTGTTTGAATGCCTGTGGGTGGAGGTTGGGTTGCTTGAGTTGAAAAATTCATTGAAATCCGTGTTTTAGCCTACTCGCGAGTAGCAAATTCCAAAGCATTTTCAAAACGAACGGATATGCAATGCTTGTTTCCAAATTAGGCGATCTAGTCTATACTTGTTTGCTGCGCGCATAACATAGTAATTCTAGGCTAATAACCGGAACAAGGGCACATAATGTTTTCAAAAACGGATATCACTGTTAGTAGAGGCCGTTCTTCGGACCGGGCGAAAGGGGGTGCTCATAGCTGACCTTCCCCGATCATACCCAAGCTCCCGAGCCAAGACAACTTTGGTGATGACGGACACATGGCCTTCGGCACTGAGTCAGGGTTTCCTAAATTTCCCATTTTAAAATATTTAGGTGGCGACTCTGTAATCTGGCAAAGCAGTCCATGTTTGGCACTACTTTTTTTCAAAATCTGTTTTTCTTCAAAACGATTTGCCAGAGTTGGACTCTTTGGTTCAGATTTAGAACCGCAACACAAAAAAAAAGAGTCCGAACTGTAGCATCGAGGTCCCACGCGGGCACTGTTACAGCGCCCAAGTCTTAAGGGCGGTCAAAAATGGGGTCTCTACAATTGCCCCTCTTTGACAGAGCTTAGAGTCATGAAATGACGTGAGTGAATGTTAAAGCTTAGAGACGACCCATTTTTGACAAGGCCAAAGACTTGGACAAATAAACAAAATACAGATAAATAAATGGTTGCGCCTGCAGGCTGCCTACGTATCCCTTTGCAAGGAATCAAACCAATGTAGTTCAGGGGCAGGATGCAAATGATTTGCAACAAAACAGTGTAAATGATATACAATGCAATGCAATAATATGATCAAACCATGAGCAGTGCAAAACTGCACAAATATCATAAAGAGATGGAGATGCAAAATCAAACTACATTTAACACAGAAAAACAGTGGGCACGAGCCGAATGAAGCCTAACACAGGCATAGTGCCTACATCCTCAGTACTAGCCTCAGCCCAGCATGGATGCTTACACATAACAGAACCGTGTTTCAATGTGAAAGGGGTGTGAGCACATGCAAAACTATATGTTTCGCAGAGAGACCACAAAATACAAGTAATTGGGTGGGATGATATGAGTGAGGAATGATCTGCTGAGGAAAGACCGTGATCCTAAATACTGAATGCAACAAAACAAAACACAATGCAATGGATGTAATGAATGTAGTGAATAAGGCACGCGGCCAAACCACGTTTTGCCTAGAAAAGGCATGGACACAAAACAAACAACGTCTAACACAGAAAAGGTGCTGAAACCCTCAGACCACAATTCTCTTAGTGGAATAGGCACGTACACATGCAGAGCTATACTTCAACGAAAGAAATGTATGAGCACATACCAAACTAAGCTTAACATGGAAAGGACGCATGATAAAACATTGCAGTAAATGCATATGATAAATTCTATATACAATGTGATAGATGCAATAGATGATGTAGTAAGGAAGTGAAAGTACCTTACATGGGCAACTGGCAATGACTCACCTCATGCTGCTGGGGATCTTCCTCTTCTTCTCGGTTGAACCACAGGTACTACTTTTCTCCATGGCTATGGCCGCAGCTTTCCCTATTCTCCAACAGGGTGACAGACTAGGTTGGTTCAGTATCCAGAATTGAGGCGCATACCTGCTACCTCAACCTATGGGGCTGCCATACAAATTTCAGGTCGAGGATACACCCC
Organism: Camellia lanceoleosa; assembly: GCA_025200525.1. Taxonomy (NCBI): domain Eukaryota; kingdom Viridiplantae; phylum Streptophyta; class Magnoliopsida; order Ericales; family Theaceae; genus Camellia; species Camellia lanceoleosa. The sequence continues at coordinate 148,478,024 of CM045759.1, forward strand.
TGGGTATTTAAACCAGACTTTAGTCTTGGAAATCCCGAACCTTTGTGTTCTAGGCATCGGCCATTCGAACTCTAGTTTCCACTGTCTCAGTTGATCTCCTAGGAACTCACCGCAAACACAGGCAGGTGGCTTTACCAGACCACTGAAAGTCATTCGGGCACGACAAACACCAAAGGATTTGCACCTTTAAAGGATTTAAGGTCTGCTAGACCAGAGAGTGCACAAGACAGTGCAATGCAGAGTGAATGCACAAAACAATGGTATACAGGTGCACAAGACAGTGCAATACAATGCACAAACCAGTGCAGGTAAGGTGAGCAAAAGAGCGCGAATAATGCACTGACAAGTGCAGGTAAGGTGCGCAAAAGAGCACGAATAATGCACTAACAAGTGCAGGAAAGGTGCACAAAACAGCGCGTGCAATGCACTAACAAGTGCTACAAGCATTTTCTATGCAAGATGAGAGCATGTAATGAAATGCACAAGATAGTGCGATGCGCAAGAAAGCGCGTGTAAATTGCACAAAACAGTGCGATGCAAGTAAGGTGCACAAAACAGTGTGATGCACAAAAAAGCGCGAGCAATGCACTAACAAGTGTAGGTAAGGTGTGCAAGAGAGCGCGATGCACAAGAAAGTGCGAGAAGCATCCAAACGCATGACACGCGAGTGGAGAAGCACGAGAAAGTGCGAGAAGCATCCAAACGCGCGACACACGAGTGGAGAAAGGTGCGCAAGAAAGCGCGATTGTAAACTGCACAAAACAGTGTGATGTATAAGAAAGCGCGAGTGTAAACTGCACAAAACAGTGCAATGCGCAAGAAAACGCGAGTGTAAACTGCCCAAAACAATGTGATGCACAAGAAAGCGCGAGTGATTTGAAATGCACTAAATAGTGCGATACGCTAAACAGCGCGAATGATTTTGAAATGCACTAAATAGTGCGATGCGCTAAACAGCGTGAATGTAATGCAATGCACAAGACAGTGCGAGTGAAACACAACCACAAGGTGCACAAGATAGTGCGAGTGATATGAGATTGTGAAATAGATGCACTGAGTAAGATTATTGTGCGATACATACAAGATGTGGATCAAAAGCATGTTCGATGCAAGATGACAAGAGCATATTCTATGCAAGAGGCAAAAGCATATTCTATGCAAGAAACAGGCATATTCTATGCATGAAACAAGAGCATATTCATTGCAATATCGAAAGCATATTCTATGCAAGAATCATGAACGATGCGTGGCACGCATGCAACATAAGTGTATATGAAAATGCACATTCTATTGAAGAGAGGGGCATCAAATATGTACTTTGGTGCCTCTGATTTGCGTCTCAGAGGATTTTGCAACATGCTCAACTTAAAAGGGATGCACCTTGTTCAAATGACCTGGGTTGAACCCTGCAGTTTTATGAAAGAACAAATCTTGTTTTGCACAAATGTAGGGAATGACACAGCACTCTGAGCACAAAATGATTTATTTTTGAAATTGCGAGATGAGTTCTTGAACAGGTAATGAGCCTACGACTGACCACAGTCAAAACGACTCAAGAAAGGAAAAACAAAGGTAAAACAACCTAAACACATTTATTGACACTCAAAACGACTCAAAACAAGAATCGAGACAAACAAAAAACGCACACAACACTCAGATGTGTTCCAAAGGCGAGAGACCTCTCTGTTGACGGGGAGCCTAGTTTCTTCGGGTATTGTTTCCCACCCTTTCTTATTTGTGATTCTCACATCACTCTAGCACTCAATCTGTTTTTCTCTGAAAAGGCCCTTTCCTCACTTTTTCTCTCAGCACACATCTCTCTATTCTTCAATCTCTCTTATTTTTTTATCCCTCCCCTGGGTGGTTGATGGATAAACAGGAAGTTATGGGCTCTTGCTCCTAGTATTCAACTAGATTCTCTTTCTTACGCTCACAACTGTGAGTTTCTCCCATAGAGGGGTTGTGATGCGACAGGATGTGTAGTAGTTTTGCAATCGACATCAGTTGACGACGCTCTTGGCCAATTCAGATGTGATCAGACCTGTCTAGATGAGGGAGTGGAATATCCTGCTCCATTCTAGTTCGTGCTTCGCACATGGCTTGATGCCTCGCTGCTTGGAGGATATGAGAGCTCTTTTAGCCTTTTGCTGTTAGCTTTAGCTGTGCCCTTTCTGGCGAATACGGTGCCCTTTCCGGCAATTATATTGACAACGGGGAAAAGAAAGAAAACCTGACTCAACTGTGCCCCTAGTTCATCATTTTGACCATTTTTTATTTTTTGGCTTCTGCTAAAACAATTTTGACCAAAATGAGACTTAGATTAACATCCTTGTTCGATTTTCTGGTTTGAAATCATGTAAGTCAAGCTATGACCACTGAAAATTTTCCTTTTTTGGGTCTAGGAAATGGTCCAGTTTTGGAAAAATGGAATATTTTTTGATAGAATTAATCAACCTCAGTAAAAATTCTCAAAAACTATTTTTGCAAATGGCCACTGCTCAACCAACACAGAATCTGCTCCTGAGATGCACAACCTCAGATTTGAACTTTGAATCATCTTGCAGCTGAATTTTCCAACGGAATATACAACTGAGCTTGAACGAAGATGAGCCAATTCGCATATGGATAGGATAGCTGAGTTGAACAAGGATACACCAATCAACATGGATGTGAGCCAAGCAGGCTGAAAATGATTGGGGTCGAACTTCAGGATGAAGTTGCCTACGTATCTCAAACATGGGAATCAGGCCTGACATAGTTCCGGGTTAAGGTACACTCGGGTATTAACCTCTCCTTTTGCGCTCTAACTTTTGCCAAGGTCGCCCTTCTGGGTTTTCAACCTTGCGAGCTCTGTTTTTCTTTTCATTTCATTTCTTCTTTTCATTTTTATTCATTTTCTTTTCTTTTCATCTTTTCTTTTCTTTTTCTTCATTTTTTCTCTTGCTTTAACCTTTGGCTGGGTCGCCCTTTCAGGTTTTCGGCCCAGTGAGCCTCTCAAGGCTAAAAAAGTTTAACTTGTCCATGTTGATTGGTTTTGAGATCTCGAAGCCATCTGAATCTAGGAGAGTGGCTACTGTTCGCTGATGATGTAGAAGTCCATCCAATGGGGACTGAAGTTGCCCCTAGTGTTATGGATAGGAACTCAGTTGTTCTCCAGCAATACTTTCTTCTTCCAGCTACTGGAATTTGGCTTTTTTGCCAGTCTTCATTGGTTTGCGAAAGATCCATCTTTTGAATCTTTGAGCACATCTGACCTTTTTGCCCCTACTTAAAGGGCTACTTCTAATCTAGCTTTGCAAGCTCTCTTTGACGACATCTGACCTTCTTGATCTGACTTTCTTGCCCCTAGTTCAAGGGCTGCTTCGAATCTGGCCTGACGGGCCTCATTTGTTGTCACACGACCTTATTGCCCCTAGTTTATGGGCTACTTCAAATCTGGCCTAGTGGCCCTCCTTTGTGGTTGACCATTGAACATTCTAAATCCAAGTTCAAGGTTTGAAAGGAAAAGGGGTTGAATCATGAGGCTGAGAGCGATCCTATGCTGCACAATCTCAAAATCAATTCTACGCATGTCTTCGCGGAACCACGGAAAATATTTTTTGAAATCTTTTAAGAAAGCGACTTGTCGCTTGCGCTGAAGACAATGTAGAACCAATCTGGATCAAGCCAGGATCCTTCTCAGTACTCACATTAACACACATTATCTCATTCATTAAGGGCTTAGCATGTCTCTCTTCCTCTCAATTGATCAAATTTTTGCAAATCCCGAGGAATTCCTTCCTCTTTGTTTTCATCACAGTGTTAGAAAAAGTTTTGAAAAACTTAGGTCAATGTAATGACTTCAAGGCACAGAAAAGTAGGTGAAAAGCACTGCCGTTTCATTCAAATCTTCTGGCACAACTGGCTCCAAGGCAGAAACAAACGCAAAAGAAATGGTGCAAAAGACAAACACAAAACAAGATAGTGATGCCTGAGGTAACTCCCCCGAAATCAGCCGACTCCGACACAACAGGACTGACTCGATACAACAAGACAGACTCAATACATCACAAAAAAATTGACCCAATACCCAAGTCAGAAAATAAAATGAACAACAATTGCAAATTGCTCAAAATAGTGCATGCCATCCCCATACGTTTGGAGTAAAATGAGCGCCATCCGTAGGTGGTTCATCTCCCGATCACATAATCAAATTATCCCCCAAGTTCACTGATCCAGTGCCAATAGACTTTGCAGAGCTTGGTACGACGATGACCTTGTTGTCAATTAGATCTTGTATTTCGTGACGAAGACGAAAACACATGTTAGTGTCATAGCCGGTTTATTGATGGAAGACACAGTAATTGGCCGGGTTGTGTGAGGTAGGGAGGTTATTTGGTAATGGCCGTAGCTCCAGGGGCTTGAGATGGCCTTGTTCTATAAGGATTTGGAAAGCTTTGGACAAAGTCATGTAGAGGGGATTGAAGACCCTCTGGCCTCGGGGTGGGTACTTCGAGGTTTGCGGAGTTTTGTTGGATGCACTAGCAAAGGGATTGGTAGGCACTGACTGGGTTTGCTGATCTCTGACAGATGTAGGACTGAAGTTGATAGGAACGTTTTTGGTACGACGGCCTTTCTTCTGGCTTGCCCCTTGATTCAGAGTGCTCTCATCTTGAGTGGCAAAAGTGTTATCTACAGTCTTTGCAACAACTGCGAGCACTTGCTGTTTGTTTAGTCCTTCAACCTTCAAAGCCTCAACAGCCCACTGAAGATGTTCAAAGGGACCAATGCCTACCCTTACCTTGTTCTTATCACTGGCCTCCACTTTGCTAAGAGATTGGCCTTCTTCCAATACAGCCCGTCCCAAGGTTGGGGAGCCTTTTGGCGTGAAACTTCAGTATGTGATGTGGTTGATGACGGAGCCAATATCCCAAAAGCCAGATCTGCCATCGCTCTTTGAAGATCTTCAATCATTCTCATCAGCTCAGAAGTGGTGGGTTCACGGGTTTGAGATGATTGGGGTTCAAGTGCATCCATCATGCATAAGTCTATGCTTTTCGGAATGAACACCTTAGGCTTGGGTAGATTGGCTGGGGTGATGTATATGCTGGGGTTGTAGGTGGATGGCAGTATATGGATGAGGTTGAGATAGGCAGGAGATGTTTGGTCATTGGGGTCTGGAGGTGGGGCTATCGTTCAGTTGTCGATGAGATTCTGGACCTTATAACGAAGGCGGTAGCAACGATCGGTGCCATGACCACGTTGCTGATGATACACAGAGTATTTAGTGGGGTTATGTCTGGCAGGGAGTGGGTGAGGCAGAGGTTAAGGATCGAGGGGTTTGAGATATCCTCTTTCCATCAAGACTTTTAGTGCGCTAGTTAGGCTCATATAGAGAGGGGTGAAAGTTCTACCCTGAGCTCGAGTTGGGCCGGCTGTTTGTGGGCTTGGTTTGGCAAAAAGGTCAGCCACGGCTACTGTATTGATTTCAGTGGGTTTGGGAATAATGCTACTACCAGCATCGGTACTCCCTGCAAAAACCCTCTTTATCGGTTCACTTGTTCTGGGAATGATCCCACTGTTGAACGCATTCTTGATCTGAACCCCCAGTTCATGTAAACTTTTGAAAGTGGATAGTGGAACGACTATCAACTTTTGCAACATATCAGGATCAAGGTTATGCACCATTATCTGTACTTGATCCCTCTCAGAAGGGCGATCTGTCACTTGTGTTGGCTTTGCTCTCCACCGTGCAACAAATTCCACAAAAGACTTTGTGGGATTTTGGTGGGTTGCTTTAGGCTCTTGGGTGGTCATTTCCACTTGGGTATTGTAAGAATACTGATCGACAAAGGTCTCAGCCAACTCTTCCCAGTTTTGCTTCACTTTGTCCTCCAACTTGGCGTACCAAGTGGCCGCTACACCCGACAGGGTTCTTCCATACAGAGAGAGTTTCTGCGGCTTAGTCAGACCCATCGGTTTCAGGATGTCTAAGAAAAGCCAGATATGTACCATAGGATCTCCAAACCCGTCGAAGCGGTCAAGGTGTGGCATTTTGAATCTGTCTGGGAGCCGTACAGCAGCCTCGGTATATCCATCCTCAATGTTGGGAATGGATTTAAGGCCCTGTGCCATTTTGAATTGCTTCTCAAGGTTTGCAATTTTTAATGAGGTCAGGTCGAGCTCATTAACATCAAGGGGATAAAGCCTCTCATTAGGCTGCACTAGGGGTCTGAAAACCTGAGCTTGAGCCAACCTTTCTCAGGGATCTGGACCCTGCAAATCTTTAGCTGGCGGAAGTGGGTCAAAGTTTGGTTGGGGTCCCGAGGCTAGATGTGTGGTGGGTGCTCCAGATGGGCATTGCATTCTAGCATTGGTCTCATCCTGCATGGCAGTTCCCTGATTTAATGCCGCTATCATGGTCACAACTTCTTCCGAGCTCTGTGCCATCACGGTCTGCTGAGTTTAAACAAAGGTGATGTGACTAGTGACTGTCAGATCAGTCGAACCGGTAAGCCCTGACTGGCATTTCTTTGCCTTGCCTCAGCAAAGGAAACACTGGTTGCCCTTGAACTGAATCTCTGACCTGACAAAGTCTATCAACACAAGTCCAATGCACCTGGGGGATATTGGAGCCTTTTGAAGCTATGGTTCCAAGACTACCTTACAAAAAAGAAAACAGATAGCACCTCAGCCTGGTTTCACTAGAATAGATATGAGCGTAGCTAAATGACTGTGCTCTCTACTGAATTCTGCCCCAAAATTTTCTGACACAATACTGATATTCTCAAACCGATACCCAGACTTGCAACTGATACATACATTTCCCTGTACAGACACACCCTAACAGCACATAGCAAGCAAGTAAGAGCCAAAACACCCCTATGGTGGGGTAGGGTTTCCCTATCCTATTTTGTCAGGAGCTAGGGTTTCACTACACACACAGCGGCTTCAAACAACCTACATTCGGGTAAGCAACCTGTCCTAGTTTGGAATGATCTCTATGGTTTCCGATATGCGACTAGGTTGAAGGGTCAGAAAGGGTGCCTCGGTAAAAACCGAGGTTTGTGCTCCCATTGTGGTAGAGCCCGTAACTGGTCAGCCTTATGGCACGCTTTTTCAAGCAAGCTTTCGGCAAACCGTTCAGGAATAGTAGACGGCAAACACTGTGACTTAACTGCACCAATGTAAATGCAATGCAAAGAAACACATAAGTGTAGACAAAATAACATATCATGAGTTCGAGTCAAGTTCTTTAAATCCCTAGCAGAGTCGCCAGAAACTGTAGACCGCCCGAAACTCTCTCCGCGAGCCCCCCTTTCGGAGAGCGCTTGAATTGGGTTCTAGCTACTACAGTTCGGACTCCTGTCACAATTCTGAATCTAATCTCACAAAGTGCAATGTAAGACTGATAAATCACCAAAGAGTCCAAATTTGGCAACCGGTTTTGGAAAATCAATTTTGAATCAAAAAGCGCCAAACATGGATTGCTTTGCCAGATTACAGAGTCACCACCTAAATATTTTATTTTGAGAAATTTAGGAAACCCTGACTGGTGCCAAAGGCCACGTGTCCATCATCACCAAAGTTGCCTCGGTTCAGGAAATTGGGTACGAGAGGGGAAGGTCCTGAAATGAGCACCCCTACTCGCCCGATCAGAGGATCGGCCGCTACTAAACATGATATGCTGTTTTTGAAAACACATGTGTTCTTGTTTGATTATTAGCTAACTTACTATGTGATGCACACAGCATACAACTATAGACTAAATTGCTCGATTTGGAACAAAACATCTCATGTTTGTTTTTCAAAAATGGTTTGGAAGTGCTACTTGCAAGTAGGCTAAAATGTGGAATTGCCACCCTCAAGTGGGCTTAAAACAACATGATTTGCCACTCCGCAAAGTGGGCTTAAAACTCACATTTGATGAATTGTTCCAATTCAAGCAATAAAGCCTTCATCCACAGGCATTCGTGCAGTTTATCAAATAAGCACATAGCCTCGTGGCAAGCATGCTGTCATGGCAACACTCACACTCATGCAAGGATGCAAAAGCATAAACACTTACAGTGTACTCTAAGCCAAAATAGAAAACTGGTTAGAAATCATGTATGACACTAACCGTGTTAAGATGCCTAATGCAACACATGCAGAAATGCAACTAAATAGGCTCGGCTATCTAAGATGGCATATGAATGTAACACTTGATAACATGCTGTTCAACACGTATTCAAGTAGGTATTGAAATACAATGCAATTTGAATGATGCGCCGAGCCCGGTGTATGCAAGACAAATGAATGATGCACTCATGCAAGCATAAGGTATGCTAATTAAAATATGCCCTAATTTGACCATCGAAAGCGGTAAGTAAAAGGGAGAAAGACGTGGGGTTGGAAGACATGCACACACACACGCACACTTATTACAACATTGTGCCCTCTCAACGGAGGGTCCGAATAAATACGCTAAGTTTATCTAAGCTAAGCTAACCAACTAATCTAATTAAAATAATTAGACTAATTATTACACAACAAAATAAAGAAAATAGCTAAACTAATCTACTTAATTATTACTACACTTAATTAATTGACAAATTAATCAAATTACAAATTGATGCTAACTAACAAGCAAGCACTAAACTAAGCTGCTTCAGCTCTGTTTGAAGATGTTGAACATGCATGCTCGCATTTGGTTTCTCACCCCGAAAAGCTCTGCGGTTTGATCTTTAGAGGTTCTGTTTGCAGGGTGTCTTCAAGAACTTTTTGCTGGATCTCACCAAAATAGAGCTGAGGAGTGCACCAGTGGCCTGCCAGCCATGAGAAGCTTCTGCTGGCCACCTATCGGCCAAGGGTGGGCCACTGCCGGCCAAGGATGCAGGGGTGCTGGCCATCAATGTGGCATTGCCAGCCACTGGTGTGCTGTGACACCAAACTGTAACAGAGCACAAGATAGAGGAAAGGGAGGGTCTCCCAAGGATATGTATGTACTATGCCACTCCTTATCCTTTCAAAACGTCAAGGGAGAAGCACTATTGGATCCAAGACCATCAATCAAGCATTTGGAATGCATGATGGCCAAAGATCCAATCTTGTACACATTTAATAAATGCAATGCAAACAAGACTCTAAGAACCACTACCTTATCATGAATGATCAAAGGCAATGAAGACAAAGGGAATTGGCACATTTTCATCACTTTGAGTATGAAATGGACCAATTCACCTTGTGTTCGATATAATGTCCGATTGAACACAATGCAATGCAAATGCAACATGCTTATCTTGACATGTTTTACTTGTCCAATTCTTGTTTACACATTTTAGCTTGCCAATTAGTCCCTTTACCAGTTAAGTCCAATGTGAAAAGTCCTCTAATTGGAAAGATGGTCTAAGCCACAAGCACCTTGAGAATGAAAGAAGCCTCATGCTTTTGGTTAGTAGAAACCCTCAAGAGAAGGCTAAAACCATCAGGCATGAGAGCCTCAATTTCATGCTTAAGCGAACAAGGGGCTCAAGACCACTTTCAAAAGCAAATTCAAAAGTGAAGAATGGAGTGATATGGAAAACATTTCAGTGCTGAACTAAGATGCTAAAAACACTAAACCATGCAAGCAATGCATGCACAACATGTTGAGGGCCAAATGCATTGAAACTAGTGACAAGCATTACACTAGAGGCATGCAATATCAAACTCAAACGACCAAACCAGCTCTGGACAGAGCTTAAACATACCAAAATAAAGGCCTAAATATGCTGGAATTGAAGTTTACAAGGCAAGAAAATCATGCACACCAATTGGCTAGCAAGCAAGGCATAATACACAACCCTCAAAAGCTATGAAGAAGTGAAGTATATGAGAGTGTGACTACACTATATGCACTGAAATTACATGCTAAATGGTGTCGTACCAAGCAAACATCACATGCATAACATGTTAAAGGCCTCAAAACTCAAAGATAGTTAAGGCATTCACACAAGAGACATGCAATATATGGCCTAAACAGCCAAACCAACTCTGGATAGAGTTCAATCATGTCAAAATGAAGGCCAAAACATGCTAAGAAGGAAGCTCATGAGACGATAAAATCATGCTCAAGCATTGGCTCACAAACAAGGCATAATGCACAACTCTCTAAAGCATCGAAAGAGTGGAACATGTGAAAGTGTGACTACACTATATACACTGAAATCATGTGAGAAATGAGGCTAAGGTATACAAACACCTCAAGTAAAGCATGCAAGAGACTTTGAAACTTAAAGCTAGTCAAGGACCTTTACGCTGCAACCATAAAAAACAAGCCTCACATGGCCAAGACCACTTAAAATAGAGTTTAAGCATGGAAAAACATGAGCAAAAATATGCTGGAGTATAGCCAAAACATGCTAGAATTATAGGCAAAAACATCAAGTATGTTAAGCTAGTAAGCAAGATTTACACTACAAGTGTAAGAAGCATGCAAGAAGTGGCCAAGCCAGCCACAAATAGAGTTAGAGCAGGTCTAAAAATTCACAAAAAAGTGCTCAAACTAAGCCTCAAGAAGGGATAAATACATGCACATTTGACAGGCTAACAACACATGCTAACAAGACAAGAGGAGGGGGGACCACCCCCTCATATTTGGGACCTCAAAACAAGTTTTCTACCACTGAAACTCCTCTGGAATTTAGTGGTTAAAATTCCAAAACAAGATGGTTTCAAAAGCTTTAAAGGAAGGCAAGAAGCTTAGCAAATAAGCAACAAAGGAGGGTGGACCACCCCTAACTTCTAAGAGGCCTCAAACCATCATTTTAAAAACTTAAAAAAAGAGGTTTTTTCAGTTGACAACTAGGCCAAAATCAGCATGCAAAGGTGGCCAAGATTGTGCACAAAAATAAGCTTAAAAGAGGGAGATGCTCACCCTTGAAGCACAGCACAAGAACATCCACTTTTCTTGAGCCAAAACCACCTGTTGAAGCTCAAAAAAAGTCCCGAGCTACCTCAGCCCAAAGATGATCCACTCTTGTTAAGGTTTGATAGGTTGAAGATGGTTGTATGCAAGCTTCTAGCACAAAAGCTTTGGAGAGAAAGGAATCTAGAGTGAGAGGATTTAGAGAAAGAGGCTACCAAACCTTTGAAAAATTGTTCTAACCCTTGAATATGAGATATAAGGCTTCAATATGTAGCAAAATACAAGCTGAAAATATCTCAAGAGAGACAGCTGTAACAAGCTAGAGCAAAATATCTGCCAAAAACTGCTTTCTGCCATCAATGGCCGGCCCTTGACCATTGTTGGCTGGCATAAGACACCATTGGACGGCAGGGGGCCGGCATTGGCCATTCATGGCTGGCACATGGCAAAAAAATCCCATTTATGGTCATAAACTTCCACCTCTGGTTGGACAGAAAAAACTGCTTTTTGGGCCCAACAACAAATAGGAATATCTCCTTCATCTGGACTCCTTTGCAGGTCATTCTTAAGCCTAAATTGAATCCCTGGAAGTCTTCTTTCCAATGGTGTAAACCTCACCTCAAAATTCCAACTGTGAAAAAGTTATGTTCATTTGAGTGAAGACTGCTCAGATTCAATCCTACCCGGATTCATGCCGAACTTCTTCTCCAACTTGTTTTCTTCTCTCCTCTCATCTTTCCTTCAAATCCAAACCCCTAAACAAGGTGTTTTGAAATATTTTTTGAAGAGTTCACCTCTCTTCCATTCATTTCCACTTTGTCCTTTACTCGGTTTACCGAAAAGCGCAACATTTAACAAAATGCGAGCGTCGGAACATCGTAGGAAATTTTTCAAAGATATTTTGAAAAAGAGGGTTTTAAGGTCTAAAATCCATTCAAAATAGTTTTATTCTAGAATGGGGTGTAAGGTTCGGATTTGTCTCTCTTCTCGCCGAACAAATCGAATCTTTGCCCTGCACATCTTTCATCACCAAGTAAACCATCAGTAGCGCCCAAGTCTTAGGGGCGATCAGAAATGGGATGTCTACACTTGACCGTTTCCATGATCAGGGACCAACTAGGTCTGAACCCTTCTAGCGGTGTTTTGGATACATCTGACGCACCATCTCTCGCTTGGTAGTTGGAAGAGGGCTACCTGTCTAGCAGTTCTGAGTTAGGTAGTGAACTAGAATTTGATTCCACATAGTCTATGGAGTCGAAATCAGATTCCGGTTCTTCTGAGTCTGGGTCCGCCAGTCCTGGGGTTGATAACCCGAATGTCGAGGTTTTGTCCAGGTCATCTTTTTCCTTTTCATTCGAGTCAGTTGTAACCGAGGAACTGGATGAGCTGGATCTTTTGAATGAGAATGTTGCTACGGATTATGAGTACTTCTCTATGCCTCTTATTTATTGCATTGATCATGATTTTCAAATTTTTGATGAAAATGATGAGGAAAGAATTCCTTTGGTTTTGAAACATTTGATTAATCGAGAGGAGGAGAGGTTTGTAAACCCCTTTGTTGATGAAATCATTCCAATTAATGTGGGTACTGAGAAGGATCCGCGTTTGGTCCAGATTGGGTCCACGTTATTTTTCAGAGGAGCGCAAGCGCTTAGTCGCTTTATTAAAAGATTTTAAAGATGTTTTCATGTGGTCCTACGAAGACATGCCTAGAATCGATCCTGAGATTATACAGCATCGGATCCCTTTTGACCCCAGGGCCCAACCCATCAAGCAGAAGTTGCGGAGAATACGCCTGGATTGGGCTTTGAAGATCAAGGAGGAGATCACCAAGTAGATAAACGCAGGGTTCCTGCTAGTGTCTGAGTATCCAACTTGGTTGGCTAACATTGTTTCGGTGCCAAAGAAAGATGGCAGAATTCGGGTGTGTGTGGATTTTAGAGATCTGAACAGAGCCAGTCTGAAGGATGACTTTCCTCTGCCGCACATCGATGAACTGGTGGACTTCACAGCAGGCCATGCGTTGCTCTCCTTCATGGATGGATTTTCTAGGTATAACCAGATTCTAATGGCACCCGATGATAGAGAGAAGACTTCTTTCACTACGCCGTGGGGAACCTACTGCTATAGGGTGTTGCTGTTTGGGTTGAAGAATGTTGGGGCTACCTATCAACAGGCTACAACCATAATTCTTCATGATATAATCCACAAAGAGGTCGAGGTGTATGTGGACGACATGATTGTCAAGTCCAAGGAAAGAGAGGGCCACTACACCGCCTTGAATAAATTCTTTCAACGGATCAGAGAATACAGATTAAAGTTGAATCCATAGAAGTGTACTTTCAATGTAACAGTAGGGAAAATATTGGGTTTCTTGATTATACAGAGAGGCATCGAGGTAGATCCTTCCAAAATCAAGGCCATCCTAGAAATGCCACCACCAAGGACTAAAAAGGAGATGCAAGGCTTTCTTGGTAAAGTGCAATTCATAAGACGGTTTATTTCAAAATTGACCTTGACTTGTGAACCACTATTTGGTCTCTTGAAGAATTGAAAGAAATTTCGATGGGACGACCGATGTTAGTTTGCTTTTGAGCAGATCAAGCAATACCTTCAGAATCCACCTGTGTTGTCGCAGCCAGAGCTGGGGAAGCCGTTAATTCTATATCTGTCAGTAATGGACACAACGATGGGATGTATGCTTGCTCAGGAATCTGAGGATAGGGTGGAGAGAGCCATCTATTACTTGAGCACAAAAATGCTGGATTATGAGACCCGTTACACTCCGCTGGAGAAAGCTTTCCTAGCCTTGGTATGGGCTACCAGGAAGTTAAGGCACTACCTGTTAGCTAACTCCATAATTCTAGTTTCAAGATTAGATCCCATCAAATATCTTTTCGAGAAAACAGCGCTTATGGGTAGGCTAGCTCGTTGGTTGCTTCTCCTCTCTGAATTTGATTTGAAGTATGTTACTCGCAAGTCTGTTAAGGGGAGAGTAGTAGCAGAGTTCCTAGCAGATCATCCAGTAGAAGGGGATGAATCAGCAGAATACATGTTCCCAGATGAAGCTATTCTGCAAGTCGAGGAAGAGATTTGGATAATGTACTTTGACGGAGCGTCTAATCAGTACGGTTATGGGATAGGGGTGTTGCTGATAGCACCCGGCAATTCCCATATACCCTTAGCCTTCAAACTCCGGTTCAAGGTATCTAACAACGAAGTAGAATACGAGGCATGTCTCGCTGGTTTGAAAGCCGCCCTGGAACTAGGGGCAAAAAGGTTGGACGTCATTGGGGACTCGAACCTGGTTGTGTCTCAGGCAAAAGGAGACAGGAAGGTTAAAGAACAAAAGATGAAGATCTATCGCTAGACCTTGGACATTTTGATTCCTAGGTTTGAGAAGCTAACCTTCACGCATCTACTAACAGAGAACAATAGGTTCGCTGACGCCTTATCAACTCTATCTTCCATGATAGACATCCCGTTTGGAGTCCGGATGCATCCAACCATTATTAAGCAGAGATATATGCCGGCCTACGAGTCTATCACCGCAATGGATAAAGTTCAAGATCAAAACCCTTGGTACTATGATATCTGGAACTTCTTAGAAAAGAAGGTTTATCCACCAAGGGCAAATGCCAAAGATAAAAGGGCAATCCGGCAGATGGCCATTCAATTTATTATCTCCGAGGTAAACTGTACAAGAGGGGTCATCTGGGAATGCACAAGTTGTGTGTTGACGCAGAAGAGTCAAAGCGCCTAATGGAGGCCATCCATGGGGAAGAGTGTGGAGCGTACATGAACGAAGTAATGTTAGCTCAAAAGATTCTCGGGCAAGGTTACTACTGGTCTACCATGGAAGAGGATTGTATCGATTTTGTCCGGCGATGCCATAAATACCAAATTCATGCCAATCGAATGAATATCCCGCTGTCAAAGCTGTACAATATGACTTCACCATGGCCCTTCTCAGTCTGGGAAATCGACGTCATTGGGGTAGTTACACCAAAAATGGGTATGAATATATTCTGGTGGCAATTGATTACTTCACAAAGTGGGTGGAAGATCAGTCTTATGCAGTGTTGAAAGCACAACATGTGGCTAAGTTCATCTGAGACAATATCATTTGCCGATATGGAGTCCCAAACGAGATCATTTCAGATAATGGCTCCCATTTCAAGAAAGAAGTGATCAACTTGTTTGAGAAATACAACGTGTCTTTTCATAAGTCATCCACATACCGGCCACAAACCAACGGAGCTGTTAAAGCCTCCAATAAGAATATCAAGCACATTTTGCAGAAAATGGTTGAGACTTACAAGGACTGGCCAGACAAGTTGTCATTTGCACTCTGGGGCTATAGAACTTCAATTTGAACATCTACTGGGGCGACTCCTTGCTCTCTTGTTTATGGGATAGAAGTTGTTCTACCGATTGAAATAGAAGTTCTATTTCTGCGAGTTATGGCTGAGTGTCAAATAGTAGATGCAGATTGGCAGCAGAGCAGGTTCGAAGAACTGATGTTGTTCGATGAGAGAAGGCTGAAAGCACTGCACCATGTTCAGGGTTATCAACGTAGGATTGCCAGGGCTTTCAACAAGAAATTAAGTCCCGGAATCTTAAAGAAGGGGATTTAGTACTGAAGGACAACCGAGCTTCCGTTTATGACCCTAGCGGCCAGTTCAGACCCAATTGGACAGGTCCTTACATTATCAAAACTATTTAGTCGGGTGGAGCCGTTATTCTTATGGACATGGATGGCCTAGAATTTTCCCAACCAATCAATATGAACAAGTTGAAGAAATATTAACCCTGCAAGGCTCGCTAGGCCGAAAACCCGGTAAGGCAACTTAGGCAAAAGTTAGAGCACAAAAAAATTAGAAATAAAGAAAAACTGAGCTCGTAAGGTTGAAAACCCTAAAGGCAGGCCTTGACAAAAGTTAGAGCGCAAAAGGAGAGCGTTAATACTTAAGTGAACCCGAACCGAACTACATGAGGCCTGATTCCCATCTTCGGGATACATAGGCAACTTCATCCTGAAGTTCGGCCGTAAACACCTCCAACCTAACTATCCTATCCATGTGTTGATCAGGTCATCTTTGTCTATTCTTTATCTGAATGTTCGATTGTGGTCGCCCCTGAGAACTAGTTACATTGCAGAGCAATGCTATTTAGACAAGGGGCAATTTGTTGTCTTCAGATCTAGGGTTATACATCTTGAGGACAAATTCTACGCATGTCAAGTTGTGATCCTTATCGAAAATGATTTTTGGAAAGTTTTGATAAAAGTTGATTTTTGCTCAAAATTAATCCTTTTACAAATTTCACCATTTTTGGACCAAAAGGAAAATTTTCAATACTCACAACTTCAATTTCATTGATTTCGATACAAAGTTCTCTAACTCTCGATACAAATCAAAGTTGCTTTTAATACATTCAAAAAGAAAACTTGAAAAGTAAGATCAAAGCAAATAAACTCGGCGCATAGATTAGTCAGGTGTTCCTACATCCCCTCCCTATGCTTATGGAAGCTTCTGATGCTAAAGTGGGCCCAGATTGCATCTCATCTTCAAGCCAGGTTAGGCACTCGCCAGAAAGTGCGCAATTGAAACTAGGGGCAGGAGCCAGAAGTTCTCTCGTCCTCCACACAGTGGGATATCTAGCCAAGTGTGAACCTCGGATTGGGAATGAAGCTGGGTACTCTACCCCATTTTCTGGGCAAGTCTGGTCATGTCCAAACTGATGCTTGAACCTTAACGGAAAGTAGAATACACAGTGCGTCAGGCCAATCAGTTGAATGCCAGGTTGCCAAGCCATGCTGTAGCTCATCTCGGGCATATCAAACCAGAGGCAATGCCAAGCAATGTCAGCAGCAAACCTATTGCACATCTAATGGCAACACCACCCTTCGTTCGGGAAATCAACTAGCTATTAGCGAAAAAAGCATGCTCGGGCTGAGTATGCAGGGCAATAATCCATTACCTTCAGCTTATCCATAAGCCATATCTGGGAAGGGATGAAAGAAAAGAGAGATTAAAGAATAGAGATGTCTATGTTGAGAGAAAAGAGTGAGAAAAGGGCTTTGAGAGAAAAATAGAGCATGAATGCCGAGAGATGTGAGAAACACATATCAGAAAGGGTGGGAAACATTACCTGTAGAAGTAGTGGACTCCTAGCAAATTTGTTTGTCTCTTGCCGATGGAAGGCGTCCAGACCCATCAAAGTCTTAGCCAATGACAAGCTAATACAGCTCTTGCCCTCTTTTAGGCCTTGGGCCACTTCAACTAGCTGAACGCTAGACCCTCCGAAACTAGGGGCAGGAAGGAAATGAGCTAACATGCACAAACAAAGGGCATGCTATCGAAAACCTCACCAAAGAAGGTCATCTCGGTTGCCAGCTTCAGAAAATTGATGAATTAGACTGGGGATGTCTAGCTCTCCGTTGTGAACAAAGGATCGAGCCTTGTGTAGAGTAAGCCTGCACATTTTTCCCAAAGCTTGGATGTGACCAAAATGTGGCTGAGGCAAGATTTCCTCATCGCGCTTAGACTCCATTAGCAGTTGAAATTCTTCGATTGTCGGGAATATCTCTTGTCCCCCAAAGTCAAAGACGTGCGTAATCGGGTTCCAACATCTAGCTGCTGCATGTAGGAACGGAAAACAAAGCAGAGAACGACTCAGCGGGAATAGTGCATTTATGCCGAAATCCCAAAAATTCAGCCTTTCCGAGCCATCTAAAGTTGCAATCCAATTCGAGAGTTTTTCGGTAAAGAATGGCTCCATTTGTGAAAAATTTGCAGCTCAAATGAAGAAAATATGAGGTCCAAACCTTTGTAGAAGATAAGGCAGTGAGTGGAAGCCAGGTGTCAACGTTCTGGAGGTTCCTCACATTGATGGCCGATCGGCCATTGGTGATGGCCGATAGGCCTCTTTGGTAGCCGATCGGCCACCACTAGTGGCCGACATCCTCTATTCATGGCTGACCCATGGCCAACGGTTGTTTTGCCTATCTTCTTGCTCACCTGTGTGCTGAGAATGCTAAAGACATATGTTTTGTTTTGTTCTTTATGTCTTGTAAGGTCTTGTTTTGAGGCCTTTTAACTTTATCAAGTTTGTTGAGTTGCATTTGAGTTATTTTGTTTTGTTTATCAAGTTGTTTTGTTCATCGAGTTGTTTATCTAGTCGTTTTGGTTGTACATCGAATTGTTTTGTTGTTTATTGAGTTGTTGTTATTTTGATTATCGAGTTGTATTACTTTGATTATTTCAAATGTTGGTCGGTTTGTTGCTTGATTTAGTCTGTTGTGACAATACAAGTATTTGGTTTTTCAATATCAAATTCAATCTCATTTTTATGCAATGTGGTGCTCATGATGCAAAATACAACACTTCTTAAAAAATACACTGGTTTTCATTTCGATCATAGTTGTTTTTACAAAAGTGCAGTATAAGTTTTTAAAGTGAATAAAACTCGTCTGAAGCTGTACAATGTGCTAACGTTACTAACAAAAAGAAGCTAATCAAAAACTACAGAAAATTAGCGCTGGTCACCTCAGGCTTGAGAAGCCCTCTTCATCTTCTTCCTCGGAGGAGAGGACTCTACGGTACTATCTCAATCAGTACCACTGTCTGAACCAAAATCAGGGTCTGAACCAGAGCCGTCTCCGCTCTCCACCTTGGAGCCCTCCTTAGTATCAGCATTCCTACTCTCAGAACCCGAGCCAGCATCATTGTCTCTACTCTCAGATGACTTAGCATGCTGACTCGCTGCCTCCTTGGCCTCGCTAGTCTCAGCCTCATCATCGCTCAGAATGGGCTTTGAAGGGTGTAGACACCCCATTTTTGACCGACCTTAAGATTCAGACGTCATCGTTTGTGCACTCGATAATTGTGCATATTTGTGCTCGTTTTGCGTGCTCGAAGCTCTTAGTGGAACACCTTGTCTTTGAGCCTCTAAAATCTCTGTGTTTTGGCCTTGTTTTTGGGCCAGACCATGGTGCCCCTTGCCTAGACGGAGGAAAGGCCTTGTCGGCCACTTTTTTCCCTTGTCGGCCACCTGAGGTGGCCGGTCAGCTAGGGGAGGTGGCCGGTCGGCCAGCTAGAGTGGCCGATGACCATTTTTTTCCTTTTTCAGATATTTTGTGTGTCAGCTGTGTTCGCTGTTGATCACTGAATGCATCCTCCATACACGTGTATGGCGGGATGGAAACAAGCCTTTGGCTTGTTTTTCTATATAAGGGGAGGTCTTTCCCCCATTTGGAGGGTTACAAAATTTGTGAGCAAATTTTCCTCTCTCTCTCTCTCTCTCTCTAGAATCCTCTCTCGCTTCCTATTTTGTACTTGAAAGTGGGAAATCTCAACATATTTGAATACAACCCCTTAAGCAAATTAGACCACCTTGTAGTTGAGGTTCTTGGAGGTCTTATTTGAGCTCTCAAAGCTGGTTTTGGCTCAAAACATGGCTGTCTGTTGCTGTGTTTCAAAGGTTTAAAGTTTACCCCTTTCAAGCTTTTTTTTTTTGTACACTAGTTTGGCCACCTTTGCATGTTGTTTTTGGCCTAGTTTTCAACTACAAAACCCTCTATTTTTAAGGCTTAAAAATGGTGGTTTAAGGCATTTTTGGAGTTAGGGGTGGTCCACCCTCCTTTGTAGCTTGTTTGCTAAGTGTTGTACCATCTTTTGAAGCTTTTAAAAAAATCTTTTTTTGGCCTTTTAACCACTGAATTCCAGGGGAATATCAGTGGCAAAAAGTTGGTTTTGAGGTCCAAAATAGGAGGGGGTGGCCTCCCCTCCTTGTATCTTGTTTGCATGTGTAGATGGCCTAGGATGTGAGCATGCTTTTCTATCTTTTTGTAGCTTAGTTCAAGCATGTTTTTGGCTTTATTTTGACCTTCTTTAACTCTGTTTTTGGCTGGTTGGGTCACTTGTTGCTTGCTTTTTGTACTTGTAGTGCAATTATGCTTACTAGCCTAGCATATTTGATGATTTAGCCTATTGTTCTAGCATGTGTTAGCTTAACTCCAACACATTTGTGCTAGTGTTTTGACATGCTTTAACTCTGTTTTTAGTGGTCTTGGTCCTTTGAGGCTTGCCTTGCATGGCTATAGTGTAGTTGGCTTCACTAGCTTTGAGTTTTAAGGTCTTTACCATGCTTTGCTTGAGTTGATTGCATGATATAGCATCATTTAACATGTGATTTTAGTGCATATACCTCTTTCATACTCTCACATGTTTCACTCTTTCATGGCTTTTAAGAGTTGTGCTTTGTGTCTTGTTTGTGAGCCAACAAGTGAGCATGCTTTTCTTGCCATTTATGCTGCCATTTCAGCATGTTTTAGTCATTATTTTGACATGATTTAGCTCTGTCCGAAGCAGGTTTGGTCATTTAAGTTTGGTATTGCATGCCTCTAGTGTAGTGCACTTCACTAGCCTTAATACTTTTGGCCCTTAATATGTTGTGCATGTGTTGCTTGCATGTTTTTAGCATTACTTGTCATGCCATTTTAGCACTGAAAGTCTGCAACCTCCCTCTATTCTTCACTTTTTAATTTGCTTTTGAAAGTGGTCTTGAGCCCCTTGTTGACTTGAGCATGAAATTAAGGCACTCATGCCTAATGGTTTTAATCCTCTCTTGAGGGTTTCTACTAACCAACAGCATGAGACCTCTTCCATGCTCAAGGCACTTGTAGCTTAGGCCATCTTTCCAATTAGAGGACTTTCGCATTGGACTTAATCGGTTAAAGGATTAATTGGTAATTTAAAATGTGTAAACAAAATTGAATCAAGTAAAACATGACTAAGATAAGCATGTTGTTGCATTACATGTGTTTGGATCGGACGTTAATCCAAACACAAGAAATGTGGGGCGTTTCATACTCAAAGTGATGAAACGTGTCGCATTTCTTCGTCGCCGTCACCCTTGATCAGGCATGATAGGGTGGTGGCCATTTGAGTCTTATGTGCGCATTCATTAGCTTGTACAAGCTTGATCATTTGGCCATCATGCATTGAGATGCTTGATTGGTGGCTTGAGAGTCAAGCGCCACACTCCTTTGAGCTTGAGAAATGATAAGGAGAGTGACAGTATATACATTTCCTACAAAGTGCCTTGCTTTGCCTCTGTTGTTCTCTGTTGCAGCAAAAACAACATTTTGGAAAAACAGGTGGCCGACCGGCCACTTGAGGTAGCCGACCGGCCACTTGGGGTGGCCGACAGCCACCTTTTGCGGCCGACAGGCCACCAATTCATTTCTATGCAAAAGGGTCCATGTGTTGGAGCAAAGGCAATCTGGAAGTTTGTACAGTGTTTAGAGATCACAATGAATGCAAACAGAGGCAACCGGTGGCAAGGCGATGGATTTTTGGAAGGAGCAACCGAGCATGCATGCATCCCTCGCCCCCAGGACATTTAATTGCTTTCGATTACTTAGAATTGTAGCTAATTCATACGTGTGTTGTAATTAATTATCTTCATTCGTTTTGTAATATTTTAATTAGCTTAGCATAGCTAGTTATTTCAATTGTGTTGTAATAATTAATTAGCTAGAATAATTAATTAGTTGGTTTGTAATAATTAACTTGCTTAGCGTAGCTTAGCTTATTTATTCGGATCCTCCTTCGAGAGGGCGCAATGTTGTAATAAGCATGCGTGTGTGTGTGCATGTCTTCCAACCCCACGTCTTTCTCCCTTTTATTTATCCGCTTTTGATGGTTAGATTAGGGACATTTTCAATTAGCATACCTTATGCTTGCATGTTTACATCATTCATTTGTCTTGCATGCACTGAGGCTCGGCGCATCATTCAAACTGCATCAGAATTTCAAATGTACTTCTTTGAATACATGTTATCAAAGTGTTGCATTCATATGCCAGCTTAGATAGCCGAGCCTATTAATCACGTTATTGCATGTGTTGCATTAGGCATTTTGTATAGTTAGGAGTCATGCATTTTTCTAACTAATTTTCTGTTTTGGCTTGGAGTACACTGTAAGTTTTACGCTTTAGCATACTTGCACGAGTGTGAGTGTTGCCATGTTTAGCATGCTTTCCATGAGGCTATGTGCTTATTTGATTAACTGGATGAATGCCTGTGGATGAAGGCTTCATTACTTGAATTGGAACAATTCATCAAATGTGAGTTTTAAGCCCATCATGTTTGATAGCAAATCCGCGTTTTAGCCTACTTGAGGGTGGCACTTTCAAACCATTTTTGAAAAACAAATATGAGTTGTTTTGTTCCAATTCTTGCGATTTTAGTCTATATTTGTATGCTGTGTGGATCACATAGTAAGTTAGCTAATAACCGGAATAAGAACACATGTGTTTATAAAACTACATATCATGATTAGCAGAGGCCAATCCTTTGATCGGGCGAGTAGGGTGCTCATTTTAGGACCTTCCCCTCTTGTACCCAAGTTCCTGAGCCGAGGCAACTTTGGTGATGACGGACACGTGGCCTTAGGCATGAGTCAGGGTTTCCTAAATTTCCCAAAAACAAAATATTTAGGTGGTGACTTTGTAATCTGGCAAAGCAGTCCATGTTTGGCGCTTTTTGATTCAAAATCGATTTTTCAAAACCAATTGCCAGATTTGGACTCTTTGGTGTTTATCAGTCTTGCATTGCCCTTTGTGAGATTAGATTCAGAACCGTGATAGGAGTCCGAACTGTAAGACCAATTCAAGCTCTCCGAAAGGGGGGCACGAAGAAAGTCGAGGCTACAAAGGGCCACTCTTATCTTGGGTGCCCCTGGCTTTGCCTTAGCTGCGTGCCAGAGCCTGCCTCTCTCTCCTCTCTGCTGCTGGAGGAGGCACCGCTGGTGCTGCAGCTGCCACCGGTGCTGTCAGTATGGATGGAACCTGAAAAGACAGTTGTCATATGTCAACCATAGTATGCATATCAAATGCAAGTATGATGTTCAGAATGAGTGTATGTAGGAGTCAGATACAATGTATGAATACTATATAAAGGTGCAGTGTATTAGTGTAGTATGGGGAAGTTTCAGTTGAAATGTCAGTTTCAGTGTGTCAGTGGAAATGTGATGACTGGAATGTAAGAAAATTGAAGAAATGACCTGAATGCCGTGGAAGCCGAGCAATGCCTCCCTTCTCAATATCATGCCCTTGAATGAGGCTAATAGCTCTAGCAGATCCTCGGTGTATCCTGGGGGTGCCTACAAATGCATTGGGAATGATTAATGTCCAGAAGGAACAAATATCAGAAAGAGATGAGAAAACTAAAAATGTGGTACATACCGGGGGTGCGTCATGAGCTCTGACAAATCTATGCCCTGCTGCGGCAAGCTCAATCGAAATCTGATATGCCTCCCTAGTATACCGCCAACAGGTGAGAGCAGTGGGCAGCTTTGGCCAGCCGGTCCTCTACCTCGCCTGAGAAGCCCTTCTCTCACGGGCCCTGGCTGCCTTGGTCGCTCTAGACCCCGCTCTCGGAATAGGAGCTCTCACCCCCTCACCTCCACGAACACCGGTCAGAGATGGCATAAGCTGTGTCTAAATGAAGATCGTATTCGCTCTCGACTCGGAAGTATTCTGCCTCTAAGCCCACCATGAACTAGATAACCCCATCAACAAATAGGCTGTCTGCTGACCTTATGGACTCTGGCAGCGTCATTGGTATGAACAAAGTAGACAGACCCAGAGACTAATGCACAACTCTCTTGCCTAGGTACCAAGCTCGGCAAACCAGACCCTCAAGTAGAATACGGTAACGCGAAATGCCCAAGGCGACAGTGTACCGGCCTCAAACCCCCATCGGTATCGTAGCCCATGGCTGCCATGTGATCTGTAAATAGAAGATGAATAGATTATTAGCCATCGTTAGTTGCTAATATGTGAATCAGAACAGATGTAGAACAAAAATGATGACCGTGTTTTAGGTTACCTCATGGGTAGCTACGGTGTCAAAGTAATGTCTCAAGAGAGTGAAGGGCTCGCACGTCTTGCGGCAAAGCTGACCATCGTACACCCGCAAATAGGGGATCACCAATGGAACCTCCACTGCAGGCTCTGGGGCAAGAGTCGGGAAGTATGCATACACCTATGGACTCGCCTTTTTCTGCGCCCCGCCTTTTGGAAAGGGGCTTGAAAAGAAGGCCTCATAGTTCGGACTCCCACGGTTCTGAATCTAATCTCACAAGTGCAATGTGAAACTGATAAACACCAAAGAGTCCAAATCCAGCAAACCTTTTTGGAAAATCGATTTTAAATCAAACAATGCCAAAATTAGACTACTTTGCCAGATACAGAGTCACCACATAAATAATTTATTTTTTAGGAATTTTAGGAAATCCTGACTTGTGCTAGAGGCCACGTGTCCGTCATCACCAAAGTTGCCTCGGCTTAGGAACTTAGGTACGAGAGTGGAAGGTCCTGAAATGAGCACCCCTGCTATCCCGATCAAAGATCGGCCTCTACTAATCATGATATGATTTTTTATAAACATTATGTATTCTTATTCCGATTATTAAGCTAGGTTTAGTACGTAACGCACACATGCACGTATAGATTAGTCGCAAAACTTGGAACAATTCAACTCATGTTTGTTTGCGAAAATGGTTTGAATTTTCCACCCTCAAGTGGGCTTAAAAATTCGGATTTGCCACCAAATATAGTGGGCTTAAAACTTACATTCATTGAATTGTTCCAATTTAAACAACAAGCCTTTATCCACAGGTATTCAAGCAATTTAGCATTTAAGCACATAGCCTCATGGCAACATGGCAATCACACTCATGCAAGTATGCTAAAGCATAAAGACTTACCAAGTACTCTAAGCCAAAATAGAAACTAGTTAGAAAAATGCATGATCCTAACTATGTTGAGTGTCTAATACAACACATGCAATATGCAATTAATAGACTCAGCTACTATATGGCATATGAATCGATTTGAACAACACGCGATTAAACACGTATTCAAATAAGATATTGAAATTGTGATACAGTTTGAATGATGCGCCGAGCCTCGATGTATGCAAGACAAGATGAACGGATGCAAGCATGCGATATGCTAATTGAAATGTGTCCCTAATCTAACCATTGAAAGCGGGTAAATAAAAGGGAGAAAGACGTGGGGTTGGAAAACAGACGCACACGCACACACACTTATTACAACATTACGCCCTCGTGAAGGAGGGTCCGAATGGATAAGCGCTAACTAGCTACGCTGATTAAGCTAACTATTATTACAAAACATAAAATGAATTAACTAACTTATTCTAAGCTAATTAATCATTACAAAATAAATTAATTAGCTAAACACTTAACTAACTAATTACAAAGCAATTAAGCTAATTAATTACAACATGAATTAATTAACTAATGTACTTAAATAATTACGTCACTTGCAAGAATTAGCTACAACTAATTAACTAAGCAAAGCAACTAAATGGCCTCGGTAAGTGAGGGATGCATGCATGCTTGGTTTTCCACCCGAAAGGCTACTGTTTTGTTGCTGCAAACTTCTGCTTGCACATTTGAACACCAACAGTGCTGCTAACTTCCAGAATACCTTTGCTCCACCTTACCAACATAATGTGCAAATGTCATTGATGGTTGATCGGCTACCAATGGTGGCCGTCGGCTACCATTGGTGGTCGGTCGGCTACTGTTGGTGGCCGTAGGCCACAACTGATGGCCAGTCAGCCGCTACTACCTTGAACTTCCTCTTGCTGCAACAGAGAGCCAACAGAGGCAAAGCAGTGTATTCTCAAGGGTTGTTTGAACTTTACCCTCCTTATCATCAAACAAGCTCAAAGGAGTGTAACTCTTGGCCCTTAAACTATCAATCAAGCAATTTTCATGCATGATGGCTAAGGAACCAAGTTTGTACAAGTTAATGAGTGGAAACAAGACTCAAAAAGACCATCACCCTATCATGCATGATCAAGGGCAATGGAGACCAAGGACAATGACACATTTCATCACTTTTGAGTATGAAATGTCTCATTTTCCTTGTGTTCGAATTAACGTCCGATTTGAACACATGCAATGCAACACGAAAGATGGCGTATCTTGCCTTTTTTACTTGTTCATTTTGTTTACTCATTTTACATTACCGATTTATTCTTTAATCGTTTAAGTCCAAAAGTGAGTATCCTCTAATGGAAAGATGGCTCAAACAACGAGTTGCTTTGGGCATGAAAGAGGCATTACACTATTGGTAATGAACCCCCTAAGGGATTAAACCATTAGGTGAAACACCTCCATTTCATACTTAGGCAAACAAGGGGTTTAAAACCACTTTCAAAGCAAATAAAAGGGTGAAGAACGGAGGGAGAGTGCAGAGATTTTAAGTGTTGAAATGAAGTGATAAAAGCACTGAAAACATGCTACTAACTCAAAGGAATGATGATTAAAGCATTAAAATATCAAGCTAGTGAAGGAATTAACACTACAACTATGCAATACAAGCCTCAACTGAACTAACCAGCCCAAAACAGTGCCAAAACATGTTATTTCAGAGGCAAAAACATGCTGGACTTAAACTGAATTAAACTAGAAAAACATGTTAACATATGAAGCTATTTGGGCATGTAAACAAGACACAAGGAGGGAAGGCTAACCCCTCCAATTTTGGACTTCAAAAGTTGGTTTGTACCACTGAAAAACCTCTGAGATTTAGTGGTTAAAAGGCCTAAAAGGGTTGGTTTGAAAGTGATGAAAAGATGGTACAAGAGCTTTACACACAAGGAAACAAGAAAGGTGGACCACCCCCTAACTCAAAGAGACCTCAAACTAACACTTTTAGGCCACAAAAACAGAGTTTTTTACAGCTCAAAATCATCCTAAAAACAATTTGAAAAGATGGCAAAAGAAGTATTGAAAACAAGCTTAAATAACAAGAGTTATACCTCTTGAAGCTGAGGCACAAAATAGGCAACAAACCAAGCTCAAACGTCCTTCTAGAGCTCAAAAAAGGCTCCAAGTAATCTCAGTCCAAAGGTGAGAGTTTTTGGTTCAGGGTTGATATGCAAAAGCTAAGAGAAACTAAGCAAATGTGTGCCAAATATCAAGAGAGAGAGAGAGTGAGAGAGAATTCTACAGAGAGATATTTTTGGTCTAAATCTTCTAACCCTCAAAAATGGGGGAGGACACCCCCTATATATAGAAAAACAAGTCTTGAGCTTGTCAACATCTCACCATACACGTGCATGAAGATGTAGCTCAGTGAGCAACAACTGGCACAGCTGTCAACAAATATCTGGAAAAAGAGACCAATGGCCATCGGCCACCACACGTGTATGAAGAGGCAGCTCAGTGAGCAACAGATGGCACAGCTGTCAATAAATATCTAGAAAAAGAGACCAATGGTCGTCAGCCACCACTGGTAGCTGACAAGAACAAGCCCTGGCCGACAGCCTAAGGGGCTGGCCAACAAGTCACCCACTCTTCTAGACTAGAGGCAACAAGCTCTTGGTCCAAAAACATGCACAAAACATATAAGATTTAGAGGCTTAAAGACAAGGCATTCCGCCAAGGACTTCGGGTGCTCAAAATGAACACAAACAACGACAATTGTCGAGTGCACAAATGATGACATCCAAGTCTTGAGGTCGGTCAAAAATGGGGTGTCTATAGTTGCCCCTCTTTGACAGAACTCGGAAGTCATGAAATGACAGGAGTGAATGTCAAAGTCTAGAGATGACCCAGCTTTGACAACGCCAAAGACTTGGACAAACAGTCAAGCAAGACAAAGACGGGTGTGCCTGCAGGCTGCCTACGTATCCCTTTGCGAGGAATCAAACCAGCGTTGTTTTGGGGCAAGATACAAGTGATATGCACAATGCAAGAATATAACTCATGATCATGCAATGAGGCTGTAATGAAACATCTAGATGCAAATGTCATGCAAAGAAATGCTATAGTCAAACAAACCGAAGTAAGGTATAGCAACCTTTAACATGAAAAGAAATAATCAAACACGCCATGTGTGAGAATCACGAGCCAAATCACATTTCATGCAGAAAGGATATAAGAAAATTATGCAAACTTAACTGTGCATCACGGAGGAAAGGCAAAGAATAACACAACCGTCGGGGCACCCGAGGTGTCAAACGCGTTGCTGTAGACGTGCCCCGCGTGAGGGCCTCCATTGCTACAGTTTAGACTCAAATTGTCACGGTTCTTAATCTGAACCAAAGAGTCCAAATCCGGCAAATCGTTTTGGGCAAACAGATTTTTAGAAAAGAAGTGCCAAACATGGACTGCTTTTCCAGATACAGAGTCACCACCTTAATATTTTTTAATGGGAGAATTTAGGAAACCCTGACTCGTTTGCCAAAGGCCACGTGTCCGTCATCACCAAAGTTGCCTTGGCTCGGGAACTTGGGTACGATTGGGGAAGGTCAACTATGAGCACCCCCTCTCGCCCGATCCGAAGATCGGTCTCTACTAACCATGATATCTTATTTTGAAAATGTTATGTGTTCTTATTCCGATTAATTAGCTAATCTTACTATGTGATACGCACAACACAAAAGTATAGATTAGATCGCCTAATTTGGAACGAAGCATTGCATATCCGTTTGTTTGGAAAATGATTTGAGATTTGCTACTCGCAAGTAGGCTAAAACACAGATTTCAACGAGTTGTTCCAACTCAAACAATCCAACCTTCACCCACATGCATTCAGGCAGTTAATCAAATAAGCGTCTAGCCACATAGTAAGCATGCTATCATGTTAACATTCACACTCATGCGAGATACTAAAGCATAAAAAGCTTACCTAGTACTCCAAGCCAAAACAGAAACTAGTTGGTAATCAAATGCATGATCCTAGTTCATGTTAAGTGGCTAATGCAACGCATGCAGAATGTCACTAGAATAGGCTCGGCTAATCCTGGGATGGCATGTAGGATGCAACAAGTAGCACGTATTCAAGTTAGATTTGGAATACTATGTCGTTAGTATGATGCGCCGAGCCCGGTGCATGCAATACTGATGAATGATGCACGTATGCATAGCATAAGGTATGCTAATTTAAACATGTCCTAATACTAACCATCAAAAGCAGGTAAGTAAAAGGGAGAAAGAAGTGGGGGTTGGAAGACATGCACGCATGCACCCACACTTATTACAAATTTGCCCTCGCTCGGAGGGACCGAAAGAATAATACAGATTTAACTAACCTACAAGCTAATTAAATATTACAGACTAATTAAACTAGTTAAGCAGATTAACTAATCTAATAAAACAGTAAACAGCCTTGGGAAGAAGGCCCAATGCAATACGTGCTCAGCTCCGCTCGGAAGTCCACTGCCATGCACAAGTTGCCTCTGTCCACACTGTTTTCCTTCTCTGATCATTGCAAAATTCCCAAGGTGCACTCTATGAACCCTGTGGGATACCACCAGCCAAAGGAAA
Organism: Camellia lanceoleosa; assembly: GCA_025200525.1. NCBI lineage: Eukaryota > Viridiplantae > Streptophyta > Magnoliopsida > Ericales > Theaceae > Camellia > Camellia lanceoleosa. The sequence goes on from CM045759.1 coordinate 148,507,271, forward strand.
TGATCACCGGACACTGGTTAAGCTATCGTCCACCCATTGTTGGTCGGTCAGCACTAAAGATGGCCGGCCGGCCAAATCTTCCTGCAAAATCCTGTTTTGACAACAGCAGAGGGCAAAACAAGGCATAGCAATGCATTCCAAGCAAATGTATGCACCGACACATCCCTTATCATGTTTATGACTCAAAGAGACATGGTTCTCGGTTCTCGGACCACCAATCACGCATTTCCATGTGTGATGGCCCAAGAAACCAAGTTATGCACTTTGATTTCAAATGAAATGCACATAAACAAACAAGGAGCTCAACCTCTATCATACCCAATTCAAGGGGCTAAGTACGCATGTCAATGCAACCTAAGCATGTGAACTAAGTATGCAACATGGCAATGCAAACAAGCAAGCAATCAACAAGTATGCAAGCTAGTGGACATGCAAGACATGATGCAATCAAAGCATGCAAAGAGTAAGACATGTAGCAACATGTGAAGAGTGGACTTAAACTATTTTGGGTAGCCCTATAGCAAGCCCAAAATAGTGGCCAAGTGCTATGGAAATGAAGGCAAAATGACATACAAACATGCATGCACACAAGGACCAACACTTAGGCATACAGAAACAACTCTCAAGCACACTTAAGAGGATGCTAACATGGACAGATGCCATGCATTATAAACTCTGAAAATCATGCTAGAAGGTGCCAAACCAAGCTACAATGCAAGCTAGGCATGCCACCAAGCCCAAGGACTTAAACCAAGGCCATATGACATATGAAGCAAATGACCAAAATGAACTAAAACAGTCCTAAATCATGCAAAAGTAAGCCCCAAAAACCACTTAGATGGCATCTAAATGATCTAATCCTAGAGGCATACATAATGGCACAAACATGGAGCAAGGAACACCAACCTTTTAAAGCATGAAAGGGGCATCAAATGCAAGCATACGAGTATACCATGAGGACTGAAATAACATGACAAGTGGTTCCAAACCATTGAAATGATACAAGGAAAGCATGCTAGAGGGGTCAACACTCAAGGCTGAAAAGGGGGATTACATGGTAGCTATACAAACCAAAGCATGGACAATCCAAATGACCAAAAACAGTCCCTTAGCATACTAAAACAAGCATAAAAGCTTCGCAAAGCTAGGCTGAAATCATGCTAGAACAAGGGTTAAAGCCTAAAGCATGTTAAGGCAAAAACACGGCATTACAAGACATGTATGCAAGGCAAGCATGGTGTGTCTAAACCAACTCACAATAATGCTATATCATGGCAAGATAAGCATAAAAAATAGTTAAGGCATGGCCAACATACACTTAAACAAGATGCTTACACATGAGGCAAAAATGGCTCTTTTCAAGGACAATAAGGAGAGGGGGTGGCCCTCTCCTTCTTAGGACCTTAAGGCACCATCCTCACTACTGAAATCCCTCAAGATTTCAGTGGTGAGGAGGCCTAAACAAGGTGGTCCCGGAGCTCACCAAAATAGCACAAAAATAGGGCCAAGCAAGGCCTAAGAGGGGTCAAACAACGCCAAACAGTAAAACACTCTGAAACAACTATTTAAAGCACTCAAAAACAAGACTTTTATTAGTTAGATACAAAAGTCTAAAAATAGTTGCAAGATAGGTTTAAAAGCTATGCAAAAATTGGGAATAAAGGGTGAAGTTCTTACCCTTGATGACCCTCTTCAAGAACAGCACTCCAGCTGGTTCTCCAAGCTTAAATCCACTCAAGAACACCAAGAATAGCTCCTCAGCACCTCAGTAGCCAAGAGAAGGTGTAACTCTATGTGTTTGTGAGCAATAGTAGGACTAAACACACACACAAGGCAAAATGGGAGAGATATAGAGATGGAATAGATACAAACTCCAACCCTAATATCAGAGCTCCTCTGAAAATTTTTGTAACCCTAATGGAGGGAGAAGAGGCTCCCTTTTATAGACAATCCCTCTTGCAAAGCTTCTCAAGTAAGCTAGTCAAGAGGGAAATCCCTCCATACACGTGTATGGAGGGGAGCAAAGGTGTATGCCAGCTAGCACAGCTGGCATAAAAATATCTGCAAAAGCATATGCACAGTGGTCAGCCGGCCAAAAATGCAATTTGACCAAAATAGATGACCGGTCAACTATAAAGAGTGCCGGTCGGCCAAACATTTGGCCGGTGGTGACAAAACAATGGCCGGTGATGTGTGGGGATGGTCAACAAGCCATTCCCTGCCCCTCAAAGGCAAAACACAAGTGTTTGGTGCAAAACCTGACACAAAACAGTCGAGTCGAGAGATCCTGAGGCAAGACGCGTGGCCGAGACCTCCGGGAACTCAGGACGAACACAAACATGGATGATCACTGAGTGTTCAAACGGTGACGTCCAAGTCTTGAGGATGGTCAAAAATGGGGTGTCTACAGTTGCCCCTGTTTGACAGAACTCGAAAGTCATAACAATGACGGGAGTGAATGTCAAAGCCTAGCGACGACCCATTTTTGACAAGGCTGAACACTTAGACAAAGCATGGAAGACAAACAAGATATGCGCCCGAAGGCAGGGGCAAAATGCAACTAAAAATGCAAGAAGCCAAGCATAACTTATGATCAGACAAAGAAAGCTGTAACGAAGCATAACATGCGACAGTTTTAAGCTAGCACACACCAAACTACACTACAATGCAGTTAGAGTGTAAGAGAATCATGTAATTCTCGCTACGTTTCACGCGGAGAATACAATACCTGTGCGGTTCGTCTGGTCGTGCCAGCTTCAAATGAACCGTACATACAATATCATGCCTGAAAAAGAAAGAAAACTTAACAGGTACAATATTGTTAGCAACGTGCATAACAATGCAAGTGAAAGGGGTACATAACAACGCAACCCGAGTGTGTGCCTAACAATGCAATTTGAAATGTAAGCATATATGAGTAAAGCACACGCAACAATGCATGCAATGTGCATAGAAACTTGTACACATATAAGTAAAGCATAACGCGACAACGCATGCAATATGTATAGGAACTTGAACACATATAAGTAAAGCATAACGCGACAACACATGCAATGTGTATAACAATACAAAAGGGAAGAAAGGGGGTTAGCAAGGGTTAGTTACGTCCACACACGGCACGCGAATAGAGAAGAGTTAGATACGTCTACACGCGGCACGCGAGTGGAGAAAAGTAAGTTACGTCCACACGCGGCACGCGAGTGGAGAAAAGTTAGATACGTCCACACGCGGCACGCGAGTGGAGAAAAGTTAGATACGTCTACACACGGCACGCGAGTGGAGAAAATGTAGTTACGTCCACACGCGGCATGCGAGTGGAGAACAGTTAGATACGGTGCGAGACAATGCACATGAAAGATGCAATAATGCGAGAGATTGACATGCATGATAATGCAAATGGAAGATGCATGACAATGCGAGTTGTTTGAAATGCATGACAATGCAAACTATTGGAATGCACGACAATGCAAATGAGGCATGCATGACAATGCATGAATTGAAATGCATGACAATTAATGCATGAACTGGAATGCGTGACAATGCGTGTAATCGAAATGCATGACAATGTATGATTTTTGAAATGCATGACAATGCAACTTATCAGAATGCATGACAATGTAAATGAACTCAAATGCGCGTTACCACGCATGTTTTTTGAAATGCATGACAATGCAAAATTATTGTTTTTTTTTTTTTTTTTAATGTATGACAATGCATGATGAAGGGAAAACGCATGACAATGCATTTTGTGTTTTTTGTTTTTGAAATGCAAATCATGCATGTTGTTTTTTTCGTTTTCTTTCTTTTTTTCGAAGTGCAAATGCATGATGATGCATGATTTCGAAACGCGCGACAATGCGCAGCTTTTGAGATGCATGACAAATGCAAATGATCTTGAAATGCGCGACACCGCGCGGCTTTTGAAATGCATGACAATGCAAATGAGCTTGGAATGCGCGAGATCGTGCGGCTTTTGAAATGCATGACAATGCAAATGAACTCAAATGCGCATTACAACGCACGTTTCTTGAAATGTATGACGATGCATGTGGAGTGCGCATGACGATCCGACATAAGAATGTGCATACTAACGCAAGTATGGCATGCGCATGACAATGCGAGATGTGTGTGTAACGAGGCGAGTGAGATGGCGTATAACTAACGTGCGTTTCACGACAAAATGTTGTAACTTATGCATGTGGGGCAACTTTTGAATCCCTTAGGAGACAAAAGGATACAAAAAGGGTACGCCACGCACATACTCGAGTGCTTCGCACAGAAAACACGGTCCGAGGTCAAAACGGAATCCGGTTGAACTTCGGAAATGCACTGTCTTGCACTGTGTTGAGAAATGGAGGCCCCAAACCACATATCTGTCCCAAACAAGGTTGTAGGAGGCTCACCGGCCATCATAGGAGGTCACCGGCTGCCCACCGGCCACAAAAACATTCCACCTTCCAAATATTTGGCCGACCGGCCAACAGTGTGGCCGACCGACCAAATCTGCCTGAATCGGGGTAGTTTGGTCTTTTAGGCTTGGGTCTTATATAATAGGGCCTTTAGCCCTATTTTTTCACTTGTTCTTGGTCAAAAACTCTTCCTCACTCTCTCTAGAGTATTTTCCTTCCTTCATTTCTTCATTTTCTTGTGTTTTCAACACTTTTTCGTCGTTCTATTCGCGAATACCTCGCCGTTTCGGACGTTTTGAACCGAACGAAACTTCGCTTCGGTGTTTCTTTTGCGATTTTCACTACTCGGGGCTTGTTTCCCTCTAGTTTTTCTTGGTCTCCGTGCCTTTTTCATATTCCGACTTTTCCGGCCATTTTCTGTCCCCTCGGGGTTGACTTTCTGTTGACTTTTCACATTCTAGCCCGATTCTCACATTTCTAGCCATTTTCACACTCTCTTTGAGATGGTAGATGATCTTCCACAGGGCGGGACTCCCCCGGAGCATAAGATGGATCCCGAGGCCAAGCTCTTGCCTCTGAGCGTCCACCCGTTCGACCCAGCAACCTACCGGCCGGCGATTCACATACTGCCTCCCGATGGACTTCGCCAGTTCTGGAGTTTCGATAGAAAGGTGGCTCCAGAGCTTCTCCTGCGCGAGCCGGAGTCACATCTATTATACGGCGCTTCCGAGGTATATTCTTCCCCGTTTCATTTTCTGCAATGTAGAACACTTAACTGTCATAGTTGATTATGTTCTTTAACTGCTTAACCCAGATACACTGATACACTATATGCTGTAGTTGACTGCGAATACACTTGTACTTGATATCTGTTTGAATTGGAACACGCGCACACATACTGTATTTGCCTTGAACCACTCAAGCACACTGACACATCATACACTATAGTTCACCGTGAGTACACTAGCACCTGATGTTTGTTTGAACTTGAAAAACGTGCACACACGCTATATCTGTACTGAACCACTCAAACATACTGACACGGCACATGTTGTAGTTTACTGCAAGCACACCGGCACCCGATGTTTGTTTGATTTTGAACACATGCACACACGTTGTATATGTATCAATTTTGACTGTTCTTCAAAACTGTATATTGAGTATTGCTTCACAACAGTTTGTTTTCGAATACAGGGAGATTCCCATGCCTTCCGGGGGTATGGGAATGTCGCCGCTGACAGGTACATGGAGTTGCGAAGGCGTCCGCCACATCAGAGAGGCCGCCGGCCATTTCAGAGGACTCTCCGGCCATCATGAAAGCGTGCCTCTTCTCGCAGCTCTGGTGGAGAGGTGGTGGGATACCATTGACTCCTTCCACCTTTCTGCCATGGGAGACATGAAGATGACTCCCTATGACTTCTCGATGCTCACCAGCATCGGAGTAGGGGGTGATCCGATCCCCTTCGACACCGATATGGATGAGTGGGAGGCCGTTCAGACTTACTTGCTCGGTGAGATGCCGCCTCTTGCACGCCCAGGATTTGTCAGATATTCATGGTTCGAGAGCAGCTTCCGGACTCAGCCGGCTTTAGCTGAGGAGGTGCTGATGACTTAGGAGGAGGTGGAGCAGTACGCTCGCGGTTTCCTGATGTTTCTGCTGGGGACTACCATTTTCGCCGATCGGGCGAACACCGTGCCTCTCTATTTGTTGAGCGCACTAGTGGACGTCACGCGGATTCTGCACTACGACTGAGGTGGCGCTGCCCTAGCCACTCTATACGGATACATAAGCTCAGCCTCTCGTTGCAGCGGGCAGTTGCTCGGAGGCTACTGGCGGGCTTGGAGGTACATCTTCTTTTCTGCTTTACATTTTACTCAGCAGTACACTCTACACACATCGCGGTTCCGCTTCACCGATCAGATATCGCATTAACATGGCACACATATACTCTGTTTTACACTGACTGTACACTACACACACTGTACACTCTGCACAATACACGGTTCTGCAATTTCTGCTTTATTTGATAAGCATACTGATATTTGCTCTGCAGTTGTGGGTCTACGCCTACTTTCCGAGACTAGCCCCAGTGCCCGACGTGGAGACTCCTCTTGGCGTGCCATTCTCTCGACGTTTTGATGTGAGATGTGTGCGGAGACCTCGGGAGACGTTCATTTTCTTCTGTCGCTACTTCGACACCATCACCCCCGCGGAGGTATGTTTAACTTTAGAGTTTATTTAAACTTCGCTTTACACTGTATTTTCAATAACAGTAGATAACAAACTGCATGTCATTTACAGATCACTTGGCAGCCTTGGGCTCCATTGTCGGCCGTGATTCGGGATCAATTTGCCGATGCGGAGGAGACTGCATGTTTCAGGATCTTGTTGGAGGGCCCAGTCTGTCAGGCTTGGTACCTGGGTGAGCGTTTCCTATGCTAGACCCTGGGTTTGCCAGAGCAGATAGTCCCAGTTCACCCTCTCGAGCATATGAGGGATACCGAGAAGTTCACCCCTGAGTAGATGGCCGGCTACACGATTGGTTGAGATGGGATACACTTCAGAGGCATAGGCGACTACTCAGAGTACGTTTAGACGTATATCATGCGGCCTTTGAGCAGTGGCCGTCGAGCTAAGAGAGAGAGGCCTACGGCGCTGGTAGTTGGAGCGGGAGCAGGGGCAGGGACATCGAGGACGACTCGAGTCCGTGGCAGGAGTGGAGCTCGGAGAGGGCGGGGGGCTAGTTGGCCAGCACTGCCCACGACGATGACATGCAGAGGGCGGGGTGGGTCGACTTACCAGATCCCCATTGCTCCCCTTCCGGCTGATCACGAGTTAGTCAGGTTTTACGGCTTACCTTCGGTATGTACTACTGCATTTTGCATTCTGCACAATCATTTCATTTCAATTCATTTGATATTCCGTAGAATACTGAGACTTCTAACACTTTTGCAGGCTTCCTTCGAGTACACTAGCCAGTCCCTGGAGTTGACCGCTTCGGTGATAGGGATGCTTCAGCAGAGCCTCGACCTTCTGGCCATTTACAGTATTCCGGTATGTTCTCCTGACCACGGTCTCAAACCATACATAAACTGTTTCACATAATCTGATGCACAACTCAACACTTGATACATGGCCCTCACGGATCTCCGACACATAGCACACATGACTACTCACGGCATTCATACATCAGACTTCATGCATTCTGCACCGATATACTGCTCACAGTATTCACACACTGCACTCATACACTGCATTCTGCACTGATACACTACTCATAGTTTTCACATATTGTATTCATACACTGCATTCTGTAGCATACTGATGCATTTGCCATTTGTACTTTTCAGCCTCCCTTCCAGCTTCCTACTGTAGGAGGTGCTTCAGCTGGACCTTCTGCTCCTACTCGAGACGGCAGAGTATACCCCCACACCAAAGCGGGGCGCACTCACATTGGGAGTAGCTCACGGGCACCAGTCCCTGGTGACGATGAGTCCGAGGCGGAGGCAGAGGCGGAGGCGGAGGCGGAGGCGGAGGCAGAGGCAGAGTCATCTGAGGAGGAGACCGGAGATGGCACTACTCAGGCTCAGATGACGGCGCTGATGACGATGTTCCCGGACCTTCGTCCAGGAAGAGGACGAGGACAGACCCTTAGGCCCGAGGCCACTTGACATTGATCCAGATTTTTGCTACTTTTTTTTTTTTTTTTTTGTACTTTTCTTTTTTGCTGGTAGCTAGAGTACCTTGTACTGCCGCATGCAGGTTTTGTTTTCTCCAAAACTTTATACTTGAAAAAGATGATGAAATGAAACAAAGCTTTTTATCTAAAAAAGTGTTACATTTTGGTACATTTTCATGCTTCGCATTGCATTACATCACATCACATAACAATGTAGATGGAATTGATCCCTTGTCTGAAAGTCAAACATTTGTATTGTAATAACTAGGTAACGAACCGGCCAACGGCAAGACAACTCAGACAACCCATTGTTCAGTCTGAACACTTGGCCCATACTCTGTTGGGAATTAATCTGCATACAGGCCATTCTGTTTATTCTGCACGTGGCGGATCCTGAACAAACAGTCCAATCTGACAAGACGGAATACAAAGGTAGAATCGGCTGAAGTTGAAGCACACTCAAATGCCCCAAATTTTCCCTTCCTTCTTTTGCTTCACATAAATGTGGAGAATGGCACAGCACTCTGAGCACAGCATGATTAAAAAATTTTGAAATTGAAAAAGGGTTTTTCAAACAGGAGTATTGAGCCTACAACTGAACACTGTAAAAAAGACTCAACAACGAAAACAAAAAGGTAAACAACCTAAACACAACGAGACACACTCGGAAAAGACTCAAAACAAAAGTTGAGGTAAACAAAACAAAAGACATGACATACAAACGTGTTACAAAAGTGAGAGACCTCAAATCACGAGGAGCCAGTTCCTTCGGGCATTATTTCCCACCCTTTCTTATTTGTGATTCTCACATCACTCGGCCCTCAGGCTCGGTTTTTCTCACAAAACCCTTTTGCTCACTTTCTCTCTACTTACACCTCTCCATTCTTTAGTCTCTCATTTTTCATCCCTCCCCAGGGTGGTTAGTAGATGAATAGGAAGTTGTGGGTTCACGCCCAACACTATTAGCTCGCGGCTATTTCTTCCCGGGACGTCTAGTCGATGTTCCGGATGGAGTATCTTGATCCATTCCAATTTGTGCTTCGCACTTGGCTCGATACCTCGTTGCTTGGAGGTTGTTGAGAGCTTTCAGCCCTTTACTGACAGCTTCAGTTGTGTCCTCTTCTGGCGAATAGAGTGCCCTTCTAGCAAGTACTGATAATCGGGGGAAAGACAGGGAGCCTGACTCAACTATGCTGAGTTCATCATTTTGACCATTTTTTTGTTTTGGTTTCCTACTAAAACAGTTTTGACCAATATGGGAGTTAGATTAACATACTTGTTCGATTTTTTATTTGAAAATCATGCGAGTTAGGCTATGAGCACTGAAAATTTTCCTTTTTGGGTCCAAGAAAATGGTCCAGTTTTGGAAAAGATAGAATAATTTTCGAGAAAATAGTCAACCTCAGTAAAAATTCTCAAAAACTATTTTTGCAAATGGTCAATGCTCAACGAGCACGGAACTTACTCTCGAGATGCGTAACCTCGGATCGGAGGCAATGGAAAATTACCCCTTGCTTGAAAAGAGCTGCACGGTAACGAAAAGTTGCCCCTTGTTTGAATGGCGACTCATGGCAACGGAAAGTTGCCCCTTGTCTGGATGACGCCGCAGCATTTTGTAAACAGTCCTCATTAGTAATGATCACAACCGAACTCTCGGACATGAAGACGAAGATGGTCAGAACCAATATATGGACATAGTCACTTTGAAAGCGTTGGTGGCTGGACTTTAGGATGAAGTTGCCTACATATCCCAAACATGGGAATCAAGCCTACGTAGTTCACGGTGTCAAAACCGAACTATCGGATTCAGAGAAGGCAAGGATGATCAAAACCATTACATGGACTAAATCGCTTTGAAAGCGTTGGGGGCTGGACTTCAGAATGAAGTTGCCTACGTATCCCAAACATGGGAATCAAGCCTTACGTAGTTCCGGTTAAGGTACACGCGGGTAGTTTAACCTTCACTTTTTTTTTTAGGCTCTAACTTTTGCCAAGGCGCACATTGCGGGTTTTCGACCTTGCGAGCTTCTGTTTTTCTTTTCTTTTCAATTATTTTCTTCTTTTTTCTCTTTTTTTTCTTCTTTTCTTTTTTTCTTCTTTTTTTCCTTTTTTTCTTTTTGTATATATTTTTCTTGCTCTAACTTTTGCCTGGGTCGCCCTTCCGAGTTTTCGGCCCATCGAGCCTCTCAAAGGGTAAAAGTGTAACAAGTCCATGCCAAATGGTTTTACGGTTTTGAAGCCATCCGTATCCAGGAGAGTGGCTTGTTGTTATTGATTTGCAAAAGGATTCATCTTCGGCTCTTCGAGTACATTGGACATTTTGCCCCTAGTTTAAGGGGTGCTTCTGTTCTAGCTTCACAAGCTTCTTCCGGCAAGATCTGATCTTCTTGATCTGACTTTGGTGCCTCTTGTTCGAGGGCTGCTTCAAATCTGGCCACATAGGCCTCTCTTGATGATTGATCATTGAACGTTCTGAATGGGTTTAAGGTTTGAAAACAAATGGATTGAATCTTGAGGCTGAGAGCAATCCTAGGCTGCACAATCTCAAGAGCGATTCCACATAGGTCTTCACAGGACCACGCAAAACATTTTGTTTTTGAAAGTTTTTACGAAAGCGACAAATCGCTCGCGCTGAAGATAGTGTGGAACCAATCTGGATCAAGCCAGGGTCCTTCTCAGTACTCACGCTAACAAGCATGATTTCATTCATTAAAGGCTTAGCATGCCTCACTTTCTCTCAAATTGATCAAAGTTTTGTAAAACTCGAGGAATTCCTTCATCTTCGTTTTCATCATCACAGTGTTCAAAAAAAAAAAAAAAAACTTAGGTCAATACAATGAGTTTAGAGCACAGAAGAGTAAGTGAGATGCTCCACCGTTTCATTCAAATCCTCTGGCACAACTAGCTCAAAGTAGTAATAAGCACGGAAACATGATAGCCGCAGGTGTTTCATTCAGATTCCCTGGTTGCAACTGGCTTCACAGCAGAGACAGACTCAAAAGAAAACAAAAACGGTGTTCGAGGCAACAACCCCGGAATCACCTGACATTCTATACAAGGGGACTGACTTGCTACAACAAGACGGACCCTTAAGCAAAAAGAACTGACTCAAGATGATGAGACAGACTCAAAACAAAACAAAGGACTCACTCGATACCCAAGCCAGAAGTTACAAAACTAGCATTCGCAGATGCTCAAAAATGCGTGCCAGACGCCACATCCAGAATACACCGAGGGTTACCCGCAGGTGGTTCACTTCCCGATGACATACTCACAGTTTCCTTAAAATCTAACAACCCAGCAGTGATAGACTTCGCTGAGGTGGGTGGTAGGATAACCTCATTGTTGATCAAATCTTGCACTTCATGATGAAGGCGAAAACAGTTATCGGTAACGTGACCGGTTTGCTGGTGGTACGCGCAGTACAAAGCAGCATCGTGTGTGGGAGGGAGATTCTTCGGGAGAGGCCTAGGCTCGAGGGGTTTAAGGTGTCCCCTTTCGGCAAGGATTTGGAGTGCCCTAGACAAAGGCATGTAGAGTGCGTAGAAGACTCTGTGCCCTCGGGGCAGATACTTTGAAGTCTGAGAATTCTTGCTAGACGCACTAGCGAAAGGGTCGGCAGGCACTGCCTTAACTTTCTTATCTTTCCCAGGTGCAGAGTTGGGAGTGGGAGGAACTGTTCTGGCATGATGAGGCCTATCCCGGTTTTCTGCCTGGCTTGAACTGCCTTCAGTTGGAGTGGGGAAGACATCATCCACAGTCTTGGTCGCGACTGTGAATACTTGTTGCTTACTTATCGCCCCGGCTTTCAAAGCCTCGACTGCCCACAGCAGTTGTTCAAGGGGATCGGCATCTGCCTTCATTTTGTTCTTACCTCTGGCCTCAACCTGATCGAGGGCTTGGGTTGATGTTGACACGTCATTTGCTATAACTTGAGACAACCTCAGGCTGGCTGAGCTCGATCACAATCCGTCCCAATAGCGGGGGCTCCTACGGTACAAAATTCCCGGCATATGGTGCAGCTGGTGGCGAATCCGATATTCTGTAAGCGAGACCTGCCGCAGACCTCTGGAGGTCACCAATCATCCCCATCAATTCGAATGTAGTGGGCTCACGAGCCTGATACAATTGGGGTGCCCAAACCGGGTGCGCAACAGGCGACCTGGGTGGATGCGATACTTCAACACTGGTCTCACTTTGCAGGGTCATTCCTTGATCTAATGCGGTTTTCATAACCATGATTTCCTCTGAATTCTGTGTCATGATAAGTCTGTTGATCTTGAACGGTGACTAACGGATCATATATCTGCCTTGCCTCAACGAGGAGAACATCGCTATTCTCAGACTCGAATCTTCGAATCGAAGAGAAAACATCTGCATTTCAAATTTCAAAACGAACAAACACAGCGAATAACAACAGATTTAATATCGATCATCGTTCCCAAAATCATCGCCTAAAACATCGAATCGGATACCCGCAGATATAACTGTTTCTCAAAAACACTGATACTGATGCCCTCAGGCCTGATGCTCAAACTCACAGACTGATATGTACGTTCCTGTAGAGATACACTCTAAAAGCACATAACAACTAAAAGAGAGCCAAAACACCCCTATGTTGGGGTAGGGTTTCCCTGTCGTATTTTTTCAGGAGCTAGGGTTTCACTACGCATGCAGCGGTTTCAAACAACCTATATCGGGTAAGTAACTTGTCCTTGCTTGGAATGGTCACTAAGGATTCCAAATATGTACTAGGTAGAATGGTCGAAAAGGGTGCCCCGGTAAAACCGGGGTTTGTGTTCCCATACTGGCAGTGCCCGCAACCGGTCAACCTTATGGCATGCTTTGACAAAGTCAAGCCTCCAGCAAACCGCTTAGGAATAGCAAATGGCCAACACGGTGTCCTAGGCGCACCAATGCACATGCAATGCAAAGAAACACATAAGTGAAATCAAAACAAGATATCACGAGTTCTAGTCAAGCTCTCTAAAGTCCCCAACAGAGTCACCAGAAACTATAGACGTGCCCCGCGTGAGGGCCTCCGTTGCTACAATTCGGACTCAAATTGTCACGGTTCTTAATCTGAACCAAAGAGTCCAAATCCGGCAAATCGTTTTGAGAAAATAGATTTTTAGAAAAGAAGTGCCAAACATGGACTGCTTTGCCAGATACAGAGTCGCCACCTAAATATTTTTTAATGGGGGAATTTAGGAAACCCTGACTCGTTTGCCAAAGGCCACGTGTCCGCCATCACCAAAGTTGCCTCGGCTCGGGAACTTGGGTACGATTGGAGAAGGTCAGCTATGAGCACCCCCTCTTGCCCAATCCGAAGATCGGCCTTTACAAACCATGATATCTTATTTTGAAAACGTTATGTGTTCTTATTCCGATTAATTAGCTAATCTTACTATGTGATGCGCACAACACAAAAGTATAGATTAGATCGCCTAATTTGGAACGAAGCATTGCATATCCGTTTGTTTGGAAAATGGTTTGAGATTTGCTACTCGCAAGTAGGCCAAAACACGGATTTCAACGAGTTGTTCCAACTCAAACAATCCAACCTTCACCCACAGGCATTCAGGCAGTTAATCAAATAAGCATCTAGCCACATGGTAAGCATGTTGTCATGTTAACATTCACACTCATACGAGATGCTAAAGCATAAAAAGCTTACCTAGTACTCCAAGCCAAAACAGAAACTAGTTAGTAATCAAATGCATGATCCTAGTTCATGTTAAGTGGCTAATGCAACGCATGCAGAATGTCACTAAAATAGGCTCGACTAATCCTAGGATGGCATGTGGGATGCAACAAGTAACACGTATTCAAGTTAGATTTGGAATACTATGCTATTAGTATGACGCGCCGAGCTCCGTGCACGCAATACTGATGAATGATGCACGCATGCATAGCATAAGGTATGCTAATTTAAACATGTCCTAATACTAGCCATCCAAAGCAGGTAAGTAAAAGGGAGAAAAAAGTGGGGGTTGGAAGACATGGACGCACGCACCCACACTTATTACAAATTTGCCATCGCTCAGAGGGACCGAAAGAATAATACAGATTTAACTAACCTACAAGCTAATTAAATATTACAGACTAATTAAACTAGTTAAGCAAATTAACTAATCTAATAAAACAGTAAACAGCCTCGGGAAGAGGGCCCAATGCAATGCGTGCTCGGCTCTGCTCGGAAGTCCACTGCCACGCACAAGTTGCCTCTGTCCACACTGTTTTCCTTCTCTGATCATTGCAAAATTCCCAAGGTGCACTCTATGAACCCTGTGGGATACCACCGTCCAAGGGAAATGGTCACCGGCCAAAGGAAATGATCACCGGCCATTGGTTAAGCTGTCGGCCACCCATTGTTGGTCGGTCGGCACTAAAGATGGCTGGATGGCCAAATCTTCCTGCAGAATCCTGTTTTGACAGTAGCAGAGGGCAAAAGAAGGCATAGTAATGCATTCCAAGCAAATGTATGCACCAACACATCCCTTATCATGTTTATGACTCAAAGGGACATGGTTCTCGGTTCTCGGACCACCAATCGCGCATTTCCATGCGTGATGGCCCAAGAAACCAAGTTATGTACTTTGATTTCAAATGAAATGCACATAAACAAACAAGGAGCTCAACCTCTATCTTACCCAATTCAAGAGGCTAAGCACCCATGTCAATGCAACCTAAGCATGTGAACTAAGTATGCAACATGGCAATACAAACAAGCAAGCAATCAACAAGTATGTAAGCTAGTGGACATGCAAGACATGATGTAATCAAAGCATGCAAAGAGTAAGACATGTACCAACATGTGAAGAGTGGACTTAAACTATATTGGGTAGCCCTATAGTAAGCCCAACACAGTGGCCAAGTGCTATGGAAATTAAGGCAAAATGACATACAAACATGCATGCACACAAGGACCAACACTTAGGCATATAGAAACAATTCTCAAGCACACTTAAGAGGATGCTAACATGAACAAATGGCATGCATTATAAGGTCTGAAAATCATGCTAGAGAAAGTGCCAAACCAAGCTACAATGCAAGCTAGGCATGCCACCAAGCCCAAGGACTTAAACCATGGCCATATGACATATGAAGCAAATGACCAAAATGAACTAAAACAATCCTAAATCATGCAAAAGTAAGCTCCAAAAACCACTTAGATGGCATCTAAATGATCTAATCCTAGAGGCATACATAATGGCACAAACATGGAGCAAGGAACACCAACCTTTTAAAGCATGAAAGGGGCATCAAATGCAAGCATACGAGTATACCATGAGGACTGAAATAACATGACAAGTGGTTCCAAACCACTGAAATGATGCAAGGAAAGCATGCTAGAGGGGTCAACACTCAAGGCTGAAAAGGGGGATTACATTGTAGCTATACAAACCAAAGCATGGACAATCCAAATGACCAAACACAGTCCCTTAGCATACTAAAACAAGCATAAAAGCTTCACAAAGCTAGGTTGAAATCATGCTAGAACAAGGGTTAAAGCCTAAAGCATGTTAAGGCAAAAATACGGCATTACAAGACATGTATGTAAGGCAAGCATGGTGTGTCTAAACCAACTCACAATAATGCTATATCGTGGCAAGATAAGCATAAAAAATAGTTAAGGCATGGCCAACATACACTTAAACAAGATGCTTACACATGAGGCAAAAATGGCTCTTTTCAAGGACAATAAGGGGAGGGGGTGGCCCTCTCCTTCTTAGGACCTTAAGGCACCATCCTCACCACTGAAATCCCTCAAGATTTCAGTGGTGAGGAGGCCCAAACAAGGTGGTCCCGGAGCTCACCAAAATAGCACAAAAATAGGGCCAAGCAAGGCCTAAGAGGGGTCAAACAATCCCCAAACAGTAAAACACTCTTAAACAACTATTTAAAGCACTCAAAAACAAGACTTTTATTAGTTAGATACAAAGTCTAAAAATAGTTGCAAGATAGGTTTAAAAGCTATGCAAAAATGGGGAATAAAGGGTGAAGTTCTTACCCTTGATGACCCTCTTCAAGAACAGCACTCCAGCTGGTTCTCCAAGCTTAAATCCACTCAAGAACACCAAGAACAGCTCCTCAGCACCTTAGTAGCCAAGAGAAGGTGTAACTCTATGTGTTTGTGTGCAATAGTAAGACTAAACACACACACAAGGCAAAAATGGAGAGATATAGGGACGGAATAGATACAAACTCCAACCCTAATATCAGAGGCTCCCTCTTATAGACAATCCCTCTTGCAAAGCTTCTCAAGTAAGCTAGCCAAGAGGGAAATCCCTCCAGACAAGTGTATGGAGGGGAGCAAAGGTGTATGCCAACTAGCACAATTGGCATAAAAATATCTGCAAAAGCAGATGCACAGTGGTTGGCCGGCCAAAAATGCAATTTGACGAAAATAGATGGCCGGTCGACTACAAAGAGTGCCAGTCGACCAAACATTTGGCCGGTGGCAACAAAACAATGGCCGGTGGCCTGAAGCCATGGCCGATGATGTGTGGGGATGGTCAACAAGCCATTCCCTGCCCCTTAAAGGTAAAACACAAGTGTTTGGTGCAAAACCAGACACAAAACAGTCGAGTTGAGAGATCCTGAGGCAAGGCGCGTGGCCGAGACCTCCGGGAACTCAGGACGAACACAAACATGGATGATCACCGAGTGTTCAAACGGTGACGTCCAAATCTTGAGGATGGTCAAAAATGGGGTGTTTACAGTTGCACGTGGAAGGAGAGAAGGGATGATGTGAACACCGGGACGCACTCGACTGTTCTTAACCAAAGGGAGCGGTGATAAACGTCGGAACGTATGCAAATGTTTGTAACCAAAACAAGGAGTGGTGATCAACATCGGAACACATCCAAATATTTTTAACGAAAACAGGGGGTGATAAACATCGGAGGAACACATCCAAATGTTTTTAACCAAAACAGGAAATGGTGACAAACATTTGAACACATCCAAATGTTTTTAGCCAAAACAGGGATTGGTGATAAACATCGGAACACATCCAAATGTTTTTAACCAAAACAAAGGGGGCGATAAACATCAAAGGAACACATTCAAATATTTTTAACCAAAACAAGGGGGGCGATAAACATCAAAGGAACACATCTAAATGTTTTTAACCAAAACAGGGAGTGGTGATAAACATTGGAACACATCCAAATGTTTTTAACCAAAACAGGGCGTGGTGATGAACATCAGAACACATCCAAATGTTTTTAACCAAAACAGGGCATGGTGATGAACATCAGAACACATCCAAATATTTTTAACCAAAATAGGGTAAATCGAAGGACAAGAATGATCTCACTTGGAACTCCTCTGAATGAACCGTACATACAATATCGTGCCTGCATAAGAAAGAAACTCAACAAGCATAACATAGTAAGAGTGCATGTTCTGTGCACAATACAAAGCATGTTCTATGCGAATGTAGTGACAGCATGTTCTATGCATGTTTTACGTATGAAAAAGTAAAAGCATCTTCTATGCAATAATGGAGAAGTGCACGTTCTATGCAGCAAACAGAGAAATGCATATTCTATGTAGTGGCAAAAGCGTTCTTGATAAAACCAACTCAACATCTCCCGATTTACCTCTCGAAAGAGTTGAAATATGTTCAAAAAGGATACACCTCATTGATGTGGGTCAATAATGAACCATCATGAGCCAAAGACACGGTTTGGAGCTTCCACGGCAGCAATTTGAGCTCAAAAGTGAACTTTTCTTGCACTTTGTGAAAACAGAAGACACAAAACAGCATCAAGACCCAATGTAGGAGCACTGGGAACCTGTCGGCCACACCTGAAGGTTGTCAGCCACCAATGGTGGATGTCGGCCACGGATGGCAATTTGGGGCTATTTTGGTCTTTTTGCCTTGAGTCTTTATATTTACACCCCAAACTTCAATTCCTCACTCCCCCCTAGCTGAAATTCATCTCTCTCTTACTCTAGACCTTTCTTTTCTCCAGACCCGAGCTTTATATGCGTTTTCCAACGCCCCACGCGAAGTTGATTTGCTAAAACCTCTTGATTTCCTTCATTTGAACTGATCTAAATTTGATTTCGGTGCTTTTTTCTTCATTTTCACCACTTGCGGATTGTTTGCCTCGAGTTTCTCTTGGATTTGGTGCCTTTTCTCAGGCTTTAACTTTTTTTCCCATTTTCTCTTTCTTAGGGTTAACTTTTGTTGACTTTTGGCATTTTTCACCCATTTTTCTTATTTTCTTCACTTTCTCACATCCTTTCCAGATGATGGACGACATTCCACATAACAGATCTTCTTCGGGGATGGAGGCAGATCCTGAGCCTATAGAACTACCACCCAGGGTTTGACCCTTTGACCCAAAGACATATCATCCTGAGACACATGTACTTCCACCAAACAGTATTCGTCATTTTAGAGGGTTTGCACAAGGTGCGCCAGAGGACCTCTTGTTACAAGAGCCGGAGTCCCATTTATCCTATGGCACCTCCGAGGTATACACTGTATTCTTACATTTTCCTCAATGTACACTACATTTCTTGCATAAATCACATTCTTGCATTGTAGTTCTTACACTTCCTTTCATCTGCTTGTCTCAAATACATTCTTGTACTGTATTTCTTACACTACCATTAATCTATTCATTCTGATTACAGGAGGACTCACACTCTATCAGAGGATACGGAGCCACATCCGCAAGGGAGTGGTATATGGAGCTCCCTGTCGGCGTCCGCCAGATTGTCGATGAGGCCGGCTTCAGCTTGTTCTGCATGGGGCTATTACGTCTCATAGTGAGTAGGTCGTTACTTGGTGCACTGGTAGAGAGGTGGTGCGATACCACTAACTCTTTCCACTTCTCTACCACGGGGGAGATGACAATGACTGCCCATGACTTCGCCATGCTTACTGGCATAGAGGTAGGGGGTCGTCTAATCCCTTGCGATACAGACTTGGGCGAATGGGAGGCTGCCTAGATCTACCTGTTAGGGGTTCGTCCGCATATCTTCCGGTAAGTGATCGTGCGATACACTTCGTTCACAGTGCATTTCAGAGGGACAGACCGAGAGACCCTAGAAGAGATTGAGCAATATGCCCGAGGCTTCTTGATGTATCTTTTCGGTACCACTTTGTTCACCGACAGGGCGAACACTGTGGAGCTATATCTCTTGAGTGCCTTGGTGGACTTGTCTTAGGTTCGGCTTTACGATTGGGGCGGCGCTGGCATGGCCACCTTGTACGGATACATGAGCTCGACATCCCGCAGGAGAGGGAACAGAGTCTACAACTACTAGAGAGCCTGGGAGGTATGCTTTACTTTTTTGCTTTGCACTTTCTGTACACTGCACACACATAGTCTGATCTCTGCTTTGCACTTGCACTTTCTGTACGCTGCACTACACATTCTGCTTTCTACATTTTCTCTGTATTCTGCATTCTCTGCACATTACGCACATATTCTGCTTTCTGCATTGCCTATGTTTATCTGTTGTATACTCACTGTTGCCCTTTTACTTTTTGCAGCTATGGGTATATGCATAATTTCCCGCCCTTGCCCCAAAGCCGGAGGTGGAGATGCCTCTTGTTGTACCTTACTCTCATCAGTATGACAGCTGGGGTGTGAGGAGGACCAAGGAGACCTTTCCGTTCTTCCGCCGATACTTTGACACCGTGACCGCGACAGAGGTAACTCAAAACTCATGGTTATTACTACTTTACTTTAGCTTTGCTTCATATTGCATGTCTAATGGCAACAAACAATCTGTGCATTCTCTGTTTGCAGATCTCATGGCAACCCTGGGCGATGATGCCTAAGGGTGTCAGGGACCAGTTTGTCGGTGCTCGGGGGGCTTCCCATTATCGCCTTGCACTCGAGGGCTAGGTCTGTTGAGCTTGGTTCTTAGGTGAGCGCTTCATATGTCAGACATTGGGTTTACCGCAACAGATAGTTCTTATGCTGCCTCCACTATCTATGCGAGCCATAGAGAGCCTCTCATCCCATGAGGTGATTGATTTTACTCGAGGCATGGACGCTGACTACTTTCTTGGAGAGGGGGACTATGCGACATTTATCCAAACGTATCTCATGCCTCCCTTGATGGGTACTTGTGCTTGTACAGGGAGAGCAGCAGACGTCCCTTCAATGAGCAAGGTTCGAGCATCAAGGGGTAGGGCCAGAGGGGTGCCCCCCGCTAGCTAGGGCTTCGGTTGCCCAGAGCTTTCGACCGAGTTGACATGTTGGTGTAGACGTGCCCGAATGTCATGGGAAAATCCCATTTTGTTCATTGGGCTCACTACAGTTTGAACTCAATGTCACGGTTTTGAATCTAATCTCACAAAGTGCAATGCAAGATCGATAAATCACCAAAGAGTCCAAATCCGACAAATTGTTTTGAAAAATTGATTTTTAGAAAGAAGTGCCAAACATGGACTGCTTTGCCAGATACAGAGTCGCTACCTAAATATTTTATTTTGAGGGAATTTAGGAAACCCTGACTCGTGCCTAAGGCCACGTGTCCGTCATCACCAAAGTTGCCTCGGCTCGGGAACTTGGGTACGATTGGGGAAGGTCATGCAATGAGCACCCCCGCTCACTCGATCAAAGATCGGCCACTACTAAACATGATATCGAGTTTTTGAAAACACATGCATTCTTGTTCCGGTTTATTAGCCTAGGATTACTACGTGATACACACAGCATACAAGTATAGGCTAGATCGCTTGAGTTGGAACAAAACATTTCATGTTTGTTTATTTGAAAATGATTTGATGGTGCTACTCGCAAGTAGGCTAAGATACGGATTTTGCCACCCTTTAGTGGGCTTAGAAAACAGGGTGATTTGCCACTCTCAAGTAGGCTTAAAACTCACAATCGATGAATTGTTCCAATTCAAGTAATCCAACCTTCACCCACAGGCATTCAAGCAGGTATATCACATAATCAGTTAGCCTCATGGAAAACATGCTATCATGGCAGTAACTTCCATGCATGCAAGGATGCTAAAGCATAAACACTCACCGAGTACTCCGAGCCAAAGAAAGAAGCTAATTAGAAATCATGCATGAATCCTAACTATGTTGAGATGCCTAATGCAACACATGCAGGATGCGACTAAGATAGGCTCGGCTATTCTAAAATGGCATATGAGATGTTGTAGATAACATGTATTCAACTTGAAATTGAAATACAATGCAGTTAGTATGATGCGCCGAGCTCGGTGCATTCAAGACGGATGAATGGATGCAATCATGCGAGCATAAGGATGCTAATTGAAACATGCCCTAAAACTAACCATCATAAGCTGGTAAATAAAAGGGAGAAAGACGTGGGGTTGGAAGACATGCATCACACACACACACACACACTTATTACAACAGTTGGCCCTCTCAACGGAGGGTCCGAATGAATAATACGGAACCAAGTAGCTAATCTAAACTAATCTAATTAAACTAGTTATTACACAACAGAATGAATAACAAGCTACAACTAATTATTACACAACACTAACTAGTTAACAAATCAGCTAAATTAACAATTAAATAAGCATGTAAACCCTGTGAGGTGGGCTACCCCAACTCTACCTCGGATGATGAAGGATGCATGCATGCTTGAATTGCCTTGTTCGGAAATCCCTAGCAATGCCTAAACTCACCTTTGTTTGCAATTGATCTTAGAAACTTGTACAAAGCTCCAGAGAGATGAAACTCCACCTTGGGAATCTGTGGGAAGGCTGCCGGCCAGCTTATAGGCATGGGAGACCAGCTACCGACCACCCTTTGTGGTGGAAACCAAAAAAAGGGGTCGGCCTGCCAATAAATCTGGTCGGCCGACTAGTTTCCTCTCTTGGTTTCTGGTTTTCTACAACAAAGGGAAAGACAGAGGAACGGCAAAGTATTTGCAACACATGTGTGCACGACCACTCTCCCCATCACTGCATAAGCTCAAGGGAGTGTAGTCCTCGACCCTCGGGTCACCAATCACGCATTTCGATGCATGATGGTCGAGGAGCCAAATTGCACGACTCAATGTGAAATGAATGCACATGCAAGCACGTAAAGCCAATGACTCCATCATGGGTGGTCAAGAGTGTCGGCGACCGGGAATCGAGGCACGTTTCATCACTTTGAGTATGAAAACGCTCCTCGTTTCCCATGTTTGGGCTAACTCCTATCCCAAACACAATGCAACAAATAACGTGGCATGGCACAAATGCAACTCTAGCATGCAATCCTAATGCAATGCAACTAACCGTGCAAAATATGCAAGGGACATGATAGCATACACAATGCCAATACGAAATGCAACATGGACAACCTAACAAGACTAATGGCATGAACAATGCACACATAATCAATGCAAGACAACATATGCAACAATATGACAAAATGCGACTAGCATACACAATGCGAATATCAAATAGCATACTCAATGCGATGAACTACATGGCATGTGCAATGCTATGAACTACAATGGCATACTCAATGAAAAATGGACTTAAACTAAAATGAATGGGCCTCAACCATACCCAAATCAATGGTCAATGATGATGAAATCAAGGCACCAAAACACATGCAAGCATACAAAATGCAATGGCCCAAGCCTAAGGCACAAAATGCAACTCTCTAAGATCATTGAAAAGATGAAACATGGAGTATGATGGCATGTGTCACAGCACTGAAACAGCATACAAAATGACTCCAAATGATGTAAACCACTCACACAATGCATGTTGGATGACTCAAACATCGAAACTAGTGAAGTGTATTACACTATAGGCATGCAAAGCGATGCTCAAATGATGAAACCAACCCCAAACAGACCCTATGCAGGCCCAAAATAGTAGCAAAATGGGTTGGGATGATGGCTTGCAAGGCGCAAAAGTGAAGCTCATGCAATGGCTCGCAAATAGGGCATAAGTGCACAACTCTAAAGAGCACTTAAAGCATGGAAAATGTGGAAGTGTAGCACCCCTATAAGCTCTAAAATATCATGCCCAATGATGCCAAAACATATAAATAGCTCAAGTTAAGCATGCAAGGGACCTCCAAACTCAAAGCTAGTCAATGTTATTACACAACAAGTATGCATGGCTAGCATTTTTTCAACCAAGAGGCCTCAAGAAAGAGCTAAGTCAGCCCAAAATATGAACAAAATCAGTTTAAAGTATGGCCAAAATATGCTAGAATAGAGGGCCAAAACAACATGCATTGTGAGCTAGTGAACATGAGTTACACTACAAGCATATGAAGCATGTGAAGGACTACCAAACCAAGAAAAAACAGAGTCATGGAATGCCAAATGATGGCCAAAAACCCACTGAAACAAGACCAATACATGCAAGAATGACATGCTCCTTTGATAAGCCATGAAAGGGATTACTCTACACATGCAAGAAGCAAGCAAAAGGGGACCAAACCAGCCATGGTCAGAGCCTAGGAAGGTCCTAGAAGTCACCAAAAAGTGCCTGAACTAGGCCTCCAAATGGTATAAACATATGCTCCTTTGGTAGGCCAAAAATGCTAGTAAATAAGACAACAAGAGAGAGGGTCACCCCTCTCTGATTTAGGCCCTCAAAGCCACATTCTTACTACTGAAAATCCACTGGATTTCAGTGGTAGGAAGGCCAAACAAAGACTAGCTCGAATGCCTTATGGCATGGCACAAAACAAGGCTAAATAGAGCATGCAAGAGGGTAGATGACCCCCAACACCAAAAGAGCCTTAAACAAACATGAAAATCACTTAAATATGAACCTTTTTTCAGTTGGCAACAAAGCTCAAATAATGATGAAAATGGGGCTAAGAGAAGGATCAAAATAATGCTCAAAAGAGGGAAAAGTGATTACCCTTGAAGCTCAGCAAAACTAGCAAACTTTGGGACCAAAACCCAACTCTTTAACCTCTGAAAACAACCTCCAAGAACCTCAAATCAATGGTGGAAGTGTATGGCTATGAGGTGAAGTGTAAAAGGGTCAAGAACAATACACTTTTGAACCTAAAATGTAGAGATATAGAGAGATATATATTTTTTTTCCTTAGCAAATTTCAGAACCTGGTATAAGGAGAGGGAGGCCCTCTCTTATAGAGGAGCAAAGGTTCAAGATTTCTCAAGAAGCTAGAGCAAAGGTTCAAGCTTCCTCAAGAAGCTAAAGCAAGGGTGCAAATCCTTCAATACGTGTATAGAGGATCAAGTTTGTGCCTTCCAGCTGGCATAGCTGGCATGCACTCAGACAGACAAAACAGGAGGAATCTGGCCGACCAGAAAAGGTGGTCGGCCGACCACTTCCCCTAGTTGGCCGACCAGGGTAAGTGGTCTCCCAAAACAAAGTTGTCTCCAGGGGTAATTGGTGGTCTCCACACTGAAAGAAAGCCAGTGGTGTGGTGGGAGACCAGTAAATGTGACCCAAAGATCAAGGAGATCAATTTCCCGACAAGAAAAACTGGTTAGCAGGGAAAAGTGGTCTCGAAGGAGAAAAGGTGGTCTCCCACCCTTGTACCACCTCCCAAACAAGTAAAACAAAGTTCATGCCAAAAAAAACCAACACGGATGCAAAATGAGAGTTCAGGAGGAAAAGCGAGCGGCCGGGTGCCTCAAAAACTGGCTGTTAGGCACCGAAAGTGGCGTGCGACCACAGAAGTGGTCTCTCGGGCCACAGTGTCCTTCTAGACAAAGGAAACAAGATGTGTCCCAAAAACTGTGCCAAACGGAGAATGTTAAGTAGTCCCAAACTGAGGCACACGGCCGACGGCTCCGAAAATCGGAAACTAGTCTCCAAACGGGAACAGTGGCCTACGACCACGAAAAGTAGTCTACCACCACTGAGAGATGGTCTACAAGACCTCTCCCTCCCTTCGAGAAGAGAAAACAAGACTTAGTCCGCAGACCGAGTCAAAGTACAAAGAGTCCCGAGGTCCGGAGGTGAGGCTCTCAGCCAAGAACTCCGAAACCTCGAAACGAGCACAACATGCGCAATCACCAAGCGCTCAATCGATGACATTTGAGTCTTAAGGTCGGTCAAAAATGGGGTGTCTACAGTTGGCAGTACACCAAAGAGGCCTGTCAAATTCCGATTGAGCCTCTGGCAGCTGGTCACAGATATGTCAGAGCTCCTGACTCACCTCCGGTATGTACCACATTTTTCACTTTTCATTCTCTCTCAAATATTCATTCATTCTGGACATTGATCACTCCTAACACATTTGCAGGCACCCGCAGGGTACACCAAGGGATTGCTCGAGCTGGTCGCTTCATTCAAGGGAATGATATTGAGAAGAGAGGCACTGCTCAGCCTTCACGGTATTCAGGTATTCATTCCAAGCATCAAATTTCCCATGACACACGGACACTGACATTTCAACTGAAAAATTCTCATATTTGCACTAATACACTGCATCTATAGATCATATCTGACACCCTGCATTCACACACTGCCTCTGACTTTTGCATCGCATCTGATACTTATGCTATAACTAATATGAACTGTCCTTTTCAGGTTCCACCCGTACCGATGGGACCAGTAGCACCAGCAACACCTACAGCAAGGAGGAGAGTGAGGCAAGCTCTGACACGCGGCCAAGGGGGACATCGTGGTCGAGACTGGAGGAGCCTTTCAGGGCCCACTCTGAGCGATGAAGACGTTGAGACTAGCGAGACCGAGAAGGCTGTGGGTCAGCACAATGAGTCATTCAAGAGTGGAGACGATGAGACTGGCTCAGGTTCTGCTAATAGAGATGATGCTGAGTCAGGCTTTGAGGCAGAGAGCAGTGGTGACTCTGGTTCAGACTCCAATTTAGAGGGAGGTGCAGATAGCGGCGCTGACGGAGACAACTCTGAGACCCCGCCCAAGAAGAGGACGAAGAGGACCTCTCAAGCCTGAGATAGCTAGCGCTGATTTATGTGTTTTTGCTTAATTTCTTTTTGCTAGTAGTGTTAGCACTTTGTACAACTTTAGACAGGTTGTTTTTGCTTTAAAACTTGTATTCTTTTGTAAAAATTGACCATGATCAGAATGAAAACTGCTTTTCGATGAAAAAGTGTTGTATTTTGCATTCTGAGCACCGCACAACATTGCATAGTATAAAAATGAGATTGATCTTGATTGAAAATTGCACACTGTATTGGCACTTTCTTAATCAGGTAATGAACATACCAACACTTTAACAAACAAAGCAAGACAAATCGATAAACAACTAACAATAAACAACTCGATAAACAACGCAACAACTCAACAAGAAAAAACAAAACAACTACAACTCGATAAGCAACACAACAACTTGATGAACAACACAAATACAACTCGATAAGCAAAACAAGACGAATATAACTCGATAAACAAATTGAAACAAAACGACTCAACAAAACTAACTAAAATAGGATAACACAATGTGCCAAGAGCAGAACAAAACATAGATTCTCAACACCCTCAATACACAGGAGGACCATAGGACAAACAAGAATACTGTCGGCCATGAACAAAGGCTGTCAGCCACCAATGGTGGCCGGTCGGCTACAAAAGGAAGCTGTCGACCATCACCACTGGCTGGTCGGCCATCAATGTGAGGGACGTCCAGATTGTTGCCACCTGTCTTCCACTTAGTGCCTTATCTTCTACAAAAGTTGGGACTTTGTAGTTTCTTCATTCCAGCTCTATTTTTGCCACAAATGGTGCCATTCTTTATCGAAAAACTCTCAACTTGGATTGCAACTTTGGATGTCTCAGAAAAAGTGCATTTCTGGGGTTTCAGGATAAATACACTATTCCCGCTAAGTCATTGTCCACTGTGTTTTCCATTCCTCCACGCCGTGGCTAGGTGTTGGGCCCGATTACACATGTTTTCAGCTTTGGGGGGCAAGAGATAATGGAGTCCCGGTGTGATGAGAAAATCTTGCCCCAGTCCCGTTTTGGTCACATCAAAGCTTTAGGAAGGATGTGTGGGCTCACTTTACATGAGGCTCGATCCTTGGTTCACAACAGAGAGCTGGGTATTCCCACCCTCATTCATTGATTTTCTGATGCCGATAACCGTGGTGACCATCTTTGGCAGAGTTTTCAGCAGCATGCCCTTTATTTGTGTATGTTGGCTCATTTTCTACTTGCCCCAAGTTTCGGAGGGTCGAGCATTAGCTTGATTGAAGTAGCCCAAGGCTTGAAAAAGGGCAAGAGCTACATTGGCTTGGCATTGGCCGAGACTTTGTTAGGTTTAGACGCCTTTCATCAGCGGGAGTCAACAAAATTTGCGGGAAGTCCACTACTTTTGTAGGTAACGTTTCCCACCCTGTCTCATATGTGTTCTCACATCACTCAGCACTCAGGCTCTGTTTTTTTCTCTCAAAACCCTTTCTCACTTTTTCTCTCCACATACACCTCTTTATTCTTTAATCACTCTTATTTTTCATCCCTCTCCAGATATGGCTCATGGACAGGTTGAAGGTAGTGGGCTCCTACCCTGCATATTTAGCACCAGGCTATTTCGTTCGCCAACGGCTAGTTGATTTCCCGAACAAGAGATGGTGGTGCTATTGGATGTGCAACAGGTCTGTTGTTGACATTGCTTGGCGTTGCCCCTGGTCTGATCTGCCAGAAATGAGCTACAACATGGTTCGGCAACCCGGCATTCAACTAATTGACTTGACGCACTGTGTGTTTTACTTTCCATTCCGGTTCATGCGTCAGTTTGGACACGACCAGACTTGTTTAGAAGAGGGGTTAGAGTACCCGACTTCGTTTCCGATCCAAGGTTCATAGTTGGCTTGATACCCTAATGCTTGGAGGACAATAGAACTTCTGGCTCCTGCTCCCAATTTCAATTGTGCCTTATTTGGCGAATGCATAGCTTGGCTTAAAGATGAGACACAAGTTGGGGCTACTTTAGCATTTGCAGCTTCCACGAGCATAGGGATGGGACACAGGAACACCTGACTCATCTGTACCCCAAGTTTATTGCTTTGATCTAAATTTTTAAGTTTTCTTTTTGAATGTAATAAAAACCAACTTTGATTTGTATCGAGAGCTGGAGAACTTTTTATTAAAATCAATGAAATTGAAGTTGTGGATACTGAAAATTTTCCTTTTTGTCTAAAAATAGTTTAAGTTGTAAAAAGATTAATTTGAACAAAATCAACTTTTATTAAAACTTTTCAAAACCATTTTCAATAAGGATCACAACTTGACACACATGGAATCTATCCTCAAGATGTACAACCCCGAATCCATAAATGGAAAATTGCCCCTTGTCTGAATAGCACTGCACTGCACTATAATCCGCTCTTCTCTCAGGGTAAGGATCACAACCGATCTTTCAAATAACGAATAGACATGGATGCCTTGATCAAACACATGGACGTAGCTGGTTTGGAGGTGTTTACGGCCGGACTTTAGAATGAAGTTGCCTACGTATCCCGAAGATGGGAATTAGGCCTTACGTAGTTCGTCTGGGGTTCACTCGGGTATTAACACTCTCCTTTTGCGCTCTAACTTTTGCCAAGGCCGCCCTTTCGGGGTTTTCAACCTTCCGAGCTCAGTTTTTCTTTTTTCCAATTTTTTGTGCTCCAACTTTTGCCTAGGTTTCCCTTCCGAGTTTTCAGCCTAGCAAGCCACTCAAGGATAGTACTTCTTCAACTTGTCCATGTTGATTCGTTGGGAGAATTCTACATCCAGGTCCATAAGAATGACCGCTCCACCTGACCAGATAGATTTGATGATGAAAGGACCAATCCAATTAGGTCTGAACTTGCCCCTAGGGTCATGGATGGGAGCTTGATTGTCTTTCAGCACCAAATCCCCTTCCTTAAGATTTTGAGACTTAACTTTCTTGTTAAAAGCCCTGGCAATCCTATATTGATATCCTTGAACATGGTACAGTGATTTCAGCCTTCTTTCATCGAATAGCATCAGTTCTTTGAACTTGCTCCGCTGCCAATTCGCTTATGCTATCTGGCACTCAGCCATAACCCGCAGCGACGGAACCTCTATTTCGATCGGCAGAACAGCCTCCATCCCCTAAACTAGAGAATACGGAGTTGATCCAGTAGATGTCCGAATTGAAGTCCTATAGCCCAGAGAGCAAATGGCAATATGTCTGGCCAGTTCCTGTAAGTCTCAACCATTTTTTGCAAAATGTGCTTGACGTTCATGTTGGCGGCCTCAACAGCTCCGTTGGTTTGCGGCCGATATGTGGATGACTTATGAAGAGCCACGTTGTATTTCTCCAACAAGTTGATCACTTCTCTTTTCAAATGGGAGCCATTGTCTGAAATGATCTCATTCGGGACGCCATAACAACAAATGATGTTATTCCTGATGAACTTGGCTACATGCGACGCCTTCAGCACTGCATAGGATAGGGCTTCGACCCACTTTGTAAAATAGTCTATTGCCACCAGGGTATACTCATGCCCAGTCGAGCCTTTTGGCGTAACTACCCCAATAACATCAATTCCTCATACTGAAAAAGGCCATGGTGAAGTTATGTTGTACAGCTTCGATGGTGGGATATTCACGCGATTTGCATGAATTTGGCATTTATGCCATCGCTGAACAAAACCAATACAATCCTTCTCTATGGTTGACCAGTAGTAGCCCTGCCTGAGAATCTTCCAGGCTAGCATTACTCCGCTCATGTGTTCTCCACACTCTCCTCCATGGATGGCTTCCATTAGGCGCTTTGACTCGTTTGCATCAACACACAGCTTGTGCATTCCCAGATGACCACGTTTGTACAACTTACCCCCGTAGATGATAAACTGAGCAGCCATTCACCGTATTGCCCTCTTATCTTTGGCATTTTCCCCTAGTGGATAGGCCTCCTTTTCCAAGAAGTTCCAGATATCATAATACCAGGGGTTTTGATCTTCTACTTCATCTATTGCGGCAATCAACTCGTAGGTCAACACGTACCTCTGTTCAATAATGATCGGACACATCCAAACTCCCAACGGGATGTCTATCATAGAAGATAGAGTTAATAAGGCATCATCGAACCTATTTTTCTCTCTTAGTAGGTGAGTGAAGGTTAGCTTCTCAAACCTAGGAATCGGAACGTCCAAGGTTTGGTAATAGATTTTCATCCTTTCTTCTCTGACCTTCTAGTCACTTTTTGCTTAAGACACGACCAGGTTCGAGTCCCCAATGACGTCTGACCTTTTTGCCCCTAGTTCTAGGGCGGCTTCCAAACCAGCGATACGCTTCGTATTCAACCTCGTTGTTGGATACTTTGAGTCAGAGTTTGAAGGCTAAAGGTATATGGGAGTTGTTGGGTGCTATCAGCAACACCCCTATCCTATAACCGTACTGGTTAGACACTCCGTCAAAGTACATTTCCTAAATCTCGTCCTCAACTTGTAGAATAGCCTCATCTAGGAATAGCTATTCTACCGCTTTGCCACCTTCCACTGGGTGATCGGCCAGGAACTTCGCTACAGCCCTCGACATACTTCAAATCAAATTCGGAAAGAAGAAGTAACAAATGGGCTAGCCTACCCATAAGCGCTGGTTTCTCAAAGAGATATTTGATGGGATCTAATCTTGAAACCGGAATTACGGCGTGAGCTAACAGATAATGCCTCAACTTCTTGGTGGCCCATACCAAGGCTAAGCAAGCCTTTTCCAGCTGCGTGTAGCGGGTCTCATATTCTAGCATCTTCTTGCTCAGGTAATAGATGGCTTTCTCCACTATATCTTCAGATTCCTGTGCAAGCATGCAACCCATAGTTGTGTCCATTACTGACAGATACAGAATCAACAGTTTCTCGGCTTTGGCGGCGACCGCACAAGTGGATTCTGAAGGTACTGCTTGATCTACTCGAACGCAAACTGACATTGGTCATCCCATTGGAATTTCTTTCCTTTTTTCAAGAGACCAAATAGTGGTTCACAAGTCAAGGTTAATTTTGAAATTAACCGTCTTATGAATTGCACTTTACCTAGAAAACCTCGCACCTCCTTTTCAATCCTTGGTGGTGGCATTTCTAGGATGGCCTTGATTTTGGAAGGATCTACCTCGATGCCCCTTTGTGTGATCAAGAAACATAGCATTTTCCCTGTTGTTACGCCAAAAGTGCACTCCTGTGGATTCAGCCTCAACCGCTATTCTCTGATCCGTTGGAAGAATTTCTCCAAGGCGATGTAGTGGCCCTCTCTTTTCTTGGACTTGACAATCATGTCGTCCACATACACCTCAACCTCTTTGTGGATCATATCATGAAGAATTGTGGTTGCAGCGTGTTGATAAGTAGCCCCAACATTTTTCAGACCGAACGGCATCACCCTGTAATAGTAGGTTCCCCATGGCGTGGTGAAAGTAGTCTTCTTCTTGTCCTCAGGTGCCATCAGAATCTAGTTGCACCCGAAAAATCCATCCATAAAGGAAAGTAACGCATGGCCTACGGTGAAGTCCACCAATTCATCGATGTGCAGTAGAGGAAAGCCGTCCTTCAGACTAGCTTTGCTCAGATCTCTAAAATCCACACACACTCAAACTCTTCCATCTTTCTTCGGCATGGGAACAATGTTGGCCAACCAAGTTGGGTACTCAGATACTAGCAAAAACCCTGCATCTATCTGCTTGGTGACCTCTTCCTTAATCTTCAAAGCCCAATCCGGGCATATTCTTCGTAGCTTATGTTTGACGGGTCGGTGTAGACACCCCATTTTTGACCGTCCTCAAGACTTGGACGTCATTGTTTGAACACTCGATAATCATCCATGCTCGTGTTCGTTTTGAGTTTTTGAAGGTCTCGGCTGCGCGCCTTGCCTTGGAGCCTCTCAACTTATCTGTTTTGTGCTTGGTTGTGGACCAAGAGCTTGTGGTTTTGTTTCTGAGGGAAGGGGGTGGCTTGTTGGCCAGTCCCACAACCCATCGGCCAAGCCTTGTGCCTATTGGCCATGCCCTCTCTCCATCGGCCATCAGTGTTGGCCGATCGACACCCTTTTTGGCCGATCGGCCATTTGTTTGGCCAAGACTGCTTTTCTTGCTTTTGCAGATATTTTTCTTCTAGCTGGTGCCAGCTGTTGGTCACTTGGTGTATCCTCCATACATGTGTATGGATGGATTCAAACAAGTCCTAGCTTATTCAAGAAGCTTGGGACTTGGATTTCTATAAGAAGGGAGGCTCCTCTCCCTTTCTAGAGGTTCTGAAAATTGATATACAAGATATATATCTGTCTATATTTCTTCCTCTCTCTCTATACTTGTGCTTGTTTGTGCTCAAAAGTGTAGTTTCTTCACACTTTTGCACACAAACACCTAGTGAAACACCTTTATTACAGACCTGAGTTTCTTGGAGGTTGCATTTGGGTGGTTTAAGCTTGGTTTTTGCCTCTGAAGTTGCTGTTCTAAAGAGGTTCTTCAAGGGTGAGTCCCTTACCTCTTTAAAGCTTTGTGTTCATAGCTTATTTAGCCAACTTTTCATGCTTCTTTTGGCTTAGCTTTCAACTAAAAAAATTCTTGTTTTGAAGTGCTTAACATGTTTGTTTAAGGCCTCTTTGGTGTTGGGGGCGGTCTACCCCCTTTAGAGCCTTGTTTGGCCTTGTTTTGAACCATCTCTTTAGGCCTTCGAGATCACCTTTATTTGGCCTCTTCACCACTGAATTCCAAAGGAATTTCAGTGGTGGAAAGTTTGTTTTGAGGCCTTAAATAGGAGGGGGTTGTCCCCCTTCTCCTCTTCTCTTGTATGCTTGTGTTGATGGCTCACCAAGTTGGCATGTTTTTATAACTCTTTGTGGCTCCATTTCAGCATGTCTTAGGCCTTGTTTTGCCATGATATAACATTTTTTTGGCTTGGTTTGATCACATCATGCATTCTCCTTGCACTTGTAGTGCAAATTCTCTTACTAGCCTAATATGCATCATGCTTTTGACCATCATTCTAGCATGTTTTTGGCTCCACTCCAACAAGATTTTAATCATGTTTTAGCATGCTTAACCTCTGTTTTATGTTGCTTTGGTCATGTATGCCATGCTTTGTATAGCCATAGTGCATTCTAGCTAACTAGCTTTGAGTTTCCAAGTCACTAGCATGCATTGCTTGGGCTATTCGCATGATTTGGCATCATTTGATATGTGATTTTAGTGCATGTGGTATGGCCATACACTCACGTGTGTCACTCTTTCAATGCTTTGGAGGGGTTGTGCTTTATGCCTTAAGCATGAACCCATATGCATGCCTTTTTGCCTAAGCTTTTGGGCTGCCATATCAGTGCATTTTTTGTGTTAATTTAACATGCCATAACTCTTATTTTAGTTGGTAAAGTCATCTCATGCTTGGTTTTGGTGGGTGTAGTGTAATCCTCTTTATTGGCCTAGTATGCTCCATGCTTCATGCCTTTAATTCTAGCTTGTGTTGGCTATGTTCAAGCATGTTTTTGGCACTGTTTTGACATGCCTTGGGACTGTTTTGAGTCACCTTGGCCCTTTGGGGCTTGCTTGATATGGCCATGGTGTAAGTCCCTTGGCTAGCCTTAGGCTTTCAGCCCACTAGCATGCTTTATTTGTCATATGTGCTTGATTTAGCATCCTTTGGGAGGTAATTTCAGAGCTTACTTCATTGCTACACTCTCACATTTGTCACTTCTTCATCATGTTTGAGAGTTGTGCTATTGTGCTTAGTTCATGGGCCAATGCATGAGCATGCATTTTCTTGCTTTTCATGCCATTATTTCAGTATTTTGGCCACTGTTTTGGACCCTCTTAGGTCTGTCCATATGCGGTTTAGCCTATTGAGTTTTGCATTAAATAGCCCTTGCCATGCTTATATTGTTTGCATGTTGTTGCATGTTGTCACATTTGCATGTTGTTAGCATGTTGTTGCATGCTCATGTTGTTTGCATGTTCCATGGTTGCATTATGTTTGCATGTTTGTTGCATTGCATTGTGTTTGGATTGGATGTTGATCCAAACACAAGGAACGAGGGGCGTTTCATACTTGAAGTGATTCATTCCTTGGTCGTCGACACCTTTGATCATGCATGATAAGGTGGAGGTTCATCGAGTCTTATGTGTTATTTGTGTGCATTCATTGACATTGATTTGTGCAACTCAGCCTCTTTGGCCATCATGCATTGAGATGTGTTATTGGTGGCTCGAGAGCCGAGCACTACACTCCTTTGAGTATGTGACATGATAAGGAGTGTGGTTGTACACACATTTTCTTGAAAATTCACTGCCATGCCTCTGTTTGTGCTCTGTTGCAGCAAAAGGAGGAATTTGCATGAAGTAGTGGCCGACCGGCCATCAGAGCTGCCGATCGACCACTTAATCTGCCGATCGGCTATCAAAATTGGTCGATAGCCATAAACTCTGGCCGATGGCCATTCCTCTTGGCCGACCACTCCCCAACATGTCCACGAGGTGGATCAGAAGCATCTTGGAAGTTGGCACAATTTTCAAAAGTCCAAAACAGTGCAAACAGAGGCATCACGAGGCACGGTGGTGGATTTTCGAGCGAAGCCGACCGAGCATGCATACACCCCTCCCCGCGTGGCCGTTTTTACCACTTTACTAGCTAGTTGTAGTTAATTACTTGTTTTGTAATTAATTAGTTTAATCTGTGTTGTAATATTCTAATTAGCTTAGTATAGCTAGTTTCAATTTGGTTTGTAATTAATTAGCTTAGCGTAGCTAGTTAGTTGATTCATTCGGACCCTCCGTTGTGAGGGCAAATTTTGTATTAAGTGTGCGTGTGTGTGATGCATGTCTTCCAACCCCCATTTCTTTCTCCCTTTTATTTACCCGCTTTCAGTGGTTAGATTAGGGCATATTTCAATTAGCATCCTTATGCTTGCATGCGTGCATCATTCATTTGCCTTGCATGCACCGGGCTCGGCGCATCATTCAAACTGCATGGTATTTCAATACCAATTTGAATTCATGTTATCAAGTTGCATTCACATGACATCTTAGAATAGCCGAGCCTATCTTAGTTGCATTTTGCATGTGTTGCATTAGGCATTCTTGAGATAGCTAGGATCATGCATTGATTACTAACTAGCTTCTGTTTTGGGCTCGGAGTACACAGTAAATGTTTATGCTTTAGCATCCTTGCATGAGTGTAAGTGTTGCCATGATAGCATGCTTGCCATGAGGCTAATTTCTTAATTGATTAACTGCACGAATGCCTGTGGATGAAGGCGTCATTGCTTGAATTGGAACAATTCATAAAAATGTGAGTTTTAAGCCCACTTGAAGTGGCAAATCACCATGTTTTCTAAGCCCACTTGAGGGTGGCAAATCCGAGTCTTAGCCTACTTATGAGTAGCACCTTCAAACCATTTTCACACAAATAAACATGAGATGTTTTGTTCCAATTTAGGTGATCTAGTCTATACTTGTATGCTGTGCGCATCACATAGTAAGATTAGCTAATGAACCGGAATAAGAACACATGTGTTTTCAAAAATAACATATCATGTTAGTAGAGGCCAATCCTTTGATCGGGCGAGCGGGGGTGCTCATTGCATGACCTTCCCCTCTCATACCCAAGTTCCCGAGCCGAGGCAACTTTGGTGATGGCGAACACGTGGCCTTAGGCACGAGTCAGGGTTTCCTAAATTTCCCCAAAATAAAATATTTAGGTGGCGACTTTGAAATCTGGCGAAGCAATCCATGTTTGGCACTTCTTAATTAAAATCGATTTTCCAAAACAATTTGCCGGATTTGGACTCTTTGGCAATTTATCAGTCTCACATTGCACTTTGTGAGATTAGATTCAGAATCGTGACATGAGTCCGAACTGTAGTAGCTAAGAACAACGATTCGCACCCTCGCGCATGGAGTGGAGTTCGGGGTGGTCTACAGTCGGGCCTCGAGGTCAAGAGGGATTCGGTGTTGTACAATCTCAAGATCGATCTCAAGCATGTCTTCGTAGGACTACGCAAAAACATCTTTGAAATCTTTTAATAAAGCCACTAAGCGCTCGCGTTCCTCCGAAGACAACGTGGACCCGATCTGGACCAGACGTGGATCCTTCTCAGTACCCACATTAATTGCAATGATTTCATCAACAAGGGGTTTTACAAACCTCTCCTCCTCTCGATCAATCAAATGTTGCAAAATCAGAGCAATTCCTCCCTCGTCGTTTTTATCAAAATTTTGAAAATCATGTTCAATGCAATACACAAGTGGCACAGAAAAGTACTCAAAATCTGCTGCAGCATTCTCATTTAAAAGATCCAGCTCATCCAATTCTTCAATTACAACTGACTCAAAAGAAAAAGAAAAGGCCGACTTGGACAAAACTACGGCATTCGGGTTATCAATCCCAGGAATACTGGACTTAGACTTAGAGGAATTGGAATCTGATTCCAGCTCACTACCTGATTCAAAACTACTAGACAAAAAGCCCTCCTCCAGCTGCCAAGTGAGGGATGGTGCATTAGATACATCCAGAATTCCACCGGAAGGGTGCACGCCTAATTGGTCTCCGATCATGGAAACGGTTAAGTAATCCCCCAAGCTCTCTGGGTTGATCTGAGGATCCGAAAGGAGACATGCCAGTGCTGCTCCTACCTTAAGTTCATTGCTGTTGGACTCACCCTCTGTGCTTTGATCAGCCTCAACAGTTAATTTAGGCTGTTCCTCTGTGGCTTCACCCTCTTGTAGTTGTAAATCGAAGAAAATCTCAAAGTTGGGTAGATGCCGCTTCTCAGAGTTCAAACATAGCTCAGGAAAGCTGCAAAATGAGAAGTCTTCCCCCTCTTAGATAAAACGGCCGTTCAGAGTTCCCTGAATTGGCATATGCACAAGCTCGTAGTGCTTCCCACTTTGCTTTCCTTTGGCTCTTCCTGTCATTTCCTTCCATTTCCTCACCTAGCCCTTTTTGGTAGGCGTGTAGCCGAGACCAAAGGCATGTGGGTTATGTGCGACTTCGGCTAGTGCAGTAATGCCCTTCCAGCCGCTCTTTCCTAATCCCATCCTTGGTATATATTATAGCTTGTTAATGTGGTAAACTGATTGAGCACTAACGTGCAAGCCCTCATCAACAGTTAGGATATTCTGCACCACCCGGGCCTCAGCCAAGGTGAAACCAGACAAGCAAACATCCTCATCGCCATGTACAATCGCCAATAAGGGTGTAGTAACCTCTGGCGGAGGATGTATAGATGAATTCCCGAACACAATGGCTACCCTTTTTCCAAGAGGGTACTTTAGCATTTGGTGCAAGGTGGAAGAAACAGCTTTTACTTGGTGCAACCAGGGTCACCTAAGTAACAAGTTTAAAGTAGCCGGAACATCCAAGACGTGAAACTCAATATCCTGTTGTGTTGGGCCAACTTGTGCTCTGACTTGCACTATTCCCATTACTTCTCTGCTCGTGTTGTCGTAAGCCCGGATCACCTGGGCCATAGGTACAAAGTCTGCTAGCTTCAAGCCAATAGCATAGGTTGTGCGCGACAGACAAACATTGATCGCAGACCCGATGTCAACCAATACAACCAGCACCCACTTCTTTCTACATTCAACTAAGATGTATAAGGACTTGTTATGCGCAGAGCCCTAGGGCGGCAATTCCTTATCAGAGAAGGTCAAAGTCGGCAAAGCACCTCTCGGGAAAACAAGTCCCACTAATTGTTCTGGGGTTGTGTCGATAGACAGCTTAGCCTTATCCATTGCTAGCAAGATAGCTTGCCGGTGTACGCGTAAAGCCATAAACAATCCCCAGATAGATATGTCTGCTTGAATCTTCTTTAACTGTTTCAGCACAGCCTCTTCCTCTAACAACTTTTCCCTCTATTTTTCAGTCTCCTTAACCTTTCTGGATGCTTCGAGTTAGTCTAAGTGTGGGGGCTTGAAGTACCACCCGCTTCTAGTCATATGATTCACATCCTCAGAATACCAAGTGTCATCTGGTAGGTCTTGGCCCAAATCCTCATCAGTGTGGGCAAGATGCAGATCATCATTTTCAGACCACATTCCTCTGGTGACCGACAGGCAATTGTCTGGTTCCGTTGTAATTACTCTTACAACACAGTCATCCCCCGTAGGGTGTTTGGCTTTTCCAGCTTTTTGACTGTTCTCTTCCCTTTCCTGTTCAAACCACTTCAGTGCGGCTTCTTGTTCCGTATCAGCAGTACTGATAATGCCCATTTCTTAAGCTAAATTCTTAATACCGGTGCTCTCTGGCAGTTTCCACTTATCCTCGGCCATTCCGGCCCTTGTAGTAGTTCCTGCTTCTGGATGTTCTAGCTTTGGCTCAAGTTTCTCATCTATATCAGGTTCATCATTGAGCCACCTAGAGTTGTCTGTCAACCCGTTCAGATCGAACCAATCAATCTCTACATTCCCTAGATCTTGTTCATCATAGAACTGTAGATTGTCCAAGTCTTCTTCCAACTCTGCTACATCATCCAGACCTTGGCTCGAGCCATCCTCCCAAACCACACTCACTTCCATTCCTGTTGGCAACTCCAGCCCTGGTTTGGCCTGATTGGTTGGCACAATATAACAGCATGGGTTGTATTCCTTCTCAGATAAATCCACAGAGCACTCAGGCACTGTACTGACATTCTCATTCTCCACCAAGGCTACCCTGCCTTCATCTACCACGGTCACCACCAAAGGTTTGGGTTGGGATGTGGACGCATTCATCATGCACAAATCTATGCTTTTCGGGATGAACAGCACCGGCTTGGGTAGGTGGGAAGGGGTGATATATATACTAGGGTCATAAGGGATGGCCAGTGTATAGATGAGGTTTACTTGCCTAGGTGCAGGGGCTTGGTTATGTGGTGGGAGAGGATTTGTAGTGACATTGGGTTTTTCAAGAGGTGCTATCACCTTATTATCAATGAGATCTTCTATCTCATGATGCAATCTGAAGCATAAATCAGTGTTGTGACCATGCTGTTGATGAAAAGCACAATATTTGGCCGGGTTGTGTTTCGAGGAAAGATGATCGGGTAGAGGGCTGCGGACTCGCCTTTTTCTGCGCCTGGCCTTTTGAAAAGCTTCGAAACCGTGGTTCTGAATCTAGTCTCACAAGTGCAATGTGAAACAGATAAACATCCAAGAGTCCAAATCCGGAAAACCTTTTTCGAAAATTGATTTTAAATCAATAATGTCAAAATTGGACTGCTTTGTCAGATACAGAGTCGCCACCTAATTTTTTTGTTTTGGGGGAAATTTAGGAAACCCTGACTCGTGCCGAAGGTGACATGTCCGTCATCACCAAAGTTGCCTCGGCTCGGGAACTTAGGTACGAGAGGGGAAGGTCCTGAAATGAGTAACCCCTCCCGTCCGATCAAAGATTTGCCACTACTAATGATGCTATGATTTTTATAAACATTATGTGTTCTTATTCCGGTTATTAAACTAGCTTTACTATGTGATGCACACGCATATAAGTATAGACTAGATTGTAAGAATTGGAACATTTCAAGTCATGTCTGCTTGCGAAAATGGTTTGAATTTGCCACCCTCAAGTGGGCTTAAAGATGCGGATTTGCCACCAAACATAGTGGGCTTAAAACATAATTTGCCACTCAACAAAGTGGGCTTAAAACACAAATTTATTGAATTGTTCCAATTCAAACAACAAGCCTTCATCTACAGGCATTCATGCAGTTTAGCAAGTAAGCACATAGCCTCATGGCAAGCATGCGAATCATGGCAATATGTCAATCACACTCATGCAAGTATGCTAAAGCATGAAACTCAGCGAGCACTCCAAACTAAAACATAAACTAGTTAGAAAAATGCATGATCCTAACTATACAAGATGCCTAATGCAACACATGTAATATGTAATTAATAGGCTTGGCTACTAATATGACATATGAATCGATTTAAACAACATGCGATTAAACACGTATTCAAAGAAGTATTGAAATGACAAATGCAGTTTGAATGATGCACCGAGCCTCGATGCATGCAAGACAAATAAATGGATGCAAAGATGCAAGCATAAGGTGTGCTAATTAAAAATATCCCTAATCTAACCATCAAAAGCGATTAAATAGAAGGGAGAAAGACATGGGGTTGGAAGACATACACACATGCACGCACACTTATTACAACATTACGCCCTCGCGAATGAGGGTCCGAATGAATAAGTTAACCAACTAGCTACGCTAATTAAGCTAACTATTACAATACTTGAAATGAATTAACAAACTATTTTAAGCTAATTAATTATTACGAACCAGAATCGAATAACTAGTTACACTAACTAATTAATTACAACACTTGCACGAATTAGCCACAACTAATTAAAAAAGTAAAGCGACTAAATGGCCTCGAGGACGAGGGATGCATGCTTGGTTCCTCCACCCGAAAAAGCCACCATCTTGCTGCTGTGAGCCTCTGTTTGCGCATATTTAAGCACTGAAAATTGTTCCAACTTCCAGAATGCCTCTGCTTCAACTTACCAACACACTGTGCAATTTTCATTATTAGCCGACAGGGGGCCTGTCGGCTACCAATGGTGGCCGGTCAACCACTAATGACAAGAACTCCTCCTTTTGCTGCAACATAGAGCAGACAGAGTGAAGCAGTATATTCTCAAGGGTTGTCTGTATTGTTACTCTCCTTATCAATCAAACAAGCTCCAAGGAGTGTAACTCTTGGCTCTCAAACCATCAATCAAGCAATTTCCATGCATGACAGCCAAAGAACCAAGTTTGTACAAGTTTAATGAGTGCAAAACAAGACTCAATAAGACCACCACCCTATCATGCATGATCAAGGGTGATGGTGACCAACAAAAGTGGCACATTTCATCAATTTGGGTATGAAATGTCCCATTTTCCTTATGTTCGAATTAATGTCCGATTCGAACACATGCAATGCAACACGAACAATGCTTATCTTGCTTCTTTTACTTGTCCAATTTTGTTTACTCATTTTAGATTACCAATCCATTCTTTAATTGGTTAAGTCCAAAAGTGAGTGTCCTCTAATGGAAAGTGGACTTAAACCACAAGTTACTTTGGGCATGAAAGAGACCTTGTGCCGTTGGTAATGAACCCCGAATGGGATTAAACCATTAAGCATGAATGTCTCAATTTTACGCTTAAGCAAGCAACGGGTTTAAAACCACTTTCAAAAAAAATAAAAGAGTGAAGAATGGAGGGAGGTTGCAGAAATTTCAGTGCTGAAATGGAGTGCAAAACAACACTAAAGCATGCTTTCAACTCAAAACAATAATGAACAAAGCCTTAAAACTCCAAGCTAATGAAAGAATTAACACTGCAACCATGCCATACAGGGCTCAAAGGCTTAACCAGCCCAAAACAGAGCTAAAACAAGTCAAAACAATAGAAAAAACATGTTGGACCAAAGCTAAGTTAGGCTATAAAAACAGGCTAACATGTAAAGCAACTAGGCATACAAGCAAGACAGCAAGGAGGGGAGGCCAACCCCTCCAATTTTGGACTTCAAAAGAACGTTTTTGCCACTGAAAAACCTCTGAGATTTGGTGGTTAAAAGGTCCAAAAAGTTTGATTTGAATGTAAAGAAAAATAGCACAAAAAACTTCACAAGCTAAGAAGCCAAAAAGGGGGGGAGGGGACAACCCCCTAACTCACAAAGGCTCAAACCACCACTTTTATGCCTCAAAAATAGAGTTTTTTACACCTCAAAACAGCCTTAAAACAGTTGAAAAAAAAGGGAAAATAAGTATGCACAATAAGCTTAAACTAAGGTAAGTTCTCTACCTTTGAAGCACAGTACAAAACAACCACAAATTCAAGCCCAAACCCCCTTCCAAGGCTCAAACAAAGCTCCAAGGGACCTTAGCTCAAAGGTGAGAGTATTTGGTTAAGGGTTGATGTGCAAAAGTGTAGAGAAAACTAACTACAAAGCACAAACTATCAAGTGAGATAGAGAAAGCTAGAAAGAGAGAGAGAGAGAGAGAGAGAGAGAGAGAGAGAGAGAGAAATTTTGTCTAAAATGTCTAACCCCTCAAAATGGGGGAGGACACCCCCTATATATAGAAAATCAAGTCTTGAGCTTGAATGCATCCTACCATACACGTGTATGAAGACGCACCTCAGTGAGCAACAGCTGGCACATCTGGCAACAAATATCCAGAAATATCTAGAAAAAGAAACTGGTGGCTGTTAGCTACCAGTGGTAGCCGACTAGCCACCACCAGTGGCCGATCGGCCACATCCATGGCCGAAGCCTTGGGGCTTGGCCGACAAGCCACCAAGAGATCCAGACACCAAATTTTGGTCCAAAACAAGGCAAAGAAAGAACAAGGTCCAAAGGCTTAAAGACAGGGCGTTCCAACGAGGACTTCGGGCACCCAAAAACGAACACAAACAAACACAATCATCGAGCGCACAAATGATGACGTCTAAGTTTTGAGGACGGTCAGAAATGGGGTGTTTACAGTTGCCCCTCTTTGACAGAACTCGGAAGTCATGAAATGACAGGAGTGAATGTTAAAGACCCAGGGACAACCCATTTTTGACAAGGCCGAAGATTTGGACAAACAAACAAGCAAGACAAAAATGGTTGCGCCCCGCAGGCTGCCTACATATCCCTTTGCAAGGAGTCAAACCAGCTTAGTTCTAGGGCACGATGCAAGTGATATGCACAATGCAGAGAACATAAGTTATGATTATGCAATGAGACTACAATGAGACATCTAAATGCAAATGTTATGCAAAAAAAATGCTACAGTAATCTCATATATAAAAAGAAGTAAGTAAATACGAACCAAACCACATTTCACGCAGAAAGGATGTAAGAAAATTATACAAACTTAACTACCCATCACATAGGAAAGACAAGGAATAGCACAACCATCGGGCACACCCGAGGTGTGAAACAAGATCCTAACGCGTCGCAAGAGAAATGAGAGAAGGGTTAGTATGAACACCGGGACGTACTCGACTGTTCTTCACCAAAATGAGTGGCGATAAACATCAGAACGCATCCAAATGCTTTTAACCAAAACAAGGAGTGGTGGTAAACATCGGAACATGTCCAAATGCTTCTAACGAAACAGGACGAGGTATAAACACCGGAACTCGTCTAAATATTTCTAACCAAAACAGGGTGTGGTATAAACATCGAAGCACGTCCAAATGCTTCTAACCAAAACAGGGGGTGGTATAAACATCGGAGCACATCCAAATGCTTCTAACCAAAACAACGGGTGGTATAAACACCAGAACTCGTCCAAATACTTCTAACCAAAACAGGGTGAGGTATAAACACCAGAACTCATCCAAATGCTTCTAACCAAAACATGGGGTGGTGGTAAACATCGGAACACGTCCAAATGCTTCTGATCAAAACAGGGGGTGGTATAAACATGGGAACTCGTCCAATGCTTCTAACCAAAATAGGGGGAGGTATAAACACTGGAACTTATCCAAATGCTTCTAACCAAAACAGGGGGTGGTATAGACATCTAAGCTCGTCCAAATGCTTCTAACCAAAACTGGGCGAGGTATAAACACCGGAACTCGTCCAAATGCTTCTAACCAAAAGATGAGGAGGTATAAACACTGGAACTCATCCAAATGCTTCTAACCAAAACAGGGGGTGTATAGACATCGAAGCTCGTCCAAATGCTCCTAACCAAAACAGGGCGAGGTATAAACACCGGAACTCATCCAAATGCTTCTAACCAAAACAGGGGGTGTATAGACATCGAAGCTCGTCCAAATGCTCCTAACCAAAACAGGGCAAGGTATAAACACCGGAACTCGTCCAAATGCTTCTAACCAAAACAAGGGGTGGTATAAACACTGGAACTCGTCCAAATGTTTCTCCAAAACGGGGCGAGGTATAAACACCAGAACTTGTCCAAATGCTTCTAACCAAAACATGGGGTGGTGGTAAACATCGGAACACGTCCAAATGCTTCTAACGAAAACAGGGGGTGGTATAAACATCGGAACTCGTCCAAATGCTTCTAACCAAAACAGGGGGAGATATAAGCACCGGAACTCATCCAAATGCTTCTAACCAAAACAGGGGGTGGTATAGACATCGAAGCTCGTCCAAATGCTTCTAACCAAAACAGGGTGAGGGATAAACACCGGAACTCGTCCAAATGCTTCTAACCAAAACAGGGCGAGATATAAACACCGGAACTCGTCCAAATGTTTCTAACCAAAACAATGGGTGGTGTAAACACTAGAACTCATCCAAATGCTTCTAACCAAAATAGGGCGAGGTATAAACACCGAAGCTCCTCCAAATGCTTCTAACCAAAAGAAGGGGTGGTATAAATACCGGAACTCGTCCAAGTGCTTCTAACCAAAACAGAGGGAGGTATAAACACCGGAACTCGTCCAAATGCTTCCAACCAAAATATGGTGGATCAAAGGACATAAATGGTCTCACCTGGAGCTCCTCTGAATAAACTGTACATAGAATATCGTGCTTGTATAAGAAAGAAACTGTACATAGTGAGAGTGCATGTTCTACGCAAGATAATCAAAGCATGTTCTATGCAAATGTCATA
This sequence comes from Camellia lanceoleosa, assembly GCA_025200525.1. Classification (NCBI taxonomy): domain Eukaryota; kingdom Viridiplantae; phylum Streptophyta; class Magnoliopsida; order Ericales; family Theaceae; genus Camellia; species Camellia lanceoleosa. The sequence continues at coordinate 148,551,776 of CM045759.1, forward strand.
ACAGCATGTTCTATGCATGATTATTGGGAGCATGCTCTATGCAGTGAAAACCGAAGCATATTCTATGCAACGTCGGAATGCATATAGAATGCATGTTCTCTGGAGTGATTAATTAGAGAAAATGCATGTTCAATGCGAGATTAATAGCATATTTTATGCAAAACACCAAATGCATGCTTTATGCGAATGGGAAACAGAAGCATAGTTTACACAAATACGAGGAATACACAGTCTATGAAAGATCACATGTGAAATGCACATTCCATACAACGACAAAGAAATGCACCTTCTACGCGATGACAAAAGTGTGCTTAACAGAACTGACTCAGTCGCAACTTCTGATTTACCTCTCAAAAGAGTTGCCACAAGTTAAAAAGGATACATCTCATGCGTGTTGATTAGCGATGAATCATCATGCATCGAAGACACGGTTTGAAGCTTCTGCAGAGGCAATTTGAGCTTAAAAGTGAACTTTTCTTGCACTTTCCCGAGAACCAAGGACACCAAACAGAAGCAAAACACACATGGAGAGCTCTGGAAGCTTGCCGGCCACCAGGGAGAGGTGTCGGCCACCTGTCGGCCACCCCTAAGGGTTGTCGGCCACCAGTGGTGGCCGACCAGCCATTGATGGCAGGTTTGGCCAATTTTGTCTTTTTGCACATGGGTGTTTAAGTATAGGGCATGGGGGCTCATTTCCTCTACACCCCATGCCCAAAATTCATCCATCTCCCTCTCTAGACCTTTATTCTCTCTAGATCTGAGCTTTACACGCGTTTTCCAACACCCCACGCGAAGTTGATTCGCTAAATCCACTTGATTTCCTTTGTTTTGAACCGATTGAAAATTGATTTCGGGGATTTTTTCTTCATTTTCACCACTTGAGGCTTGTTTCCCTCCGAGTTTCTCTTGGGTTTAGTGCCTTTTCCTAGGCTTTGACTTTTTCTCCCATTTTCTCTCACCTAGGGTTTGACTTGAGTTGACTTTTGCCATTTTCCACTTATTTCCTTAATTTTCTTCACTTTTCATCACCTATTCATCTATATTCCCAAAGGCAGACGACTTTCCTCATGATGAGGCTTCTACAGAGCTGAAGTATAAGGTAGAGTTTGATTCTCATGCAGAGTCTGAGCCCTTACCACTGGGAGTAAGGCCCTTTGGCGCGGTGAGATATCATCAACAAACTCACATTCTGCCTGCTAGTGGCGTTAGGCACTTCACTGATTTCCCTAATGCGCCAGAAGATCTCTTACTGAGGGAGCTGGACTCTCATATTTCAGCCATTCCCATTGAGGTACAAACTCTATGCACTTGCACATCTGATGTTCTTTACTTGCATTTCTTACACTATTCATACTCTTGCACTGTACTTACACTAATTCACCTGCATTTTCTTTACACTTCCTTTTCATTGAACTGCATTTGCACTGATTCACCTACATTTGCCACAAGGTGATACTCGTGCATACAGGGGCTACGGGGCCACGACGGCCAGAGACTGGTACGAGGAGCTACCTGCCGGGGTACGAGCTATTGTCGACAATGCAGGCTTTAGCCTATTCTGATCCGGATTGCTATGACATGTTTAAGCTCTATTTTGAGTGGTCTTTGTCCCATGAGACTTGCTTTGAATAGTTGTAGTGCAGATGGTCTTGACTAGCTTTGAGTCTGAGGCCTTTAACACGTTGTATATGCGATGATTACATGTTTTGGCATCATTTAGCATGTAACTTTAGTGTATATAGTGTAGTCACACTCTCACATATTCACTCCTTCATAGCTTCTGAGAGTTGTGCTTTATGCCTTGTTTATGAGCCAATACATGAGCATGATTTTCTTGCTTTTCATGCTATCACCTCGGCACATTTTATCCTCTATTTTGACATATTTGAGGTCTGTCCAAAGTTGGTTTGGTCCTTTGAGTTTGATATTGCATGCTTCTAGAGTGATGCTCTTCACTAGCTTAATGTATTTGGCTTTTTGAGCATGCATTATGTGAGTTGTTTGCATTGTTTTTTTTTTTTTTTTAGTCACTTAGCATGCTATCTCAGTGCTGAAATGTATGTCATTGCAGTCCATTGTTTTAAACTTTCATTCACTTTGAAAGTGGCCTTAAGCCCCTTGTTGGGTTGAGCATGAACTTGAGGCATTCATGTGTAATGGTTTTAATCCTCCCTTGAGGATTTCTACTAACCAATAGCATGATACTTTCTTCATGCTCAAGGCACTCGAAGATTAGGTCATTTTTCAAATTAGAGGACTTTGCACATTGAACTTAACCGGTTAATGGGCTAATTGGTAAACTCAAATGAGTAAACAAGAATTGAGCAAAGTAAAGCATTCCAAGATAACATATGTGTGTTGCATTGCATGTGTTTGGATCAGACATTAATCCAAACACAAGAAATATGGCACATTTCATACTCAAAGTGATGAAAAGTGTCGCTTTTCTTGGTCATTGCCACCCTTGATCGTGCATGATAGGGTGACGACACTTGGAGTCATATGTGCGCATTCACTAAGCTTGTACATGCTTAGTTCTTGGGCCATCATCCGTTGAGATGCTTGGTTGGTGGCTTGAGAGCCAAGTACCATACTCCTTTGAGCTTGAGACATGATGAGGAGGGTAGTAGTACACATATTTCTTGCCAAATACATTGTCTTGGCTTTGTTGCTCTCTGTTACAGCAAAGGCAGAATTCTAGAAAGAAAAGTGGCCGGCTGGTCACTTGCACTAGCCTACCGACCACTTGTACTGGCTGGCCAGCAAGTTGAGGTAGCCTACTGACCAGTTGAGGTGGCCGGCCGGCCACCTACAGGGGAAATTATCCAAAATGTTCCTATGTTGGCGGCAGATGCAATCTGGAAGTTCATATGATGTTCTGAGATCACCGCGAGTGCAAACAGAGGCAACTCATGGCAAGGAAATGCATTTTCGGGCGAACCGAACCGAGCATGCATGTCTCCCTCCCCTCGAGGCCATTTTTACTACTTTACTTAGCTAGTTAATTTACCGGTTTTGTAATTAATTAGTTAATGTTCTTAACTAATTTAATTCATCTCTATAATATTCTAATTAGCTTAGCATAGCTAGTTTCAATTCGGTTTGTAATAATTAATTAGCTAGAGTAGTTAATTAGTTGGTTTGTAATAGTTAGCTTAATTAGCGTAGTTACTTGGCTTGTTTATTTGGACCCTCCTTTGAGAGGCCGAATTAATGTTGTAATAAGTGTGCATGTGTGTGCGCATGTCTTCCAACCCCACGTCTTTCTCCCTTTTACTTAACCACTTTCGATGGTTAGTTTAGGGCATATTTCAATTAGCATACCTTATGCTTGCATGTTTGCATCATTCATTTGTATTGCATGCATCGGGCTGAACGCATCATTCAAACCGCATCGTATTTGAATACGTGTATCAAGTGTTGAATTCATACGCCATCTTAGCTAGCCGAGCCTATTTTAGTTGTATTTTTGCATGCGTTACATTAGGCATCTTGTATAGTTAGGATCATGCATGATTTCTAACTAGCTTCCTTTTTGGCTCGGAGTACACTGTAAGTGTTTACGCTTTAGCATACTTGCATGAGTATGAGTGTTGCCATGATAGCATGCTTGCCATGAGGCTATTTGCTTAAGTGATTAACTGCATGAATGCCTGTGGGTGAAGGCTTGATTGCCTGAATTGGGACAATTCATCAAATGTATGTTTTAAGCCCACTTTGCGAAATGGCAAAATCATCATGTTTTAAGCCTACTTGAGGATGGCAAATCCGCGCTTTAGCCTACTTGCGAGTAGCACTTTCAAACCATTTTTAAAAACAAACATGAGTTATTTTGTTCCAATCCACGTGATTGAGTCTATACTTGTATGCTGAGCGCATCACGTAGTAAGTTAGCTAATAACCAGAATAAGAACACATGTGTTTATCAAACAACATATCATGTTTAGTAGAGACCGATCCTTTGATCGAGCGAGCGGGGGTGCTCATGTTATGACCTTCCCTTCTCGTACCTAAGTTCCCGAGCCAAGGCAACTTTTGTGATGACGAACACGTGGCCTTTGGCACGAGTCAGGGTTTCCTAAATTTTTCAAAAACAAAACATTTAGGTGGCGACTCTGTAATTTGGCAAAACAGTCCATGTTTGGTGCTTTTTTATTCAAATTTGATTTTTCAAAACCAATTACCCGATTTGGACTCTTTGGTGATTTATCTGTCTCGCATATTGCACTTTGTGAGATTAGATTCAAAACCTGGAGAGTCCGAAGTAATTGACCAGACCGCCCCGAAAAAAGGGGGTGCGGAGAAATCGGCGCCAGGTTCTGGCGCATCATTGGGGACTTAGAGAACTTGACTCGAAACTCATGATATGTTGTTTTGTCTACACTTATGTGTTTCTTTGCATTGCATTTGCATAGGTGTGCCTAAGTCACAGTGTTTGCCATCTGCTATTACTGAATGATTTACCGAAGGCTTGCTTGGAAAAGCGTGCCATAAGGCTGACCGGTTATGGGCCCTACCACAATGGAAACACAAACCTTGGTTTTACCGAGGCACCCTTCTTGACCAATCGACCTAGTTACACATCGGAAGCCATAGAGACCATTACAAAGTAGGACAGGTTGCTCACCTGAATGTAGGTTGTTTGAAACCGCATGCGTGCGTAGTGAAACCCTAGCTCCTGACAAAATAGGACAGGGAAACCCTACCCCACCATAGGGGTGTTTTGGCTCTCACTTGCTTGCTACGTGCTATTAGGATGTGTCTCTACAGGAATTCATGTACCAGTTTGCAAGTCTAAGTATCAGTCTGAGGACATCAGTGTTTGAGGGTATCAGTATTGTGGCAGAAAATTTGGGGGCAGAAGTCAGTGTTTGAGTACGGTTAGTCCAACTTATGATTTTCAACTGTGTGTTGTCGCTATCTAACCCGAGATGCTGTCCGTTTTTCTGATTTTTGTCCTTTGCTTTATTTTCTATTTTTCAAGGTAGTATTTTCATCATTGCCTCCGACGAGGCAGATACCCCCCGAGCAATCTGGACCAGAGTTGGGAGAATTCATCGATCTAAGGATCTAGTTGACGAACAACCAGCGTTGGTTTCATTACCCCCGGTTACGAGACGGAGGTCATCCAGGCACAGATCATCAGTATAGTGGTTACCAAATCAATGGTCATTATCTACCTCACCTGTGCGCAGTTGGGCTGAGATATTTGCTTCCACCTAAGAGAGGAAATACACATATGTTCAATCAGATCAGCACTTTTCAGTCAGTACGAAGGACATGATGCGTCAACTCCAAGAGACTATGCAGGCCATGCAGTAGGATGTTGTTCGCCAGGTGGAGGTTACCGCTCGTCAGGCAGAGGTTGTAGCTCAGCAGGCAGAATTAATTGCTAGACTTCAACAACAGCAGCAACCACAACAAGCTGGAGCATCTGCTTCACATCCACTTCCACCCCTACCTAGAGTTCCAACACTCGGGGATGCAGCTGCCGTCTAGGAGAATAGTTACGTTCCAACAGGGCCAATTCCACCACCAGTCTTACCATAGATTTCAAAAGCACCGGCCTACCCAACAGATACACAATTTGAATCTGAGATGGATCCAACTGCTCTGAAAGTCAGTAAGCTCGAGAAGTTGTTCAAGCGAGCTCAGGGAGTTAACTCGATCCCAGACATTGAAGATGGTTACACTGATTCGGCGGTGACATTGTCGGACAGGTTCAAAATGCCTCACATAGATCGTTTTGACGGCTCGGGCGATCCTATGGTTCATTTGAGGTTGTTTTATGATATTCTGCGCTCGATGGGCTTGACTACACTCCAGAAACTATCTCTCTTTGGTCGGACCCTGTCGGGTATTACGGCCATCTGGTATGCCAAGCTGAGGACTCAGTGAAGAGAAGTTGGGAGGAGATGGCCGAGGCCTTCATCACCTAGTATGCTTACAACACCCAAATTGAGGTCACGACTCATGATCTTGAGGCAACCAGGCAAGAGCCGAAAGAGGACTTTTCTGACTTTGTCACTTGATGAAGGGCCAAAGCCTCCATGATGACAACTCGGCCACTCGAAAAGGATCATATAAGGATGGTTGTGCGCAACTTGCAACCCAAGCTAATGTAGAAAATGATTGTTTTAACCCTTCCCACCTTTGCTGACTTGCATGAGATTGGGGTACAGATTGAAGATGCTATGAAGCAGGGTCTGATTGACCAGGAAAGGGAGCAGCCCAAGAGGGCGTTTACACGCGGTTCGAATGTAGCTACAAGTAGTAGTGCAGCCGCTAGAACTTCTGACGTCAGCATGGTCACCACCACGCCCAAAACAGCCACACCCTTCACTGGTACATCCAATCCAAACCCCCAAACTTCGAACTATCCACCCCGAGGTACGAGGGTTTTGACCCCACTTTATATGTCTTTGTCTAAAGCTCTAGGCATCCTACTCAGGAAAGGACATCTAAAACCATTAGAACAACAGCCTCTACCCAATCCCCTCCCTCCAAAGCATGACCCGACTAAATATTGTGTCTTCCATCAGCAGCAAGGTCACGATACCGACTTCTGCTTTAGACTACGTCATGAGATCTAAGATCTCATTGACAACAAGGTGATTGTGCCTCCCGACAAAGCAAATGTCATTACCAACCCACTCTCACCACATAACCAAGCTCCACCACCCAGGCAAATCAACCTGATCCAAACTGCGGCCATTCCATATGACCCTAGCATATACATCACACCCTCCCACCTACCTAAGCCTGAGGTGTTCATCCCACACAGCACAGACTTGTGCATGTTGAGCAACTCCCTAACCCAGCCTAAGCCAGTGGTGGTGACTATCGAAGACAGAGCCGGAGTGACCTTGGAGCAAATTGGGAATGTTGATTTGGAACCTGAGGGATCCGGGAGCTTTATTGAGGAAACATACAACCCGTACGGTTATATTGTGTCAACAGACTAGGCTAAGCCGAGGGTAGAATTGCCAACTGGGGCAGAGGTACATGTTGTTCATGAGGATGGACCGAGTCAGGGGCTTGATGACCTAGCAGAGCTGGATGAGGACATTGCCAATCTACAGTTCTTTAACGAGCAAGACCCGGGAGATGTGAGCGTCAACTGGTTTGACCTGAACGGCGCAATAGATAATGCGGGGTGGCTCAGTGACGAGCAAGATGTTGTTGAGGTGCCTCAATTAGAACAGGGTCAGTCAGAAAGTGGAACATCTGCAGTGGCCAGAATGGCCAAGAATAAGGAAGAGTTGCCAGAGAACACCGGTACGAAGAATTTTTCTCGGGACTTAGGCAGTTTATGCACAGCAAACATAGAACATGAGGACATACTGAGGCGTTTTGAACAAAAGAAGATCGAGAATGATAAGAGGGCTAGAAAAGCCAAGGCACCTGAGGGGACAGAATGTGCTGTGAGCATGGGAACAGCTATAGCGGAACCAGACAGCTGTCTGTCGGTTGCCGAGGGCATGTGGTGGGAAGACGATGATTTGCGTCTTATCCATACTAACGAAGACTGGGGGCAGAATCAACCAGACAACACTTGGTACACCGAGGAGGTCGACCATATGACCCGGAGTGGGTGGTACATCAAGCCCCCACATTTGGACCAGCTAGAGGCGTCCGGGAAAGACAGGGAAGCTAAAAAACAGAAAGACAGACTGCTAGAGGAGGAGGCTGTACTGAAGCAGCTAAAGAAAATTCAAGCAGACATCTCCATCTGGGGACTGCTTATGGCCTCGAGGGTGCATAGACAGGCCATCCTTTCAGCCATGGACAGCGCCAAGCTTTTGATTGATACAACGCCTGAGCAGTTGGTGGGATTGGTGTTCCTGGGGGGTTCTTCACCGGCTCTAACCTTCACAGACAAAGAACTACCGCCTGAGGGCTCTGAAAAAAACAAACCGTTGTACATCTCTGTAGAGTGTAAGGATAAATGGATACCGGTTGTCCTGGTTGATACGGGATCTGCAATCAATGTATGTCCGTCGTGAATGGTGTATACTATCGGGTTCAAGCCCGCAGATTTCGCACCAATAGGCCAGGTGATACGGGCTTATGATAACACCAGTTGGAAGGTGATGGAGACGATACGAATTAAAACTCAGGTTCGCCCGGGGCAGCAGGACATTGAGTTCCATGTCTTGGATGTTCCAGCCACTTTCAATCTACTCTTTGGGCGGCCGTGGTTGCACCAAGTGAGAGCCGTCTCTTCCACTTTACACCAGATGCTAAAGTACCCCCACGGGAAGGGGGTGGCAATTGTTTTTGAGAACTCTTCAATACATCCGCCGCTAGAGGTTTCTACACCAGTTTTGGAAATTGAGCATGGGGTGAAGGATGTCTTTCTGTCGGGATTCACCTTGGCTGAGGCTTGGGTAGTACAGGACTTGTTGGCTGTTGATGAGGGACTGTATGTCAGTGCGCAATCTATTTACCTCATGAACAAGCTTCAACACATACCCAGAATGGGACTAGGACGAAGTGGCCGGAAGGGCATCAGAACATTGGCCGAAGTGTCACATAACCCCCATACCTTTGGCTTAGGATACTCGTCTACCAGAGAGGATTGGGCTAGGAAGGGAAGAGAGATGGCTGGAAGAGCTAAGTCTAAGTAAGCCGGGAAGCACTACGAGTTGGTGCACAGACCTATCCAGGGAACCCTAAACGGACGCTTTGTCCGAGAGGGGGAAAACTTCCCATTTTGCGGCTTTTCGGAGCCATGGTTGAATTCAGAGAAGCGGCGTTTGCCTGGCTTCGAGATCTTTTTTGACCTTCAGTTATCAGGGGATGAAGTTGCCGACGAGCAGACTGACCCACCAGTTGAGACTGAGCAGTGTAAGGAGGGTGACTCCGAGAGCACATAAATTGAGATGGAGGTAGCACTGGCTTGTCTCCTCTCAAATCCTCAGATCACACCGGAGTCCTCGGGGGATAATTTCTCAATTACCATGATTGGGGATCAAGCGACTGCAGGCCCTTCTTCTGGCATTCTGGATGCATCCATCGCACCCTCCCTCGTCTGGCAATACTATGAAGGCTTTTTATCGAGTAGTTCTGGGTCAGGTAGTGAACCGAAATCTTATTCCACAGAGTCTGTGGAGTCAGAATAAGATTCTAGTTCTTCTAAGTCAGAGTTAGGTATTCCTGGGGTTGATAACCCGGCTGCCACTGTCCTGTCCAGGTCGTCTTTTTCGTTTTCTTTTGAGTTGGTTGTAACCGAGGAATAAGACAAACTGGATATTGCTAATGAGAATGGTACAACTGTGGCTTCTGAGTACTTTTCTGTGCCTTTAGTGTATTACATTAATCAGGACTTTCAAAATTTTGATGAAAACAACGAGGAAGAAATTCCTCAATTCTAAAGCATTTGATTAATCAAGAGTAGGAGAGGTTTGTAAAACCTTTGGTTGATGAAATCACCTCAATTAATGTTGGTAATGAGAAGGACCCGCGACTGGTCTAGATCAGGTCCACATTGTCTTCGGAGGAGCGCGAGCGCTTAGTCGCTTTATCAAAAAATTTCAAAGATGTTTTTGCATGGTCCTACGAAGACATGCCTGGAATCGATCATGAGATTATACATCACCGGATCCCTCTTGACCTAGAGGCCCAACCTGTTAAGTAGAAGCTCCGAAGCATCCGCCCGGACTGGGCTCTGAAAATCAAGAAAAAGGTCACCAAGAAGATTGATGCGAAGTTCCTGTTGGTATCTGAGTATCCAACTTGGTTGGCCAATATAGTTCCAGTGCTGAAGAAGGACGGCAGAATTTGGGCATGTGTGGACTTCAGAGACTTGCACAAAGCTAGTCCGAAGGACGACTTTCCTCTGCCGCATATTGACGAATTAGTGGACTTCACTGCTGGGCATGCGCTGCCCTAATTTATGGATGGGTTTTCGGGCTACAATCAAATTTTGATGGCACCCGAAGATAGGGAGAAAGCTTCTTTCACTACCCCATGGGGAACCTACTGCTATAGGGTGATGGTGTTCAGTTTGAAGAATGTTGAGGCTATATATCAATGGGCTGCAACTACGATTTTGCATGATATGATTCATAAAGAGGTTGAGGTGTATGTGGACGACATGATTGTCAAGTCCAAGGAAATAGAGGGCCACTACACCGCCTTAAAGAAATTTTTCCACTCGATCAGAGTGTATCGGTTGCGACTGAATCCTCAAAAATGTACTTTCGGTGTTACAGCAGGGAAAATGCTGGGGTTCTTGATCACACAGAGGGGCATCGAGGTCAATCCTTCCAAAATCAAGGCCATCTTAAAAATTCCACCACTAAGGACTGAAAAGGAGGTGCGAGGCTTTTTGGGTAAAGTGCAATTCATAAGATAGTTTATTACAAAATTAACCTTGACTTGTGAACCACTGTTTGGTCTCCTGAAGAAAGGAAAGAAGTTCCAATGGGATGATCGATGCCAAGTTACTTTCGAACAGATCAAGCAATATTTACAGAACCCACCCGAGTTGTCACCGCCAGAACCAGGGAAACCGTTGATTCTGTACCTATCAGTGACTGACATAACAATGGACTGCATGCTTGTGTAGGAATCTGAGGATAAAGTAGAGAAGGCTATCTACTACCAGAGCAAGAAAATGCTAGAATATGAGACCCACTACACTCCGCTGGAGAAGGCTTGTCTAGCCTTGGTATGGGCTATCAGGAAGTTGAGGCACTACCTGTTAGCTCACTCTGTAATACTGGTTTCGAGATTAGATCCCATCAAATATCTCTTTGAGAAACCAGCACTTACGAGTAGGCTAGCCCGTTGGTTTCTTCTTCTCTCCGAATTTGATCTGAAGTACATGACGCGCAAGTTTGTGAAAGGAAGAGCGATAGCAGAGTTCCTAGTCGATCACCCGGTGGAAGGGAATGAAACAACAGAGTATCTATTCCCAGACGAGGCCATTCTGCAGCTTGAAGAAGAGGTCTGGACTATGTACTTTGATGGAGCGTCAAATCAACACGAGTATGGGATATGGGTGTGATTGATAGCACCCGAAAATTCCCACATATCCCTAGCTTTCAAACTCTGCTTCAAAGTATCGAACAATAAGGCAGAGTATGAGGCATGTATCACTGGCTTAGAAGCCGCCCTGGAACTAGGGGCAAAAAGGTTGGACGTCATCGGGGACTCGAACCTAGTTGTGTCTCAAGCCAAAGGAGACTGGAAGGTGATGGAAGAAAGGATGAAAATCTATCACCAAACTCTGGACGTGCTAATTCCCAGGTTTGAGAAGTTAACCTTCACCCATTTGTTGGGAGAGAGCAACAGGTTCGCAGACGCTTTTTCAACTCTATCTTCTATGATAGACATCCCTTTGGGAGTCCGGATGCGTCCGATCATCATTGAACAGCGGTATGTGCCAGCCTATGAGCTGATTGTCGCCATAGATGAAGTACAAGATCAAAATCCCTGGTATTATGACATATGGAACTTCTTGGAAAAGTATACTTATCCACTAGGGGCAAATGTCAAAGGCAAGAGGGAAATTCGAAGAATAGCTGCTCAGTTCATCGTCTACGGGGGTAAACTATACAAGCGGGGTCATTTTGGGATGTATAAACTGTGTGTTGATACTGAAGAGTCCAAGCGCCTGATGGAGGCCATCCATGGAGAAAAGTGCGGAGTGCACATGAGCAGAGTCATGCTAGCCCGGAAGATTCTCAGACAGGGTTATTACTGGTCAACCATGGAGGAGGAAGTATTGGCTTTGTTCGGCGTTGCCACAAATGCCAGATCCATGCAAATCGCATGAACATTCCGCCATCGAAGCTACACAACATGACGTCACCATGGCCATTTTCAGTCTGGGGGATTAATGTGATTGGGGCAGTTACGCCGAAGGGGTCGAACAGGCATGAGTATATTTTGGAAGCGATAGACTACTTTACAAAGTGGGTCGAGGCCCAATCCTACGTCGTGCTGAAGGCATCACATGTTGCTAAGTTCATCAGGCACAACATTATCTGTCGCTATGGAGTCCCGAATGAGATTATTTCGAATAATGGTTCCCACTTCAAGAAGGAGGTGATCGACTTGTTGGAGAAATACAACGTGGCTTTTCATAATTCATCCACATATCGGCCACAAACCAACAGAGCTGTTGAGGCCGCCAACAAGAACATCAAGCACATTCTACAGAATATGGTGGAAACCTACAAGGACTGGCCGGATAAGCTGCCATTTGCTCTTTGGAGCTATCGGACATCAATTCGAACTTCTACTGGGGCAACTCTGTATTTCTTGGTCTATGGGATGGCGGTTATTCTGCCTATCGAAGTTGAGGTTCCGTCATTGCGGGTAATGGCTGAGTGCCAAATAGCTGAGGCAGATTGGCAGCAGAGCAGGTTCGAAGAACTCATGCTATTCGACGAAAGAAGAATGAAAGCACTGTATCACATTCAAGGTTATCAATGCAGATTGCCAAGGCTTTTAACAAGAATGTTAAGTCCACGAATTCAAAGGAAGGGGATTTGGTGCTCAAAGACAACCGAGCTCCCATTCACAACCCTAGGGCAAGTTCAGACCTAATTGGACAGGTCCGTACATCATCAAGTCAACCTGGTCGGGTGGAGCTGTCGTTCTAATGGATTTAGATGGCCTTGAGTTTTCCCAGCTGATCAACATGGACAAGTTGAAGAAATACTATCCCTGAGTGGCTTGCTAGGCTGAAAACCTGAAAGGGCGACCTAGGCAAACGTTAGAGCATGAAAATTTGAAATGAGATAAATTGAGCTCGCAAGGTTGAAAACCCAGATCGGGCGGCCTTGACAAAAGTTAGAGCGCAAAATGAAAGTATTAATACTTGAGTGAACCTGAACTGAACTACGTAAGGCTTGATTCTCATCTTTGGGATACGTAGGCAACTTTATTCTAAAGTCCAGCGACAAACACTTCCAAATCAACTATGTCCGTGTGATTGTTTTGGCCATCTTTGTCTTTTCTGCATCCAAGAGTTCAGTGGTGAGCTGCAGTGCAGTGCTATTCAGACAAAGGGCAACTTTCTAGTTACGGGATCTGGGGTTGTACATCTCGAGGATAGATCTCAGGCATGTCCAGATGTGATCCATATCGAAAATGGCTTTGAAAAGTTTTAATAAAAGTAAATTTTGCTCAAATTAATCTTTTACAACTTAGACCATTTTTGGACCAAACGAAAAATTTTTAGTATCCACAACCTTCAATTTCATTGATTTCAATGCAGAGTTCTCTTGCTCTTGGTACAAATTGAAGTTATTTTTTATTACATTCATGAAGAAAACTTGAAAGTACAGATTAAAGTAATAAACTTGGGGCATAGTCAGGTGCTCCTGCGGCCCCTCCCAGAGCTCGAGGAAGCTTCGAATGCCAAAGTAGGCACAACTAAAAGTGGGGGCGGGCGCCAGGAGCTCTCTCGTCCTCCATGCTGTGGTATACTGAGCTAGATGTGAGCCTTTGGTCAGATATGAAGTCGGATATTCCACTCCCTTTTCTGGGCAAGTTTGCTCGTGTCTGAACTGACGCCAGAACCGGAATGGGAAGTAGAACACACCGTGTGTTAGGCCAATCAGCTGAATGCTAGGCTGCCGGGACATGCTGTAGCCTATCACCAGTAGATTAAGCCAGGGACAACGCCAAGCGATGTCAACAGCAGATCGGGTGCACATCCATTCGCACCACCATCCCTCATCTGGGGCATCAACTAACTGTTGGTGAAAGAAATAGCCACATGGTGAATATGCTGGGCAAGAGTCCACTACTTTCAATTTATCCATGAGTCATATCTGGGGAAAGGATGAAAAATAAGAGAGATTAAAGAATAGAGAAGTGTACGTGGAGAGAAAAAGAGAGAAAGGGTTTTGAGAGAAAAACAGAGCCTGAAGGCCGAGTGATGTAAGAAACACATGTGATAAGGGTGGGAAACATTACCTGCAAGAGTAGTGGACTTCCTGCGAACCTGGTTGTTTCCCGGTGACGGAAAGCATCCAAACCCATCAAAGTCTTAGTTAGTGTCATGCCAATGCAGCTCTTGCCCTCTTTCAAGCCTTGGGCAACCTCAATCAAACGGACGGTAGACCCTCCGAAGCCTGGGGCAAGCAAGAAATGAGACAACATACACAAGCAAAGGGCTTGTTGCCGAAAACACTGCCAAAGATGGTCGCCGCGGTCACCTGCGTCAGAAAATCGATAAATTAAGGTCGGAATATCCAGCTCCCCGTCGCGAATCAAAGACCGAGCGTCATACAAAGTAAGCCCACACATCCGTTCTAAAGTTTGGATGTGGCCAAAACGGAACTGGGGCAAAATCTCTTCATCGCGCCAAGATTTCATCAAAGCTTGGAAATCTTCAAAAGTGGGACATATCTCTTGTCCGCCAAAGATAAAAACATGAGTTATCGGATTCCAAGACCTTGCCGCGACATGGAGGAACGGAAAATGCAGTGGGGTGCGGCTGAATAGTGCATTTTTTCTGAAATCCCAAAAATTCAACTTTTCCGAGGCATCTAAAGCCACAATCCAATCAGAGAGGTTTTGGGCAAGAAATGCTTCCATTTGGGGCAAAAACAGAGTTAAAATGAAGAAACCACGAAGCTAGAGCTTTTGTAGAAGATAGAGCATTGAATGGAAGACAGGTGGCAGTAATCTGGAGGCTCCCACCAAAACTAGCCGACCGGCCACCTTTTCTGGCCGGCCGGCCACTTAAGTGGTCCACAGAAGCAAAAAGTGGCCGACAATGGCTAATAGTGGCTGGCAGCCACTGTTTGCCCCCAGAAGATTTGCCTTGGTCTTTCTATGTGCTGGGAATGCTAAAAATCTGTGTTTTGTTCCACTTTGGATGTGTTCTGCTGTGGTTTTGTTGACTCATTCTTGAGTTTGTCACTTTTCTTTATCGAGTTTTTGTTTTGTTTATCGAGTTCTGCATTAGTTGTTCTTTGCATTGTCTTATTTTGTTTGTTGGTTCGCTACCTGACTAGCACAATGCATTTTGATTGTTCAACTTTCATCAATCTCATTTTTGTGTAAAATGGACTGATGTGATGCTCAGAATATAAAATACAACACTTTTGAAACAAAAAGCTGTTTTCCATTCCATCATGGTTTCTTTTTACAAGGGTACAAGTTTTAAGAAGATAAAATTGCCTAAGGCTGTACAATGTGCCAATACAAAAGCAAATAGAAAATAAAGCAAAAGCATCTGAATCATTGCCACCTAGCTCAGGATCGAGAGGCCCTCTTCATCCTCTTCCTCGGCTGAGCAGACTCTACACCATCGCTGTCAGCACCGCTGTCTGAACCAGAGTCACCTCCGCTCCGTCCCTCGGAGCCCTCCTCAGCATCGTTGCCACCTTCAGAACCTGAGCCGGTGCCATCGCCTGCACCATCGGATGACTCTGATTGAGGACTTGCTGGCTCCTCCACCCCACCAGACTCGTCATCATCATCGCGTGTGATAGGCGCCCGACGTCTCCCTCGGCTGTGTGTCGGAATCTCTCTCTCTGCTGCTCGAGGAAGCTCTGAGGGTCCTGTCTGCAAGGGTGTGACCTGAAAAGGCAATTTGAATACATCAGCTATAATATATGTATCAAATGCAAATATGTTGTGCAGTGTGAGCGCATGCAGAAATCAAATACAATATGTGCACACAGTGTGTCATGTCAGATGTGATCCGTACATACAGTGTATCAGTATAATGAAATGTTCAGTTTTAGCATATTTGCAGAAGTATGATAAATGCAAGAAAACTGAAGAATACCGGAATGCCGTGGGAGGTCAGCATCGTCTCTCTCCGCAAGATCATGCTCTTGAATGAGGCCATCACCTAGAGTAACCCCTCGACATACTCTACAGAGGGCTGCAAATGCAAGTTGAAATCATGAGTGCATTGAATGTGTGCATAAGTATTTGAGCGAAAATGAAATGCATAGAAGCTGTAAAGTGTACCGGTGGTGAGCTAGGCGTCCTCACGTATCGGTGATTAGGCAAGGGAGGCTCAATTGGAATCTGATTAGGCATCCCGTATCGCCAACCTGTCAGCTCAGTAGGGGGATTCGGCCATCCAACGCACTGCCTAGTAGAAAGTATGCCTCTAACCTCACCTCTTAGCGCCTGCCCTTCGTCAAAGGGCAACTGGCAGGCTCTCCTCGTCAAGGGGCCCCTTGCAGACTCGCCGATTGAAACAATAATGTTTATCCTCCCCGTAGGAGCACAAGCGCCTACCAACGGAGGCATGAGATATGCCTGGATGTAAGCTGTGTAGTCCCCTTCCCCAGATCTGCGTCTGTGCCTCGCATGACGTCAGCATGCTCCTGAGGGGAGAAACTCTCTGTGGCGCGCATGGACGACGGAGGTGGCAAAGGAACTGACTGTAGAGGCAGGTCCAGTACCTGGCGCATGAAGCGCTCGCCAAGAAACCAAGTGCGGCCTACGGGTCCCTTGAGCAGGATTCGATATCGGGAAGCACCTCGAGCCCCAGCAAAATGGAATCGGGAAAACTCTGGCATCGCCTCCCAAGGCTGCCATGTAATCTGCAGACAGCAAGTGCATTAGTTTCCAGTAGATTTACAAAATGAAGTGAAGCTGGAAACAGAAAAAACTGCAAGTTTGAATTACCTCTGCTGGCCTCACTGTGTCGAAGTACTGGCGCAGGTAGGGGAGGGTCTCCCGGGCCCTCGGCTAACACCGACCCTCATATATATGCGAGTACGGTACCTCGAACAATGTCTAAACCTCTAGCTCAGTGGCAAGTGCTGGGAAGTAGGCATATGCCCACAGCTGTGAAAAGCAAGACAGTGGTAGTAAGAATACAGATAAATACAGATAATGCAGAAAGCAATGTATAGCACAATGCATAGAAAGTACAGATGCAAGGCAGAAAAGCAGATTATGTGTGTGCAGTGTGTGCCGTGTACAGAAAGTGCAAAGCAGAAAGCATAGCAGAAAATGTAAAGCAGAAATGTAAAGCATACCTCCCAGGCTTGCCAATAGCCACGTACTCTATTCCCGCTCCTGCGGGAGGTCGAGCTCATGTAACAAGAAAGGCTAGCGAGGCCTGGCCCCCCCCCAGTCATAGTGCCGCACCTGGGACAGGTCCGGTAAGGCACTCAGCAAATATGGCCTCACTGTGTTCCCTCTATCGGCAAACAAGGTAGTGCCGAAAAGGAACATGAGGAAGCCTTGGGCGTATTGCTCTGTGGCCTCAACCGTCGCGGGCTCCGTCACCTTGAAGTGGTCAGCGAACCAAGTGTACCAAACCAAGCCTAATAAGCAGAAAATGGGCGGGTGAACTCCCAACAAATAAGTCCAAGCAGCCTCCCACTCGCCCATATCAAAGTCGTACGGGATCGGCTGGCCTCCTACCTCAAGGCCTGTCAACATGGCGAAGTTGTACGGGGTCATGGTCATATCTCCCGCGGTAGAGAAATGGAAGAAGTTGGCGGTGTCCCACTATCTCTCTACCAGTGCTCCTAACAGGGTCCTGCTCGCAACGAGACGTGAGAGCCCCGTGCACAATAGGCCAAATCCCGCCTCGTCAACAATCTGGCGCACGCCATTAGGGAGCTCCATGTACCACTCCCTCTGGTGGTCGACCAGACTTCGCAGTAAAACGGAGTCAACTTTGTGTGGATGAGTAAATATCAGATATAAAAGGGTTCAGAAAGCGGTGCAAGCGTGCAAGTATTCAGAATGAGCAGATGAAATACAAAATGAAAGTACAGGCTATGAAAGAAATGTAAAGTACATCGCAGAAACTGTAAGAGTGTAGTGTGTACCTCAAAGGCGTCGTCGGATAAATGAGACTCAGGATCCCATAGTAAAAGGTCTGCGGGTGCGCGCCATGCAAACCTAGTGAAATGACGGACTGTGCTAGGTGGTAGCACATGTACCTCAGGATGGTACGTCGCCGGGGTCAAATGGTCGGACTCTCGGTAGCAGTGGAATGTACTCTGGCTCCTCTTCCATCCTCAGAGGACCCCCGTGGTGTGGTGTGTCATCTGCCATTTGCAAAGAAGGTGAAAAATGAGCAAAATGGGCAAAAGATGCAAAAAGTCAACAAAAGTCAACCCTCGAGAAGGGGAAAATTCAAAGAAAGTCAAAGCCCGGGAAAAGGGAGCCAAACTCAAGTCAAAGTTGAGGGACACAAACCGCAAATGGTGAAAATGGAGGAAAAGGCTCCGAAAACAACTTTTGGTCGGTTCAAAATGAAGATGATCGAAAGTTTTTCGCGAATCAACTTCGCAGGAGACGTTGGAAAATGCGTGCAAAGTACAGATCCGAGAGGGAAAAGAGTCTAGGGATGAAGAACAAAGGTTTTTGGCACTGTGTAGGTGAGAAAAAGTGTTTGGGAGTTGAGTTTTTAAAGTTCCCCGTGTAAATGGACAAAACTTCCCCGAATTTGTTGCAACTGGCCGACCGGCCAGTTTTTGTGGCCGGTAGAAATGGAAATTGGCCAGCAGTGCTTTTGGGTGGCCGACAAGTTCCCAGTGTTCCCTCTGAGTGTTTTTAGACTGTTTTGAGTCCTTGGTTCTCAAGAAAGTGCAAGAAGAGCCCACTTCTCAGCTCAAAGTGTCTTTGTGAAAGTTCAATTCATGCCTTCGATGCGCGACTCCTCGTCAGCTGGCATGCATGAGGTGTATCCTTTTTGAAATATATTGTGACTCCACCGAAAGGTAAATCAAAGGTTGCAACTGAATTGATATTCCTTTATTCGATGTTTCGCATTGAACATGCTATCGATGTTGCATTGCATGTGCATTGTTGTCTTTGTGCACAGAATACGTATGATGCATTGCATTGCATTATCCATGTTCTTATGCTGCATAGAATATGTATGTCATGTTGTATTGCATTGTACCTATAAAGTTTCTTTCTTATGCAAGCACGATATTGTATGTGCGGTTCATTCAGAGAAGTTCCGTTTAAGATTGATTATGTCTTGATGAGAGATCACGCATATTCACTTTGTGTATCTATTGCACATGTTCGTCATTTGTGTATCTATCACACATATTCACTTTGTGTATCTATTGCACATGTTCATCATTTGTGTATCTATCACACATATCCACTTTGTGTATCTATTGCACATGTTCATCCTTTGTGTATCTATCGCACATGTTCATCCTTTGTGTATCTATCGCATATATTCCCTTTGTGTATCTATCGCACGTATTCCCTTTGTGTATCTATTGCACATGTTCATCCTTTGTGTATCTATCGCACATATTCACTTTGTGTATCTATCACACATGTTCATCCTTTGTGTATCTATCGCACATATTCACTTTGTGTATCTATCACACATGTTCATCCTTTGTGTATCTATCGCACATGTTCATCCTTTGTGTATCTATCGCACATATTCACTTTGTGTATCTATCGTACATATTCCCTTTGTGTATCTATCACACATGTTCATCCTTTGTGTATCTATCGCACATATTCACTTTGTGTATCTATCACACATGTTCATCCTTTGTGTATCTATCGCATGTGTTCATCCTTTATGTATCTATCACACATGTTCACTCTGTGTATCTATCGCATTTAACCTTGTATGCCTTAGGCATTGTTGTTCTTTCTCTTCGCACACACGACGGCTTAGACCTTCTTTGGTTAAGAGCATTTGGAACATGTTCCAATGCTTATACCACTCATTTTCCTTTCGCGTGCAACGCGTCGAAATCTTGTTTGAGGCCTCGGGTGTGCTCGACAATCACTTTTAGCCTTTCCTACGTGAGGCGCAATAAAGATTGCATAATTTTCTTACATCTTTTCTGCATGAAGTGTAGTTCGGTTTGTAGTTCCCACGCGTAGCGTGTTTGCTTACGAGTTTGCTGTAGCATTTCTTTGCATAACCTTTGCATCTAGATGTTTCATTACAGCCCTCTTTGTATAATCATAAGTTATGTTCTGCATCGTGCATATCATTTGCATTTTGCCCTTGCCTGTGGGCGCATCTATTTTGTTATCTTTCCTGTTTGTCTAAGTCTTCGGCCTTGTCAAAAATGGGTCATCTCTGGCCTTTGACATTCACTCCCATCATTTCATGACTTCCGAGTTCTGTCAAAGAGGGGCAACCGTAGACACCTCATTTTTGACCAACCTCAAGACTTTGACATCATCAGTTGTGCACTCGATGATTGCGCATGTTTGTGCTCATTTTGAGCGCCCGAAGTTCTTGACTGAGTGCCGTGTCTTCGAGCCTCTTAACACTCTGTGTTTTGGCCTTGTTTTTGGGCCAAACCTTGATGCCTCTTGCATAAGGGAGGAAGAGGCCTTGCCGGCCACTTTTCTCCCTTGTAGGCCACTTGAAGTGGCCGGTCGGCTAGGGGAGGTGGCCAGCGGCCAATTTTCTCTTTTTTTAGATATTTTCAGATCTTTTGAGCCAGATGTTGCTCACTGAGACTCATTCTCCATACACATGTATGGAGGGATGGAAACAAGCTTTTAGCTTGTCAAGCAAGCTTTTGCTTTCTTTGTCTACATAAGGGGAGGTCCCTCCCCCTTTAGAGGGGTTCACAAAAATTTCAGAGCTAAAATTCCTCTCTCACTCTAGAATTCTTCTCTCCCTCTCTATATTATCCTATATTGTACTTAAAAGTGTGTTTTCTTCACATTTTTGCACTACAACACCTAGTCAAACACCTTCACTTTGGAGCTGAGGTCCATTGAAGCTTGGTTTGAGGTCTTAGGCTTGGTTTTGGTACAGAATTGTTGATGAATTGTTGTTGTGCTTGAAGGGTAACAACTTGCCCCTCTTAAGCTTTGTTTTGTTTAAGTGCTTGACCACCTTTGCATGCTATTTTAAGGCTGGTTTTAACCTCTTAAAAACTCTGATTTTAAGGATTTAAAATGTGGGTTTGAGTCTTGCTTGGTTAGGGGGTGTTTCCCCTCTTTTGATATTTGGCTTGTAAAGCTTCTTGAGCCACCTTTCTTAGCCTTTGTAATAACCTCTGCTTGGCCTTTCTGCCATTGAAACTCAGAGGAATTTCAATGGTAGAAAGATGGTCTTGAGGCCCAAAATGGGAGGGGGCAGTCCCCTCTCCTCATGTCTTGTTTGCATGTGTCGATGGCCTACCAAGTGAGCATATGTTTCTCCCTTTTTGAAGCTTAGTTCAAGCATGTTTTTGTGACTTTTTTGACCTACTCTAATTCTGTTTTTGGCTGGTTGGAGCTCCACTTGTTCACTTCTTACACTTGTAGTGTAATCACGCTCACTAGCTTAGTGTACTTGATGTTGTAGCCTATTATTCTAGCATGTGTTGGCTCCATTCCAGCATGTTTTTGGCCTTTCCATGACATGTTTAAGCTCTATTTTGAGTGGTCTTGGTCCCTTGAGACTTGCTTTGTATAGTTGTAGTGTAGATGGACTTGACTAGCTTCAAGTCGTGAGGCCTTTAACACGTTATGTATGTGATGATTACTTGTTTTGGCATCATTTAGCATGTAACTTCAATGTATATAGTGTAGTCACACACTTACATATTTCACTCTTTCATAGCTTTTGAGAGTTGTGCTTTATGCCTTGTTTATGAGCCAATACATGAGCATGATTTTCTTACTTTTCATGCTATCATCTCAACACATTTTACCCTATGTTTTGACATATTTGAGGTCTGTCCAAAGTTGGTTTGGTCCTTTGAGTTTGATATTGCATGCTTCTAGAGTGATGCTCTTCACTAGCTTAATGTATTTGGCTTTTTGAGCATGCATTACATGAGTTGTTTGCATTGTTTTTTTTTTTTTTTTAATCACTTAGCATGCTATCTCAATGCTGAAATGTGCGTCATTGCACTCCATTGTTTTAAACTTTCATTCACCTTGAAAGTGGCCTTAAGCCCCTTGTTGGCTTGAGCATGAACTTGAGGCATTCATGTCTAATGGTTTTAATCCTCCCTCGAGGATTTCTACTAACCAATAGCATGATACTTTCTTCATGCTCAAGGCACTTGAAGCTTAGGTCGTCTTTCAAATTAGAGGACTTTGCACATTGAACTTAACCCGTTAATGGACTAATTGGTAAGCTAAAATAAGTAAACAAGAATTGAGCAAAGTAAAACATGCCAAGATAACATATGCGTGTTGCATTGCATGTGTTTGGATCAGACGTTAATCTAAACACAAGAAATGTGGCACGTTTCATACTCAAAGTGATGAAACGTGTCGCGTTTCTTGGTCGCTGTCAACCTTGATCGTGCATGATAGGGTGACAACACTTTGAGTCGTATGTGCGCATTCACTAAGCTTGTACAAGCTTGGCTCTTGGGCCATCATGCGTTGAGATGCTTGGTTGGTGGCTTGAGAGCCAAGTACCATACTCCTTTGAGCTTAAGACATGATGAGGAGGGTGGTAGTACAGTGATTTCTTGCCAAATACATTGTCTTGGCTCTGTTGCTCTCTGTTGCAGCAAAGGCAGAATTCTGGAAAGAAAAGTGGCCGACCGGCCACTTGCACTAGCCTACCGACCACTTATACTGGCCGGCCGGCCAGTTGAGGTAGCCTACTGACCAGTTAAGGTGGCCGACCGGCCACCTGCAGGAGAACTTATCCAAAATGTTCCTGTGTTGGGGACAGATGCAATCTGGAAGTTCATATGATGTTCTGAGATCATTGCGAGTGCAAACAGAGGCAACTCATGGCAAGGCAATGCATTTTCGGGCAAAGCAAACCGAGCATGCATGTCTCTCTCTCCTCGAGGCCATTTTTACTACTTTACTTAGCTAGTTAATTTACCAATTTTGTAATTAATTAGTTAGTGTGCTTAGCTAATTTAATTCATCTCTGTAATAGTCTAATTAGCTTAGCATAGCTAGTTTTAATTCAATTTGTAATAATTAATTAGCTAGATTAGTTAATTAGCTGGTTTGTAATAGTTAGCTTAATTAGCGTAGCTACTGGGCTTGTTTATTTGGACCCTCCTTCGAGAGGGTGAATTAATGTTGTAATAAGCGTGCATGTGTGTCTGCATGCCTTCCAACCCCACATCTTTCTCCCTTTTACTTAACCGCTTTCGATGGTTAGTTTAGGGCATATTTCAATTAACATACTTTATGCTTGCATATTTGCATCATTCATTTGTCATGTATGCACCAGGCTCGGCGCATCATTCAAACTGCATCGTATTTCGATACGTATTAGAATACGTGTATCAAGTGTTGAATTCATATGCCATCTTAGCTTGCCAAGCCTATTTTAGTTGCATTTTTGCATGTGTTGCATTAGGCATCTTGTATAGTTAGGATCATGCATGATTTCTAACTAGCTACTTTTTTGGCTCGGAGTACACTGTAAGTGTTTACGCTTTAGCATAATTGCATGAGTGTGAGTGTTGCCATGATAGCATGCTTGCCATGAGGCTATTTACTTAAGTGATTAACTGCATGAATGCCTGTGGGTGAAGGCTCAATTGCCTGAATTAGGACAATTCATCAAATGTATGTTTTAAGCCCACTTTGCAAAGTGGCGAAATCATCATGTTTTAAGCCCACTTGAGGGTGGCAAATCCGCGCTTTAGCCTACTTGCGAGTAGCACTTTCAAACCATTTTCAAAAACAAACATGAGTTGTTTTGTTCCAATCCGCGTGATTGAGTCTATACTTGTATGCTGAGCACATCACGTAGTAAGTTAGCTAATAACCGGAATAAGAACACATATGTTTATCAAACAACATTTCATGTTTAGTAGAGGCCGATCCTTTGATCGGGCGAGCGGGGGTGCTCATGTTATGACCTTCCCCTCTTATACCCAAGTTCCCGAGCCAAGGCAACTGTAACGACTCAGAAACTCTTTCCTCCGCTCGAGCGGAGGAGTGGCTGCTCGAGCGGACTTTTGGGGTTTCCAGCAATTTTTCAGACGGCCTGAGATTCTGGGAGTTGTGATTCTCCGCTCGAGCGGGGGAGTTTACGCTCGAGCGGATGACTTTGTTGGTCTGCGAGCTCGAGCGCAAGGTTCGGCGCTCGAGCGGGTCGCCTGGTTAAGTTTGATTCTGAAGCATGTGGGCTCATTTTTGAGGTTCTTTTTAGTGTATTTGAAATGTTCTTACCTTATTTTGGGAGATTGATTGAGATGATAAGATGATGGTAAAGTAAGATTGGACTAAAAACCTTAATTGGGATAATTCGTTTACGACCAACCGTCACTCATTTGCCCTTTTCTTTTTCTCCACTTTGAATATGGATGTGAGGTTAGAACCATTGGAAAGCTTATTTCCGGGGCTTCAATTTGAACACAAGAACGACCTAAAACGGAGTCCGGATGAGAGAGTTACACCTATTTGAAGTTTTGGGAATCTGTGCTGGAACAGTTCTGCTCGAGCGGGAATATGGACGCTCGAGCGGGAATTACGGGACAGCAGCTCTAAAAACGGGATTTTGAGATCTTTTTCCACATTTTCTTTCCCCTCTCTTCTTTCCTCTTCTCCTAAGTTCGAAACCCTCCGAAACCCTAGCCTCAAAACCTTGATTCCCTCTATTTTGAGCAACAATCCACCATGGTTTGGACATCAAGGATGGAGAATAAGAAAAGATCAATGCTTTTAACCGATTGGAACTTGGATTTGCAAAGGTTTCTTCTCAAGCTTGCTCCTTTGTTGATTCTTGAGGTAAGGGCTCTAATATTCTTCAAGATTTACATTAAGAGCTAGAGTGGTGGTAGTTCCATTGTATTAATGTATAAATTTGCATTTTTGGATCATATAGAGTAACTTATAAGATTTGGGAATTTCGGATTTGAAGCATGGAGGGACCAATTGATGGGTTTAAATGATGGATTATGAATCCTAGATGTTTAATCAATGGAAAAATTAGAATAAAAAGTGTTGGGTTAATAAGTTAATTATTTCTTGAAATTTCAATATTTTCTTGGAACCCTAAGTTGATTAAGGATGATAACCAAAGAGTTGGCCCAAATTGAAAGTAGAATAATGAAATTGGGGTATTGAATTAGGTATATACAAGTTTAATTGGAATTCAGTGATACTTGGAAATTATGTTTAAAATTTACGAATGAACCTTGTTATGGGCATTGTAATCATGTTAAAATGAGAAAGGAAAATTAGGGGGAATGATTTAAAGAATTAATGTGTGACTTCATATGTGTGTAGGACACGCTTCGGACGGGATAAATGCCTCACCAATGCACTGTGAGTAGTAGTACACTTTACACTGCTAACGATTGCCATTAGTATTCATTAATTCTGTTACTTATGTATGTAAATGATTCAAGGAAGATAAATGTTATATGTTTAAGTAAATGTTTCAAGGAAGATAAAATGGTTAAGTAAATATTTTAAGGAAGATAAATGTTATATGCTTATGTAGATGATTCAAGGAAGGTAAATAAGTAAGATAAAGAATGAAACAACCTCCCTAAGATTCTGGAATTCTGTAAGACTCTAAAATAAGTTTACATATGTAATAAGTCAAGTATGTTAAGAATGTTGCAAGTCTATATATATGTGGCAAGTTCAAGCATGCACAAGATTAAGTAAATGTACAAGTTAAAGTATATACAAGTTAAGGTATGTTGCAAGTTTACAAGTTTTCGTAAGTTACTAGTTCAAGCATGGTACAAGTTTATATATGTTACAAGTGCAAGTAAAGACAAGTTTATGTATGTTACATATGTTACAAGTTTACAAGTTTATGATATAAATTTACGTATGTTACAAGTTTAGGTCTACTACAAGTTTACGCATATTATAAGTTCAAGCGGGTTCCCAGTTCAAGAATGTTAAAAGATCAAGTATGTTACATGTATGACTTATAATTTCTGTTACGGTTCAAGTATAAGGAATATTCATAAAGAACATGTATGATATACTTCCATTATGATATGACAAGATATGCTATTTACAAGGGCTTATTGCCATTTACAAGGGCCTCGTGCCATTCCAAGGGCTTTTATGCCAACCTTTTCAAGGGCTTTATGCCACAAGTTTTCAAGGGCCTTAGTGCCAATATGCTACAAGGGCTTTATGCCACAAGTTTCCAAGGGCCTTAGTGCCAATATGTTACAAGGGCTTTATGCCACAAGTTTTCAAGGGCCTTAGTGCCAATATGCTACAAGGGCTTTATGCCACAAGTTTTCAAGGGCCTTAGTGCCAATATGCTACAAGGGCTTTATGCCACAAGTTTCCAAGGGCCTTAGTGCCAATATGTTACAAGGGCTTTATGCCACAAGTTTTCAAGGGCCTCGTGCCATATGTTTCAAGGGCCTCGTGCCACAAGTTTCAAGGGCCTCGTGCCACAAGTTTCAAGGGCTTTTATGCCACAAGTTTCAAGGGCTTTATGCCAACACGTTTGAAAGTTTAATACTATAATATTTAAGGGCTTAAAGCCATTATGCTTTAAGATGTTATGTTTCAAGTTATTATGTTTCAAGACTGGGCCTAAGGCCGTTATGAAATTAGTACAGAAGCAGACTAATTATGTTAACTTTGTAATTTCGCACGCATCGATGTATTATGTTTCAAATGAAGCACTGTTTGTTTATGTACTATTATTCACTGAGCCTAGCTTACTTTGTGTTGTGTCTGTTCTGTAGGTGACCACCTTGGAGGTCAGTCTTAACCTTGATGCTCGCCCTTCATTTGTCAACCTCAGTATGTCCAGGCACCCAGACCAAGCCCATGCATCTCTGTAAAGTTTTGTTAAATTTTTGGTTAATTGTCTATCCAAGTGAAAATGTATGCATATAACCCCTTTCCTTTAATAATGTTTAGTTATACGCTCAGTAAAGGAGCTGAGTACGTGTATGTGATCCTGGCATGTTAGTAATAGCTCAATGGATGTTTTTCTATGTATTTTATATTATTAAATGCTTCCGTTCAGGCCCCGTATGTATGTATAACAGGTTTAGCATCCATTTTCGAATAGGTCATGCCCAAACTTTTAGGGGCGGGTTTGGGGCGTGACAGCAACTTTGGTGATGACGGACACGTGACCTTTGGCACAAGTCAGGGTTTCCTAAACTTCCCAAAAACAAGACATTTAGGTGGCGACTCTGTAATCTGGCAAAGCAGTCCATGTTTTGCACTTTTTGATTCAAAATTGATTTTTCAAAACCTATTGCCAGATTTGGACTCTTTGGTGATTTATCAGTCTCGCATTGCACTTTGTATGATTAGATTCAGAACTGTGATGTGAGTCCGAACTGTAAGACGACCAATTCACGCCCTCTCCTAAAAAGGGGGCACGCAGAGAAAGTCAAGCGCTACATATGGGTATACACATACTTCCCGACTCTTGCCCCTAAGCCAGAGGTGGAGGTTCCATTGACGATATCCTATTCGCAAGTGTACGATGGCCAGCTTCGCCGTAGGACTCATGAGCCCTTTTCTTTCTTCAAGCGTTTCTTCGACGCCGTAGCTACTCACGAGGTAACCCAAAACATAGTCATGGTTTACTTTAATATTGTTCTAATTCACATTGTAGCCATTGACAGCAACTGACAATCTATACAATTTTCATTTGTAGATCTCATGGCAGCCATGGGCCATGACACCCAGAGGCCTTGGAGGCCGGTATAATGCGGCCTGGGGCATGTCTCATTATCGCATTCTACTTGAGGGTCCGGTCTACCGAGCCTGGTACCTTGGTGAGAGAGTCGTATGCCAGTCTCTAGGCATGCCTGCTCAGTTTATATCGATGACATCGCCTGAGTCCATGAGATCAACATACAGCCTATCCGTTGACAGAGTTGTCCAGTTCATAGTGGGTTTCGAGGCGGAGTAGTTTCGGGTTGAGGGTGATTATGCAGTCTTCATTCAGACACACCTTATGCCACCTCTGACCGGCGTTCGCGAAGGTGAGGAAGCGAGGGCTCTTGTTGCGCGGATGGGGCCCAAAGTGACCAGGGCAACTAGGCCCTATAGCAGAGGGGCTTCTCAGGTCAGACGGACGATTGGTTGGCTAGAGCTTCCCACTACACTTACCTATTGGCGGGATACCGGGGAGGTTTACTCGATACCTATTGAGCCTCAACCAGCCAGGCACGAGCTTGTCGGGGTTCAAGGCCCGACTCCAATATGTACCACATTTTACATCTTGCATGTTAAATTCATTTCAATTATGCTTATAGAATACTGATCACCCCAACAAATCTACAAGCATCTATAGAGTACACGGGGAACGCTCTCGAGCTATCAGCTTCCCTAATGGGGATGGTGCAGAGGAGTATGAATCTACTCAGCCTTTACGGAATTCTGATAATTTTCTTTAGTTTACGTTTCATGCCAGTAAACTTTCCACTGATGCATTAGCATAACTGTTATCTGCTCGACACTACACTGATCTGATACACTGCACTCAAACTCTGCATCCATACACTCCATTCGTACACTGCATTTGACTTCTGCCTACACTCATACTGCATACCATCTTCACATCTGATACATAAACTGAGACGGATATATTGACAACTGCCCTTTTTTAGATCCCAACCATACTGGGCACACAAGCGAAAGCTGCAATAGGACCATCAGTGCCCCCTCCCGCAGTAGGGAGAAGAGGGAGACAGGCTCCGGCACACAGCTAAGGCAGAGATGAAAGTGGCCCTTCCGAGCCCATCCTGATTGATGACAAGGCCGAGACGAGCGAGGCCGAGAAGGCAGCGAGTCAGCACACTAAGTCATCCGAGAGCGGAGATGATGATGCTGGCTCAGGTTCTGCTAGTGGAGATGATGCTGCGGCAGGCTCCGAGGCAGAAGGCAACGACGATTCTCACTTGGGTTTAGAGGAAGGTGCAGATAGTGGTGCTGACGGAGACAGCTCTGAGGCTCTGCCTAGGAAGAGGACGAAGAGAGCCTCTCGAGACTGAGACAGTTGGCGTTGATTTTCTGTATTTTTGCTTAGTTTCTTTTTGCTAGTAGTGCTAGCATTTTGTATAGCCTAGACAGTTTTATTTGCTTTAAAAACTTGTACTCTTTTGTAAAAGTGACCATGATCGGAATGAAAACCGCTTTTGATGAAAAAAGTGTTGTATTTTGCATCCTGAGCACCACACAGCATCACATTGCATAAAAACAAACATGATTGATCATGATTGAAAATCGCACATTATATTGGCACCTTCTCAATCAGGTAATGAACCGACCAACACCTAGCAAACAAAAATAAGACAACTCGATAAACAACTAACAATAACAACTTGATAAACAACGCAACAACTCGATAAGCAAAAAACAAAACAAAAACAACTCGATAAGCAACACAACAACTTGATAAACAAATTAAAACAGCTCGATAAACAAATTGAAGCAACTTACAAACGACTCAACAAAACTACTAAAACAAGACCATAGAATGCACCAAGAGCAGAACAAAACACAGGTTCCCAGCACTCTCAACACACAGGAAGACCACAAGAATGCTGTCAGCCATGAACAGAGGCTGTCGGCCACCAGTGATGGCTGTTGGCCATCAGTAGTGGCCGGTCGGCTACAAAAGGTGGCCGGTTGGCTACCAGCACTGTCCGGTCGGCCATCAGTGCAAGGAGCCTTCAGATTGCTGTGACCTGTCTTCCACTCAGTGCCTTATCTTCTAGAAAAGCAGGAACTTCATTGTTTCTTCATTTTAGCTCTGTTTTTGCCACAAATGGAGCCATTCTTCAAAACAAAACTCTCAAATTGGATTGCAATTTTAGATGGCTCGGAAAAACTAAATTTCTGGGGTTTCAGCATAAATGCACTATTCTCGCTAAGCCATACCCCGCTGTGTTTTCCATTTCTTCACGCTGCGGCTAGGTGTTGGAACCTGATTACACATGTTTTTAGCTTTGGGGGACAAGAGCTATGCCCGACAATTGAAGAATTCCAAGCTTTGATGGAATCTCGATGTGACGACGAAATATTGCCTCAGTCCCGTTTTGGTCACATCCAAGCTTTAGGAAGGATGTGTGGGCTTACTTTACATGAGGCTCGATCCTTAGCTCACAACGGAGAGCTGGATTCCCAGTCTTATTCATCGATTTTCTGATATTGGCGACCGTGGCGACCGTCTTTGGCAAATTTTTCGGCAGCATGCCTTTGTTTGTGTATGTTAGCCCATTTTCTGCTTGCCCTTGGTTTCGGAGGGTCTAGCATTCGACTGATTGAAGCAGCCCAAGGCTTGAAAGAAAGCAAAAGTTATATTGGCTTAGCATTGACTGAGACTTTGATGGGCTTGGATGCAAGAGACAAACAAATGGGTAGAGAGTCCACTACTTTTATAGGTAATATTTCCCACCCTATCTTACATGTGTTTCTCACATCACTCGGCATTCAAGCTTTGTTTTTTTCTCAAAACCCTTTCGCACCTTTCTCTCCACATAGATCTCTCTTTTCTTTCATCCCTCCCTAGATATGGCTCATGGACATGTTGAAGGTAGTGGACTCTTGCCCGACATATTCAGCACGAGGCTATTTCTTTCGCCAATGGCTAGTTGATTTCCTAAACAAGGGGTGGTGGTGCCATTGGATGTGCAACAGGTCCGTTGTTGACATTGCTTGGTGTTGCCCCTGGTTTGATCTGCCCGAGATGAACTCCAGCATGTCACGGTAACCTGGCATTTAGTTGATTGGCCTGACACATTGCGTATTCTACTTTCCATTCTGATACAGGCGTCAGTTCAGACATAACCAGACTTACCCAGAAGAGGGAGTAGAGTACCCGGCTTCATTTCCAATTTGAGGCTCACAACTAGCTCAATATCTCACTACATAGAGGACAAGAGAACTTCTGGCTCCCGCTTCTAATTTCAACTGCACCTTATCTGGTGAATGCCTGGCTTGGCTTGAAGATGGGGCACAAACCGGGCCTACTTTAGCAGCTGAAGCTTCCACAAGCTCAGGAAGGGAACGCAAGAACACCTGACTCATCTATGCCCCAAGTTTATTGCTTTGATCTATACTTTCAAGTTTTCCTTTTGAAGGTAATAAAAGCAACTTTGATTTGTATCAAGAGTTAGAGAAGTTTGTATTAAAATCAATGAAATTGAAGTTGCGGGCAATGAAAATTCTCCTTTTGGTCCAAAAATGGTCTAAGTTGTAAAAAGATCAATTTGAACGAAATCAACTTTTATTAAAACTTTTCAAAACCATTTTCGATTAGGATCACAACTTGACACACATGGAATCTACCATCGAGATGCACAACCCCGAATCCAACAAATGAAAAGTTGCCTCTTGTCTAAATAGCACTGCACTATACTATAACCAGCTCTTCTTTTAGGGTAAGGATCACAACTGAACTCTTGGATACAGCAAAGACAAAGATGACCTGAACAATCTCATGGACAAGACAGTTGAGTTTGAAGTGTTTACGGCTGAGCTTCAGAATGAAGTTGCCCTCATATCCCAAAGATAAGAATCAAGCCTTACGTAGTTCGGTTTGGGTTCACTCAAGTATTAACACTCTCCTTTTGTGCCCTAACTTTTGCCAAGGCCACCCTTTCCGGGTTTTCAACCTTGCAAGCTCAGTTTTTCTTATTCCAAATTTTTTGTGCTCTAACTTTTGCCTAGGTCGCCCTTCCGGGTTTTCGGCCTAGCGACCCACTCAAGGGTAGTATTTCTTCAATTTGTCCATGTTGATTGGTTGGGAGAATTCGAGGCCATCTAGGTCCATAAGAATGATAGCTCCACCCGACCAGATTGATTTGATGATATAAGGACCAGTCCAATTGGGTTTGAACTTGCCCCTAAGGTCATGAATGGGAGCTCGGTTGTACTTGAGCACCAAATCCCCTTTCTTCAGATTCCTAGACTTAACTTTCTTGTTGAAATCCCTGGCAATTTTCCATTGATAACCTTGGACGTGGTATAGTGCTTTCAGCCTCCTCTAGTCGAACAGCATTAGTCACTCGAACCTGCTTTCTTTGCCAATCATACGCTATCGGCTTTCGGCCATAACCGACAATGTAACCTCTATCTCAATCGGCAGAACTGCTTCCATCCCATAAACTAGAGAATACGGAGTTGCCCCAGTAGATGTTCGAATTGAAATCTTGTAGCCCTAGAGAGCAAATGGCAATTTGTTTGGCCAATCCCTGTAAGTCTTAACCATTTTCTACAAAATGTGCTTGATGTTCTTGTTGATGGCCTTAACAGCTCCGTTGGTTTACGGCCGATATATGGATGACTTATGAAAAGTCACGTTGTACTTCTCCAACAAATCAATCACTTCTCTCTTGAAATGGGAGCTATTGTCTGAAATGATCTCATTCATCTACAAATAATGTTATTCCTGATGAACTTGGCTACATGCGACGCTTTTAGCACCGCGTAGGATTAGGCCTCGACCCATTTTATGAAATAATCAATTGCCACCAGGATATACTCATGCCCATTTGAGCCTTTCGGCGTAACTGCCCCAATAACATCACTTCTCTAGACTGAAAAAGGCCATGGTGAAGTCATGTTGTATAGCTTCGACAGCGGGATGTTCATGCGATTTGTATGAATTCGGCATTTGTGGCATCGTTGGACAAAACCAACATAATCCTCCTCCGTGGTTGACTAGTAATAACCCTGCCTGAGAATCTTTCGGGCTAGCATTACTTCGCTCATATGTGATCCGCACTCCCCTCCATAGATGGCATCCATTAGACGCTTTGACTCTCCTACATCGACACACAGTTTATGCATTCCCAGATGGCCCGTTTGTACAATTTACCCCTGCAAATGATAAACTAAGAAGCCATTCGTCGTATTGCCCTTTTAACTTTGGCATTTGCCTCTAGTGGATAAACCTCATTTTCCAAAAAGTTCCAAATATCATTATACCAGGGGTTCTGATCCTGTACTTCATCTATCGCGGCAATTAACTCGTAGGCCGGCACATACCTCTATTCAATAATGATCGGACGCATCCGAACTCCCAAAGGGATGTCTATCATAAAACATAGAGTTGATAAGGCATCAGCAAACCTGTTGTTCCTTCTTCACAGATGTGCGAAGGTTAGCTTCTCAAACCTAGGAATCAGAACATTCAAAGTCTGGTGATAGATTTTCATCTTTTCTTCTTTAACCTTCCACTCTCCTTTTGCTTGAGACATAACCAGGTTCGAGTCCCCAATGACGTCCAACCTTTTTGCCCCTAGTTCCAAGGTGGCTTCCAAGCCAACAATACATGGCTCGTATTCTGCCTCATTGTTGGATACCTTGAACCGAAGTTTGAAGGCTAAAGGTATATGGGAATTGTCGGGTGCTATTAGTAACCACCCTATCCCATAACTGTACTGATTAGACGCTCCGTCAAAGTACATTTTCCGAATCTCTTCCTCAACCTGCGGAATAGCTTCATCTGGGAATAGATACTTGTGGACGCACCCCGAACGTCCCGGGAGGGAATCCCGTTTTGTTCGTTTGTGGGTCTACTACAGTTCGGACTCAAATTGTCACGGTTTTAAATCTGAACCAAAAAGTCCAAATCCGGCAAATCGTTTTTAAAAACAGATTTTTTGTAAAGAAGTGCCAAACATGGACTGCTTTGCCAGATACAGAGTCGCCACCTAAATATTTTGTTTATGAGGGAATTTAGGAAACCCTGACTCGTTTGCCTAAGGCTGTGTGTTCGTCATCACCAAAGTTGCCTCGGCTCAGGAACTTGGGTACGATTGGGGAAGGTCAGCTATGAGCACCCCCTCTCGCCCGATCCGAAGATCGGCCTCTACTAACCATGATATCCAGTTTTGAAAACATTACGCGTTCTTATTCCAGTTATTAGCCTAGATTTACTATGTTATGCGCACAGCAAACAAGTATAGACTGGATCGCCTGAATTGGAACAAAACATTTCATGTTTGTTTATTTGGAAATGGCTTGATGGTGCTACCCGCGAGTAGGCTAAGACATGAATTTTGCCACCCTCAAGTGGGCTTGAAACTTGCATTCAATGCATTGCTCCAATTTAAGTAACCCAACATCCATCCACAGGCATTCAAGCAGTTATATCACATAAGCAGCTAGCCTCATGGTAATCATGCTATCATGGCAACATTCACACGCATGTGGCATGCTAAAGCATAAAAGCTTACCTAGTACTCCAAGCCAAAACAGAAACTAGTTAGTAATCATATGCATGATCCTAGTTCATGTTAAGTGGCTAATGCATTACAGGCAAAATGTAACTATAATAGGCTCGACTATTCTAAGATGGCATATGATGATGCTACAACTAACACGTATTCAACTTGAGATTGAAATACAATGCAGTCAGTATGACGCGCCGAGCCCGGTGCATGCAAGACAAATGTATGGATGCAAACATGCGAGCATAAGTATGCTAATTGAAACATGCCCTAATACTAACCATCAAAAGCAGGTAAGTAAAAGGGAGAAAGAATTGGGGGTTGGAAGACATGCACACACGCACCCACACTTACTACAAATTTGCCCTCACTCGGAGGGACCAAAAGAATATACAAATTAATTAACCTACAAGCTAATTAATTATTACAGACCACTTAATTAATTAACAAATTAACTAAGCTAAGGAAAGCAGTAAAAGGCCTCGGGAAGCGGGTCCAATGCATGCGTGCTTGGGTTTGCTCGGAAATCCGTCGCCATACACAAGTTGCCTCTGTTTTCCCTACTTTGCTCTTCTGACAATTGCACAACCCCCAAAGTATGCTTCATGGACACTGTGGAGCACCACCGACCAAGTGGAATCATCACTGACCATTGGGAATGGTCATCGACCCTTAGTATAGCTCTCGGCTATCCATATTTGGTCGGTCGGCACTGAGAATGGTCGGCCGACCAAATCTTCCTGCAGAAACCTGTTTTGACAGCAGCAGAGGGCAAAACATGGCATGGCAATGCATTTCAAGCAAATGTGTGCACCACCACATCCCTTATCATGTTTATGACTCAAAGGGGTATGGTACTCGATTCTCGGACCACCAATCACGCATCTCAATGCGTAATGGCCCAAGGAACCAAGGTATGCAATTTTAATGTGGAATGAAATGCACACAAGACAAACAAATAAGGCCCAACCCCTATCATGGTGATTTCAAGATGCAAGACATGCATGCTCAATGTAATGCAACCTAGGCATGTGAGCTAAGTATGCAACATGGGCATGCAAACACACAATGTGTACTAGGCATGCAACCTAAGCAAACAAGCATGCAAAGTATGCAACAATTATGCTAGCTAACAAGCATGCAAGATGCAATGCCAACATGAAAACATGCAAGACACTTAACATGGACAAATAGCATACATGATAAGCTTTAAAGAACATGTAGAAGATGATGCCAAATCAAACTACAATGCAAGCAAGGCATGCAACCAAGCCCAAGGACTTAAACTATGATCATGTGACACATGAAGCAAATGACCAAAGTGGACCAAAACAGTCCCAAATCATGCAAAAGTAAGCCCAAAAACCACTTAGATGGCATCTAAATGATCTAATCCTGGAGGCATACACAATGGCACAAACATGGAGCATGAAACACCAACCTCTTAAAGCATGAAAGGGGCATCAAATGCAAGAATATAGGCATGCCACAAGGACTGAAATAACATGACAAGTGGTTCCAAACCACTGAAATGATGCAAGAATGGCATGCTAGAGGGGTCAATGCTCAAGGCATACAAGAAAGTTTGCATGGTAGCTATACAAAGCAAAGCATGGATGACTCAAATGACCAAAAACAGTCCCTTAGCATACTAAAACAAGCATAAAGGCTTCACAAAGCTAGGCCAAAACACATGAGCATGGTAGGCTAAATGCTAGACACATGTTATGGCAATTTATGGCATTACAAGACATGTATGCAAGCTAAGCATGGTGTGTCTAAACCAAGTAAAAAAAGAGCTATATTATGACATAATAAGCACAAATAACAGCTAGGACATGGCCAACATGAACCTAAATTAGATGCTCACACATGAGGCAAAAATGGCCCTTTTCAAAGACAACAAGGAGAGGGGGTGGCCCTCTCCTTCTTAGGACCTCAAACCACCATCCACACCACTAAAATCCCTTAAGATTTCAGCGGTGAGGAGGCCCAAACAAGGTGGTCCCGGAGCTCACCAAAAATAGCACAAAATGGGGCCAAACAAGGCCTAAGAGGGGGCAAACGACCCCAAACACAAAAGTGATCTTAAACAAACTTCAAAAGGAGCTCAAAATAAGACTTTTTTCAGTTTATAACAAAGCCCAAATATGCTTGCAAGTAAGGCTAAAAGTGTGTGCAAAAACGGAAAATAAAGAAGGAAAAAGGGTTATCTTTGAAGACTAGCAAGAACCAGTAGCTTTTAGACCCAAAAATGCAATGCTCAACCTCTGAAAACAAGCTCCAAGAACCTCCAAGTGATGATGGAAGTGTGTGGCTATGAAGTGGTGTGCAATAGGCCAAGAACAAGACCCTTTTGAACCCTCTAACACACCCAGATGTAGAGAGAGAGGGAGATATATATAGAGAGAGAGAGAGAGTGATATATATATATCTTATATATCAAATTTTTCAACCCCTCAAATGGAAGGAGAGGCTCTCCTTATATAGGCCAAGGCAAGGTGCCAAGCTTCTAAGAGAAGCTAACATCAAAAGGGTCAAAGGGGGCAAGCTTCTAAGGGAAGCTAGGCAAAAGGGTCAAGCTTCTTGGAGAAGCTAGAACAAGGGTTCAAAAGGTTCAAGCTTCCTCAAGAAGCTAAAACCGAGGGTGCAAAAGGTTCAAGCTTCTTGGAGAAGCTAAACCAAGGGTTCAAAAGGTTCAAGCTTCCTCAAGAAGCTAAACCAAGGGTGCAAAAGGTTCAAGCTTCTTGAAGAAGCTAAACCAATGGTTCAAAAGGTTCAAGCTTCCTCAGGAAGCTAAAACAAGGGGTCCCGGCTAGAAAAAGTGGCCAATCGGCGAACAAAGATGGCCGACTGACCACAATAGATGTCGACCGGCCACCAAAGGTGCCGACCGACCACCAATAGTGCCGACCGGCCATCACCAATGGCCGGTGGCAAGAAAAACAGGGCCGGTGGCCTCAAGCCATGGCTGGTGAGGTGTGGGGATGTCCAATCAAGCCATTCCCTGCCCTCAGAAGCAAAAACACAAGTCGAGAGGTTTTGAGGCAAGGCACGCGGCCGAAACCTCCAAGAACTCGAGACGAACACGAACATGGATTATCACCAAGTGTTCAAATGGTGACGTCCAAGTCTTGAAGACGGTTAAAAATGGGGTGTCTACAATACTCTACTGCTTCGTCCTCTTCCACTAGGTGATCTGCCAGGAATTCGACTACTGCTCTTCCCTTGACAGACTTGTGAGTCACATATTTCAGATCAAATTCAGAGAGAAGAAGCTACCAACGGGCTAACCTACCCGTAAGTGCTGGTTTCTCGAAGAGATATTTGATGGGATCTAATCTCAAAACCAGAATTACGGAATAAGCTAACTGGTAGTGCTTCAACTTCCTGGTAGCCCATACCAAGGCTAAGCAAGCCTTCTCCAACGGGGTCTAACGGGTCTCATATTCCAACATCTTCTTGCTTAGGTAATAGATGGCTTTCTCTACTCTATCATCAGATTCCTGTGCAAGCATGCAGCCCATTGTCATGACGGTTACAGACAGATACAAAATCAACGGATTCCCCGGCTCTAGCGGTGATAACACAGGCGGGTTTTGGAGGTACTACTTGATCTGCCCAAAAACAAGCTAATATCGGTCATCCCATCGGAATTTCTTTTTTTTCTTCAGGAGACCAAACAATGGTTCACAAGTCAAGGTTAATTTTGCAATAAACCGTCTTATGGTGGTATTTCTAGTATGGCCTTGATTTTGGAAGGATCAACCTCAATGCCCCTGTGTGTAATCAAGAACCCTAGTATTTTCCCAACTGTGACACCAAAAGTGCATTTCTGTGGATTCAGCCTCAACCGATATTCTCTGATCCATTGGAAGAATTTTTTCAAGTGGTGTAGTGGCCCTCTCTTTCCTTGGACTTGATAATCATGTCATCCACATACACCTCAACCTCTTTGTGGATCATATCGTGTAAGATAATGGTTGCAGCCTATTGATAAGTAGCCCCAACATTCTTTAACCCACATGGCATCACCCTATAGCAGTAGGTTCCCCATAGCGTGGTGAAGGCAGTCTTCTCTCTGTCCTCGGGTGCCATCAAGATCTGGTTGTACCCGAAAAGTCCATCCATAAAGGAGAGCAACGCATGACCTGCAGTGAAGTCTACCAATTCATCGATATGCGGTAGAGGAAAGTCATCCTTCAGACTAGCTTTTTTCAGGTCTCTGAAATCCACACACACCCGAATTCTGCCATCTTTCTTTGGCACCGGAACAATGTTGACCAACCAAGTAGGAGACTCAGATACTAGCAAAAACCCTCAATCTATCTGCTTGGTGACCTCTTCGTTAATCTTCACAGCCCAATCTAGGCATATTCTTCGAAGATTTTGCTTG
This sequence comes from Camellia lanceoleosa, assembly GCA_025200525.1. Taxonomy (NCBI): domain Eukaryota; kingdom Viridiplantae; phylum Streptophyta; class Magnoliopsida; order Ericales; family Theaceae; genus Camellia; species Camellia lanceoleosa. The sequence continues at coordinate 148,590,188 of CM045759.1, forward strand.
ACAAGTCAGACCTCGGGGTCAAGAGGGATCCGATGTTGTACAATCTCAGCATCGATTCCAGGCATGTCTTCGTAGGACCACGCGAAAACATCTTTGAAATCTTTTAATAAGCGACTAAGCGCTCGCATTCCTTCGAAGATGACGTGGACCCAATCTGCACCAGACACAGATCCTTCTCAGTACCCACATTAATTGAAGTGATTTCATCAATAAGGGGTTTTACAAACCTCTCCTCCTCTCAATCAATCAAATGTTTCAAAACTAGAAGAATTCCTTCCTCGTCGTTTTTATCAAAATTTTGAAAGTCATGATCAATGCAATATACAAGTGGCACAGAGAAGTACTCAGAAACTGTAGTAATATCATTCTCATTCAAAGCTTCCAGCTTGTCCAATTCCTCGGTTACAACTGACTCAAAAGAAAGGGAAAAAGACGACCTGGACAAAACAACGGCATCCGGGTTATCAACCCCAGGAATACCGGACTCCTACTCAGAAGAACTGGAAGCTGATTTCGACTCCACAGACTCTGCGGAATCAGACTCTGGCTCACTACCTGATTTAGAACTGCTGCACAAAAAGCCCTCCTCTAGCTGCCAAATGAGAGAGGGTGTGTTAGATACTTCTAGAATACCACCGGAAATGGCCATAACTGACTGATCTCCGATCATGAAAATAGTGAGGTCATCCCCTGAGCTCTCTAGATCGATCGGAGGATCTGAAAAGAGACAAGACAATGTCACTCCTATCTCAAGTTCACTGTTGTTGGACTCACCCTCTGTATTCTATTCTACCTCAGCAGGTAAATCAGTCTATTTCTCTGTAGCTTCATCTTTTTGTAGCTGTAGGTCGAAGAAAATCTCAAAGTCAGGCAGACACCGCTTCTCAGAGTTCAACCATAGCTTAGGAAAACTGTAAAATGGGATGTCTTCCCCCTCCTGAACGAAGCAGCTGTTCAGAGTTCCCTGAATTGACCTATGCACAAGCTCATAGTGCCTCCCAGTTTGCTTAGCTTTAGCTCTTCCTGCCATTTCCTTCCCTTTTCTCACCCAGTCCTCTTTAGTAGACGTGTAGCCCAAGCCAAAGGCATAAAGGTTATGTGGCACTTCAGCCAGTGCGATAACGCCCTTCCGGCCGCTCTTTCCTAATCCCATCCCAAGTACATGTTGTAGCTTGTTCATGAGGTAGACTGATTGAGCACTGACGTACAACCCCTCTTCAATAGCTAAGATGTTTTGCAGCACCTGAGCCTCAGCTAAGGTAAACCCATACAGGAAGACATCCTCATCACTGTGTACAATCTCCAGTACAGGTGTAGTGACCTCAGGCGGAGGATGTATAGAAGAATTCCCAAAAATGGTGGCCACCCCTTTTCCAAGAGGGTACTTCAACATTTGATGCAGGGTGGAAGAAACATCTTTTACTTGGTGCAGCCAGGGTTGCCTAAGTAACAAGTTGAAGGTAGCCGGAACACCTAAGATATGAAATTCAATATCCTATTGGGTTGGCCTAATCTGCATTCTGACCTAAATTGTTCCTATAACCTCTCTACTCGTGTTGTCATAAGCCCGGATCACCTGGGCCGTTGGTACAAAATCCGCTGGCTTTAAGCCAATAGCATAGGTCGTGCGCGATGGACAATCATTGATTGCAGACCCAGTATCAACCAATACAATCAGCACCCACTTCTCTGTACATTCGACTGAGATGTATAATGGTTTGTTATGTGCAGAGCCTTCCGGCGGCAATTCCTTATCCGAAAAGGTCAAAGTCGGCGAAGCACCTCCTGGGAAGACAAGTCCCACTAGTTGCTCTGGAGTTGTGTCGATAGACGGCTTGGCCTTATCCATTGTTGATAGGACAGCTTGTCGGTGCACGCACAAAGGCATAAGCAACCCCCAGATAGATATGCCTGCCTGAATCTTCATCAACTGCCTTAGTATAGCCTCTTCCTCTAACAATTTATCCCCCTGTTTTTCAGCTTCCTTATCCTTTTCGGATGCTTCAGGTTGGTCTAAGTGTGGGGGCTTGAAGTATCGCCCACTTCTAGTCATGTGATCCACCTCCTCAGAGTACCAAGTGTCATCTGGCAGGTGTTGGCCCCAATCCTCATCTGTGTGGGCAAAATGCAGATCATCATCTTCCCACCACAGTCCTTCGGCAATCGACAGGCAGTTGTCTGGTTCCATCCTGATTACTTCCACGTCAACATCACAATCATTCCCTGCAGGGCCTTGGGCTTTTCTATCCTTCTGATTATTCTCATCCATTTCTTGTTCAAACCGCTTTAGTGCATCTTCTTGCTCTGTATCAGCTATATTAACAATGCCCGATTCCTGAGTAGAATTCTTAATACAGGTGCAGTCCGGTAATTTCCCTTTGTCCTCGGCCATTCCGGCCCTTGTAGCAGTTCCTGCTTCTAACTCTTCCAACTTTGGTTGAGGTCCCTCATCCACATCAGGTTTATCACTGAGCCACCCAGAGTTGTCTGTTGACCCGTTCAGATCGAACCAGTTAATTTGTACATCTCCAGAATCTTACTCGTCGAAGAACTGTAGATTGTTGATATCCTCCTCGAGGTCGGCCAAGTCATCCAATCCCTAGCTTGGTCTATCCTCCCGGACCAAACTCACCTCCATCCATGTTGACAACCCCAGCTCTGGTTTGGCTTGATTGGTTAGCACAATATAACAACATAGGCCGTATTTCTCCTCAGAAAAATCCACTGAGCCCTTGGGCACCAAACTGACATTCCCATTCTCCACCAAGGCTACCTTGCATTCATCTACCATAGTCACCACCACAAGTTTGGGTTAGGATATGGACGCATTCATCATGCACAGATCTGTCCTTTCCGGGATGAACAGCACCGGTATGGGCAGGTGGACAAGGGTGATGTATCTACTAGGGTTGTAAGGGACGGCCAGTGTATGGATGTGGTTTATATGTTAGGGAGGAGGGGCTTAGTTATGTGGTGGGAGAGGATTTGTTGTGACATTAGGTTTTTCAGGAGGCGCTACCACTTTGTTGTCAATGAGATCCTGAATCTCATGACGTAGTCTAAAGCACAGCTCAGTGCCATGACCATGCTGTTGATAGAAAGCACAATACTTGTCCGGATTGTGTTTAGGAGGGAGAGGATCAGGCAATGGGTGTTGTTCTAACGACTTCAGATGCCCTTTTCTGATCCATACTCTCAGGGCTGCAGATAGAGACATGTATAGTGGGGTGAAAACCCTTTGGCCTCAGGGTTAGTGCTTCGAGGTTTGTGAGGTTGTATCGGATATACCAACAAAGGGGTTGGCAATTTTCAGCATGGTGGTACTGTGGTATGAAGGCCTCAGCCATTTCTTCCCAATTTCTCTTTACAGAGTCTTCAAGTTTGGTGTACCAAATGGCCGCTATACCCGACAAGGTCCGGGCGAAGAGGGATAACTTCTGCTATCTAGAGAGGCCCATCGGCTGCAAAATGTCTGAAAAAAGCCAGAGATGGACCATGGGGTCAACCAAACCGTCAAAGCATTCTATATGTGGCATTTTGAACCTGTCTAGCAAAGTCATTGCCAAGTTCGTGTAGCTGTCTTCAATATCAGGGATCGAGTTGACGTCCTGTGCCAGTTTGAAGAGCTTTTTCGGTTTGCTTACTTTCAGCACAGAAGGGTTGACCTCAAACTCAAACAGCGCCTCTATCAGGTAAACCGGTGTTTTGGAGGTTTGAGGTGGAATTGGGTCCACCAGGATTCCCTCATTTTCCTGGACAGTTGCTGTGTAAGCAGTAACTCCAGATACCGGAATGTTTGCAGGAGGTGGATGGGATGTAGAGGCCGCGGCCTGTTACGGTTGTTGTTGCTGCAGCCTAGCGATCAACTCAGCCTGCTGGACAATAACTTCTACTTGGCGAGCGGTGACTTCCGCTTGGCAAGCAGCATCTAGCTGCATAGCCCCAATAGTTTACTGGAGTTGTCGAAGCATGTCTTCCATGTCGACTAAAGGACTTTGAACTACCAGAACTGGTGAGTACTCTCTGTCTGGAGTAGAAGCAGATGATTGGGCTTGACCAAGCATAGGTGAGGTAAACAGTAACTGCTGTATTGGTGAATTCTGCTGAACCCTCCTCTATCTAGTAACCATGGGGAGTGACACGAATACTGATTGTCCCCTGACTAGATCCCCAGATCAACAAATCCTTCTAACTCAGGTCCAGAGTGCTTGGGGGGTAATAGACTCCTCTGAAGCAATCGAAAAACACTACCTTGCAAAAAGAAAATAAAGCAAAAAAAAAAAAAAACAAAAATCAGAAACCGCACAGCACCTCGGCTTAAACAAAAACAACACACAGTTGCAATCATAAGCTGGACGACTGTACTCAGACACTGATTTATGCCCCAGATTTCTGCCCCAAAACTGATACCCAGACTTGCAACTGATACATACATTCCTGCAAAGTTTCACTCTAAAGCACGCCTCAAGCAAGTGAGAACCAAAACACCCCTATGATGGGATAGGGTTACCCTGTCCAAGTTTCATTAGGAGCTAGGGGCTCACTACGCAAACAAGCGTGTGGGGAAGTGGATTGGAAATACTCTTCAGATCCTGAAAGACGCCAATGATCCTCAGCTAGTCACCTGAAAAGATATGAACACTCCGGTCGGGGGTGCCGGAATTAGCACTCCGACGGGCAAGTCAGTTCCTCTACTCAAGAAAGCTTGTTTGCTAAGTTTTTAGAAGTGATTGTTACATACCTTTACAAATCTGTAGCTCTTGTATTTATATCCATTCTCTGGGCCTCGGGGCCTGGGCCTACTTTTTCAATCATTATCTTTTCCTCTATTCGGCTGTAGGGATCCTTCCCCATTCGGCCTATCTATCCTATTCGGCCCCGTATCCTTGCGGGATTTCTGCCGGCTAGCGTCAAGCTTTTGAAATATACCTCCTTTATCCTCGCCAATTATTCGGCCACCACAAAGCGGTTTCGTACAATCCTGCATTCGGGTGAGCAAACTGTCTTAGTTTGGAATAGTCTCTATGGCTTACTATATGCAACTAGGCCAATTGGTCAAAAAAGGGTACCTCAGCAAGACCACCAAATATACCTCTCACACCTAACACTGAGAAGTGAAAGGAGGATCAAACGGTACAACAGTAGTCCAGATCCAAGGGTTGTGTTCCCATCATGGCAGAGCCCGCAACCGTTCAACCTTTTGGCAAGCTTTTCCAAGCGAGCCTCTAGCAAACCGTTCAGGAATAGCAGATGGTAAACAATGTGACTTAGGTGCACCAATGCAAATGCAAATGCAAAGAAACACATAAGTGTAAATAAAACAATATATCATGAGTTTGAGACAAGTTCTCAAAATCCCGAACAGAGTCGCCAGAAACTGTGGACACGGCTTTTTCTGCGCCCCGCCTTTCGGAAAGGTTTGAAAAGAAGGCCTCACAGTTCGAACTCCCGTGGTTCTAAATCTAGTCTCACAAGTGCAATGTGAAACTGATAAACACCAAAGAGTCCAAATGCAGCAAACCTTTTTTGAAAAATCGATTTTAAATCAAAGAATGCCAAAATTGGACTGCTTTCCCAGATACAGAGTTGCCACCTAAATATTTTGTTTTTGGAGAAATTCAGGAAACCCTGACTCACGCCGAAGGCCACATGTCCATCATCACCAAAGTTGCCTCGGCTTAGGAACTTGGGTACGAGAGGGGAAGGTCCTGAAATGAGCACCCCACTCACCCGATCAAAGATCGACCTCTACTAATCATGATATAATTTTTATTATTAAACTAGGTTTACTATGTGATGCACACGCATACAAGTATAGACTACATCGCAAGAATTAGAGCATTTCAAGTCATATTTGCTTGCAAAAATGGTTTGAATTTGCCACCCTCAAGTGGGCTTAAAGATGCAGATTTGCCACTAGACATAGTGGCCTTAAAATATGATTTGCCAATCAACAAAGTAGGCTTAAAACATACATTTATTAAATTGTTCCAATTCAAACAACAAGCCTTCATCCACAGGCATTTATGCAGTTTAGCAAGTGAGCACATAGCCTCATGGCAAGCATGCGAATCATGGCAATATGGCAATCACACTCATGCAAGTATGCTAAAGCATAAAACTCACCAAATACTCCAAGCCAAAACAGAAACTAGTTAGAAAAATGCATGATCCTAACTATACAAGATGCCTAATGCAACACATGCAATATGTAATTAATAGGCTCGGCTACTAATATGGCATATGAATCGATTTGAACAACATGCAATTAAACACGTATTCAAAGAAGCATTGAAATGACAATGCAGTTTGAATAATGCACCGAGCCTCGGTGCATACAAGACAAATAAATGGATGCAAACATGCAAGCATAAGGTATGCTAATTGAAAATGTCCCTAATCAAACCATCAAAAGTGATTAAATAAAAGGGAGAAAGACATGGGATTGGAAGACATACACACACACACGCACACTTATTACAACATTACACCCTTGCGAAGGAGGGTCCAAATGAATAAGCTAACCAACTAGCTACGCTAATTAAGCTAACTATTACAATACTTGAAATGAATTAACAAACTATTTTAAGCTAATTAATTAGTACAAACCAGAATCAAATAACTAGTTACACTAACTAATTAATTACAGCACTTGCATGAATTAGCTACAACTAATTAAAAAAAGTAAAGCGACTAAATGGCCTCGAGGATGAGGGATGCATGCTCAGTTCCTCCACCTGAAAAAGCCACCATCTTGCTACTGTGAGCCTCTGTTTGCGCATATTTCAGCACTGAAAATTGTGCTAACTTCCAGAATGCCTCTGCTTCAACTTACCAACACACTGTGCAATTTTCAATGATGGCCGACAGGGGGCCTGTTAGCTACCAGTGGCGGACAGTCAACTACTGGTGTTGGCCGGTCGACCGCTAATGACAAGAACTCCTAATTTTGTTGCAACACAGAGCAGACATAGAAAAGCAGTATATTCGCAAGGGTTGTCTGTACTGTTACCCTCCTTATCATCAAACATGCTCAAAGGAGTGTAACTCTTGGCTCTCAAACCATCAATCAAGCAATTTCCATGCATGATGGCCAAAGAACCAAGTTTGGACAAGTTTAATGAGTGCAAAACAAGCCTCAAAAAGACCACCACCCTATCATGCATGATCAAGGGTGATGGTGACCAAGGAAAGTGGCACATTTCATCATTTTTGAGTTTGAAATGTCCCATTTTTCTTATGTTTTAATTAACATCCGATTAGAACACATGTAATGCAACACGAAAGATGCTTATCTTGCCCCTTTTACTTATCCAATGTTGTTTACTCGTTTTAGATTACCAATCTGTTCTTTAATTGGTTAAGTCCAAGAGTGGATGTCCTCTAATGGAAAGTGGACTTAAACCACAAGTTACTTTGGGCATGAAAGAGAGCTCGTGCCATTAGTAATGAACCCCGAATAAGATTAAACCATTAAACATGAATGTCTCAATTTCACACTTAAGCTAGCAAGGGGTTCAAAACCACTTTCAAAGCAAATAAAAGAGTGGAGAATGGAGGGAGGTTGCAGAAATTCAGTGCTACAACGGAGTGTAAAACAACACTAAAACATGGTTTCAACTCAAACCAATAATGAACAAAGCATTAAAACTCCAAGCTAATGAAAGAATTAGCACTACAACCATGCCATACAAGGCTCAAAGGGCTTAACCAGCCCAAAACAGAGCAAAAACAAGTCAAAACAATAGCAAAAACATGCTAGACCAAAGCAAAGTTAGGCTATAAAAACATGCTAACATGTAAGGCAACTAGGCATGCAAGCAAGACAACAAAAGGAGAGGCTAACCCCTCTAATTTTGGACTTCAAAAGAAGGTTTTTGCCACTAAAAAACCTCTGAGATTTAGTGGTTAAAAGGACCAAACCAAAAATTTTGATTTGAATATAAAGAAAAATAGCGCAAAAAGCTTCACAAGCTTAGGAGCCAAAAGGGGGGGACAACCCCCTAACTCACAAAGGCTCAAACCACCATTTTTATGCCTCAAAAATAGAGTTTTTTTACACCTCAAAAAAGCCTTAAAACAGTTGAAAAAGATGGGAAAATAAGTATGCACAATAAGCTTAAACTAAGGTAAGTTCTCTACCTTTGAAGCACAACACCAAACAGCCACAAATTCAAGCCCAAACCCCCTTCCATGGCTCAAATAATGCTCCAAGGGACCTCATCTCAAAGGTGAGAGTATTTGGTTATGGGTTGATGTGCAAAAGTGTAGAGAAAACTAACTACAAAGTACAAAATATCAAGTGAGAGAAAGAAAGCTAGAGAAAGAGAGAGAGAGTGAGAGAAATTTTTTGTCTAAAATGTCTAACCCCTCAAAATGGGGGAGGACACCCCCTATATATAGAAAATCAAGTCTTGAGCTTGAATACATCCTACCATACACGTGTATGAAGATGCAGCTCAGTGAGCAATATTTAGCACAACTGGCAAGAAATATCCAAAAATATCTGGAAAAAGAGACTGGTGGCTGTCAGCCACCAGTGGTAGCCGACCGGCCACATCCATGGCCAACAGGCTTATCCCATGGCCAACAACCTTGGGGGGTGGCCAACAGGCCACCAAGAGATCCAGACACCAAGTTTTGGTCTAAAACAAGGCAGAGAAAGAACAAGGTTCAAAGGCTCAAAGATAGGGCGTTCCGTCGAGAACTTCGGGTGCTCAAAAACGAACACAAACAAACACAATTATCGAGGGCACAAACGATGATGTCTAAGTCTTGAGAACGGTCAGAAATAGGGTGTCTACAGGGGTGAGGCTCTAGTGGCTTAAGGTGCCCCTTTTTTATCAAGACCCCCAAGGCTTTGGATAAGGACATATATGGTGGAATGAAGACACTTTCGCCTCAGGGTTGGTGGCTCGAGGTTTGGGAGGTTGTATTGGATGTACCGACAAAGGGGTTGGCAGTTTTATGTGTGGTGGTGACCATACCCACATCTGAAGGCCTTGCAGCTGCACTACCACTAGTAGTCGCATTGGAACTGCGTGTGAAAGCCCTCTTGGGCTGCTCCTTCTCGTGGTCTATCAGACCCTGCTTCATTGCATTCTCTATTTGCACCCCTATTTCGTGGAGGTCAACAAAAGTAGACGAAGGCAAGACTATCATTTTCTGTAATAATCTTCCTTGCAAATTACGGACCACCATCCTGATCTGGTCCTTTTCAGATGGCCGAATAGTCATCATAGCAGCCTTGGCCCTCTACTGGGTCACAAAATCCGAGAAGCCCTCCTTAGGCTCCTAGCGAGTTGCATCCAGATCACGAGTAGTGACCTCGATCTGGGTGTTGTTGGAGTACTGCGCTATGAAGGCCTCGGCCATTTCCTTCCAATTTCTCTTCACAGAGTCTTCAAGCTTGGTATACCAAATAGCAGCTATACCCAACAAGGTCCGGCCAAAGAGCGACAGCTTTTGTAGTCTGATGAGACCCATAAGTCATAGGATGTCAGAGAATAGTCGGAGATGGACCATTGGATCCCCAGAACAGTCAAATCGGTCTATATGCGGCATCTTGAATCTATCTGTCAACGTCACCGCCAAATCAATATGGCCATCCTCAAAATCAGGGATCGAATTCACGCCCTGTGCCCGTTTAAAGAGCTTTTCTAACTTGCTCACTTTCAATGCAGTAGGGTCGACCTCGAATTCAAACGGTGCCTCTGTTTGGTATACCAGTGCTTTAGAGGTCTGGGTGGGATCGGATCCACTGGGATGCTTGCATTTTCCTGGACACTAGCTGTGGGAGCAGTAGCTCCGGGTACTGGAAGGTTTGCAGAAGGTGGATGGGATGTAGAGGCCGCTACCTATTGCGGCTGTTGTTGCTGTAGCCTAGCGATCAACTCAGCCTGCTAGACTGCAATTTCCATTTGGCGGGCGGTGACTTCCACGTGGCGGGTTGCATCTAGCTGCATAGCCTCAATAGTTTGCTAGAGTTGTCGAAGCATATCTTCCATGTTGGCTAAAGGACTTTGAACTACTGGAACTAGCGAGTACTCTCTTTCTGCAGTGGAAGTAGATGATTGGGCCTAACTGGGCATAGGCGAGGTAAACGGTGACTGCTGAATTGGCAAATTCTGCCGAATCCTCCTCCATCTAGTAAGTGGCGGGAGTGAAACAAACACTAGCTGTCCTCTTACAAGATCCCCGGATTGGTAAAGTCGACCTACTCGGGTCCAGAGTGCTTGGGGAGGGGGGAACAGAATCGTTTGAAGAAATGGTGTGCAAAAAGAAAATAGAGCAAAAAAAGAAACAAAAATCAAAAACCGTACAGTACCTCAGCTCAGATAGAAACAACACGCAGTTGCAATCATAAGCTGGACAACTGTACTCAAACACTGATTTGTGCCCAAAATTTCTGCCTCAAAACTGATACCCAGACTTTCAACTGATATATACATTCATGCAAAGTTTCACTCTAAAAGCATGTATCAAGCAAGTGAGAGCCAAAACACCCCTATGATGGGGTAGGGATACCCTGTCCCAATTTCGTCAGGAGCTAGGGGTTCACTATGCAAACAAGCAATTTCAAACAATTCCTGCATTCGGGTGAGCAACCTGTCCTAGTTTGGAACAGTCTCTATGGCTTCCAATATGCAACTAGGTCAATTGGTTAAAAAAGGGTACCTCAGCAAGACTACTTAATATACCTCTCACACCTAAGACCGCGAAATGAAAGGAGGATCAAACGGTACGGCGCTAGTCCAGATCCAAGGGTTGTGTTCACATCGTGGTAGAGCCCGCAACCGGTCAGCCTTTTTTGGCAAGCTTTTCCAAGCAAGCCTCTGACAAACCGTTCAAGAATAGCAGATGGCAAACACAATGACTTAGGCGCACCAATGCAAATGCAAATGCAAAGAAACACATAAGTGTAGATTAAAAAAATCATACCATGAGTTCGAGTCAAGTTCTCTAAGTCCCCAACAAAGTCACCAGAAACTGTGGACTCGCCTTTTTTCGTGCCCTGCCTTTCAAAAAGGGGTTTGAAAAAAAGGCCTCACAGTTCGAACTCCCATGGTTCTGAATCTAATCTCACAAGTGCAATGTGAAATTAATAAACACCAAAGAGTCTAAATCAGGCAAACCTTTTTGGAAAATCGATTTTAAATCAAATAATGCCAAAATTGAACTGCTTTGCCAGATACAGAGCCGCCACCTAAATATTTTATTTTTTAGGAATTTTAGGAAACCCTGACTCGTGCCAAAGGCCACGTATCGGTTATCACCAAAGTTGCCTCGACTCGAGAACTTAGCTATGAGAGGGGAAGGTCCTGAAATGAGCACCCCCACTCGCCTGATCAAAGATCGGCCTCTACTAATCGTGATATGATTTTTTATAAACATTATGTGTTCTTATTCCGATTATTAAACTAGCTTTACTATGTGATGCACAAATGCAAGTATAGACTAGTCGCAAGACCTGTCAACTCATGTTTGTTTGCGAAAATGGTTTGAATTTGGCACCCTTAAGTGGGCTTAAAGATACGAATTTGCCACTCAACAAAGTGGGCTTAAAACTTATATTCATTAAATTGTTCCAATTCAAACAACAAGCCTTCATCCACAAGCATTCAAGCAGTTTAGCATTTTAAGCACATAGCCTCATGGCAGGCATGCGAATCATGGCAACATGGCAATCACACTCATGCAAATATGCTAAGGCATAAAGACTTACCAAATACTCCAAGCCAAAATAGAAACTAGTTAGAAAAATGCATGATCCTAACTATGTTAAGTGTCTAATGCAACACATGCAATATGCAATTAATAGGCTCAGCTACTATATGGCATATGAATCGATTTGAACAACATGCAATTAAATACGTATTCAAATAAAATATTGAAATTGCGATGCAGTTTAAATGATGTGCTGAGCTTCAGTGCATGCAAGACAAGATGAATGGATGCAAGCATGCGATATGCTAATTGAAATATGCCCATAATCTAACCATCGAAAGTGGATAAATAAAAGGGAGAAAGACGTGGGGTTGGAAAACATACACACACACGCACACTTATTACAACATTACGCCCTCGCGAAAGAGAGTCTGAATGAATAAGCACTAACTAGCTACGCTGATTAAGCTAACTATTATTACAAAACACAAAATGAATTAACTAACTTATTCTAAGCTAATTAATCATTACAAAATAAATTAATTAGCTAAACACTTAAGTAACTAATTACAAAGAAATTAAGCTAATTAATTACAACATGAATTAATTAACTAATCTACTTAAATAATTACATCACTTGCGAGAATTAGCTACAACTATTTAACTAAGCAAAGCAACTAAATGGCCTCAGTAAGTGAGGGATGCATGCATGCTCGGTTTTCCACCTGAAAGGCTACTGTTTTGCTGATACAAGCCTCTGTTTACACATTTGAACACCAACAGTGCTACTAACTTCCAGAATACCTTTGATCCACCTTACCAACATACTGTGCAAATTTCATATTTGGCTGGTCGGCTACCAGTGGTGGCCGTCGGCTACCATTGGTGGTCGGTTGGCTACTGCTAATGGTTGGTTGGCCACTGCTACCTTGAACTTCCTCTTGCTACAACAGAGAGCAAACAGAGGTAAAGCAGTGTATTCTCAAGGGTTGTTTATACCGTTACCCTCCTTATCATCAAACAAGCTGAAAGGAGTGTAACTCTTGACCCTCAAACCATCAATCAAGCAATTTCCATGCATAATTGCTAAGGAACCAAGTTTGTACAAGTTAATGAGTGCAAAACAAGACTCAAAAAGGCCATCACCCTATCATGCATGATCAAGGGCAATGGAGACCAAGGAAAATGGCACATTTCATCACTTTTCAGTATGAAATGTCTCATTTTCCTTGTGTTTAAATTAACGTTCAATTCGAACACATGCAATGCAACATGAAAGATGCTTATCTTGCCTCTTTTACTTGTTCATTTTGTTTACTCATTTTACATTACCGATTCATTCTTTAATCGATTAAGTCCAAAAGTGAGTGTCCTCTAATGGAAAGATGGCTCAAACAACGAGTTGCTTTAGGCATGAAAGAGGCATTACACTGTTGGTAATGAACCCTCTAAGGGATTAAACCATTAGGTGCAACACCTCCATTTCACACTTAGGTAAACAAGGGGTTTAAAACCACTTTCGAAGCAAATAAAAGGGTGAAGAATGGAGGGAGATTATAGTGATTTTAAGTGCTGAAACGAAATGACAAAAGCATGGAAAACATTCTATTAACTCAAAAGAATGATAATTAAAGCATTAAAACATCAAGCTAGTTAAGGAATTAACACTACAACTATGCAACACAAGCCTCAACTGAACTAACCAGCCCAAAATAGAGCCAAAACATGTTATTTCAGAGGCAAAAACATGCTGGACTTAAGCTAAATTAAGCTAGAAAAACATGCTAACATATAAAGCTAGTTGGGATGCAAACAAGACACAAGGAGGAGAGGCTAACCCCTCCAATTTTGGACTTCAAAAGTTGGTTTTTACCACTAAAAAACCTCTGAGATTTAGTGGTTAAAAGGCCCAAAAAGGTTGGTCTGAAAGTGATGAAAAGATGGTACAAAAGCTTTACATACAAGGAAACAACAAAAATAGAGTTTTTTATAGTTCAAAATCAGCCCAAAAATAGTTTGAAAAGATGGCAAACCAAGTATTGAAAACAAACTTAAATAACAAGAGTTGTACCTCTTGAAGCTAAGGCACAAAATAGGCAACAAACCAAGCTCAAACCTTCTTCTAGAGCTCAAACAAGGCTCCAAGTAATCTCATCCCAAAGGTGAGAGTATTTGGTTAAGGGTTGATATACAAAAGGTAAGAGAAACTAAGCAACGTGTACAAAATATCAAGAGAGAGAAAATTCTAGAGAGAGAGAGATATTTTTGGTCTAAATCTTCTAACCCTCAAAAATGGGGGAGGACACCCCTTATATATAGAAAAACAAGTCTTGAGCTTGTGAACATCTCACCATACATGTGTATGAAGATGCAGCTTAGTGAGCAACAGCTGGCACAGTTGTCAATAAATATCTGGAAAAAGAGACCAATGGCCATCGGCCACCACTGATAACCGACAAGAACAAGCCCTGGCCGACAAGTCACCCACTCTTCTAAACTAGAGGCAACAAGCTCTTGGTCCAAAAACATGCACAAAACAGATAAGATTTAGAGGCTCAAAGACAAGGCGTTCCGCTAAGGACTTTGGGCGCTCAAAACGAACACAAACAAGAACAATCATTGAGTGCACAAATGATGACATCCAAGTCTTGAGGTCGGTAAAAAATACACCCATAGCTGTGGAGAAAGCATACAATTTGAACAAATATAGAAAATGCAAAGAAAAAAGCATACAATTTGAACAGATATAGAAAATGCAAAACAAAAAACATACAATTTGAACAGATATAGAAAAGGCAAAGAAGAAAGCATATAGTGCATGAACATATATAAAAATGCAAAGCAGAAAGCGTACAGTGCATGAACAGATATAGAAAATGCAAAACAGAAAGTACATATGTTGAACAGATATAAGGTAAGAAATGCTTAACAGAAAATGCAAAGTGTAAAGAGGGAACTGAGATGTGTACCTCCCAAGCTCGCTAGTAGTCTCCGATCAAGTGTCCACTCCCGCGGGACATCGAGCTCATATAGCCATTTAGAGTGGCGAGGCCGGCCCCGCCCCAATCATAGAAACTCACTCGGTGAAAGACCACCAGTGCGCTCAACAAGTATAACCCTACGGTGTTCGTCCTGTTCGCAAATAGGGTGGTATTGAGCAGGAACATCAGAAAACCCTGAACGTACTACTCTATCTCCTCTATTGTCTTTGGCTCAGTCACCCGAAACTGCTCTTTTAACCAACTATATCTGACCATAGATGTCCGGAACAAAGGTAGGCGCGCCCCCATTAGCTCAATCCAAGCAGCCTCCCACTCTCCCATATCAAGATCGAAAGGAATCGAATCACCCCCTACTCCTAGGCCAGTGATCATGGCAAAGTCGTAAGAAGTCATCGTTATCTCTCTGGCAATGGAAAGTTGGAGAGAATTGGTGGTGTCCCACCATCTCTCCACTAGCGCTCCAATAAGTGGACAGCTTGTTATAACTCATGTTAATCTAGAGCAGAATAGGCCGAAACCGGCCTCGTTAACAATGTCACGTACTCCTACGAGGAGCTCGTCATACCAATCTCTAGCCGTCGTGGCCCTGTAACCCCTATATGCACGAGAGTCACCTTGTGTCAAAGGACAGCTGAACCAGTGTAAATACAGTTAGATGAAAAGGAAATGCAAAACAAATGCGGTGGCAATGATGAAAGTACAGTCAGATGAGAGATTGCGTAAGAAATGCAAGTAAAGAACATCAGATGTGCAAGTGAATAGGGTTTGTACCTCAACAGCAATTGCTGAAAGATGGGAATTTGGCCCCCTTAGTAGAAGATCCACTGACGCGTCAGTAGCAAAATCAGTGAAGTGCTAATGCCTCCAGTAGGCAGAATATGCATCCGAGGATGATACCTCACCGGATCAAAAGGCCTCACTCCCAGTGATAATGGCTCCAGCTCCGGCTCTGCCTCAGAATCAAACTCTGCCTCAAACTCCACCTCTAAAGGAGCTCCATCATGTGGTATGTCGTTTGCCATCTAGAATATGGGTGAAGAGTTGATGAACAGTGAAGAAAATGGAGAAAATAGGGTAAACTTTAAAAAAGTCAAACCCTAGGACAGAGAAAATGGAAAAAAAGTCAAAGCTTGGAATAAGGTACCAAACCCGAGAGAAACTCGAGGGGACCAAGCCTCAAGTGGTGAAACTCTAAGAAAAAGCACCGAAATCAAATTTCAATCTGCTCAAAACAGAGTAAAAAAAGAGGGTTTAGTGAAGAAAATATGCGTGGGGCGTTGGAAAATGCGTATAAAGCTCGAATCTAGAGAAAAGGAAGGTCTAGAGAGAGTGAATGAGGATTTTCGGCTTTGGAGGAGTGATGAAATGTAGTATGGGTGAGTATATTTAAAGACCCGAGGTGAAAAGACCATCTTGGCCCCAATTTGCCATCGGTGGCCGATAATCTTAAAGGGTGGCCAACAGGTGGCCGTCATACTCATATGGTGGCCGTCCAGTGCCCAGTGCTCCTATTTTGTGTCTTAATGTTGTGGTTGTCCCTGTTTCCAGAGAGGTGCAAGGGAAGGTCACTGTTGAGTTCAAATTCTCTCTGCAGAAGCTCAAAATTGTGTTTTCGGTGATCATTGTTCATCACTTGTTAAACGAGGTTTATCCTTTTTGCATGTCGCAACTCTTCCGAGAGGTGAATCGGAAAGTTGCTGTTGAACTTGTTTTGTTAGAATACACTTTCATTCTTATGTAGACTATGCATTGCCTCATTACGTATGTAGAACGTGCTTTTTACATATGTTGTTGCACAGAATACGTGTTTCAATTGCGCATAGAACATGCATTTTGTTGTTTAGCATGGAACATGCTGTTAATCACACATGGAGCATGCATTTTGTACTTTGCATAGGAGATGCTTTCAATTTTGGAAGAACATGCATTTTGTTATTTAGCATGGAACATGCTGTTAATCGCGCATGGAGCATGCATTTTGTACTTAGCATAAAACATGAATTCAATACTTTGCATAGAACATACATTACCATTATTGTAATTGTGCATAGAACATACACCCTTAGTATGTTGTACTTGTTGAGTTTTTGTAACATAAGCACAATATTGTATGTATGGTTCATTCAGTGGAGCCAGCACGGTCAAACGATATTGTATATACGGTCCGTTCAGAGGGGTTCCAGGTGAAGTCATTCGTGTCCATGTGAAGTCATTCGTGTCCTTCGAATCACATCTTTTTACTCCTTCTCCTCACATGTGAGACACGTTAGGATTACTCCCTTTGGTTAAAAGCATTCGAGTGTGTCCCGATGTTTACACCACTCCTTTTGGTTAAAAACATTCGAGTGCATCCCGGTGTTTACACTACTCCCTTTTGGTTAAAAAAAAATTCGGGTGCATCCTGGTGTTTACACCACTCCTTTTGGTTAAAAACATTCGGATGCGTCCCAGTGCTTACACCACTCCCTTTGGTTAAAAGCATTCGGGTGCATCTCGGTGTTTGCACCACTCCTTTTGCATAAAAACATTCGGGTGCATCCCGGTGTTTACACCACTTCTTCGATTAAAAGGATTCAGGTGTGTCCCGGTGTTTACACCACTCCTTTTGGTTAAAACATTCGGGTGCGTCCCGGTGTTTATACCACTCCTTTTGGTTGAAAACAGTCCGGTGCATGCTGGTGTTTACACCACTTCTTTGGTTAAAAGCATTCGGGTGCGTCCCGATGTTCACATCACTCCTTTTGGTTAAAAGCATTCGGGTGTGTCAAGGTGTTTACACCACTTCTTTGGTTAAAAGCATTCAGGTGCGTCCCGGTGTTTACACCACTTCTTTGGTTAAAAACATTCGGGTGCGTCCCGATATTTACACTCCTTTTGGTTAAACACATTCGGATGGGTCCAGTGTTCACACACCATTTTCCTTCTGTGAGTAACACATTAGGATCTCCGTTGAGACCACGAGTGCGCCCGACAGTCGCTCTTCGCCTTTCTTGCGCGTTGCGTGTTTGAGTTTGCATAACTTTCTTGCATCCTTTCTGCATGAAATGTGGTTTGGCTTGTAATTCCCACGTGTGGCGTGTTTACTTACTTTTTTTGGTTTAAGTTTCTATACCTTGTTTCGGTTTGTTTGAATGTGGCATTTTTATTACATAGCATTTGCATTTAAATGTTTCGTTACAACCTCATTGCATGATCATAATTTATGTTCCCGCATCATGCATATCACTTATATCTTGCCCAGAACTACATTGGTTTGATTCCTTGCAAAGGGATACGTAGCCAGCCTGCGAGCGCAACCGTTTTTGTCTTGCTTGTTTGTTTGTCCAAGTCTTCGGGCTTTGACATTCACTCCCGTCATTTCACGACTTTCGAGTTCTGTCAAAGAAGGGCAACTGTGGACACCCCATTTTTAACCATCCTCAAGACTTGAATGTCATTACTTGTGCATTTGATGATTATGGTTGCATGCATTCGTTTAAAGTGCCCGAAGTCCTCTACGGAACGCCATGTCTTTGAGCCTTTAGACCTTGTCCTTTCTATGCCTTGTTTTCGATCAAAACTTGGTGCCTGGAACTTGTGGTGACCTTTCAACCACTACCAGAGGCTGTCGACCATGGCCCTTAGTTGTCGGCCATTGATGTGGCTGGTCAGCCACCACCAGTTTCTTTTTCCAGATATTTGTTGATAGTTGTGCCAGCTATTAGCATATTGAGCTGCATCTCCCTACACGTGTATGGTAGGATGTTTCTAAGCTTAAGACCTGTTTTCTATATATAGGGGGGTTCCTCCCCCATTTTGGTGGGTTAGAAAATTTAGAGCAAAAATCTCTCTCTCTCTCTCTCTCTCTCTCTCTCTCTCTCTCTCTCTCTCTCTCTCACTCACATATAATTTTGTGCCTAATTGCTTGTTTTCACTACACTTTTGCATACACATCCTAAATCAAATCCTCTTACCTTTGAGCTGAGGTTACTTGGGGTCTTCTTGGAGCTCGTGAAGGTGGTTTTAGCTTGGTTTTGTGCCTAGAATTGCCATTTGCTTCAAGAGATAGTTTACTTGTCATGTTTACTTTATTTTATAAGCTTGTTTTTCCATCTTTTCTTACTATTTTGGGGCTAGTTTTGAACTAAGAAAAAATCTGTTTTGTGGCCTAAAAGTGCTGGTTTGAGCCCTTTTTTTAGTTAGGGAGTGGTTCACCCTTCTTGCTTATTAGTTTGTACAGCTTTTGTGCCTTTATTCATCACTTTCAAATCAACTTTTTTAGGCCTTTTAAGCACTGAATTTCAGAGGTTTTTCAGTGGCAAAAAACTTATTTTGAGGACCAAATTTGGAGGGGTTAGCCTCCCCTCTTTGTGTCATGTTTGAATGCCTAGTTAGCTTCACGTGTTAGCATGTTTTTCTAGCTTAACTTAGCTCAAGTCCATAATGTTTTAGCCTCTGAAATAACTTGTTTTAGCTCTGTTTTGGGCTGGTTTGTTTGTTTGAGTCTTGTTTTGCATAGTTATAGTGTAACCCTTTTCATTAACTTAGTGTTTTAAGGCTTTAACCATCATTAGTGTGAGTTGATTGCATGTTTTAGTTCCTTTTCTACTTCATTTCATCACTTATAATCTCTGCAATCTCCCTCATTTCTTCACTTTTGGTTTTGTTTTGAAAGTGGTTTCAAACCACTTGTTTGCCTAAGTGTGAAATAGAGGTGCTACACCTAATGGTTTAATCCTTTAGGGGGTTCATTACCAACAATGTAATGCCTCTTTCATGCGCAAAGCAACTTGTGGTTTGAGCCCTTCTTTCATTAGAGAACACTCACCAATGTACTTAATGGATTAATGAACGATTTGGTAATTAAAATGAATAACAAAATTGGCAAGTAAAAAAGGTAAGATAAGAATTCTTTGTGTTGCATTGCAAGTGTTCAAATCAGACATTAGTTTGAACACAAGGAAAATGGAACATTTCGTACTCAAAAGTGATGAAATGTGCCACTTTCCTCGGTCTCCATTGCCCTTGATCATGCATGATAAGGTGATGGTCATTTTGGTCTCATTTTGCATTTATTAAGCTTTTACAATTAGTTTTACAAGCCATCATGCAATGAATTTTCTTGATTGATGGTTTGTGCACCAAAGCTTGTCACTCCTTTGATTTTCCCATGAAAAGGAGAGGCAAAGTGTGCAAACAACCCTTGAGAAATACACTATTTTTCTCTGTTGCAGCAAGGAAGTTCAAACTAGCAGTAGCCGACAGCCACCACCAATAGCCGACCAGCCACCAATGGTAGCCAACCGAGCCCCTGTTGGCCACCAATGAAATTTGTACAATGTGTTGGTAAAATGGAGCAGAGGTGTTTTGGAAGTGGACAGCATTGTCAGTGTTCAAATGTGCAAATAGAGGCTTACAATAGCAAAACAGTGGCTTTTCGGATGGAAACCGAGCATGCATGGGCCTCCCTCGCTCTCCATGATTAGCTAATTAGTTTAATTAGCAATAGATTAATTAGTTGTAGCTAATTAAGAGTTGTAATTAATTAGTTAGTTTAACAAGTTATTCGATTTTGGTTTATAATAATTAGTTAACTAGTTAGTTACTTAATTGGATTCAAGTTTTGTATTAGTTAGCTTAATTAGCGTAGCTAGTTAGCGTTTATTCATTTGGACCCTCCTTCATGAGGGTGTAATGTTGTAAAAAGTGCGCGTGCGTGTGTGTATGTCTTCCAATCCCATGTCTTTCTCCTTTTTATTTAATCGCTTTTGATGGTTAGATTAGGGACATATTTCAAATTAGCATACCTTATGCTTGCATACATTCATCTTGTTTTGCATACACCGAGGCTCGGCGCATCATTCAAACTGCATCGTCATTTTAATAATACATGTTTAATAGCATGTTATCAAATCAATCCATATGCCATATTACTAGCCAAACCTATTAATTGCATATCACATGCGTTGCATTAGTCATCTTGTATAGTTAGGAATCATGCATAGTTTTCTAACCCATATCTTCTTAGCTCGAAGTACTAGGTGAGTTTTATACTTTAGCATACTCGTGCAAGTGTGAATGTTGTCATAATTACCATGCTTGCCATGAGGCTATGTGCTTAAATGCTAAACTGCTTGAATGCCTGTGGATGAAGGTTTGTTGTTTGAATTGAAACGATTCAACAAATGTGCGTTTTAAGCCCACTACGTTTGGTGGCAAATCCGCAAACTTTAAGCCCACTTGAGGTGGCAAATTCAAACCATTATCGCAAACAAACATGAGTTGAATTATTCCAAATTGAGCAAACTAGTCTATACTTACTTGCGTGCATCACATAGTAAAGCTAGCTTAATAACCGGAACAATAGCACATAATGTTGATAAAAATCATATCATGATTAGTAGAGGCCAATCTTTCATCGGGCAATCGGGGGTGCTCAATTCCTGACCTTCCCCTCTCGTACCTACATTCCCAAGCCTAGGCAATTTTGGTGATGACGAACACGTGGCCTTTGGTACGAGTCATGGGTTTCCCAAATTTCTCCAAAAATAAAATATTTAGGTGGCGACTCTGTATCTGGCAAAGCAGTCCATTTTTGACAATTTTGATTCAAAAATCAATTTTTCAAAACGATTTGCTAGATTTAGACTCTTTAGTGTTTATCAGTTTCACATTGCACTTGTGAGATTAGATTCAGAACCGCGGGAGTCTAAACTGTGAGGCCTTTCTTTTAAACCTTCTGAAAGGGGGCACGAAAAAGGTGAGCCACAGAACCCTAAACGGACGCTTTGTTCGCCAAGAGGAAGATTTCCCATTTTGTGAATTTTCAGAGCCTTGGTTTGACCAGGCAACAAAGACAAGGTACCCAGGGTTCAAGATCTTCTTCTGGCACCAGTTATCAGAAAAGAAAGATAAGCAGATAGACCTGAGCATCGATGCAGATCAAGGCAGGGCTACAAGCTTCGAAATCGATGAAGAAGAGCTGTTGGGGAAAGCATTGGCTGATCTACTAGCAAGTTCCAACGTTGGCGCTGAGCACGTCAACTTAGGGGATAGTTTTACTATCTCTATGATCGGGGACAAACTGGCAGCATATTTTACTGGTCTCATCGTGGATGCGTTTGAGGCTTCACGCCTGGTTCGGCAGTTTGAGAAGGGCACCATCAGCGGTTCTAAATCGGATAATGAGTCAAAATCTGATTCCACTGAGTCGGTGGAGTCGTAGTCATATTCGAGTTCCTTTGAGTCTGGTACTTCTGGGAGTGGTAACCCGATACCAAGGTCCTGTCCAAGTCATCTTTCAGTTTTTCTTTTGAGTCCACTATAACCGACGATCTAGACTTTTTGAATGAGAATGTTGTAGATTTAACTTACTTCTCTGTGCCTTTGGTTTGTTGTACTGATCTTGATTTTCAAAATTTTGACTTAAACGAGGAGGAAGAAATTCCCCGGACTTTGAAAATTTTGGTTGATCACAAGGAGGAGAGGCATGTTAAGCCCAGCACAGACGAAATCATTGTAACTAACGTGGGTACTGAGGAGGATCCCCGCCTGGTCTAGATCGGGTCCATGTTGTCTTCGGAGGAACGCGAGTGTTTAATTGCTTTCTTAAAAGATTTCAAAGATGTTTTTGCGTGGTCCTACGAAGACATACCTGGAATCGATCCTGAGATTGTATAACGTCGGATCCCTTTTGACCTCGAGGCCCGACCAGTCAAACAAAAACTACGCAGGGTGCATCCAGATTGGGCATTAAAGATTAAAGAAGAGGTAACCAAACAGATTGAGGCTGGTTTCTTGATGGCATCTGAGTACCCGACTTGGCTGGCTAATATTCTTCTGGTTCCAAAGAAGGATAGCAGAATCAGAGTCTGCGTCGACTTCCAGGATCTGAACAAAGCAAGTCCAAAAGATGATTTTCCATTATCACACATTGACGAATTGGTAGACTTTACAACTGGCCATGCCTTGCTTTCGTTTATGGATGGGATTTTCGGGTATAACCAAATTCTGATGGCACCGAAGGACACAGAGAAGACTGCTTTCACCACATCGTGGGGTACCTACTGCTACCGAGTTATGCCTTTTGGGTTAAAAATACTACCGAGTTATGCCTTTGGTTTGTTGTACTAATCTTGATTTTCAAAATTTTGACTTAAACAAGGAGGAAGAAATTCCTCGGACTTTGAAAATTTTGGTTGATCACAAGGAGGAGAGGCGTGTTAAGCCCAGCACAGATGAAATCATTGCAATTAACGTGGGTACTGAGGAGGATCCCCGCTTGGTCTAGATCGGGTCCATGTTGTCTTCGGAGGAACGCGAGCGTTTAATTGCTTTATTAAAAGATTTCAAAGATGTTTTTGCGTGGTCTTACGAAGACATACCTGGAATCGATCCTGAGATTGTATAGCGCCGGATCGCTTTTGACTTCGAGGCCTGACCAGTCAAACAGAAACTGCGCAGGGTGCGTCCAGATTGGGCGTTAAAGATTAAAGAAGAGGTAACCAAACAGATTGAGGCTGGCTTCTTGATGGCATCTGAGTACCCGACTTGGCTCACTAATATTCTTCTGGTTCCAAAGAAGGATAGCAGAATCAGAGTCTACGTCAACTTCCAGGATCTGAACAAAGCAAGTCCAAAAGATGATTTTCCATTATCACACATCGACGAGTTGGTAGACTTTACAACTGGCCATGCCTTGCTTTCGTTTATGGATGGGATTTTCGGGTATAACCAAATTCTGATGGCACCGAAGGACACAGAGAAGACTGCTTTCACCACATCGTGGGGCACCTACTGCTATCGAGTTATGCCTTTTGGGTTAAAAATACTACCGAGTTATGCCTTTGGTTTGTTGTACTAATCTTGATTTTTAAAATTTTAACTTAAACGAGGAGGAAGAAATTCCTTGGACTGTGAAATTTTTGGTTGATCACAAGGTGGAGAGGCGTGTTAAGCCCAGCACAGATGAAATCATTGCAATTAACGCGAGTACTGAGAAGGGAACGCGAGCGTTTAATTGCTTTATTAAAAGATTTCAAAGATGTTTTTGCGTGGTCCTACGAAGACATACCTGGAATCAGTCTTGAGATTGTATAGCGCCAGATCCCTTTTGACCTCAAGGCCCGACCAGTCAAACAAAAACTGCGCAGGGTGCGTCCAGATTGGGCATTAAAGATTAAAGAAGAGGTAACCAAACAGATTGAGGTTGGCTTCTTGATGGCATCTGAGTACCCGACTTGGCTGGCTAATATTCTTCTGGTTCCAAAGAAGGATAGCAGAATCAGAATCAGAGTCTGCATCGACTTCCAGGATCTGAACAAAGCAAGTCCAAAAGATGATTTTCCATTATCACACATCGACGAGTTGGTAGACTTTACAACTAGCCATGCCTTGCTTTCGTTTATGGATGGGATTTCGGGTATAACCAAATTCTGATGGCACCGAAGGACACAGAGAAGACTGCTTTCACCACGTCATGGGGCACCTACTGCTACTGAGTTATGCCTTTCGGGTTAAAAAATACTGGGGCTACATATCAAAGGGTTGTGGCCACAATCTTGCACGACATGATCCACAAAGAGGTTGAGGTGAATGTAAATGACATGATTATCAAGTCTAACGAGTGAGAAGGCCACTACTGTCATGACCTGAACCCGCCCCTGTAGGTTAAGGTCATAATCGGTCAGTAATCATAAGATTACCTATGGCCTCAAACAATATCAAACATATATTATGATAGTAAAAGGGGCCAAAACAGAAGCAGACTTAAAAAATTTGTCCAAAGAGTTATGCTTACATGGCTTAGCAAAATCATTTCATAAGCATCCATAATAACTCACACATATAGATAGAGTTAACATCTTGTACATCCAGGATTATCCAAACATATAGTCAGCTAAACAAAAGTTTACATACATAGGTGATTTAATGTGTTCACTAGAATTACGAAAAAAAGGCAAAACAAAAGAACAAAACAAAGTCTCATGAGTGAGACATTCGGGCTGACTTCACAAAAACTTGGATTTCTCACACATCCTTTACTGAGGCTGGGTTTGGACATCTTTTTGCTCACCTACATACATATAAATAAGAGTGAGAGGAAGCCCAGTGAATAATACCAAAGTAAAGAGGTTACATGAATGAAATAGCTAACAGATAAAACCCTTGTCAAACAAATCAAACGGCCTTAGGCCCATTCATATCTCCATCAAATATAACACACTGTAGGCACCCCATTTTTGACCATCCTTAAGACTTGGACGTCATCGTTTGAACACTCGGTGATCATCCTTGTTTGTGTTCGTCTTGAGTTCCTAGAGGTTTCGGCCGCGCGCCTTGCCTCGAGACCTCTCGACTTGTTTGTTTTGTGCTCGGTTGTAGACCAAACACTTGTATGTTTGCTTCTAACAGCAGGGAATGGCATGTTGGCCATCCCCGCACCTCACCGGCCATGGCTTGAGGCCACCAGCCCTGTTTTCTTGCTACCGGCCAAAAGTGTTGGCCGGTCGGTAATGTTTTTGGTTGGCCGGCCATTTCTTTGATCAATCGGCCACTTTTTCTGGCCGAGACCTTTTCTTGAGAGGGTTTGAACCTTTTGAACCCTTGTTTTAGCTTCTTGAGGAAGATTGAACCTTTTGAACCCTTGTTTTAGCTTCTTGACGAAGCTTAAACCTTTTGAACCCTTGGTTTTTAGCTTCTTGAGGAAGCTTGACCCTTTTTAGCTTCTCCAAGAAGCTTGAACCTTTTTAGCTTCTCCAAGAAGCTTGACCTTTTTAGCTTCTTAGAGAAGCTTGAACCCTTCTAAGCTTCCAAGAGAAGCTTGCACCCTTTGCTCTAACTTCTCTAAGAAGCTTGACCCTTTGCTCCAAGCATCTAAGAGAAGCTTGACCCCCTTGACCCTTTTTGTTTAGCTTCTCTTAGAAGAATTGAGCCCTTGCCTTGTCTATAAAAAAGAGGGCCTCTCCTTCCATTTCAAGGATTGAAAAATCTGATATATAAAAGTATATATATATCACTCTCTCTCTATATATCTCCCTCTCTCTCTCTACATTTGTGTGGGTTAGAGTGTTCCAAAGTGAGTTTTTGTTCTTGTTCTTGCACTAGAACACCTAGGAGTACACTACTCTTTGGTTACTAAGGTGCGAAGGAGTTGTTTGAGGGGTTTTTGAGCTGGTTTTGATCCAAAGAGGCTGCTGGTTTGGTGTTCTTGGAAGTGGTCTTCAAGGGTAACTCATTTTCCCTCTTTTATTCTCTGTTTTTGTACACACTTTTAGCCTATCTTTCATGCTGATTTAAGCTTAGCTATAAACTTAAAAAAGTTTTGTATTTTCATGCTTTTGAAGTTTATTTAAGATCACTTTTGTGTTTGGGGCTGTTTACCCCCTCTTAGGCCTTGTTTGGCCTCATTTTTGTGCCTTTTTTGTGAGCTTCGGGACCACCTTGTATTGGCCTTCTCACTACTAAAATTCCAGTGGTGGGGATGGTGTTTTGAGGTCCTAAGAAGGAGAGGACCATCCTTTCTCCTTCTTGTCTTGTTTGTTGGCATTTTTGGCCTTATAAAGGAGCCCTTATTTGCACACTTCTTGAGCTCGTTTCAGGCCTTTTTCAATGAGTTTTAGGGCCTGCATGAACTCTTTCCAGAGCTGTTTTTGTCATTTAAGGCTTGCCTCTTGCATGTGTAGAGCAACCCTCTTCACAGCTTTTCAAAATAGCACCTCATTCTTGCATGTATTGGATACATTTCAGTGGGTATTTGGTCATATTTTGGCATGTCATGAATCTTTTTTTGGCTGGTTTGGTGGTCCCTCATATGCTCCATACACTTGTAGTGTAAATCCCCTAAACTAGCTTCACATGCTTCATGCTTTGTCATGTCTTGTTAGCTTGTTTGGTTTACATTTCAGCATGTTTTTGGCAATGTTTTGCCATATCATGACCCTATCCACAGTTGGTTTGGTCATCTTTTGCATGCTCCATATAGGTGTAGAACAAATCTTGTTTACTAGCCTCTTGTGCATGATGTTTTGACTCATCATCCTAGCATATTTTGGCTTTACTCTAACATGATTTTATGCTTATTTTGGGCTGTCCTAGGACTTTTTTGGGCTTCCATGGCCATATCACTCATGCTTTGTATAGCTATAGTGTAAATGCTTAGGCTAGTCTTGGGTTTTGAGGCCCCCTACCATGCGTTATGTGAGTGTTTGCATGCTTCGGAGTCATTTTGGAGTCATTTAGTATGCCATTTCAGAGCTGGAATATATGCCATTGTATGCCATGTTTCATCCTTGCCATGCTTTTGGAAAGTTGCCTTTTGTGCCTAAGTGTTGGGACCTTTGCATGTGCATGCCTAGTTGTGTTTTATCCATCATTTCCATCACTTTTGGCCACTAATTTTGGCATGCTTGAGAGCTACCCATGTTGATTTAAGTCCATCTCTTGCATGTTGTTGCATGCTCGCCTTGCATGTTGTCACATACTTGGCCTATTAACATGTTGTTGCATGTTTAATTGCATTTGGCATGCTTTTGTTAAGTTGCTTTGCATGTTTGCATATCTTGTCCCTTTACATGTTGTCACATGTTTACCTTGCATGCTTGAATGTCCATGTTGCATGTTGTATGCTTGACTAGGTTGCATTGCATTTGGAATGCGTGTTACCTTAACATGCTCATGTTGCATTTCGATGACCACTTTTCCATGGCCGGTGACCATTCCTCTTGGCCGGTGACCTCCCACAGTGTTCAAGGAGGGTTCTAGAACCAACCTTGGGACTTGTGCAGTCTTCAGAGGTGCAGAGCAGTGTAAACAGAGGTAACTGTGGCATGGCGATGGATTTCCGAGCGGAGCCGAGCATGCATACATTCATCCCTCTTCCCGAGGCCTTTTACTGC
Source organism: Camellia lanceoleosa (assembly GCA_025200525.1). Taxonomy (NCBI): domain Eukaryota; kingdom Viridiplantae; phylum Streptophyta; class Magnoliopsida; order Ericales; family Theaceae; genus Camellia; species Camellia lanceoleosa. The sequence goes on from CM045759.1 coordinate 148,617,732, forward strand.
TTTCCATAGCTTGGTTAATTGGTTTAATTAGTTAAGTGGTTATGTAAATAATTAATTAGCTTGTTAGTTAATTAATTTGTATTATTCTTTCGGACCCTCCGAGTGAGGGCGCAATTGTAATAAGCGTGCGTGTGTGTGATGCATGTCTTCCAACCCCCATTTCTTTCTCCCTTTTATTTAACCGCTTATGATGGTTAGTATTAGGGCATATTTCAATTAGCATCCTTATGCTATGCATGTTTGCATCATTCATATGTATTGCATGCACCGGGCTCAGCGCATCATGCTAACTGCATTGTATTTCAATTCCAAGTTGAATACGTGTTAATTGTAGCATCTCACATGCCATCTTAGAATAGCTGGGTCTATCTTAGTTGCATTTTGCATGTGTTGCATTAGCCATCTTAACATGAACTAGGATCATGCATTTGATTACTAACTGGTTTCTGTTTTGGCTCGGAGTACTCAGTAAGTGTTTATGCTTTAGCATCTTGCATGCGTGTGAGTGTTGCCATGATAGCATGCTTACCATGAGGCTATTTGCTCATGTGATATAACTGCCTGAATGCCTGTGGGTGGAGGTTAGATTATCTGAATTGGAACAATTCATTGATTGCGAGTTTTAAGCCCACTAGATAGTGGCAAATCACCATGTTTTCTAAGCCCACTTGAGGGTGGCAAAACCCATGTCTTAGCCTACTTGCGAGTAGCACCTTCAAATCATTTTTCAAAACGAAGATGAGATGTTTTGTTCCAATTCAAGCGATCCAGTCTATACTTGTATGTTGTGCGCATCACATAGTAAATCTAGGCTAATAACCGGAATAAGAACACATAATGTTTTCAAAACTTGATATCATGGTTAGTAGAGGTCGATCTTTGATCGGACGAGCGGGGGTGCTCACGAAGTGACCTTCCCCAATCGTACCCAAGTTCCCGAGCCGAGGCAACTTTGGTGATGACGGACACGTAGCCTTAGGCAAACGAGTCAGGGTTTCCTAAATTTTCCCATAAAAAATTTTTAGGTGGCGACTCTATATCTAGCAAAGCAGTCCATGTTTGGCACTTCTTTCTAAAAAATCTATTTTCCAAAACGATTTGCCGGATTTGGACTCTTTGGTGATTTATCAATCTCGCATTGCACTTTGCGAGATCAGATTAAGAACCGTGACTATTTGAGTCCGAACTGTAGCATGAGGCCCACGGGCGCATCTACACACACGGCCTCAGGCCCAAACATATCAAGCGGCCTCAAGCCCGATTTATACTTATCAAATGGCCTCGGGCCTAATTCATTTATGTCAAATGGCCTTGCACCTAATTCATTCATGTCAAACCGCCTTGGGCCCAATTCATTCATGTCAAATGGCCTCGGGCCCATTTCATTCTTGTCAAACAGCCTCAGGCCCAATTCATTCATGTCAAACGGCCTTGGGCCCAATCCATTCGTGTCAAACGACCTTGGCCCCAATTATTCATGTCAAACGGCCTCTGGCCCAATTCATTCATATTAAACGGCCTTGGGCCCAATCATCGTATCAAATGGCCTCCGGCCTACTATTTTTACATTCATATTTATGCATACTTCATACTTGTATCCATAATCATATTCATATTTGATTGGCCTTATATAATCATTGGGCATAATGAATGCTCACTGCAATTCAAATCAACAAGACTGTGAAACTTATATAGAAATAAGCATTTGGAGAGTAGCATACTTTACTCACAGTGTTCTGCTGATGGATTTGCCCTTATGCTTGATCCTACACATTTCATAACACATTGGGTCACAAGCGATTAAATCCGTCCTTAATTGTCTATTTCTCTTAGGCCTCTTTCTTATCCATTTAGTTCATTTGTAATGTTCAATGCATGCCTAAGAGTGCTTAGAAAATGAGAGAACGAAAAACGAAACATAAAACAACTTTTCAAAATTTCTGAAACAAGGCTCTATGCTCGAGCGCAGCTTTGGTCGCTCAAGTGGTCTACAAAACTCTATAAAAGTATTGGTTGCATGAATTTTACACTAGAGCGAGAATTCTGATGCTCGAGTGAGAAGTCTTGCAAAATAGGGTTCGCTCGAGAGTAACGTCTGCCGCTCGGGCCACTGTGCAAATCTTTGCAAAACTTTTAGGAGCTAAATTTTCACACTCGAGCGAGACTTTCTTTACTCGAACGGACAGGTTGAATTCTAAAATTTCCAAAATTCTGTTTGAAGTTCAAAACACACTCTCAAAGTTCCAAAGCTTGCAAAGTGACACCAAGACATAGAGAAACATTGTCTAACATGTGAACATTGTTAATTTGAAACCAATTGGCTAAAATTATGGTCCATGTTCCAAATCATTCCAAATTCTCCTTGTCAATTTCAAAACTTATGCATTCAAGCTTCATACCTTTATGAATCATGCATGCATGTTAATTATTGACTCCAATTCCACTTCAAATGGCACAAATGATGCTTAAAATCATGAAGCTCATCAAAATTATGCATGCAAGTAAACTTTGGTGTACAATTTTTCATGTTTAACATGCCTTATGCTAGATCATGAAAATTCATTGTAATTCATGGCAATTCTATACATGCATGAACATATGGACCTCAAATTCTTCATATTGTCCTGGAATTCACTCAACTATAAATTTACACTCATGGTTTTGAGTTCAATTACTCACCTAGAAGCTCTAATCTTCCAAATTCTAGCTAATTCTTGAGGGAATCTTCTCAATCTCTAGGCTTCCTACTCAATTCTCATACTTTGCCTCCACTCTCTCTCTAGAACTGTTCCTCTCTCTCTCTCTCTCTCTCTCTCTCTCTCTCTAAAGTGTATTTCAGATTTTGAGCTCAAAAAGGTGAGCTTAAGTGTAAATAGGGTCATATATATAAGCTTACCTAATCAACTTGATTAAGGCTAAGTAATTGTTCCTTAATTTAATCGATTTAATCTAATTATTTTGATCTGAATAAATTTTTAATTAAATCTCACCATTGGCTCTAAAAATCATGCTAATGATATTAGTATAGACAATTTCAGTTGTTGTCGCCTCTACGTCCTTTAATTTTCAAAATATCTCAGCGAATTTGACAAATTTTCCTACGATAAAGAGATATAACTTCACGGACTCGTAGAATTAAGCAATTAGCACTCAAAATCATATCAGACATATATTCACAAGCATTATCGTGATTGTGGGGGCCGAATATGATCAATTAGGAAGAGGCCAAGGACTTGATCAACATCCGGCTAAAGTAATTCGGCCTTGACCAAGGACACAAAGCCGAATAAACGATTCAGCCGTATAAAGAGCTAAACAGGAGCCAACACTCAATAGGAAGGCCGAATAGTTAACTACGTGCAAGATCAAGAGTGGGCCCGACCCTCAGGCCCAAAGGTAATATAAAAAGAGAAGAATGTCAACTAAAGCAGGTATGTGAGAATAGATGACAGGACTTGAAATAGAAGTAAACAAGAAAGAATACTGACTTGTCCGTCGGAGTGCTAATTCTGGCATCCTCGACCGGGGTGTTCATCAACTTTTCAGGTAACGATCAAAGGATCAGGGACATTTGACTGAATTTAGGAGTAGTTCCAAACTACTTCTCCAAATACTCAAGTACGTTCATGACAAGCATAACAGATGATCCTTTGCTCGTTACTGACGATGTTACACCAACAGATGATGTTACTCCAAGAAACATGCTTGGACCGGAGAATATCGCCACGAGAAGGGCCCAAAATTTTGACTCAGTAGCTCAAACCTCACCCTCAACCTCAATGCAGGAGACTATGCAAACAATCATCGATCAAGTGAAACGAAATGAGCAACGCCTTGAATATATGGTGGCCGATAACAAGCGTTTACGTAAAGAATTGGCCTTGGAGGTAGCCAAATCCCAACAGGTCGAATGCCTTGACTGGGGTCGATCCCTAAGAAAGAAGGACGATCGATGACGTCAACTTCGAAAACATGGTAATGGCAGCGACTCTGACTCACCATCCCAGGAGCCCAGAAAGAAGGGACGAGCTAATGTATCCAGCTCATCCGAATGGAGTTTGTAGACGTCCCCGAACACCCCGGGAGGATGAGTCCCGTTTTGTTCATTTGGGCTCACTACAGTGCGGACTCAAATTGTCACGGTTCATAATCTGAACCAAAGAGTCCAAATCCGGCAAATCGTTTTGAGAAAACAGATTTTTTGAAAGAAGTCCCAAACATGGATTGCTTTGCCAGATACAGAGTCGCCACCTAAATATTTTATTTTGGGAAATTTAGGAAACCCTGACTCGTTGCCTAAGGCCACGTGTTCGTCATCACTAAAGTTGCCTCGGCGCGGGAACTAAGGTACGATTGGGGAACGTCACTTTGTGAGCACCCTCGCTCGCCCGATCAAAATCGGCCTCTACTAACCACGATGCCTAGTTTTGAAAACATTATGCGTTCTTATTCCGGTTATTAGCCTAGATTTACTATGTAATACACACAGCATACAAGTATAGACTGGATCGCCTGAATTGGAACAAAACATTTCATGTTTGTTTTTTGAAAGATGGTTTGCTACTCGCAAGTAGGCTTAAAATGCAAATTTTGCCACCCTCAGGTGGGCTTAGAAAAGATGGTTTTGCCACTATCTAGTGGGCTTAAAACTCACGGTGGATGATTTGTTCCAATCCAAATAACCCAACCTTCACCCAGAGGCATTCAGGCAGTTATATCATATAAGCATATAGCCTCATGGTAAGCATGCTATCATGGTAGTCACTCACACGCATGCAAGGATGCTAAAGCATAAAACTTACCGAGTACTCCAAGCCAAAACAGAAGCTAATTAGAAATCCATGCATGATCCTAACTATACAGAAATGCCTAATGCAACACATGAAAAAATGCGACTAAGATAGGCTCGGCTATTCTAAACATGGCATATGGAATGCTACAGCTAACAAGTATTCAACTCGGAATTGAAATACAATGCAGTGAGTTATGGAATTGAAATACAATGCAGATGAATGAAGGCAAACATGCTATCATACTGTATGCTAACTGAAACATGCCTTAATCTAACCATCCTAAGCTGGTAAATAAAAGGGAGAAAGACGTGGGGTTGGAAGACATACAACACACACGCACACACACTTATTACAATTGTGCCCTCGTTCGGAGGGTCCGAATAAATAATATACAATCTGAATAAATAGTACAGTCCGAATAAATACAAAACCCTAATTAATTAACAAGTTCAACTAGGAAAATAGTAAACTAGCACACAAATCTGTGGACCGCCTCGGCTCTGTTCCGAATGATGAATGATGTATGCTTGAGTTACCTTGCACGGGAATCCATTGCGATGCCCCAATTAGCCTCTATTTACAATTAAGCCCAGAATACTGCGCGAAGCTCCAAAAGACTGCCGGTTTCTGATTTGCTACAACAGAGAGCAAGAAAGGGGCATGGCAATGTATTTTCACATATGTATGCTTGCCTCGATCCTTGTGCCATCAATCACGCATCCCGATGCATGATGGACGATGAGTCAAATTGCACGACTTAATATGAAATGAATGCACATGAAAACACCACAAGACCGAGACTCCATCATGGATAATCCGGAGTATCGGTGACCGGGAATTGAGACACGTTCCATCACTTGAAGTACGAAACGTTCCTCGTTTCCCGTGCTTGGGCTAACTCCTATCCCAAACACAATGCAATATGCATGACATGCATGAATGCAATCCTAACATGCAACCTAGCATACGCAATGCTATAAGATGGCATGCACAATGCACGATGCAGCTAGGCATACACAATGCTCTAATATACAACCTAGCATACACAATGCTAGGAATTGAAATGACATACACAATGCATAATGGACTTACACCAACATGAGTGGACCTCAGCCACACTCACATCAGCGGCCATAAGATGAAAATGAGACTATCGAAATGCGTGCATGCATGCACGTAAACCGAGGACCGAACCTAAGGCATAGAATGCAACTCTAACAAGGCATGGCAAGGCATGAAACATGGCATTCAAACATGAAAATTCCAGCACTTAATCATGATGCAAAATGATCCCGAATCATGGATATATGTCATACAATGCATGGAATGGTCCCGAAACTCAAAACTAGGCACATATATTGACTTGTAGCTATACAAAGCATGCATTATTTGACTATGAAGAACAAAGACAGAGCCAAGGCAGTCCCAAAACATGAACATTTCTAGTTCAAAGCATGGCCAAAAGATGCTAGCAAGATGGACTAAAATAGCATGCAACTTTGACTAGCAAACATGGTTTACATGGCATGTGCAAGAAGCAGGTGAGAACTCATCAAACCAGCAAAAATCAGTGAACAAAACATGCCAAAATATGCCCAAATAAACATGGAAATGCAGCCAACACATGCACAAATGAGGGGCTCCTTTGGAAGGGCATACAAGGGGTTATTAAGTACATGTATCAAGGACACTTAGCATGAAAAAATTAACTCTAGAAATCAAATATGATAGCCCTAAAACTCACCAAATTGGCCGTAAAATCAGTCAACAAAGCATGCAAGATAGGGCCTCTTTGGAAGGCCAAAAAGACCATCAAGCAAAACAAGGTGAGAGGGGGTCACCCCCCTCTGATTTTGAGGATCAAAACAGTGTGTTAGCCACTGAAAATCCACTGGATTTCAGTGGCTAGAAGGCCAAACAAAGCATGCAACAAGGACTTAGTTGTAAGGCTCAAAATAAGAGGCAATCAAGCATACAAGGAAGCATATGACCTCAAACAAAGGAATGCCCTTAATCAAACATCAAGAGGGCCTCAACACAAGACTTTTTCCATTTTATAACAAATCTCAAAAAGGTTTACAAGTGAGGCTAAAACATGGTGCAAAAATGGCCCTAAAAGAGAGATAAAGGGCAAGAGGCAGTAGGTGGCCTCAAACAGCAACCAGCCCTTCAACAAAGTTGAAGTGGGGCTCAAAATAAGGCACTTTTCAATTTATGGAAAATCTCGAATATGCTCACAAGTAAGTTTACAATATGAAGCAAAAATGGCCCTAAAAGAGAGATAAAGGCCAAGAGGCAGTAGGTGGACTCAAAAAGCAAAGGGCCCTTCAACAAAGTTTAAGAGGGGCTCAAAATAATGCACTTTTCAGTTTGGCTCAAAGCTCAGAAATGCTCACAAGCAAGGCTAATATATCATGCAAGAATAGCCCTAAAAGAGAGATAAAAGGGAAAGGGGCAGAAGATGGCCTTAAATAGATAAAGATCCTTGATCAAACATGAAGATGAGCTCAAAAAAAGACTATTTTCAGTTCAGGTCGAAGCCCAAAAATGCTAGCAAAAGGGACTAAGAGATGAAGCAAAATAGGGCTAGAAAAGGGGAAAAGAGGACTTACCCTTGTAGCACAGCAATGCAGCAGCTTTTGGTCCAAGAAGATGAGCTCCTAACCTCTGAAAATCAACCTCAAGGTGTTGGAATGGAGAATGGAGGTGGTGGGTTATGAGTTGGTGTGTAAATGGTGCAAGAACAAGGGTGTTTTGAGGCTTGGATGAGAGAGAGATGGAGGTTTGTATACAAAGGCTCCATCTGGTTTTCTAACCCTTAGAAATGGAGCTCAAGTGTTGGCTTTATAGAGGAGAGAGGCCAAGGAAAAAGAGGGGAAAAACCAATTCAAATTTCCCTCCCAAAAAGGCAGACCCTCGGGTAGGGGTCTGGTGCAAAACAGCTGGCACAGCTGGAACGCACCAGGAGAGAGAAGTTTGGCCGGCCAGGTTCAAGAGGTTTAGGTGGCCGGCCACCTGCCCTGGCCGGCCGACCAGGTGCAAAAGGTTCAAGCAAAATTGTTGGCCGGCCACCCCAAGAAGGTGGCCTTCCAGGTGAGTGCAACACAGCTGTATGGAGAAAAACCAGAAAATGTAACCCAAGAGAGAGAAAAACCAACTTTTTAGAAAGGTTCAAAAGGGTCAGGGGGAATTACTGGCCGGCCTACCCGTATTGGTGGCCTCCCAGGCGTGTACAACACAATGGTGTGGTGGAAAGTCAGAAAAAGTGGCCCAGGAATGGGAAAAATCAGCTTTCTAGTGAAGAAAACGGGCGATAAAGGAATAAAGGTGGTTTTTTAGAAAAATTGCTGGCCTCCCACCTTCCTACAACCTTCCTAACAATGAAACTAAGGTCTCTGCCAAAAATGAACCCAAACCGATGCAAAACGAAGGTTCGAGGGCCAAAACGTGCAGCCCGGGGCCCCGAAAACTGACTATTAAGCACCGGGGGTGGCGTTCGACCACGAAGTTGGTCTCTCGGGCCATTGTGTCCCTTAAAAGGGAGGAAACTAGGTGTATGCCAAAAACCGGAGCAAACGGAGGTGGTTAAGCGGTCCCGAACCGAGGCACACGGCCGACGGCTCCGAAAACCGGAAATCGGGCTCCAAACGAAAAAAAATGGCCTACGACCACGAAACATAGCCTATGGCCACTGAGAGATGGTCTATGAGACCTCTCCCTCCCTTCGGGAAGAGAAAATGGAGAAAACGGGACCCAGTTCGCAAACCGAGGCAAAGCACAAAAGAGTCCGGAAGTCCGGAGGCAAGGCTCGCGGCCGAGATTCCGCAACTTCAGAACGAACACAATATACAACATCACCAAGCGCTCAATTGGTGACATCTGAGTCTTAAGGTCGGTCAAAAATGGGGTGTCTACAGAGTTCGTACGTAAGGCACAGGTAAGGTAAAGAAAGTGATGATTCGGATGAGGAAGACAAGCATGACCCTTTCATACGACGCATCGCAAGAGTTGTGCTGCCTAAAAAGTTTAAAGCACTGTCGTTCACCCTGTACGATAGAAAATCAGATCCTACTGACCATATTCATCATTATAAACAAGTAATGACGTTACATGCTAACGATGAAGCCCTCATGTGACAAATGTTTCCAAGTAGCCTAGGACCGTTGGCCGTCAGATGGTACTATAAACTGGAGCGAACGTCAACAAAAAGCTTTCACCAACTCCAAAAATCCTGCAGGGCAAGATTCATTACCAATGAAGTTCAGCCAAAGCAAGCTGACTCTATCTAGGTAATGCAAATTAAACCAGAAGAAACCCTCCGTGAGTATTCGATGCGATATTGGGAATGTTTCAACCTGGTAGATGATACCTGCAATGACTCCATGGCCATTATCGCCTTTAAAATGGGATTACATCCTAATAGTCCTCTACGCAATTCATTGACCAAACGGCCCCCTAAAATAGTTTGGGCGTTAATGAAAAAAGTCAACGAATATTGTAAGGCAGAAGATGATGCCCTGCGGGTCAAAGCTAGACAGAAAGTTATTAAGATAGCTCCATCTGGTCTCATTCAGTCGATAAACGTTGTGCCATCAAGGAGCCCCGAATCGCGGAATCGAGCTAAATGAGACAAAAGGCGTGATTCGCGCCGTTCAAGCGATCGGTGTCCACACAAATCAAATGAACAATATCAAGTGGATAGTAGGCACACAAGATGTTTGGACAAGAAGTACACGGAATTGGCAAAGCCGATCAACAAGATCTTATGGAAAGTCCAACACCATCTGTTCTTTAAATGGCCATCTAAAATGATGGGGCCTCCTGATACAAGGAGAAGAGATAAGCGGTGCGAATATCACAAGGACCATGGCTATGATACCGACAGTTGTTATGCACTGAAGGACCACCTAGAAGAGTTGGTACAAGACGGTCGGCTGGCGCAACACGTCCGAAAGAATAATCCATCAAACATAGTAACCCTAGGACGAATTTACCTCCACTTGGTGTAATTCACATGATATACAGCCTGTCGTCGTCATCTGAGGTACATACGATTCAATTGCAACCAAGCTTGTATAAACCAATCACACCAGTCAAACGGCCCCATGAAACTGGGAGGATTAGCTTTGATGACACCGACTTAGTTGTAGTAACTCTCCTCTACGCTAATCCCCCTATCATCGAGCTACGTGTGAACAGATTCACAGTCGAACGTGTTCTCATCAATCAGGGAAGCACTTCAGAAATAATGTATTACAAGACGTTTGTTAAACTCGACTTCACTGACTCAGATTTGTTGCCGGCCGATTACCCATTATTCGGCTTCAACTCTAACCCCGAGTATCCCCTAGGTAAGGTCACACTACCAGTTTGGGCGGGCACCAGATTAGAAGATGTAGAATTTCTGGTTGTCAAACTTTTGTCACCATACAATCTTATCATGGGAAGAACTTGGTTACATACTATGCAAGCTGTGCCGAGCACCTACCATCAATTACTCCACTTTCCAATTAAGTATGGCATTGAACAAATTCGAGGTTCTCAAAAATCGGCTCAGGCACGCTACGTTGTTGCTGTTGCAAAGAGGCCAAAGGAACTGGAAGTGAATTCGATTGAAGTACTGGATCAGGACAGCCTCGAGGACATTGGGAAAATCCCCAGCGAAAAGGCAACTGAAGGCCTGGATCAGATCAAAATCAATGGGAGTCCTGACAAGTTCTTCATGATCGGCATTTCCTTGAACGAAGTTGACAAATGCAAGCTTGTATCCTTCTTACTCGGCAGCATTGATGTGTTTGCATGGACACCATACGAGATATCGGGGGTGGATCCATTTGTGGCCCAGCACTACTTAAACGTTGATCCAAAATGTAAGCCAATCATTCAGAAAACTCAGTGGTCAGCCACGGAGCATGCTTCGGCCTTTGTTGAAGAGTTGATCAATTGCTTAATGTCTGGGCAATTCGCAAACTAACTTACCCAACATAGGTGTCCAATACTGTGGTCGTAAAGAAGAAGAATGGATCTTGGTGTGTTTGTGTGGATTTCACGAACTTGAACAAAGCTTGTCCCAAGGATTGTTTTCCCCTCCCCAGAATTGACCAACTCGTAGATGCAACGGCATATCATCAACGCATGAGCTTTTTGGACGCCTACAGAGAATATCACCAAATTGCCATACACTTGGAGGATCAAGAAAAGACTGCATTCCTCACCCTAAGAGGAACCTATTGCTACAAGGTCATGCCTTTCAGGCTAAAGAATGTGGAGGCAACTTTCCAGAGACTGGTTACTGCCATGTTCAAGGAACAGCTCGGCTGCACCATGGAAGTATACATCAATGACATGGTGGTGAAATCCAAGGAAAAGCACGCCCATCTAGCTGATTTGGCAGAGACATTCGGCATTCTAGAAAAGTACAATATGAAACTGAACGTCTCAAAGTGTGCATTTGGCATCGGATCCGGCAAATTTCTCGACTACATTGTCAACCACCATGGAATAGAGTCCAACCCGAGGTAGATCACGGCAATTCTAAAACTTGGCTCTCCTCAGTCGGTCAAAGAAGTTCAAAATCTGATGGGAATGGCCACCGCACTTAACAGGTTTATCAGCCATTCCACAGATTGTTGCCAACAATTCTTTCACACACTTCGGCAGGGCAAAGCTTTTGCATAGACCCCCGAGTGCCAGGCTGCTCTGGACGGCTTGAAAACTTACCTCCGATCAGTACCACTCTTGGCAACCCCCTCAGCAGGCGATCCGCTCATTTTGTATATGGCGGTATCCGATCGGACTGTCAGCGTCGTACTTTTGAGGGAAGAACTCGGGAAGCAATGACCGGTTTACTATGAAAGCAAGGTAATGGTTGATGTTGAAACACATTATCTACCACTGAAAAAAGCTCATCCTTGCTCTCCTGATGGCTACAAAAAAATTGATGCATTACTTTCAGGGGCATACCATAGAGGTACTAATGGACTATTCCTCCGATTCGACTCAAGTAACAGGCTTGTATGAAGTTTGAAATGGGCTTTGGAACTCAGCCAGTATGATATCCAGTTTTTGCCTAGAATTGCCATCAAGGGGTAAATGCTCACCGACTCTGTAGCCGAATTCACAGGATGCCATACCGACTTCAAGTCCGATCAAGTGCAACCTAAACACAATTGGCGAATATATGTTGGAGACATTTGGCAGATGTACTATGATGGGTCATCCAACCAACGTGGCAGTGGGGCAGGCATAGTAATCATGACCCCCGAAGGGGCAATAATCGAGCAAGCGGTCAAACTGGGCTTTGATGCATCAAATAATGAGGCCGAATACGAAGCATTGCTAACCGGCCTTCGTAGCGCACTTCATCTTGGTGCGCGGTGCTTGCTTGTTTTTTGTGACTCGAAACTAGTCATCAACTAGTTGAAAGGGGAGTCTGCAACTAAAAATGACTGCATGGCAGCCTACATGAAAACAGCAAATTCCTTGCTCAATAAATTTGACCACCACGAATTGAATCAAATAACGCGGGATCAGAGCACGCATGCGAATGCCCTTGCTTTCCTATCCTCTGCCATTAACTCAAAAGTCAAACGAACAATCGAAGTAAGATTCATCCCAGAGCCGAGCATCACCTCTTCTGAACCAGTTTAGATTAACATCATTAAACCAGGACCAAGTTGGATGCACCATATCGCTGCATTTCTTTCCTTAGAACAACTCCTAATGGATAAGAAACAAGCCCACAAACTGCGAAATAAAGCCCTATGATACTACTTGGATCTGCAAGGAAAACTTTACAAAAAATCTCTTTCTAGGCCCTACTTGGAATGTGTTCGCCCAGAAAAAGTCAAGGAACTCTTAGCCGAAATACATGAACGTAGCTATGGTGCCCATTCTGGAGAACGCTCATTGGCCCACCGAGCCATAACATAGCGGTATTATTGGCCGACCTTGCGAACAGATGCTGAGAATTATGTCAAGAAGTGTGAATAATGCCAGAAGTTTTTCCCTTTAACTCATCTGCCTACCGAGGAGTTAAACTCTATCACTAGTCCTTGGCCGTTCACTCAATGGGCACTTGATATCGTCAGACCATTACCACAGGCTCCAGGGAACAAGCGATTCCTGATTGTCGCAACAGATTATTTTACAAAATGGGTCGAAGCAAAGGCATTAACACATATTCGAGATGTCGATGTTAAGCATTTTGTATGGAAAAACATTAAAACACAATTCAGCATACCGAGAGCACTGGTCTCAAACAACGGCACCCAATTCGATTATGGCGTCTATTGGGAATTATGCAACACATATGGTATCCAGCCCTACTTTTCCTCACCGGCATATCCACAAGTCAACGATTAGGGGAGGCCTCCAATAAAGTGATCCTGGACAGCATCAAGAAACGGTTGGAAAAAGCCAAAGAAAGGTGGGTTAAAGAATTACCCACTATGTTGTTGGCTCATTGCACTACTCCAAGACTATCTACTAGAGAAACACCGTTCACTTTCTGGTTTGGGACACAGGTAATTATCCCTCTTGAATCGGCCTGCGCACATTGAAATCCAAGGTTTTTTATATGGACCATAATGACACGATGTTGGCCTTAGATTTGACTTTGATTGAAGAATACAGAGATTGTGCTCTGTATACCTGGAGAATTGGTCCTCAAAAAAAGTGCTTCCTGCTACTAAGAATCCGGCACATGGTAAATTAGGCCCCAACTAGGACGGTCCTTATCCGATTGACTCAATTGCCGGAACAAGAGCGTATCGGCTCAAAGACATGGCTAGGAGAAGTTTGCCATGCCCCTGGAATTCCACACATTTGAGCAAATTTTATCACTAAGCCAACTTGTACGGCGTGCTAGTTTGTTTCGAATTTTTGCTGATATGTTATGTACACATCTTTGAATTTCCCAATGCAAATGCCTTTTCTTATCACAGTCTCATTAATAATGGTTTAATAACGGATAAAACCTCTAAATTCAGAGCATCCTTGGCAGATATCACAATCGGCCAACACAAAACGACTCTGAATTTGGAGCCCCATTCATGGATGTTACGTTTGTGCCGAATAAGCTTCCAAATTCGAAGTGCCCTTCATGAATATCACGATTGGCCAACACAAAACGACTCCAAATTTGGAGCCCCATTTGTGGATGTCATGCTTAGGCCGAATAAGCCTCCGAATTCGAAGTGCCCTTCATGGATATCACGATTGGCCAACACAAAAAGACTCCAAATTCGAAGCCCCATTCGTGGATGTCACGTTTGGGCCAAATAAGCCTCCGAATTCGAAGCGCCCTTTGTGTATCACGATTGGCCAACACAAAAAGACTCTGAATTCGGAGCCCCATTCGTGGATGTCATGTTTGGGCTGAATAAGCCTTCAAATTTGAAGCGCCCTTCATGGATATCATGATCAGCCAACACAAAAAGACTTTGAATTCAGAGCCCCATTCGTATATGTCACGTTTGGGCCAAATAAGCCTCCGAATTCGGAGCGCCCTTCTTGTATCATGATTGGCCAACACAAAAAAAACTCTTAATTCGGTGCCCCATTCGTGGATATCACTTTTGGGCCGAATAAGTCTCCGAATTCAGAGTGCCCTTCGTGTCACGATTAGACAACAAACTCCGAATTCGAAGAGCACTTCATGCAGATCCACGAACGGCCGAGTTATCCTCCGAATTCAGAAGGACCTTTATATTTGGCAATAGAATGGCATGGACCAACATACAATTGTCACAAGTAGATATAAGCATTAAACGAAACAATATAACAAATATTTATTTCACTGAAGAAGTACAAATACATGGCTTTTGACGAATTCAAAAGTACAATAATGTGCATTGATATTTAAGTCTTTCCCGGCTCAGCATCCTCTTCATCGTTGGTTTTCTCGACATCGAAGGGAAACTTGTAATTCTAATATAGAGGCAACGTCGAATCGATACCCGCATCCTGTAAAGCCTTAATCCATCCATGCTTAAATCCACGATTTTCTCACAAACAGACATCATCAGCTAATTTTTCCTTCGTCTTTTCAATACCAATTTTTTAGCTGTAAAAAAAGCCTTGTTCATAGGTCTTCGTTCTTATCGCTTCTCTTGTGAACATGTTCACCGTATCTCAGTCAGCAATTGCATGATCCAGAAGGCGCTGGTTTACTTTTTCCGTCACGATCGGGTTCGTTTGACATGCCGACTGCATTTCGGAAGCCTTATCTTTTTTCAACTCGTGCTCAGCTTTTTCTGCACGATGTTCCAATCTCCGAATGTGACCTTCTTTCTACTCTATCTTTCTTCGCGCAGCACAAAGGCTCATGCTGATTTCGTAAGATGTGTATAGTCTCTTTACCGCTCCATGGATGCCCTCCCGAAAAATTTCGTAATCAGGCCGACCGACCATTGATTGCTGGACATTAGGCGAAAAAATTTGTCGAGCAAACTCGACTGCCACATTTGGATCACGGATAATCGAATCCACTTCAGTCATCGATTTATTTCCAACGAAAATCGAAAAACTCAACGGGCGTAGTGGCCTGCTGGTTTCGTTTTGAGAACGGAGGAAGTTCCCTCGTTGGTGCCTCTCTTTTCTGGGTGACTTCTTTACCTCGCCCCCTCTTGGAGACCTACTTCGATGATGGGGGGAGCGACGCCTCTCACGCTTCTCTAACGTCCTGTTACCCATTCGCACAGGTTCACCACCTCCTCGATTAATTTCTACATCCAATTCAGCTAGTGTCCTATCCTCCTCTGTGCTGTTAAAGAATATTTTTCTTGACATACAAATTTCCTCAATTCGACACAACGCTCTTTTCCCTCTCGCACTCTATTGAATTTGAGAAAAATATATTTATCAACAACACAGAACCAACGTGCGCCTAGCCCCCACCCCACTTATTAATTACAAGTGCAGCGTTCCCAAAACGATCGCTTCAATACATTTCGCAGAATAATTACTATGCCCCACCCAATCCATGAACTACACATATTCGGTGGTTATGTCCATCGATCAGCTAGGGCAAAGGTAGATTTATTAATCTATTTGGTCTACTTTCAATACATTTCGCCAAATAATTATTGTGCCCCACCCAATTCATGAACTACACATATTCGGCGATTATGTTCATTAATTAGTTGGGGCAAGGGCAGATTTATTAATCTATTTGGCCTACTTTCAATGCATTTTGCTGAATAATTACTGTGCCCCACCCAATCCATGAACTATACATATTCGGCGGTTATGTCCATTGATCAGCTAGGGCAAGGGCAGATTTATTAATCTATTCAGCCTACTTTCAATGCATTTCGCCGAATAATTACTATGCCCCACCCAATCGATGAACTATACATATTCGGTGGTTATGTCCATTGATCAGCTAGGGCAAGGGCAGATTTATTAATTTATTCGGCCTATTTTCAATGCATTTCACCGAATAATTACTGTGCCCCACCCAATCCATGAACTACACATATTCGACGGTTATGTTCATTGATTAGCTGGGGCAAGGGCAAATTTATTAATCTATCCGGCCTCTATTTATAAATATATTTACAAACTACAATGCCCCATCTGATCGGCAGATTATATTCACCCATTATGTTAACGTTGCAAACTGTATGCCTTACTTGACTCTAGAACGACACCCAAATGGAGCATAGGCAAATTTGTGATTATTCGGCATATAATGTTATAGCCGAATCACATTACACTCCCCCACTTGGCCAGACAAGCTTAACATTGAGTCGTATATTTAATTCGGCAGATTATTTTATGGCCAAAGGTTGCAAGGTTAAATTTAATATAGCTATCCATCAATCTAAATTAGCAAATTCAGAATAGAGACAAAAAAAAAGGGCAATTTTCATTAATAAACTGAATACAAAAGATGAACAGTCACTTTACACATGAAAACTGCCCTACAAAAAACTGAAAAACAAAATGAACAAAAACCAACAAACACTACATACAAAAGACGCCAAACATAAAGCAAAATTACGCATATTCTATTTTATTTTTCAGGGTCCGATTCCAACGGCTCAACATCCAGCTGCTCGTATAGAATCGGTTGCCCCAATGTCACGTTAGCGGCCGCTAAGGCTTTAATCTAGTCGTGTTTAAAGCCCCAATTTTCAAACTTGGGCACCTCTTCCACATACTTCTCCATAGTAGTGTTCTCTCCAGCTTCGAACGCCTTGGAAATCTCAGAGTCAGTGATTTCTTTCGCCTTCTTCGATTCCTCCAACTCAGCTTCTAGCTTTGCGATCACCTCTTTGGCCAATTTGAGCACGTCATCGCTCGTATTCGCCATCTCTTCGGCAGCCGCCCTGAGTAGGTCAGCGCTTTTGGCCTTTTTTTCCTCAGTATTGGCCTTATTTGCCATATTCGGCATTCTAGGAGATCTACGCTTTTGGCCTTTTGTTTGTCGACCTGATCACCGACTTCATCACCTTGGTCCGAATCTGAACCCTTAAGGCCGATGACCCTAAGGCTCTTGTAGTTTGGGAAGATGAGATCCGTAAGATGCTCTTCCCCTCTTGGAATCAGGATATGATCTGCAGCCAAAAAAGTTGAATACGTTGGATTGTATAGCAGCAGCACGTGGATGGCCTACCCTTTCTTCTGAAGATTTAGACGGCCAAAGAATTTGAGCGTTGTTTTGACTTGCTCAAGCACAACGTCGTTGGCCGAAGTGAGTGCTTTCTTCAGATCGTTGCCTACACAAATGAAATGATAAGTACATGGAATAGAAGCCAAATAAGCGTATAAAAAATGCGCGAAGAAATGGGACTATACGACCACCTGGTTCGCCTTTTTGTCTAGGCACAAGATCCAGGTGATCTTCGCATTCACCGAATTCCCAGTTGCCTCAAACAATGACCATGACGTCATTGACACACTTACCAGAGCTGGCAAGCACAGTCACTAGATGGTGATCAATGTCCTTGGCCCTGAGAAAGTAGCGTCCTTGCCAACTAGAAGACTTCGCCAAGGCATAACAATGCCGAATAGCAGGGATGCCTAGATTAATCCTAAGAAAACGATTTAATTCTATTATGCCCATTATGATTCGGTAAAAATTTACATTTGGCTGAACATATATTAGACCCCAGTAATGAAGAACGGCCCTAAAAAATGGATGAAAAAGGAAACAGACTCCATCCTCAGTAATTGACAGGAGAGAAAAGATGATCGTACTTGTATTAGCCTGCTCCATATTAATTACATTGTCTACCACGAGTGACAGATGGACGTCATCTGGAATCGAGAAATTGTGTCAAAAGGCATAAATACGATTCGCAGAAAGGAGGTCTTTCAGGTGTTTCACCATTTAAATCGGAATAGAAAACACACTAACTAAAAAATAAACAAGAAAATAGGAGCTGGAAAGAGGACAAAATACAAGGAAGAGAAGAACTTACAGTTTAGAGAGAGGAGAACAATGGGAAGTAGGCAAAAGTCGTAGAGGTCTTGGAAGAGAGATACTATGAACAAGCCAAAAAGCCTAGCACATTCAAAAAATATTCGAAAAGACAGTGCAATTGTGTATCACATTAAATGAGCAATGTGTATGAAGAGGCGGGAAGTTATAATCATTTCCAAAACCGAGTTCATTCTGATGCTTCGGTATTGGAACTAGTGTGAGCCCCATATTTTTTGACTTTCCATATGCAAAACCAAACTTGCCGGCTAATTGGTATTAGTCGGATGTTCGAGGGGGCAATTGTGGGAGCCGAATATAATCAATTAGGAAGACGCCAAGCACTTTGATCGACATTTGTCTATAGTAATTCAGCCTTGACCAAGGACACAAAGCCGAATAAACGATTCGGCCATATAAAGAGCCAAACAGGATCCAACACTCAACAGGAAGGCCGAACAGGTAACTACGTACAAGATCAAGAGTGAGCCCGACCCTCAGGCCCAGAGGTAATATAAAAAGAGAGGAATGTCAACTAAAGCAGGTATGTGAGAATAGAATACAGAACTTGAAATAGAAGTAAACTAGAGAGAATACTGACTTGTCCATCAGAGTGCTAATTTCGGCACCCCCGACCGAAGTGTTCATCCCTTTTTCGGGTAACGATCAAAGGATCAAGGACATCTGACTGAATTCAGGAGTATTTCCAAACCACTTCTCTACAATGATTAATTAACATAACACAGAACAAGGTTGTCACAATCTTCCCCCCTTTAGGAAGTTTGGTCCTCCAAACTTATTTTACCTCCGTCTGGAAACAAATGTGGATAGTGTAGCCGCATCTCATTCTTCTTTTCCCATGTAACGTCCTTCCCATAGTGTTCTTTCCATTCTACCTTCACCATTGGGATGGCCTTATTTCTCAATTGTTTCACTTATCGGTCAATGATTCGTTCTAGCCATTCTTTATATTCCATGTTTTCATCAAGAGCTAGCCAGTGGTAATCAATCACATGAAACGGATCTCAAAGATAACCCCTCAACATTGATACGTGGAACACATTGTGCATTTGTTCGAATCTCGGTGGCAAAGCAACTCTATAAGCAACTGGACCAAGCCTTTCCAGAATTTGCAATGGCCCAATGTAGAAGGGTGACATATTACCTTTCTTACCAAATCTTGACTAGCCCTTCATCGGAATCACACGAATGAATACATGGTCGCCAACTTCATGCTCAAGACGTATTCTTTGCACATCTACATAATTCTTTTGCCAACTCTGTGCTGTCTTGAGCCTTTGTTGAATGATCTTAATCTTTTTAGAAGTGTCTTGCACAATTTCGGGCCTAAGTAAAGCCCTATCCCCGACTTCTGTCCAACAAATTAGTGATCTACACTTTTTTCCATACAGGCTTCGTGTGGTGCTATACCAATGCTGGAGCGGAAACTATTATTGTATGCAAATTCTGCTAGTAGCAAATAATCTTCCCAACTCCCTTGAAAATCTAAGGCATACATCCTGAGCATGCCCTCCAAAGTCTGTATGGTCCATTCCGATTGTCCATCTGTTTGTGGATGGAACGTGGTACTAAACCTCAGTTCTGTTCCCATAGCTCTTTGCAAACTTTTGCACAATCTAGATACAAATTTTGGATCTCTATCTGAGACAATAGATACTGGAACTCCATGTAAATGAACAATCTTATCAACATATATAGTAGCTAATGGATAAGCATCAAAAGTAGTTTTCACAGGCAGAAAATGCATAGATTTAGTCAATCTATCAACTATAACCTAAATAGAATCCATACCTCTAGGAGTTTGAGGTAGACCAACAACGAAGTCCATGGTCACATGCTCCCACTTCCATTCCGGAATAAGGAGAGATTGAAGTAGACCTCCTGGTTTCTAATGTTCAACTTTAGCTTGTTGACATTGAAGGCACTTGGAAACATACTCTGTGATTTCCTTCTTCATTTTGGGCCACTAATAGCTTTGCTTCAAGTCCCGATACATTTTGTTGTTACCTGGATGCATAGCAAACATCAACTTGTGAGCTTCATCTAGGATTCTCTTCTTTAGTTCAGGAATGTTTGGGACACACATTCGGTTTTGAAATCTCAACACTTCACCCTAAATGCTGAATTTTGATTTTGGTTTTGCTTCAAACTCATCAGTTATTGTCTTGAGGGCCTCATCCTCTCTTTACCTCTACTTGACTTTAGTAATTATTGTTGGTTCAGCGGAAATGGTAGCTATCAACCCAGTGTGTTCATGTAACACAACTTTAATCTCGGCTTTCTCAAAATCTTGCAAATTTTCTCTCTATTAAGTGAGCAAGCTAAGTTCCCCGTAGACTTCCTGTTTAATGCATCGGCAATTGTATTGGCCTTTCCTGGGTGGTTTTGAATTTGAAGGTCATAATCCTTTATCAACTCAAGTCATCTTCTCTGTCGCATATTTAATTCTTTTTTAGTAAAGAAATACTTTAGGCATTTGTGGTCGGTGTAAACTACACATTTCGCCCCATACAGGTAATGCCACCAAATTTTCAAGGTAAACACAACTGCGGCTAATTCCAAGTCATGTGTTGGGTAGTTCTTTTCATGTGGCCTCAACTATTAGGAAGCATAAGCAATCACCCTTCCATTATGCATTAATACACAACCCAAACCTTCATAAGAAGCATCACTATATATCTCAAAGTTTTCCATACCTGAGGGTAATGTCAAAACTGGTGCAGTGGTTAGTCTCGTCTTCAATTCTTGAAAGGCAAACTCCCTTTCATCAATCCATTCAAATGGTTGTCCTTTACGTATGAGTTGAGTAAGTGGTACGGCTATTTTTGAAGAATCTTTCACAAACCGTCTGTAGTACTTGGCCAAACCCATGAAACTGCGGACTTCTGTTACATTCGTCGGAGTAAGCTAGTTCACAATTGCCTCTATCTTCTGCAAGTCTACTGAAATCCCCTCCTTGTTGATAACATGCCCTAAGAAAATAACTTCATCCAACCAAAATTCACATTTCTTTAGTTTAGCAAATAATTTCTTTCTCCAAGTGTTTACAAGACAATTTTCAAATGGTATTCATGTTCAAGTCTACTCTTTGAATATATCAAGCTATCATCAATAAAAACCACAACAAAATCATCAAGGTAAGTCTTAAAAATTCAGTTCATCAGGTCCATAAATGCTGCAGGAGCATTAGTCACTCCAAATGGCATAACAAGGAATTCATAGTGACCGTACCTTGTCTGGAACGCAGTTTTCTCAACATCCTCTGTTTTTACCTTCAACTGGTGGTACTCAAATCTCAAATCAATTTTGGAAAATACTTGTGATCCCTGCAACTGGTCAAACAAGTCGTCAATACAAGATAAAGGGTATTTATTCTTTATCATCACCTTGTTCAGTTCCCGATAGTTGATTCACAAGCATAAGGTTCCATCTTTCTTCTTCACAAATTACACCGGCGTACCCCATGGTGAGGTACTCGATCAGATAAACCCTTTGTCAAGTAAGACCTGCAATTGTTGTTTCAGTTCTTTCATTTTAGTAGTAGACATTTTGTAGGGGGTTTTTGAAATAGGCTGAGTCCCTAGCTTAACATCAATAGTAAACTCTATCTCTCTGTCAACCAATTCTCCTGGTAATTCATCTAGGAATACATTCAGAAACTCTCTAACAATTTCACTATCCCAAGGACCCATGCCTCAGGCTTCAATGGATCCAATCCTCCATGAAACTGTGGCAGTTTCATTTTCTTAAACTCTTTGGTGAGAGCTATTGTTCGGTCATCATTTTGCAAGTTTGGTACAGGTGGTACTGGAGGTGGAGGGTGCAGCTATTGCCACTGTTGCTACCACTGTTGTTGTTATCTGAATGTCTCTGCCATTTCCTATATTAATCTTTCCATCCTGGCAGTAGAAGACTCCTCTAATTCATCACCTCTTGTTCTCACCATTATCTAATTAAACTTGCATTATTCTTTATACAAAAATGTTCACAAGTATACATATACAAAAGAGCATACATATTCAAGTAAATCACAATGCAAGCAAATCACAAAGCATATAGCACATAGTCATTCATTTTGAAACATTTAAGCACATTTTCAATGTCTTAAAGTTCATACTTATCACATGAATGCATCCTAGATCTTTTCTAGATGCTTATTGCTCATTTGGACAAGTGTGTGAGTTATTAACTCGTGCTCCAATACCACTCTGTCATGACCCGAACCCGCCCTTGTAGGTTAAGGTCATAACTGGCCAGTAATCATAAGATTACCTACGGCCTCAAACAATATCAAACATATATTATGATAGTAAAGGGGACCAAAACGGAAGCGAACTTAAAAATTTTGTCCAAAGAGCTGTGCTTACATGGCTTGGCAAAATCATTTCATAAGCATCCATAATAATTAACACATATAGACAGAGTTAACATCTTGTACATCTAGGATTATCCAAACATATAGTCAGCCAAACAAAGGTTTACATGCATAGGTGATTTAACGTGTTCACCAAAATAGCAAAAAGAAGAAAAACAAAAGAACAAAACAAAGTCTCGTACGTGAGACATTCGGGCTGACTTCACAAAAACTTGGATTTCTTGCACATCCTTCACTGAGGTTGGGTTTGGACATCTCTTTGCTCACCTACATACATATAAATAAGAGTGGGCGGAAGCCTAGTGAATAATACCAAAGTAAAGAGGCTACATGAACGAAATTGCTAACAAATAATACCCTTGTCAAACACATTAAGCAGCTTTAGGCTCATTCATATCTCTATCAAATATAACAAACGGCCTCAGGCCCAAACATATCAAACGGCCTTAAGCCCGATTTATTCTTATCAAATGGCCTCGAGCCCAATTTATTCTTATCAAACAGCCTCAGGCCCAATTTATTCATGTCAAACGGCCTCGGGCCCAACTCATTCATGTCAAATGGCCTCGAGCCCAATTCATTCATGTCAACTGGCGTCGAGCCCAATTCATTCATGTCAAACAACCTCGGGCCCAATCCATTCATGTCAAACGGCCTCAAGCCCAAGTATTCATGTCAAACGGCCTTGGGCCCAATTCATTAATGTCAAACAGCCTTGGGCCCAATCATCGTATCAAACGGCCTTTAGCCCACTATTTTTACATTCATATTTATGCGTACCTCATATTTGTATCCATAATCATATTCATATTCAATCGGCCTTATACAATCATTGGGTATAATGAATGCTCATTTGCAATTCAAATTAACAAAACTATGAAACTTATATAGAAATAAGCATTTGGAGAATAGCATCCTTGACAATATCTTTACTAAGATATTACTCACAGTATTCTACCGATGGATTTGCCCTTGCGCTTGACCCTATACATTTCATAACATATTGGGTCACAAGCGATTCAATTCGTTCTTAATTTGTTTATTTCTCTTAGGCCACTTTCTTATCCCTTTAGATCATTTACAATGTTCAATGCATGCCTAAGAGTGCTTAGAAATGAAAGAGAACGGAAAATGAAACATAAAACAACTTTTCAAAATTTCTGAAACAGGGCTCTTTGCTCGAGCAGAGCTTTGGTCGCTCGAGCGGCTTGCAAAACTCTGTGAAAGTACTAGTTGCATGCATTTTATGCTCGAGCGAGGAGTCTTGCAAAACAGGGTTCACTCGAGCGTAAGGTTTGCCATTCGAGCCACTGTGCAAATCACTGCAAAACTTCTGGGAGCTATACTTTCACGCTCGAGCGAAACTTTCTTCGCTCGAGCAGACAGGTCAAATTCTCAAAACACACTCTCAAAGGTCCAAAGCTTGAAAGTGACACCAAAACATGGAAAAACATTGTCTAACATGTGAACATTGTTAATTTGAAACCAATTGGCTAAAATTATGGTCCATGTTCCAAATCATTCCAAATTCTCCTTGTCAATTTCAAAACTTACGCATTAAGCTTCATACCTTCATGAATCATGCATGCATGTTAATTATTGACTCCAATTCCACTTCAAATGGCACAAATGATGCTCAAAATCATGAAGCTCATCAAAATTATGCATGCATGTAAACTTTGGTGCACAATTCTTCATGTTTGACATGCCTTATGCTAGATCATGCAAATTCATGGCAATTCTATACATGCATGAACATATGGACCTCAAATTCTTCATATTGTCCTTGAATTCACTCAACTATAGATTTACACTCATGGTTTTGAGTTCAATTACTCACCTAGAAGCTCCAATCTTCCAAATTCTAGCTAATTCTTGAGTGAATCTTCCCAATCTCCAAGCTTCCTACTCAATTCTCATACTTTGCCCCCATTCTCTCTCTAGAACTCTCTCTCTCTCTCTCTCTCTCTCTCTGTCTCTAGAGTGTATTTCAAATTTTGCACTAAAAAAAGTGAGCTTAAGTGTAAATAGGCCCATATATATAACCTTGCCTAATCAAATTGATTAAGGCTAAGTAATTGTTTCTTAATTTAATCAATTTAATCTAATTATTTTGATCCAAATCAATTTTTAATTAAATCTCACCGTTGGCTCTAAAAATCATGCTAAACATAATGGTATAGGCAATTTTAGTTTCTATCGCCTCTACAGCCTTTAATTTTCAAATATAGCGGTGAATTGGACAGATTTTTCTACGATAAACAGATATAACTTCATGGACTCATAGAATTAAGCAATTAGCACTCAAAATCATATCAGACACATATTCACAAGCATAATCATGATTAATTAATATAAAACAGAACAAGGTTGTCACAACTACACCGCACTGGAAAAATTCTTTGAACAGATCAGGGTGTGTAGACTGAGGTTGAACCCACAGAAATGCACCTTTAGGGTGACTGCAGGAAAAATGTCAGGATTTCTGATCACATAGAGGGGAATTGAAGTATATCCTTCCAAAATCAAGACCATCATAGAAATGCCACCACCAAGGACTGAAAAGGAGGTGCGCGGCTTTCTAGGTAAAGTACAATTTATAATGTGGTTTATCTCAAAATTAACCTTGACTTGTGAACCACTATTTGGTCTCCTGAAGAAAGGGAAGAAGTTCCATTGGGATGATCGATATTAGTTCGCCTTCAAACAGGTCAAGTAGTACTTACAGAATCCACATGTACTGTCACCACCAGAATTGGAAAAGGCACTGATCTTGTACTTGTCGGTGACAAATTCGACCATGGGGTGCATGCTAGCTCAAGAATCATATGCTAAAGTAGAAAAGGCCATCTACTATCTGAGCAAGAAGATACTGGACTATGAAACTTGCTACACTCTTCTTAAGAAAGCTTGCTTAGCCTTGGTATGGGCTATAAGGAAGTTAAGGCACTACCTGTTAGCTCACTCCATAATTTTGGTTTCAAGACTAGATCCCATCAAATATCTTTTTGAGAAACCAGTGCTTACGAGTAGGCTAGCTCGTTGGTTTCTTTTTCTCTCCGAATTTGATCTTAATTATATGACGCACAAATCAGTTAAAGGAAGAGCGATAGCTGAATTTTCTGCGAACCACCCAATGGAATGAGATAACCCGGTAGAGTATCTATTCCCAGATGAAGACATTTTGTAGGTTGAAAAGGAAACATTGACAATGTACTTTGACGGAGCCTCTAATCAGTATGGTTATGGGATAGGTGTGTTGTTGATAGCACCCGATGATTCCCACATACCCTTAGCTTTCAAACTCCAGTTCAAAGTGTCCAACAACGAAGCAGAATATAAAGCGTGCATTGTGGGATTGGAAGCCACCCTAGAACTAGGGGCAATAAGGTTGGACGTCATCGGAGACTCGAACTTGGTTGTTTCTCAAGCCAACAGAGATTGAAAGATCAAGGAAGAAAGCATGAAGGTGTATCATCAGGCCCTGGATATTTTGATTCTGAGGTTTAAAAAATTAACGTTTACACATCTGCTGAGAGAGAACAACCAGTTTGCTGATGCATTGGCAACTTCTATAGTAAATATCCCACTTGGAGTCAGGATGTGTCCAATTATCATCAAACAGAAGTATACACCCGCTTATGCGACCCTTTCAGTAATCACAATAGACGAGGTTCAAGACAAGAACCCCTGGTATTACGATATTTGGAATTTTCTAGAAAAGGATACGTATCCACCAGGGAAAAATGCTAAAGATAAGCGAGGAATATGGCATATGGTTGTCCAGTTCATCATCTGCGGAAACAAGTTGTATAAGAAGGGGCATCTGGGAATGCACAAGCTCAGTGTCAAAGAAGAGCAGTCGAAGCACCTCATGGAGGCCATACACGGAGAAGAGTGTGGAGCACACCTGAATGGTGTGATGCTGGCTCGGAAAATCCTTAAACAAGGCTATTACTGGTCAACTATGAAGGAGGATTGTATTAGTTTTGTTCGGTGATGCCACAACTGTCAAATTCATGCCAATCGCATGAACATATCGCCATCAAAGCTTTATAATATGACTTTGCCATGGCCTCTCTTAGCCTGGGGAATTGGCGTCATTGGGGTAGTCTTGCCAAAAGGCTCCAATGGGCATGAGTGCATTCTGGTGGCGATCGACTATTTCATTAAGTGGGTGGAAGCTCAGTCTTACTCTATGTTGAAGGCACCACATGTGGCCAAGTTTATCAAGAACAACATCATCTGCAGGCACGGGGTGCCAAATGAGATCATCTCAGACAACGGCTCGCACTTTAAGAAAGAGGTGGTCGATTTGCTCGAGAAATATAACGTGGCTTTTCACAAGTCATCAACGTACAAACCACAGACCAACAAGGTTGCTGAGGCCACCAATAAGAATGTCAAGAACATCCTGTGAAAGATGGTTGAGACTTATAAGGACTGGCCGGATAAACTGTCATTTGCTCTTTGGGGTTATAGAACATCAATTCGGACATCCACGTGGGCTACCCCCTATTTATTAGTGTATGGAATGGAAGTTGTTTTGCCAATTGAAATTGAAGTACCGTCACTCAGAATCATGGCCGAGTGTTAGATAACAGAGGCAGATTGGCAACAAAACAGGTTTGAAGAATTGATGTTGTTTGATGAGAGGAGATTGAAGGCATTGTATCACATCCAAGGCTTCCAGAACAGAATTACTAGGGCTTTCAACAAGAAAGTTAAGTCTAGGAATCTCAAAGAAGGAGATATGGTGCTCAAAGAAAATCAAGCCCCATCCATGACCCTAGGGGCAAGTTCAGACCCAATTGGACTAGTCCTTACATCATCAAATCTATCTAGTCAAGAGGAACGATTATCTTTATGGATCTAGATGGCCTGGAGTTCTCGCAGCCGATCAACATGGACAAGTTGAAGAAATACTATCCCTGAGAGGCTAGCTAGGCTGAAAACCCGAAAGGGCAACCTAAGCAAAAGTTAGAGCATGAAAAATTAAAAATAAAGAAAAACTGAGCTCGCAAGGTTGAAAATAAAGAAAAACATTAGCTACATCCTACTTCGAATCAGACCCTTCAAAACCAACCTGCCTCAAGTTTTTGAAGTCAGACAAAATAAGAGCGATAAGAGAATCTTCACCCTCCGGAACCGGGATATTTTCCGCCGCCAAGAAGGACGTATATGTCGGCTCGTAACGAAGCAAAATGTGGGCCACCCTCCCTTGTTTCTGAAGACTTCGACAGCCGAAATACTTGAGCGCGACTTTGATATCCGAAAGAACGACGTCGTCAGTTGAAGACAGGACTTTCTTCAAATCGTTCCCTGCACAAGCCAAGCCGTAACATTTCAAAGAAGAGGCTTTACAACAAAAATGAACAAATAATAAAAGCGAGAAAGCAATCGGCCATCTGGCTCGCCCCTCCGTCTCGGAATAGGGTCGACGTGATCCTCTCCTTCGCCAAATTCCCAGTTACCCTGGACAACGACCATAACATCATCAACTCGTTTTCCAGAACTGGAAAGCATAGTAATTAGCTGATGGTTGATATCCTTGGCCCTAAGGAAGAAACGCCCGTGCCAACCAAAAGACTTAGCCAAGGCATAGCAATGCCGGATGGCTGGAATGCCTAGGTTAATTCTAAGGCGACAGTTGAGCGCTATAACCCCCATTATAATTCTAAAGAAATTCACATTGGGTTGGGAAAGGATTAAACCCCAATGGCGAAGCACAGCCCTAAGAAACGGGTGAAGGGGAAAAGAACTCCACCCTCTGCGATTGACAAAAGAGGAAAGATAATCGTGGTTTTATCCTCCTTCTCCATATCAAGAGTGCCGTCTGCCATAAGCGATAAACGAACATCATCAGGGATGGAGAAATGGCATTTAAAGCCAACAATTCGATCTGACAACTGAAGGTCTTTTAAATGTTTCGCCATACCCTACAGTTTATAAGAATATGACAAGGAAGGAATAAACCAGAAAGAGTCTTCGAAGTAAGGAATGAGAGAACTTACAAAGGACAAAGAGGATATCGGAGAAGAGAGTTGTAGGGACGATTCAAAAGGCAATCCAACGACGAGCATCATAAAATACATACTTGAAAGGACATCAAAATTTTAAATCGCAATAAATAGACAAGTATGAGGGGACGGGAAGTCGACACGACAACCGAAAGGGGTACACTTAGATATCCGCATGAGGATGAGGCCAACAGCTGAATTTTGGCTCTGACTTTTCGAAATTCAGAACCAAGCACTCCAGCCAACTGTCGTTGGTAAAGTACTTAGGGGGCAATTGTGGGAGCCGAATAAATAGAAGAGTCGGAAGGTGCGTACCCCAGAAATCAGATATTATTCGGCTTCATATTGCGTGACTAGGATGCCGAATACGTTATGAAGGCCGAATAGCTGGAGGTCAGTAGCTCCGAATAAATAAAAGGGGAATGGGATAAAAGTAGGCTTAGGCCCCGAGGCCCAGAAAGCAAGTATAAATACAAGAACCACAGATTTAGAAAGGTATGTAAGAATCACTTCACTTAACTTAGTAAACAAGCTATCCTGAGTGTCTGAATTGACTTGTCCATCGGAGTGCTAATTCCGACACCCCCGACCGGAGTGTTTGTATCTTTTCAAGTGACTAGCTGAGGATCACTAGTGTCTCCCAGGATCTGAAGAGTATTTCCAAACCACTTCTCCACATTTTCTTATCTTTTTCTTGAGTTTTTATACTGTTTTGGATCCATTCCAAGTGCTGAAACTTGGGGTTAAAGAGCTACCAAAGGTAGAGAGGTTTAACACCATTTTTTACACCTCATCTCATAGCTCATACCCCATGTTTTCCTACTCTTTTCTTGGCTTACATGCTGATTTTCAGAGTTCAAAAGGGCTGAAAAACATGGTTTAGAAGTCCCAAAAGTTGAGGGGTTAGCCACCTCTCCTTGATCTTACTTACTAGTTTTGTGTCTCTTTGTTCTTACCTATCTTTGTGTGCTCTTTAAACATACTTTTAGCTACCCTTTTTTTTTCACATTTTAGGGTTTTTTAGGGTTGTTTTAATTCATTTAATTAGTTTATGCTTTGAATACTTTGCTTGTTGTGTTGTAAGTCCTCATGGCTTCGGTTGTTTAGGCCTTAGACATCGAGCCATTTGAGTTGATAGCTTTCTTCACCTTTCTTTCATGTAAAGAGTCCCACTTTTTGTAATAATCAACTTTGCATAATCATCTCTGCACCCTCCCTCCTTTCTTGATTTTTCTCATTTGAGAGTTGTTTCAAACGAGTGTTGTTTAAGCTTGAAAAAGAGACCCTTCCATGCTTAATGATTTAATCTCTTCAGAGGTTCATTACCAAGGCATAAAATCTCTCTCATGCCAAGAACAACTTCTTGCTTGACACTTCCCTCCTTTTAGTGGACTTAACTCTCATTTTTTTGGACAAAATGATTAAGTAATGGAAAGGTATGTTACAAAAGGTTAATAATAACTGCTTAAAATTGGATCAACCGACATAAAGAAGATTAATAACATTGGTTGGATTTGGTCGGACGCTATACTGAATCTATCGCTTCTAGAGTCATCACATACTAACCTATGATGTTTTGAAGAATCTTAAGGTGTGTTTACCTCCCTCTTTGAACTAACTTTATAATAGAAGGGGGGGGATGGTGTGTCTTTCATTACATTCATAAAAGTTATGTCCAATTGTGTCCAAAACCATCAAGTAATCAACTTGCGCCTATTCATGGTTTCAGAATCGAATCCGTTTTTCTCTTGAGTTTCTCCATTATAGAGGAGCGAAAGGCACAAACATGGTTTAAAGCTGCACTGTTTTCACCTCAAAGCACAAAAATATTTTTCTATAAGAAAATAGGGCACGACCAGACTTGTTTGGACCCAGCTGGGCCTCATTGGGGGCCAGTCAGGCTCCAATGTTTGGTAAACAAAGTGCTTCTAGCAGAAACAGAGAGCAATGGCTGAGGTTGAAATAGAGTAGATTCCCAGAGAGCAGACATAGCAGTTTTTTTATTGTTGTTGTTTATATTATTGTTATTGTTATTCATATTCTTGTTGTCATACCTTTGTTGTAATAAATTAGATAGTTAGTTATTCGTTCATTTATCATTCATTTGATATTGTAATTGTTAGTTTCGGACATTCGGACCCTCTTGCATAAGGGCAAATATGTAATAATTATGTATGTTTTTCAATCCCTATTCTTTCTCCCTTTTATTTATCTACTTATAATGGTAGCATCATGTTTTACATTTTTTCATGTCATTACCATGCTTAATTTCCATTTTTTGCGCATTTGCTTCGGTGCAACATTCTAACTTTATGGTTGTCCCTTTATTATTAGTGTGTGTGCTTCACTACATGATATCAAATCAATTCATATGCTATGTTAAAAACCGAACCTTATAATTACAGTTTGTATGTGTTGCATTAGACACTTGCAAATTAGAGCATGCATTTTTCTATTCGACTTGCCTTGGAGTACTAGGTGAGCATTCATTGCTTTAGCATTTTGGATAAGTGTTTGTATTGTCATGAGGCTAAGTGCTTAAGTGATATACCTGTTTGAATATTGGTAGATAAAAGCCTTTTTACTTAAAATGGAATAATTTGATTAATGTACACACGAGCTCACTTTTTCAAGTGACATGCATTCAAAACACTCTTTCAAAACAAACATAAAATCAAGGCATTCCAAATTTGATGAATTGATCTATACTTGTGTGCATCACCTAATAAAAGATACCATAATAAATCGAAACAAGAGCATATAATGTAAATAAAAATCACATCATGATTAGTAGAGGTAGATCCTTGATCGGATGAGTGTGGTGCTCAATTCATGACTTTCCCCTCTCATACCTAAGTTCCCAAGGCAAGATACTATGGTGATGATGGACTAACGGCCTTTTTGGCATGAGTCATAGATTTCCTAAATTTTTCAAAAATGTTTAGGTGACAACTCTAAAATTTAGCAATGTAGTCCATTTTTGGTATTTTGATTTTTCGGATTTAGACTCATTTGTGTTTATCTATTTCACATTGTACTTGTGAAATCAAATTCTGAAATCATGGGAGTCTAAACTGTAGGGCTAATTATATCCGAAATGAACACGAAAAGAAAGCAACAAATGGACATGATCATCATGCCGAGAAGACATTGGTTCTTAATGAATCCATGATGCCCTAACACATGAAGCAGTGCGCCAAAAAGGTTTAAATCAGTTAACAGCAGAGCACGAGGGTGATCTAAGGAGGATTTATGTAACCTCCTTCAAAAAAAGAAAAACACGGTTCAGGTTACTTCACTAAATCCGTTGAAGACCCCGTTCTCAAAGGAGTTGGAAGTGTTTAAGGCTCCGAAGAGGTTTTCCATTCCAAAGTTTCACACATATGATGATAAATTAGATCCTAACTTCCATATTGGTCTTTATCTTAATGCAATGTCATTATGGAGTGGATAGGATCCACTCCTTTGTAAGAAGTTCCCGGTAACATTGGGGGACATAACATTAGATTGGTTTTTGAAGTTACCAACAGGCTTAGTGAAGAATTGGGATGGTCTGGTCGAAATGTTCGTTACTCGGTTTATTACCAATAGTATTCAAACTTTGAGGGTTGATTCATTGTTGTCTATGAAGATGGATATTAGTGACGGCCTGATGGCCTATGCCAAGAGGTATTGCGAGGTTTACAACCAAATTCCAGGTTGTAACTAGGAACTTGCCATTGTTTTATTTAAGAACAGCCTAGAAGTTGACATGTCATTATTCGCTTCCCGAACTTCCTTTCAATTATCTCCATTGTCATACTCATCTCATCCATCAAGTTTGATGCACTCTCCTTCCTCACTATACAAGTTGTATCCAACCCATGGGTCTTGCTTGTTGTGTACAACGTTGGCCATCTATTCTGACTAAGTTCCCACAGACAGTGTCAAATTGTAGGTGTTGAATTTTGACCTCTCAACTAAATCGGATATCTTCGCCGACCGTAGAGCACGTATGAGAATAGAGAAGTCCAACACCTACACACACTACAAGAAAAAACACTTTCTGTGACCAACACTTTGGCCTTTCGTGGTCGACCACCACCATTCACCAACTTTTTTGGTCACGGAAAGTCTAATTCATATTACCAAAAGTAAACATCATTCTTGTTCATATTTGGAAATAAAAATATATAACCCATAAAATATTTATTATTTTATAAAACTTTTAATGCCTAAACAAAAATAGTATGTAATTATAGTAGTATTATTTTTTAATAAATTTATCCGCCAAAAAAAAATCGCGACGACCAAAGCCTTTTTGGCGTATAGTACTACTTTCATCGCGAACGTCTCTTTCTCTTTCAAAGGGTATCTACCGACCACAAAATCTTTTTTTAAAATAGTAATATTTCCGCCCAAAAACTTTTTTTTTTGATTAATATACTTTTTCGCGACCAACGTCTCTTTTTCTAGTAGTGACACAGATAGAAACAAGACCAGTGGCTCATCCACCCAGGGCACTCTACGATCACGTCAATAATCTATCTCTCAAAGATATCGGCTAAACAAATAACTCTCAAGTTAAAGTATACCTTAGATCCACGGAGGTACCTACATTTTATAATCATCAGTGCCCTTCTCCCTTAAAAGTCTTACCTTATAAATCTCTTAATCTTTCTAGGATATCACTTATCAATGACTCCTCCAATTTAGAATAGGATTAACTCTGTCAAGAGTCCAGACCTATCCAAACAGATAGTCTTACATCATCTAGTACTCTCTGTCCTCATCTGAATATCTCAGACTCAAGTGCGAGATCACTACACCTCGGCAAACTAGGATCATTCACATGGCATCTCAGCTAATAACCTAGGCTACGTAGATGACTCAAAACTATGTCCCCACAAGAATAAAACTCCATTTGAAGCTTAGAATGAAAGGAAGCCATCGGTAAATCACTTGAGGGTGTTTTGTTGCATTTCTTGTGCTCATGTCCTAAAAGAAGTGAATCACAAGCTTGATGAGACTTCTAAAAAATGCGTCTTTGTGGGTTATAGCTCAAAATCTAAAGGCTATAGACTCTATAGTTTGGACAAGGAGAAGGTGATTATATCTAGAGATGTTCTCTTTGATGAGAATGCATGTTTGATTGAAGGAAAAGATAGTTCAAAATCAAGACATTGTTTCCAATGAAAATTCATAAAGTCAACAAGTAGAAGATGTTGAAGCATTTGGATCTCCACAAAGATTGTCACCCATTGTTAGTTCACTATCTTCTCCAACTTCAAGTTCAAGTTCTTCATATCAAAGTTCTACTTCAAGAAGAATGAGGAATCTAAGTGATGTGTATGAAATATGCAATTTATGCATTATTGAACCAAAGAAATTTGAAGAGGCAATTAAAGATGAAGCATGGAAGAAAGCTATGGAAGATGAAATTCATATGATTGAGAAGAACAAGACTTGGGACTTCGTGGAGAAATCGGAAGAAAAAGAAATCATTGGTATGAAGTGGATTGTTAAACAAAGTTCAACCTGGATGGATGGCTCTATTCAAAATAACAAAGTAAGATTAAAGATTAAGTTCTGGACATTTTCACTAAAGGTTTACCAAGGGACAAGTTTGAATTTCTTAGAGAAATGTTGGGTGTCATACAATACATTAGTAAAGGGGAGTGTTAAACTTAATGTGATATACATTGGATACATTAGATTCATAGCATTCTTTGTATTCTGTAATTATTTTTTAGATACATTGTCTGCATTCTTTATGTACCTAGTTATTTGAAAAGTTTGTCTAGGTTCATAGATCTTGTTCATGGAACTTGCTTATGGTTCATAAATCTAGTTCATGTAACATATTTATGACCATCAATATATAAGGTTGTAAGCCTATTGACAAATATATCAATTCAAGTCCAATAAAAAATCAATACAATTTGCAAATAATTTTCCTCCTTAAGAAAGTTTCTATCAAAAGCTAACAGGGAGAGGAGGTGATGAAGAAAGAACATGTGAAGAGACAGCCATGGCATGTCCTTGTTGCTCTGATACCATGAAGAATATAATGAAAACCCAAACTCAGTAGGTTGTATATTAGGCTGTATACAAAATATTACAATCAGTTAATTACAAGTGGAAAACATATTCACAAATTGACAATTACAGCTGTACACATACTATGGAGACCATCTTGGAATGGAGAGAATCATGGGATTAAGGATGATTGACTTCCTTCTTAAAAAAATTATTCTCTCAACTATTTTACACAAAGATTTTGTTTTTCACCAAAGTCATGCAGCATATAATATATAGGCAAGTGACCTAACATCCCCAGTTCTCCTGTACAGGATTCAGAGGGGAACTGCAACTACTGACAAAACTACCTCTTCTAGTTGGAAATGATAACAAGGATAGTGATGATGATGAGCCCCTCGAAGCTTTCTTTGATATAGTGGGCTTGGGAAGAGTGTATGATTTGTAGCTGTCTAAGCCACCTCCATAGCTCTTGGATGCCTTAATTAATTTCCTTCTGAAAGGGGTTTCTTTCTTTGGGAGATCTTCTATGCTTGTCACCATTGACAGAGATGCATAAGATTGAGACTTACCCTTATAAAACTTAGAAAGTCCCCTCCTGCATACCATTCCAAAGTTGTATTACTATATGAATTTTGCAAAGGGAAGTGATTGAGACCCCCTCCAAGCACCATCCACACACACGTGGTGAGTGGTGATTGGAGGAGAAGGAAAAAATAAAAAATAAAAAATAAAAAATAAAAACTGACCAGTCAGAGAGAGAAGGGTCAAAAAGGGTGCCTCCTTGAAGAGGTCCAGCTCATAATATTTTTGCAAACAAGTGCTCCAAAGTACTTATTAACAAATTTAAAATAGTTATACATTTATTTATAAATTTATATACCGTAAAAAATGTATTATTATTTTAAATTTTGTTAATCACTACTCTAATAAGTAATACTCATCAACAATAAACTTTGATGTGCAAAATTGACCCATGCATCTAGATAAATATTAACAAAAAATTAAGTTTTGTTTATGATTAAAGCATGTAGGGAGTTTTTAAGTGAATCAGAATATAACCCATTTAAAATAAATAAAATAAAATAAAAGTAAAACTTGTGATCATGTAATTTTTTTGTTGTGTCAATTTGATTTTTGTAATTTTAATTATATAAATTTTTCTTTTTAATTTTTAACATTATGTCAATTTAGATAACATCTATTAAAAAGTTGGACATAAATTAAAGGCAAAATGATCGATTTAAAAGAATTAAATTATTTTAAGTTGAGAAGAATGATTAGAATACTTTACCTTTGGATTTCAGTCTAATTTTTAAATGATTATTATCAATAAAAATAAATTGGCATAATATAAAAAATTTAATCATAAAATTGATGCAATTAAAATTATAAGAAGCAAATTGGCATTAGAGCAAGCTACTAATACTACCGGTGTAAAAAAATAAAATAAAATAAAATAAAATAAAATAAAATAAAAAAATCCTTTTTCTAGTTCTCATCCATTTCTTTCAAGACAAACCACTTTAAGAATTGGTAAGGACAACGAGTTCTTGGTGGATAATGGGTTTTAAGTCAATTAAACAAGAATTGGAATTAGAGAAGAGCCTTGTCAATAAAGGAGACTTGAAATGCAAGTGATCTAAAAGTTTGAAATGAAAGCAAATGTTTGCAAAAGGTTTTATAGTTTTAAATCTTTCTAAGACACCATTCTTTCTGATATAACATAAATCCTACAAGATATATATAGTTACTTGATGGGTAGCTCGACCATGAGCTCTGATAAATCATATAAAGGTTCGGTGGAGCACGACGAGGATGATAAAGTTGAAGTAGATGATGAAGATGCATCCTCTGCCATGTCTGATGATGATGATCCATTTGAAACCGTTGGATCTTCAAAGGAGGATGTAGATGATGTAGTAGTAGTGTAGGTGTCATCATCTTCACCATCCATGATCGTCCAGTGATCTTCATGTTTCGCATCACCAGCATATAGAGAGCATGGACTTTGAGGCATTTGCTTTTTGCCTTCACCCATTGATATGGTATGTATATCAAATGGAAGAAGAAGAAGAAGAAGAAGAAGAAGAAAGGATGAAGGAGGTGGTTATGACCTTTATTCTCAAAAAAGTTGCCCTATATCATACAAACATGAGCTTGGGACCATTTTGAGGGAG
Organism: Camellia lanceoleosa; assembly: GCA_025200525.1. NCBI lineage: Eukaryota > Viridiplantae > Streptophyta > Magnoliopsida > Ericales > Theaceae > Camellia > Camellia lanceoleosa. The sequence continues at coordinate 148,654,568 of CM045759.1, forward strand.
CAGATATATATACATGCATGAGTATATGTGGATTAGGTTTAAGTTGCTTTAGGGAAATGAATTTCTCATGACAGATGGAAAAATGGGTTTTTCATGATTTCGAGGCCTAATGGTGACACATATGCAGAAAATAAAAGTGGACTTGTGGAACTAATTCCAAAAAGTAACACTACATAAATAAAAAATAATTATTCAGAAAATTAATATAGAATGAGTGTTAATTTCATCGGTTTAAAATAAAATACCTATCAAAGTTTTTAAAATTGCTTAACAACATCGCATCACGTCATTCTAATCATAATTTAGTGTAGAAATTGGCTTTCTTTGGTATCACCTAATAAATCATTTTATTAGGAGGTTTAATTAAAGAAGTGTAAATATTTAGGTATTTTGTCAAACGTGACGAGATTTTCTTTGTTAAGTACTAATCTAACAATTAACAACCAATATTTACCGATAAAAAAAAGAATCATTTTATTAGTTAAAAAAATTCATTTTGTTATTTAAAAAAATTAGATCATTTGACATACCTATTTTCTTTTAAAACTCCAACTTTGCCACTTTAAAAATTTATTAAAAAAAAGTCCCCAAAAAATAGGAATATAGAAAATAAATTTTTTTCACATCAACTTTTTTTTTTAGCAAATAAAGTAGATTTTTAATTAACTGACAAAAAAAAATTTAAGAAAAAATAGACTTTTGAATTTTGAATTGTGCAAGCAAATCAATAAGTATTGGTTGATAATACAGATGTCAACACTTGACCCCGGTTGCACGTGAAGCCATGAACTCGTTTGTTATCCTATCAATTCATTGTCCATGTTTTTGTTTTCATTACCTTATCTTTAGATTCGACATTATCTTCTCATATGGTTTTAAGTTCTTTGACTTTAGCAATTGTACTAGGCTACACTAATAAATAAAAGAGGATAAGCTCTAAATATATCTTCCCGGAAGCCATCCATATCCCAGCCCCAATATCACGCCCCACACAAAAACACACATACCATGTATGCATACATTTTTCTATTCCAAGTATCTCTTTGTCAAGATTATGTCAAAAAAGTTGTTCTAGATAAGTAGAACTTGGAAAAGTTGAGAGGAATCGACTGAGGCACGTATGAGTGTATTCCTCTCCTTATATATATATATTATTAATTAAGAAAAATTATGTAAATAGTCTCTGTAATTTAAATAATATGTCAATTTAATTTTTATAATTTTAATTTATTCGATTTTATCCCTTAATTTAATAGATTGTGTCATTTTAGTCCAATAAATAACGGCTGTTAAGTTAATTTAACGGAAAGTCAAATAATGTGTCAATTTGGTTCCTGTATATTTCACAATGTGTCAATTTAATTCCCGTCAAAATCGAGAAGATTGAAACTACAGGAACCAAATTAATACATCGTGTAAAGTACATGGACCAAATTGACACATTGTTTAACCTTCCATTATATGAACTTAACAACCGTTATTTATTATATTAAAATGATACAATCCGTTAAATTAAGGGACAAAATCGAACAAATTCAAATTATAAAATTCAAATTGACACATCGTGTAAACTATATAGACTATTTATATAACTTATCCTATTAATTATTATGTATATCATCCCCTGCCTACCTCAGCTTAGAGAGTCGCATGAAACTAGATTTCATTTCGTGCAACCAAATATTAAACAAAATTTAGAATGGAACACGTGTAGGTGTAGATCACTTCATGGTGTGTGAAATCAATTTGCTTGAAATTAGGGTACATAACAATAATGATACAGACCACTAAAACATCACCATTAACATCATTATTAATAATGGGACAAGTCAAAAAAAAAATAAAACTCTGACACAAACGCATCCCTAATGCAACCACTAATTAGTGGTCTGCATCATTTTTCGGGTACATAATGTTTTTAGCAAACTGGTAGGGGTGCACTTGTGTTGCAATAGTAAATTTCAAATATTATTTTATATTTTTACACTAATGTTTAAACATTAAAAATTTAAAATAGATCAAAATCAATCACATAAAATAATTGTAATCTATATCACATAATTGAACTTATTACTATTAAATATATAATTTACCAATGGTATTACATATACCAATTAATGTATACACTGGTGTAGCAACTAGTATTATGCCATTATTATTTTTTTTTATCAACAAAATATAACTTTATTAATAAAACCAAACAAAGAATGACAAAGTACATCAAAAGAGGAGAGTGCAAAACATCACAGTGAACCATCAAGATCCCAACCAGGTTGGCATCAGGATGAACACCAAATCATCTGCTAGTACAAACTCCGAGCTCCAAGTTAGTGAGAAACTAACATATAGAGCAAAAGCAAAACACAATCAAGAAACAGACACCAACAACTACACAAAACACCACTACCCATCAATTAACAACACCAGCTTCTCAACCCAGCAATCACCAAAACAGTGACAACCAGCAACCAATTCGCCCAACAAATAGCAGCAGCAGCAACAACAATATACATCAGCACCATCAGACAGCAAACAAACCAGCAAACAAATTGCCCACCAATAGCAACACCAACAGCAATATATAGCAACATCAGCAACTATACACCACCATAACCAGCAACAACCAGCCAGCAAAACATCCAGTAAGCAGTAGCAACAGCAACAATATATAACAACACCAGCAGCTATGTACCATCCTAACAGCAGCACCAGAATTTCAACTAAAAACAGAGCTCCTGATCTGCTGCAAATTGTTTACAAGTTCATGAATTGTGTACTCACACTTGGGGAAGTGAGGTTTTGACCACATGATAATCCGAACTTTAACTAAATCACACAACTCCCCCAGATGGGGCTAAACCCCATTAAATACACTCATCACTTGCTTTCCATAAGGACCATATGAGAGCACAAGAGATAGATTTCCACAACATCCCAGGAAATTTCTTGTACTTAAAGCTAGCCCATCAACACAGCAACCCTTCAACTGAACCAGGCAGTACCCACTAAAGACACCACCAACCTATAATATGTGACCATAATCTCCACACCACTGGGCACCACATCATCACATGATTCAAAGACTCCCCTTCAGATTTACAAAACACACATAAAGTACTAGTATCCTCACTAATCACCCCAATCCGTTGTAAAAAATCTACTGATTTAATTCTCCCCTTCCAGACTAGCCAACCAAAAAATTGTTCTTTTGGAGAAGAAACATTTTTCCAAATAATAGATAGAGCAGCTGAGACAGCTCCAACCTATTGTCTATTATAGACTGAAGCCACACTAAACTGCCCAGAAGGAAGTGCTTTCCATTTAAGGCAATCATCAACATTGGTTCAAACAATCGGAGTAGTATTAAGTTTTGAAATGAGTGCGCCAACCTCAGCCATCTCCCATTCCCTTAAAGGTCTTCTAAATTGGAAACACCACTCTACAAAAGCACCCCTTTGAATCAACATTTCTCGCAATAAAACGTCACTATTTGTAACTAATCCAAACAATCTGGAAAAAGTCCTTTTGAAGCATTGATTATCCAGCCATTTGTCCTCCCAAAACCCAATCATATTCCCATTTCCAATAACATAGTCCACATTTGAAAAATAGAAGTTCTTGAGATGGGGGTTGCAATCTGCTACACCAAGAATGTCACACCACACCCTTGATAATCTGATTGCATTATCTATAAATGGGAACCATCTTCCACCATACATTGGATATTTGGAACATATTACTCTTTTCTACAAGGCCTTATCTTCATTCGCAAACCTCCACCACCACTGAGAAAGCAAACAATCATTAACATCTCTGATCCTCTTTACTCCTAGCCCTCAATGATCCTTACTTTTAGTAACCTCCTCCCATTTCACCACATGTAACTTTCATCTTAAATCTGAACCTCCTCACAGAAAAGTAGCCTGAACCTTATCAATAACCTTTGCTACTCCCTCTGGCATTTTACACAAGGATAGATAAAACAAAGGCAAACTTGATAACACTGAGTTAATTAAAATTAGTCTTCCACCGAATGATAGCATCCTCCCTTTCCACCATGTGAGCTTAGACTTGAACTTATCAACCACAAGTTTCTAAGTTTGCAATCTCCTTGGACTAGCCTCTAAGGGCAAGCCTAAGTAAGTAAAAGGTAATTTGCTAAACTTGCAATGCAGTCTAGTAGCAAAATCCACAAGAAGCCCCTCTTCCACACCTACCTCATAGACACAGCTTTTATGAAAATTTATCTTTAGACCAGACATTAATTCGAAGCATCTGAGAATTCTCTTGATAGTGAGCACTTCCACCCAATCTGCCTCACAAAAGATCATTGTATCGTCAGCAAATTGTAGATGAGATATGACCTCATCACAGGCCCCAACCTTTACGCCTCTAACCAGTCCCAGATCCTTAGCTCTATTGATCATAACATTAAGCCCTTCAACAACAATATTAAAAAGAAAAGGTGAAAGGGGATCACCTTGTCTAAATCCCTTCTATGGACAAAATTTTGGAGTTGGAGACCCATTAATAAGGACTAAAACTCGTGTTGTAGTAACACACTCCTGCATCCAACCAATCCATTTCCTACCAAAGCCAAAGTTTCCAAGCATTGAGAATAAGAAATCCTAGTTGACCGAATCATACGCTTTTTCAAAATCCAACTTAAGAATCACCCCTTTCTTATGCAAGCACTTCCACCAATCCACAACTTCATTCGCAATCAATACCCCATCAAAAATAGTCCTCCCCTTTAAAAAAGAAGATTGTGCCTCACTAACCACCATTGGTATTACCTGTTTGAATCTATGGACAAGAACTTTAGATAAGATCTTGTATACTGCCCCAATGAGACTTATTGGTCGAAAATCGATAAGTGTAGACACCTCATTTTTGACTGCCCTTAAGACTTGGGCAATACTGATGGTTTACTTGGTGGAGAAAGGTGTGCAGGGGAAAGGTTCAATTTCTTCGGCAAGGAGAGAGTCAAATCTCAACTTCATACTCCTTTTTGGACCAAAACAATCTGACGTTCGCATTTTGTTAAATGTCGCGCTTTTCGGTAAACCGAGCAAGGGCAAAATGGAAATGAATGAAAGAGAGATGAAATCTTTGAAAAATCTCTCAAAACACCTTGTTTAGGGGTTTGGAGTTGAAGAAAAGAAGAGAAGAGGGAAGAAACCCAGTTGGGGGAGAAATGGACATGAACCGTTAAGAGAGAGTCGAACAGCCCTCGCTGAATCAGGCCTATTCATTTACATACTTGGATTTCAGCTATGAGGCCACCACCATTGGAAAGCTTACTTCCGGGGCTTCATTTTGCACTTAAGAATCTCCTAAAGCCAAGTCCGGACGGGAGAGATATAGTTAGTTGAAGTAGGGCATCAATCCGGTTGGACCGAATCTGCGCGGCTTCACCAAAACAGGCATAACTTTTTGCACAGTTGGAATTTTAATACAAGGCTGGCGCCATTGGAAAGCTAACTTCTGGGGCTTCATCACAGGTGATGGCCGACCACCTTGGACCTTTTGACCTGGTCGGCCGACCAGGACAAGTGGTCGGCCGACCACTTGAACTGGTCGGCCTACTCCCCCCAGTTTTGTCTCTGTGAATGCTTGCCAGCTGTGCCAGCTGGAAGGCACAGACTGCATCCTCCATACACTTTGGCCTTGGTTTTAAGCTTCTAGAAGAAGCTTTAGCCACTCTTGTCTATAAAAGGAGGCCTCCCCTTCCTTGTAGAGGGTTCAGATTTTCTCTAAGGCAAAAACATATATCCCTCTTTATATCTCTCTATTTTGAGCTCAAAAGTGCTTTGTTCTTGGCCCTTTTGCACTACACCTCTTAGCCACACACTCCCACTACTGCTTGGAGGTTCTTGGAGGTTGCTTGCAGAGGTTAAGGGTTGAGTTTTTGGGTCCAGAAGTTGCTGTCTTCTTGAGGTTCAAGGATAACACACTTTTTCCCCCATTTGAGTATTATTTTGATCCATATCTTAGCCCTATTTTCAAGCATATTTGAGCTTTGGTGTAAACTGGAAAAAGTCTTATTTTGAGGCCCTTAACATGTTTGTTTAAGATCATTTTTCTGTTGAGGGTCATCTACCCCCTTGTATGCTTCATTTTACCTTGTTTTGAGCCATACATTAGGGCCTTTGCATTGGCCTTTGTTTGGCCTTCTAGCCACTGAAATCCAGTGGATTTTCAGCGGCTAGAATGCTCTTTTGAGTGCCAAAATGAGAGAAGGGTGACCCTCTCTCCCCTTGTTTTGTTTCCTAGCATATTTGGCCTAACAAAGGAGCCCTTATTTGCATGCTTCCAAGCCATGTTTCAGGCCATTTTTGATGAGTTTTAGGACCTGCATAACCTCTTTCCAGAGGTGTTTTTGCCATATTAGGTGTCCCCCTTGCATGTGTAGAATAACCCTCTTCATAGCATATCAAAGGGGCCTATCATTCTTGCATGCATAGACCATAGTTCAGTGGGTTTTTGGGGTTTCTTTGGCATGTCATACCTCTAAATTTTTCTGGTTTAGTGACCTCTTGAATGCTCCATATACTTGTAGTGTAAACCCTCTTCACTAGCTTGTATTGCATGCTATTTTGGTCTATGAATCTAACACTTTTTGGCCATGCCTTAAACTGATTTTGTGTATGTTTTGGACTGCCTTAGCTCTATTTTTATGCCTCATGGTCGAATGATGCTTGCTATGCATGGTTGTAGTTCAATACTCTTGCTTAGCTTTGTGTTTTGGGACCTATTGCATGCTTATGTTGAGGTGTTTCCATGTTTTAGGACCATTGTGCATCATATTTCAGAGCTTACATGTATGCCATATTCTCATGTTTTTCACTCTTTAAATGCGTTTGAGAGTCGTGCTAGTTTGCCTCGTTTTTGGACCATTGCATGAGCTTCATTTCTATGCATGTTGAGCCATCTTTTTAGGCCATTTTCCCACTGTCTTGGACCTGCCTAGGGTCTGTTTGGGGCTAGTTTTTCCATTTGTGCATTGCTTTGTGTACCTCTAGTGAAATGCACTTCACTAGTTTCGGTATTCGGGCCATCTAGCATGCATTGTGTGACATATTTGCATGATTCAGGACCATTGTGTATCATGTTTCAGAGCTGGAAAATGTGTGTTTGTATGCCATGTTTCATCCCTTGCCATGCTTTGGTAGAGTGGCATTTGATGCCTTAGGTTCGGTCCCTTGCATCGGGCATGTTTGCATGAGTGTTCCTGCCTTTCATTCCATCATGTTTGGCCACTGATTTGGATGTGGCTGAGGCTCACCCATCTTGGTTTAAGTCCATCTTGCATTATGTATGCCATTCTAGTCATAGCATTGCGCATGCCATGTAGTTCGTTACATCGAGTATGCCATTTGATATTCGCATTGTGTATGCTAATCATATGTTGTCATATTGTTGCATAAGGTGTCTTGCATCGAGTATGGCATGTAGTTCATAGCATTGTGTATGCTAGTAGCATGTTTGCATGTCATTTTCTGCATGTTTGCATCATTTAGTCGCATTGCATTTAAGTTGCATAGTCCGAGTCGCATCGCGCATGCCATGTATATCGCATTGTGTTTGGAATAGGGTTTAGTCCAAACACAGAAAACGAGGGACGTTTGTACTCCAAGTGACGAAACGTGCTTCAATTCCCGGTCGCCGACACTCTTGACAATCCATGATAGAGTTGTTGGCTTTAGGCGTCCATTTGTGCATTCATTTAACATTGAGTCGTGCAATTCGACTCCTCGGCCATCATGCATCGAGATGCGTAATTGGTGGCACGAGGATCGAGGACTACACTACCTAGAGCTCATGCAATGACGGGGAGAGTGATCATGCATGCATATGTTGAAAATACTTTGCCATACCCCTTTCTTGCTCTTTGTTGCAAAGAACCGAAACTAGAAAGAAAAAGCGGTCAAGCGACCTATACGAGCTTTGTATGATTCGGGACCAATTGTAAACAGAGGCAAATCGGGGCATCGCAATGGATTTCCCGACAAGGTGACTCGAGCATGCATGCATCCCTATCATTCAGAACAGAGCTGAGGCAGTCCGTTTTTGTTTAATTTGCATGCTATCTTATTTATCTTAGTTAATTTGTTAATTAATTAGGGTTTTGTAATAATTAGCTGTAATTCGTTATTCATTCGGTTGTGTATTATTTATTCGGACCCTCCGAGAGAGGGCAATGTTGTAATAAGTGTGCGTGTGTGTGATGTATGTCTTCCAACCCCACGTCTTTCTCCCTTTTATTTACCAGCTTATGATGGTTAGTTTTAGGGCATGTTTCGATTAGCATCTATATGTTCGCATGTTTGCATTCATTCATCTGTATTGCATGCACCAAGCTCGGCGCGTCATACTAACTGCATTGTATTTCAATTCCGAATTGAATACATGTTATCTGTAGCATCTCATAAGCCATCTTAGAATAGCCGAGCCTATCTTAGTTACATTCTGCATGTGTTGTATTAGCCATCTTAACATGAACTAGGATCATGCATTGATTACTAACTAGTTTCTGTTTTAGCTTAGAGTACTTGGTGAATGTTTATGCTTTAGCATCCTTGCATACGTGTGAGTGACTGCCATGGTAGTATGCTTACCATGAGGCTATGTGCTTATGTGATATAACTGCATGAATGCCTGTAGATGAAGTTTGGATTGCTTGAATTGGAATAATTCGTCGAAACCCATGTTTTAGCCTACTTGCGAGTAGCAAACTTCAATCCATTTTCAAAACAAACAGATATGCGATGTTTTGTTCCAACTTAGGTAATCTAGTCTCTACTTGTATGATGTGCGCATCACATAGTAATTCTAGGCTAATAGCCGGAATAAGAGCACATAATATTTTCAAAACTCGATATCATGGTTAGTAGAGACCGACCTTTGATCGGGCGAGCAGAGGTGCTCATGAAGTGACCTTCCCCAATCGTACCCAAGTTCCCGAGCCAAGGTAACTTTGGTGATGACGGACACGTGGCCTTAGGCACGAGTCAGGGTTTCCTAAATTCTCCCAAAATAAATATTTAGGTGGCGACTCTGTATCTGGCAAAGCAGTCCATGTTTGGCACTTCTTTCTAAAAATCAGTTTTTCAAAAACAATTTGCCAGATTTGGACTATTTGATGATTCATCAGTCTTGCATTGCACTCTGCGAGATTAGATACAGGACCGTGACATTGAGTCCTGAACTGTAGTAAGCCCAAATGAACAAAACGGGATTTCTCCCGGGGCGTTCAGGGACGTCTATAGTAAGGCCCCTTGGACAATCTTTTTTTGGAACTAAAGTAACAAAGGAACTAGTAAGACACTTAGCCAATCTGTCATAACAATGGAAGTCATTGGAAAATTGAACCATCTCCACCTTAAACACCTTTCAACACTTTTGAAAACATGACAGATTAAATCCATCTGGCCCAAGCACCTTATTCCCATTGAACTCCTTAATAGCTGCCCATATTTCAGTTTCAGAGAAGGCAGCTTCCAACTCAACCTTATCATTACTCCCAATTGATTTAAAGATTCCTCCAAGCTTAGGCCTGACCTTCCAAGTTTCTAAGAATAAACTTCTTCCTTAATAATCACTGGATCCTCAATCACATTTCCATTAACAGTCAATGAATTTAACGAATTCTTATTTTGACGACCAAATGCGATGGAATGAAAGAACTTGGTATTCTTATCCTCGTTCAATGTCCATGACAATCGCGACTTTTGAAGCCACAACCATTCCTTTCTCTTACTCCACTTTAGCACTTCCTCTCTAAGCTCCCTTCTTCTTTCTAACTCACCATCATCAAGGTCTCTGCTTTTAGCAATCAGATCCAGCTCATATAACTCATCCTCAGAGTTTTTCAGCTTATGATTAACATCGCCAAACACTTTCATATTCCATTGCTTCAAAGATGCCTTGACTGCTTTTAACTTGGCAAAAAATTTATACCCAGCCCAACTTGATACCACTGTTTCCTCCCAGGCTTTCTTAACTATAGAGATGAATTGAGGATGCAAAACCCAAGCGTTAATGAACCTAAACGATCTTAGACCCCAATCTCTTGTATCCTCCATTAGAACCACTAGGCAATGACCAGAGACTCTTCTAAGAAACCCCCAAACTTTGAACTTAAAAATTAATAGCCACTCAGGGGACAGAAGGAACCTATCAATTTTGCTCCACTTTTCTCCCTCTGTAGCATTACACCAAATATACTTCCTTCCAAGCATATCCAATTCAGTAACCTCCATCTGATCAATGAAATCATTGAAATTCTTCATACCTCTCTCCCTTCTAGAACATCATTTCCTTTCGCCAATATTCCTAATCTCGTTAAAATCCCCCCCTAGACACTAAGGAAAATGGAAAAATGGCCTTTAACCTTATGATGGACTCCCACACTAAACCCCTCCTAGAAACCTCATTTGGTGCATATACATTCATCAGCACACACAAAAAAGATGGAGCAATAGTACCTGACAACAAGATGAAATTCCGGTTGCAGCAGCATCTTGACAATTCAAAAGCTGATGGCTTCCATATGCACAACAGGCCACCATATGACCCATCTAAATCCACCATCACGAAGTCCATCTCCACCCCTGGCCATAATGACCACACTAATTCCTCCGAAATTTCTGCTCTCTTGGTCTCCTGAAGAAACATCATATCCACTTTCCTTTCATTGAGCACCTTCTTTATCTTTCGACGTTTCCCAGCCTTTCCAAGCCCTCTAATATTCCATGTGAGCAAAATCATTGTAAACAATCTAACTCCCAAATCTCCAACTTTAGGTGTTTAGGGCCGATCCAACCCCACCCCCACCCCCACCCACTGAAGAACCCGATATGCATCATTTATCTCTAATTCCACACATTTAACTAATAAATCCTCTTCACAGCTCTCAAACTGCATACCCAGTGCTTTACCAATCTGTATTGTCGCTTTCGCCTCCTTACGCAATAGACATCTGCGATTTTGAGATCAGCTGCTTGATATGGATGATGACAGTGCCACCATTGGTGCTCTACAAACGGCTCCTTTATTCTAGCTTCCCATAGAAATTGGTCCCTTTTTTTCTTGCCAAACCAGCACAACTTGCCAACCTAGGAATCCATCTTGAATCTGCCATAGACATTATCTTCCTTCCCCTTACTCTGCTCCTCTTTTTCTGACTGAGGTCCTTCCCCTCAACAATCGTAGCACCCATAAGACTAGATGATAAACCTAATCAAATCCCAACATGACTTTGGGCTTCAACACGTTTATGACCCATCACACTCCCTTCACCAAAATTGGAAATAATAGGCCTATTTGATGGCCCACTCACATAGGCCTTTTCAACATTCACCACATGATGAACTCCTGGCCTATCCACCTCTGTCCCACTAAGACTTTTCAAAATGCTCGGGGTGATAACGTCATTTTCAATAGCCTACTTCTTGGCATTAATATTGAAATATGAAGAGACTAACTCAGCCGCCCTCTTCATACTCGAGACCTGCACTCCAGCTGCCTCATCATTCCTATTTCCCATGACATGGTTTGTCTCCTCCACAACTATATCTACTTTATTACACATATTGTTAACATTTGCTAATTGAATGTTAGCCACCTTCTCATACTCTGCTAACTCAGCACCATACCTGATCTATCTTGCTTCCAGATTAGTACCATCTTCCATTCTGCTAATGTCCTTTGTTGGTTCAACTTCCACCGTGCCCCGGTCTCCATCGTTATTCTCCACTTTGCTCCATACATTCATTGGTTCACCCTCTTAATGGCCTATGCAATCAGCAAAAGACTCCAAGCTAACACCCACATTTGAGCAACAACCATCCAAACACCTTGAAGGACTCATGTTGTTGATAGTTGCTTTATCAACTGTTTATTCTTTACACACCAAAATTGGATAACAACTACCTTTACATTCAAGATTAATGGTAGTGCTAATATACTCTATACACTTTGTAGCAACATAAACCTTCCCATAACAAAATGAAGAGGGTTGACAAATATCATCCTCCAACCCGATAACATTCCCCCACATGTTCCCGATTCGATTAAAAGTGGATATGTTCCACACGTTAAGAGGAACACCAAAGCACCTAAGCCAGACACACCTCTCTTGTTGAAAATGCAGACCTGGTTTCCATACAACAATCGACTCGCACCATTCATCAAACCATTCCTTCATGAGTGCAAAGCTTTCCTTCATGATCTCTTGAGACTTGAATGTTAGCACAACATCCCTTCTTCCACCACACCTTACTATTGTCTGGCCTAAACCTTTATCATTCAACACCTTTTCAATGTTGTGGATTGAAACCTCAATCTTCAACCTCATAATCACACTTTCAAGTAACCACCCAAGTCCATCTTCATTCACAGGGATAGTCAAACTTGTCTTCTCCACAGCCATGTTTGTATTACCTTTCAGTGCCTCCACAAACGATCGCTTCCAGACCTCTATCCCTCGGCCATTAATCCTCTGCATAGCAGGCTATGGTCTCCTCAACAACTCCTCCTTTTTGCTTCTATCATAAGCAGCAATTTTCACTTGTAAACTCCTATTATCAACTCACAATCCATTGGCTTTCTGGATTGCAATATTTGCTGCAACTTGACAATTGAATCTAACAAATCCAATCCGCGACTTTGTTACCTTCCTCCTTTTGAAAGGAATGAATGCATCCTTAACAACTCCAAACTTCATAAACAGTTTAAACAAGGCTTTTGCATCCATTGAAGACGGTAGATTATCCACGAAGACATTGAATAACCCATTACTAATCCTCCCATTACTATGTGCTCCACCACTTTTCCTCTGATGAATCACTGGAATCCAACTGCCCTATCTTGCATCCTGTTGCTCTCCCATTATCCCTTGATGCTAACTAAAAAGTCAAAAAGCCATTACCTTATGCCATTATTACTGACCCTACGTATTATACAAATTACAAATATCCAAAACTTTAAAATTATGCCATATCATCTGTTAATATACTAGTTAGTATATTAATTAGTATATATAGCATTATTCATAATTTACTAGGTTGTTTGAATTTTGTTGTGTGTATGTATGCAGAAACCACTTGGTAATTAAAAGGTCAAGAAATAAAACACCTAATTAGTATTGTAATATTATTATTAAAGGTGAAGAAATAAAATATCTAACTAATATTGTAATAATATTATTATTATTTTGAAACAAAATACGTAAAGAAAATTGAAAGCTAAAATATTTTTACAAAATTTATTCATTCTCTAGTTTGATCCTCTTTGCGGTTAAATTTTGAGAATTTGTTAAATTGCTATTTTCCATTCCATATTGATTTTCGTCAGTTTCTACTTCTTCTATTATAATCTTCCCAGATGTGTAATTCTTGTCATTCATCTTGTCTAGCCTTGTGAAAAATATGTATGTACGTCCAGAAGCAAATTTTAGCGTCTTGTAAAATTTGGTATTCTTACATTTGAACAAAAACAAAAACAATAGTAGAGTTTTAAATTAATTTTTTTCCTTTGTTATGTATGCATGTTACTAATATGACACTACTTATGCATTTGGTAAACTTGCATTTTCTTTGGATGCTATGAATTCAGTTGATGGACATCCAATAATTTTCTCAGCCGCTTCAACTAATGTGACATATAATTGTATTTCTCCATCTCCCACTATAAGTTTCATCAAATATCTGATATTTTGATGTAGCAAATGCATGTAAATTACAAAGTTATAATTTTGATATTTAACCAATGCTAAGCACTAATTTGTGTTGTTATGTAGAACTATCACATACCTTGAATGATACTTTGAATCCGAGTTCTTGTATTTACTGCATTTGGCTTGTTGTTTAGTTTGGTAAACTTTCTTATTACATACCTTGCAAACAATGTACCAAGGTTGGTTCAAATTATCTATACAAATGATTGTCGCTTTGAAGGAACAATATGTATTCTATATGAATATTTGGTAAAGTAAAAGGAAAATCATGATATTTGGAAATTTTAATTATTATTAGGATGATAAATTACGTACTTGAAAATCAAGTAATGAACATTCTATCAAATGTTCTTCACTCATTCGGAACTTTGTTTATTTGTTGTCTATAACGTTGTACTTGGCTTGCTTTTAATTATTTTTTCATTGCAACTGAACATATAAATTTGTTAATTTTCTTATTGTATAAAAACTGTAAATATAGAAATCGAAACAATATGTTTTTTTAATATACCATTCTCTGATATTATTAGCTTCAGTCGAGTATATTTGAATTATAATTGTTGATATTGTGGATATAGATATTACACCTGATCCAAAAAAAAATTATATATTTTCATCATGAGGCAATAATAGTAATAATTTAATATATAATATTATTTTAAGTGTTTAAATGCACCTGCATATGTTGACACTTTTACTATGGAAATACTAATCTTTATTTTGCCATATTTTCTAGTTTTTCTCCTTCGTTTTAGGTTACATCCCCCCATAATATGAGAAGAATAGATTGAGCATTGTAACAATGGAAAATATAAAATTTAAGTACTTTCAATACTTTTTATTTTATAACTTAAGAGTTATTATAATTTATACATTGTGTGGGTGTTGATTTCTGAACTCACAATCAAACTAAATCTCCTAATCGAGATCTAAGAAACTCAGTCGTAGAGCACACGAAAGAATAAATTAAGCCCAACACCTACACAAGAAGACAATAAACACCACGGTGGCTTGTCCACCTAGGAGCACTCAGACAATTAAGTCAGTCAACTTATCTCTTAAGGATAACAACTCAAGTAAACAATTCACAAGTAAAAGTATACCTTAGACCTACAGGGGTGTCTTACTTTTATAGTCACAATGCCCTCGTCCTCTAGAAGTATCACTTCATAAGACTCTATCCCATAAGGATAACATCTATCTCAAACTCCTCTAATCCAAATTAGAATGAACTCTCTTAAAAGCCTCATCTCTGTCCAAATAGAGAGCCTCAAACCATCTAGAACTCTTGTCCTCTATTTGAATATCTCATATTCCAATATGGTCACACCATATCTCGGCACTTCGGCTCATCTACATGGTATCTCAGCAACTACCTCGAGCACATGGATAGCCTTAAAAATATCTCCCCACAACTGCTCCTTAGGTTCTATTACCTTAGCAAACTGAGGTGAAGAAACTTATATCGTCTACTCTATCAACATGTCGGCTAGCAACATAGTGAAGGATACCTCCCCGACTGAAATCATGGCTGGTCAGCGTCAAGAAACAAGAACTCTAGAGTTCACTCATCAAAAACCAAGAACCGACATGTCTTACATCATTGAAATCCAACATCCTAACCGAGATCGCATTGCTAGCTGACAGTGACTCACTAGCTCAAGAACCTAAGAGTTCATGTATGTTTCCATAACAAACTTCAAAATTGTCAAGACACGTAGCATTACCTCATTGGTGTATACCCATCACGTCCCACTAATCAAAGGTGTCATTTCAATTCAAACATCATAATATAATTATTTTTGAGTGCTAATATTAGCACCTGCCTAAATTTTTGGACCCCCCAATTTCTATTTTTTCTTTTATTACAATTGTACCCTAAAGTAAAATTACATTAAAAGACATCATTTAATGGAACACCCACGTACCAAATACGAACTAATACTATACAATATTGTACACTCATCTCCACCTTTACCTCCTTCTCCAGCTATACATATTCCACCTTTCTAAACCCTAAACCTATTATTCTTCATAACCAATCAACATGAACTCTAAACATGTTACTCTTCATAACCGTATTAAATTCTGAATGTAACCTTTTTATCACCATCATAAACCTTCCTTAACCATAAACCTTGAACCAAAAGCTCTTTTCAAGTCCAACATATCAATTATCAGTAGAGAAGAAAAATATTGAACAGGCCACAGTAGTAGAATTATTTAAAAAAAAATAATCATATTATGATGTTTGAAGGTGTTTAAATTCTGATCATATTATAATGTTTGAAAGTATTTGAATTTCAAAAAATGTTTGGTAATTCGACAGATATAATTTACTGTGTAATGTTAAATAAGTTTGAGAAAATATTTTCAAAATATTAAAAAAATAATAATAAATATATATACTCTACAAACTTTTAAAATAATAGTAGATTTGGTATCCTATGACATGGATACATGATGGATATACATCGTCAAGTTCCCTGACACGAAGCATTCTTGGTGGAAGTCATGTCTCTTAAAAGGAAAACGCTATCTACCATTAATTTGTCTTGAAAAATATCTCAAAGTAAAATTTATAGTGTAAAGTTCCCTGACAAGAAGCATTCTTGGTGGAAGTCATGTCCCTTGAAAGGAAAACGCTATCTACCATTAATTTGTCTTGAAAAATATCTCAAAGTAAAATTTATGGTGTAAATTTAAATTTAGTAATAAATGAATCACATTTAAAATAAGGAATTGAGGGTTGCTGTTGTGTCATAAGGTATAATAGTCTTACTGTGAGGTTTCGTAAATATATTTTTTGACTATATTTTAATGATTTGAATTGTTTATATTGTAATATTTGTCAAGTATATCATTCATATAAAAAAATGAAATTAATCAGACATCTGTAATCTCATGATCAAGTCCTAATTATTTTTTAAAAATTAATAAAATTATTTTAACGGTTTATTTTTTAAAAAACAAATATGCTCTTATTCTGAGATTACAAATGTCCAATTTACTTGATTTTTTATATTGATGATCTATTTGACGAACTTTACAATATGAACAGTTCAGATTATCAAAAAAAATTCGAGACACACCCCCAATGAGCCTCATAGTAGCCTGCTACATAGCAGGAACCCCAACTCCTAAGATAAGGGGGTGTTTAACATATTATCTTATTTAGATCACAATTATTTTATTTGGGTTACATTATTTCTCTATTATATCACTTTAAATTCAAGTCATATTTCACATTTTGTTTTCATAAAAAATAAAAAATATATATTTATTTAAATCATTTTAAACATCATTTAATTATGGTTTATAGATGAATTTTTCTAAATAGTTTTCTGAATATAGTATTGTTGTATCTTTCAGCCTAATGTGATTGTGGTACTAGTAGAGGATAAGGATGAATCGATTGTTGGGACAAATTATTCAAATGCCTAGTCCATAGCGTATGTGTTGTGTCCGTGTAATAGTGGAGATAAAAACATTTTGCTAATTTTTCACATAAAATAATCATGTATATTCTCTTATTATTAAATCGACGGACAATCACATATTAGGACAAATCTGCTTAGATTACTTTTCAATAGTTAAGGCTTAGAGGGTGTTAAGAATGATTTAAATAAACAAAATTTTTAATTTTTCAGAAAAAAATGTATCAAAAATAGAGAGATAATGTAATATAAAAAAAATTAAAAATGCACTTTTGTGGAGAATGCCAAACAATACGTTATGGACATGTTTGATTGATAGGATTAGAGTGTGTGATTGTGATTATTAATCCGTAGGCCTAATAATCCTGTATTTGTTTTGAAATTTTATTCCAGGATTATTATTCCAATGGATAATCAATCCAACAAATCTATAGGATTATTAGTAATGGGATAGAGTGGGATTATATATCTTGAACTGGGAAATAAAATAAAAAGACTCTTTTACCCTTGACCTTGACTAAAAATTAAAACACGTATTATTTTTATATAATTTTATATTTTAGAAGGCTAAAAATAATTTTAAAAATAGCTTTTGATATTTATTTTATCAAATTAATTTATATTTTAAAAAAAATTAAAAACAAACCAAACATGGCCTTTGTATTTTGTATTTTTATTTTGCTTTTATTTATTTATTTTAATTTTTTTTCAAAACCACGTTTATGAAGAAATTTTGATAAAATAAAGATTGTGAAGAAACATTGATAGAGGATAAGATTAAAAAAGAAGATAAATATAATTGTAATCTTACACTCATATATTTTCTTATTCAATGTAAATCAAACAATTGATAAGGAAATAATTTATCTTACTAATCCAATTAGATAATAAATATCATATTAATTAGATAAAATTATTAATACTTCATCATCAATCTTGTGAGTCAAATCTGACCGGCATGTCATATACTCTAGCGGTTGGTAGTCGATTGTCAATACGCCCTTATTCTATGGTGATTAAATGGGGGCATGACTAATAATACCTTCACGAGATTGGTTGGATTAAGACATTTATATTAGGATAAATTACCCTTTATCTCTTTCAATTATTGTCCTATATTACTTTACTCTACTGAATTACAAATTACAACACTTAATCTCTTTCATCTATTATTATTATTTTATTTTTTTTTCAATATGAACTTTTATAACAAAAATACTTCTTTTAGCTATACGATAAATAACACTTTACCTCATTAAACTATTACTCAATGTCAATTTATTTTTTTTAATCAACAAAGATCCAACTTTATTGATAGCAATCATACAATAATATGGAAAACATCAATAAATCAAGGACGAAGAGCAAAGATTTTACTTTGCTTAACTACAAAAATATTAAATTTTTTTCATTTTGAACTATCAATTTATACCAATGTAAACCTTTGTTAAGAGTTTTCTATATAAATAGATGAAAATTTAATATATGACTTGCACATAATACCTCAAATATTATAAAATATCTAAAATATTATTATTCTTTTTTTCATTCTTTTTCCCACTCATGATAAGAGAAGTGCTACCCATAAAACACACAACTATGGTTGTTCACGTGCCTAGGACAAAAAAGAGGAAGAGAGAAAAATTAGAAAAAGAAGAATAAGATCCTTTTAAATATCCCACAAAATTCGATGTGTTATGTGTAAGTCGCATGTAAACTTTCCATTCATTTATGTAACGGATTTTTAACAAAAAGTATGTATTGATACAAATTGGAAGTTTCAACTGACAAAATGTAGATTTTTTAGTTAAAAGGAAAAGAGTGAAATTGAGCGATAGTTCATCAAAATAAAATGTAATTTGCCATTATGGTTAAAAGATTATTTTCATCATTAAAATCCAAATTGAAAATAATAATAATAAATGAGAGAAGTTTAGTGTTATAAATTTTAAGTGTAATCCTTTGTGCCTCAAATTCACCTTATTTCAAATGGCTCGAATTTTTGTTCACCGGTCGTCCAGCAAAAAGACTAATAGCCGCGATTGTTACCTTGTCGACTGAGACTGTCAACTTTCTTGCCGGATGACCGGCCGAATGACCAACTGGACAATCGATGAACAGAAATTCAAGCCATTCGAGCCATGGTCAAATTCAAAGTACATAGAATTACTCAAATTTTAATTCAAAGAAGTACCGTAATATGCCACCATAGTTCAGAAAGGTAAATTATAATTTGGCCTTTTATTTCTCTTCTCTATCAAATGGTCAAATAAACAAATATTTTTTTATCATATGATCTATGTTCCATAATATTGACCACAATTTCATTATATTCAGTCTCATAAATTATTTGGGGAACCGAACAAAATCTGATCCACCATCTATATAATTGACCAATTCCGTGCGTGTATTGCAAGTTACCTGTGAAACTGACTTTCAAAAAAAAAAATGGGGAGGGCTGGAGAAATTAATTTTTATCCCTATAATTTTATTTTGATTTTTATTATTTAAATTTAAACATTTTAATCCATACATCTTAAATACAGGTTTAATTTGTTCATTCTATTTCAATTTTTTGCAAATTTTTTCTACATATATACACGTCAAATAATTGACAAATATTTCAAAATTATTAATTCTAAACTTCAATTGCCTTTGAAACTGAGGCCTCGTTTAGGAAGCGGTTGGTTTAGTCAAAAAGTCAAAAAGTTACAAAAAAAATCAAAAAGTCAATAACTCATACCAAAAAGTCAAAAATTTTCTTTTCTCTCTACTTTTTATACATCTTTTCGTAAAAAGTTAAAAAGTCATCCTAAATATACTAATTTTTTTAACTCATATTTTAATTAAATAATTAAAAAATTACTAAATTAACCTGTTCGCAAACGAGGCCTGATTCATCAAATAAAACGTCAATGTGCATATTATGTCATGGTGGCTGCTTGAAGACCCTATTTGGTCAAACTGAATACATAATTTCTATCATTACACATAATATGTACAATTTTCTGATCTCTTGATGCTATTCTGTCTTGTAATTGGTAACCATACAATTGTTTGATCTTTAATAAGTTTTCAAAAACTTGACTTGGGATGTTTTTGAAAAGTTGATAAAAAATTAATTTTTTGACTTTTTTAGTAATTTTTTTTGACAAAAAACTAACTTTTTTGGTAATTTTTTGTGACTTTTTTAGGAGAACTTGACAAAAAGTCAAAAAATTAACTTTTTACCAAGTTTTCAAATTGTTCCTTATTATTGAATGTATAATATATTAAATTTAGTACTTTTTCATAAATGAGTAAACAAATAAATAAATAAAAGTTTTCAAAAACTTCACCAACTCTTGTTGAATTTACAAAAGTTGTAAGCCAATTACTCCTCTCTCTATAATGAATAGGGTAAGTTAGGAATTTTTCTCTTCCTAATCAAGATTGATAAGATATAAAATAATAAATAAGAAAAATAAACGAATCAAAGAAAACAAACATACATAAAGAATTTAAGGATTTTATATGATTTATTCTAGAATAGGGTTTCGTTCACGGCTACTGCAGTTTTTACTATGATCAAAAAAAAAATAAAAAAATAAAAAATACAACACTATTAACTTATAAGAGGCGTACCCTTCATTTATTTTTAAGTATGGAATTAAAATAACACGAAACAATCAATAAATTACCAAAGTACCCAAAATGACCCATCTCCTTTTGAGGAGGGCCTCTCCATTGGATTCGGAGTTTAGTGAACAATACTTATGAGGGTTCACAAACCCAACAAGTTCCCTCTATGTTTGGTTGTGGGATAATTTAGGAGCAACAAATAAAAATCCCTAACAGGAATACATATTTTGCAGTGAGATTTCTCAAATAAATTGTTCAATCTCATGTTTAGTGTGAAATAAAAATAGGATGAGTTTGGTGGAGGAATTAGTTATTTTTTTGTGGTTTGATCATGTGTTAAGTATTATCTGATCACCTAAGACCTAATTATAGGACAAGAAATACCACCTCATGTATTATTAGTTACATCTCATTTTATGAAATTGTTGGATTGGTTCTTTTAATTGGTTCTGGAATAATTTTGCACAACCAAGTATGAGAATCTATGCGTCTTTTGAACTAACTTCATTCTAAAATTTTAGGTTATTGCTATTCTGATTTTTTACACTCATTTTTTTTTTTAGTCTTAGGTCTCGTTTGGGGAGTGGCTATTTTAGCCAAAAAGTTACTAAAAGTTGTCACATCACCTCTCTACTTTTTTGCACATCTTTTCGTAAAAAGTCAAAAAGTTACTAAAATAACATGTTCCCAAACGAGGCCTAAGAGAAGTAAAAGGACAATCATGCTCTGCTCAACTATAATTTGATAAGAAATACACATAGATATACACATAGGTCCATGATAACGTTTCAAATTTCATAAGATAGATTTAGGGAGAGGAGCATGGCATGACAGGCTAAAAGGAGGGATTGGATGGGCTATTCTCGACCTACTTCAATAATTTGGACAATTCATCTTATAAAACCCGTCAAGCAAATTGTATTAATACCGTGCTCAATAAATTTTTAAATTAAACGTTTGAATAAACTGAAATGTCCACTTAGGCTCTCCCAGCCACATATTGTGCCTTACAAGCACAACAGGACCGTTGATTTAGGCTTTTTGAAATTTCATGTAGAGAAATTACAATTAATTACATATGACAAGAATTCAATTAAAATATCAAAACAAATATGAAGGTGTGGTATCAAAGGGACTAGGATCCAATTTTACCTTCACGGATTATGATCATCTCCATTGCATATTTGTAATGGAAAGTTTCCATTACACCCTCCAACAATAAGCCACCAAGGTTTGGAAGGATTAAGAAAAGGGTTTGAATTCTCTCAAGTTGACCGTCTAATTTGAGAGAATGTTAAACTTGACAGGCCTATCTTGAGGCCAACCTTGGTGATCTGAATCGTTCATGTTATAGGACTCGTTGAGTAAGATTTACATGTAAAAAATCAAAATGTTCAGATACCAGTAGATATTTGTTTGAATCACATTAGTTTTTAAAAAATGAATGACAATTATAATTTCAAGAATAGTTCTATTACAAAATCATAAATAGATTACGGATTTTAAGTGTGATATATTTTATTTAATCACGAATTTTTTATTTTGTCAAAACGTGATCTTTGAGAGTGTGATTGTTCAGGGTCATTTTTTATCACACTTTTTGACCGTCATTAAAAGATAATTACATCACGTGTTTTGACTGTAATAATAAACATTTAGATCACGTATTTTCAGTGTGATTAATAACTAATCAAATCTGAGATTGAACTTAAATAATCCATGATTAATGATGAGATAAGATCATAGTTATATGCATTTCTCATCACAGTGAATGCGTGTGATAAAAAAATAAATAAATTAAAAAAAAAAAAGTTCAACCCTAAAATGTGACTATTAATTACAACATAGAACTATGATTAAAATTTAAACATAACTAATATCTAAAATATAATCAGTACTATTTATACAAAAATTTCTTTTGAATCACACTATTGACCACATATGAATAGCTAATAACATCATATATTTCATAGCTGAAAATTGAATGTTGGAAAAACATATACAATGAATGTTAAGGAATAATTTTTTCCTTTTTTTTTTTTACTGTAATTACACAATAAAAATCTAATTAAAAAAATGAAAAAACTTAAAGAAAACTCAAAATTCTTGAATGCTCTGTCTTCTTTGACCATATTTTGCATCTTTCCAAGTAATTTTTGACCTAAATAAAAATAACACAAATTAGTTTAGAGGCTGCTAGAGTATAGGAATAAATTTACTCTTTTTTTTATTTATTTAAAAACAAAAATAAAAAAATTAATGGATATCCCACTTGCAACTATTAAGCCAAGACTCAAGAGGGTCAAACTATTTTTTTTCATTTCAACCATAACAAGAAAGTGAATGGATGCACCACAACTATCTAGCAAATTTATACAATAATATTGTGCCAAGATACTAGTACATTTCTGAGAGGACAATTTATGTGGAAATTAGACCGAGCTAAGACCATCCGTTGAATGGACCGAGCTAGGTACACACTCTTGGTCATTGGGCCGCGCTGTGGGCAAAAATGAGAATGGAGTAAGCTCGGTCGTGGATTAGGCGGATATTCAGCCCAAGGCTCGGACCAAGGTGGTTATGTTTGACCCAAGCAGGACTGGGGTACCGAACTGGTTATCTCGGTCGAATATTCCTGGTTTTGTCTGGCATAGGCCAAGGCCATGCTAGCTCGGTTGAGTTGCTACCGAGCCGAGGTAAGGAGGTTCGAGCCATCTCACTTGGTTGGTAGTGAGTAAAGTGTTATCAGAATAGGTATTATCCTTGGAAGTATGATTCCTAGGAGGACTCTTATAAGGAGAATTGAAGTCCTACTAGGATTAAGCCATGCGGAATCTATAAAAGCTCATGACAGGACCTATGTACAGGTATCACAATTCTTACTTTAGAATACACAGAGCTTTTGTGTCTATTGTCTATTTGCTGACTTAGGTATCGGAGAGGTTTTCGGCACACACTCGCCGACTAGCTCACGTTTGTGTTTTCAAGTAGTAAAGCAACGACGTTTTGAAAAGTGCAAACTTGATCAACAGAATTATACGAGAAGATTAAATCATGCTTGCACAATTGGCACCGTATGTGGGAAACTAAAGAGAACAAACCTTTTGATTGAGTTTTCTCTTCAAATTGAATTTAATGGCGCACAATAAGGACTTGCCACAATCTACCATTAATGGACAAACCCCGAAAGGGGGCGAGAGGTGTGAAGGTTTACCTTTTGTCCCACCAATGGAAGAATTGGACCCCCAGCAACAGAACCCATGGAGAGACACATGAGAAAGGCGGGGCTCAAGTCCCCGTTGCTCCCAAAGCCCTGACAGACAGAGACAGATGATGGATCCTCAGGTTCTAGAGGATCGTGTGAGGGAACAAAACGAATTGATATGGAGAATGGCGACTGACATAGAGATGATGAAGCACCAGATAAAAGCAAAGAGGTGGCCGAAAAGGAGGTACGCAAAGGCAACATACACTCTTACCACCCAGAAGATGGTGACAAGCAAGTCACACTGTCGCAAGCTGAATGTAGAAGTCTCAAGACAGGCGACACACAATCAAGGATTTCCAGGACTCGTTACTTTAGATCTGAGAGAATGAGGACTGAAAGGTCTTATATGGAGGGAAGCAGTTATCAGCCCCCGCGTTCGCATCAAACAACATCTAAGCACATAGAGTTTCCTAGGTCGGCAAACTTACGTTCAGTGCTACAAAAAAGGGCTCGAAGGAGAGAAGGCACCCAAGCTCGCAACCCCTGTAGAGTCTCAGCACTACAACAGTTGGCTCCTAGAACACATGGAAGTGTCGAGGTTGGAATGCCCGTGCCACGCAGTAGACACCCCATTTTTGACCGTCCTCCAGACTTGGATGTCATCATTTGAACACCTAATGATTGTGCTCGCTCGTGTTCATTTTAAGTCCCTGAAGGTCTCAGCTGAGCGCCTTACCTTGGAGCCTCTAATCTTGTCTGTTTTGTGCTTGGTTGTGAGCCAAGAGCTTGTTGCCTCACTTCTGGAGGAGAGGGTGACCTGTCGGCCATCCCTCTAGCTTGCCGGCCATGACTTGTGCCTGTCAGCCACCAGTGGTGGCCAATCGGCTACATTGATGGCCGATGGCCATTTTTCTCCTTTTTGAGATATTTATTTGCCAACTGTGCCAACTGTTGTTCACTGATGCTCATTTCCAAACACGTGTATAGAGGAATGAATACAAGCCTTTAGCTTGATTTTCTATATAAGCGGAGGTCTCTCCCCCATTTTGGAGGGTTACACAATTTCGAGCAAATTTTTCCCTCTTTCTCTAGAATTCTCTCTCTCTCTCTCTCTCTCTCTCTCTCTCTCTTGTTTTATGCTTGAAAGTGAGAATTCTCTACACTTTTGCACTAAGACTCTTAACCAAACACCTTCACCTTGGAGTTAAGGTTCTTTAAGGCTTGGTTTGAGCTTCTATGGTTGGTTTGAGCTGGAATTTGGACCTATTTAGTGCTATGCTTCAAAGGTATAAGGCTTACCTCATTTAAGCTTTGGTTTAGTTGCTTACTTGGCTATCTTTTTACACTATTTTGACCTGGTTTTTTAACCATAAAAAACTCTATTTTTAAGGTTTCAAAATTGTGATTTGAGTCTTGTTGAGTTGAGGGGTTGTCTCCTCTTTTTGCTCTTTGGCTTGTGAAGCCTTTTGTGCCATTTCTTACCACCTTTAAATCAAACTTTTTGAGCCTTTAAACCACTGAAATTCAGAGTTCTTTCAGTAGTAAAAAGTATGTTTTGAAGTCCAAAAATGAAGGGGTTAGCCTCCCCTCCTTGTGTCTCTCTTGCATGCCTAGTTAGCACTACATATTAGCTTGATTTTGTAGCTTGTGTTAGCTTAATCTCAACATGTTTTAGGCCCTGTTTTTGCATGTTTTAACTTTGTTTTGGGTTGGTTGGAGCATCTGTTGCTTGCTTTTTGTACTTGTAGTACAATTGTGCTTACTAGTCTAGCATACTTAATGGTTTAGCCTATTTTTGTAGCTTGTATTACCTTAACTTCAAGTTGTTTTAGCTACTATTTTGGCCTACTTTAACTCTATTTTGGACTGGCTAAGTCCTTCGAGGCTTGTGTTGCATGGCTATAGTGTAATGGTCTTCACTAACTCATTGTTTTGAGGCTTTATGCATGAAGTGTTTGAGTGGCCTGCATGTTGTAGCATTATTTTGCATGTGATTTCAGTACATATAGCTCTATCACACTCTCACTTATTTCACTCTTTCATTGCTTTTGAGAGTTGTGTTTTAAGTCTTGTTTACAAGCTAACATGTGAGTATGTTTTTCTAGCCTTTTATGCTTCAATCTCAGCATGTTTTAGCCACTGTTTTGGTATGTTTTAACTCTCTCCAGAGCTGGTTTGGTCAGTTGAGCTTTGTGTTGCATGCTTATAGTGTTGTGATCTTCACTAGTTTGATGCTTTTGGCTCTTAACATTCTATGCATGTGTTGCTTGTATGATTTAGTGTCATTTTGCATGCCATATCAGTACTGAAATGTCTGCAACCTCCCTCTATTCTTCACTTTTTACTTTGCTTTGAAAGTAGCCTTGAGCTCCTTGTTGGCTTGAGTGTGGAATTGAGGCTCTCATGCCTAATGGTTTTAATCCTCCCATGAGGGTTTCTACTAACCAACAACATGAAGCCTCCTTCATGCTCAAGGTACTTGTGGCTTAGGCCCTCTTTCCCATTAGTGGACAATCACCTTTTGGACTTAATCGATTAAAGGACTAATTGGTAATGTAAAATGTGTAAACAAAACATGACAAGTAAAACTTGAGCAAGATAAGCATTTTGTGTTGCATTGCATGTGTTTGGATCGGACATTAATCCAAACACAAGAAATGTGGGATGTTTCATACTCAAAGTGATGAAACGTGTCACGTTTCTTGGTCGCCGTCACCCTTGATCATGCATGATAGGGTAGTGGTCCTTTGAGTCTTATTTGTGCATTCATTAAGCTTGTACAAGCTTAACTCTTTGGCCATCATGCATTGAAAATGCTTGATTGGTGGCTTGAGAGCCAAGTGCTACACTCCTTTGAGCTTGAGAAATGATAAATAGGGTGTGTAGACGTCCCAAACGTCCCGGGAGGGAATCCCGTTTTGTTCATTTGGGCTCACTACAGTTCAGGACTCAATGTCACGGTCCTGTATCTAATCTTGCAGAGTGCAATCCAAGACCGATGAATCATCAAAGAGTCCAAATCCGGCAAATCGTTTTTGAAAATAGATTTTTTTTGAAAGAAGTGCCAAACATGGACTGCTTTGCTAGATACAGAGTCGCCACCTAAATATTTTATTTTGAGGGAATTTAGGAAACCCTGACTCATGCCTAAGGCCACGTGTCTGTCATCATCAAAGTTGCCTCGGCTCGGGAACTTGGGTACGATTGGAGAAGGTCACTTCGTGAGCACCCACGCTTGCCCGATTAAAGATCGACTTCTACTAACCATGATATCAAGTTTTGAAAACATTATGTGTTCTTATTCCGGTTATTAGCCTGGAATTACTATGTGATGCGCACAGCATACAAGTATAGACTGGGTCGCCTGAATTAGAACGAAACGTCTCATGTTTGTTTTGAAAACAGTTTGCTACTCGCAAGTAGGCTAAAGTGTGGATTTGCCACCCTTAGGTGGGCTTTAGAAAACACGATGATTTGCCACTCTCAAGTGGGCTTAAAACTCACAGTCAATGGGCTTAAAACTCACAATCAATGCATTATTCCAATTCAGATAATCCAACCTTCACCCACAAGCATTTAGGCAAGTATATCACATAAGCACATAGCCTCATGGTAAGCATGCTATCATGGCAGTCACTCACACACATGCAAGGATGCTAAAGCATAACACTTACCGAGTACTCCAAGCCAAAACAAAAGCTATATTAGAAATCAATGCATGATCCTAACTATACAGAAATGCCTAATGCAACACATGCAAAAATGCAACTACAATAGGCTCAGCTATTCTAAAGATGGCATGTGAAATGCTACAACTAACAACTATTCAACTCGGAATTGAAAATGCAGTTAGTATGATGCGTCGAGCCCGGTGCATGCAAGACAGATGAATGGATGCAAACATGCGAGCATAAGTATGTTAATTGAAACATGTCCTAAACTAACCATCATAAGCTGGTAAATAAAAGGGAGAAAGACGTGGGGTTGGAAAACATACATCACACACACGCATACTTATTACAATTGTGCCCTCGCTCGGAGGGTCCGAATAAATGATACAATCTGAATAAATAATTACAGTCCAAATAAATAATTAAATATTACAAAACCTTAATTAATTAACAAATTAACTAGGAAAGCGGATAAATTAGCATGCAAGCTATCAAATGGACTGCCTCAGCTCTGCTCCGAATGATGAAAGATACATGCATGCTCGAGTCGCCTCGTCAGAAAATTCTTTGCGATGCGCCGATTTGCCTCTGTTTGCAACTAATCCCGGAATGCTGTGCAAGGCTTTAGAAAGTTGCTGATTTCTAGTTTGCTGCAACAGAGAGCAAGAAAGGGGCATGGCAAAGTATTTTCACATATGTATGCACACCTCGATCCTCGTGCCACCAATCACGCATCTCGATGCATGATGGTCGAGGAGTCGAATTGCACAAATCGATGTGAAATGAATGCACAAATAAACACAACAAGGCCTAGACTCCATCATGGTTAATCTGGAGTGTCGGCGACCAGGAATTGAGACACATTTTGTCACTTTGAGTACGAAACGTCCTTCGTTTCCCGTGCTTGGGGTTAGTTCTATCCCAAACACAATGCAAATGAGATGGCATACACAATGCGACTAACATGCAACCCAGCATACGCAATCCTATGGACTAAAATGGCATACACAATGCACATGACATAACATATCATGCACAATGCACTAACATGCAACCTAGCATACACAATGCTATGGACTAAAATGGCATACACAATCCAAGTGGCACAACATGGCATGCACAATGCACTAACATGCAACCTAGCATACGCAATGCTATGAACTAAAATGGCATACACAATGCAAGATGGACTTACACCAATATGAGTGGACCTCAGCCACACTCACATCAGTGGTCATATGATGGAAATGAGGCAACCGAAATATATGCAAACATGCAAGGATGCAAAGGACCAATCCTAAGGCATAACATGCAACTCTAATTAAGCATGGAAAAAGATGAAATATGGCACACAAGCATACATTTTCCAGCTCTGAAACATGATGTACAATGATCCTGAATCATGCAAATATGTCACACAACGCATGCTAGATGGCCCAAATACCGAAACTAGTGAAGTGCGTTACACTAGAGGTACACAAAGCAATGCACAAATGGCGAAACCAACCCTAAATAGACCCTAGGCAGGTCTGAAATAGTGGGAAAATGGCCTAAAATGATGGCTCAAAATGCAAAGAAATGGAGCTCATTCAATGGTCGGTAAACAAGGCATTCATGCACAACTCTCAAACACACTTAAAGAGGAGAAAACATGGGAATATGGCATTCACATAACCTCTGAAATATGATGCAAAATGACCCCAAAGCATGAAAACACCTCAGTATATACATGCAATGGACCTCGAAACTCAAGGCTAAACATGGGTATCGAACCACAAGCATGCAAAACAAGCATCATTCAACCATGAGACCCAAAAACAGAGCTAGGGCAGTCCAAAATATGCACAAAATCAGTTTAAGGCATAGTCAAAATGTGCTAGAATCAAGGGTCAACAAAGCATGCAAAAAAAGCTAGTAAACTATGAGTTGTACTACAACTATATGAAGCATATGAGAGCTCACCAAACGAGCCAAAAACAGAAGTATGTCATGACAAAATATGCCCAAAAACCCACTGAAACTCAGTCAATGCATGCAAGAATGATAGGCTCCTTTGGAGGGCCATGCAAGGGGTTTTTCTACACATATATGACAGACACACAAAATGGTAAAACAACCTCTGGACAGAGGTTATGAGGGTCCTAAAACCCACCAAAAAGGTCCTGAAATTAGTCTAGGAAGCATGCAAGTGAAAGCCCCTTTGAAAGGTCTTGAAGAAGATCACTCTACACATGCATAATAGACATTCAAAATGGCCAAAAGGGCTCTGGACAGAGCTTATGTAGGTCATAAAACTCACAAAAAATGGCCTGAAACATGGCTTCAAAATATGCAAATAGGGGCTCCTTTGTAAGGCCAATAAAGCTAGTAAACAAAACAAGGGATGAGAGGGTTACCCCTCTCTGATTTTGATACTCAAAAACACATGTTAGCCACTAAAAATCCACTGGATTTCAGTGGCTAAAAGGCCAAACCAAGGCCAACACAAATGCTCTAATGCATAGCTCAAAACATGAGGAAATGAAGCATGGAAGGAGGTAGATGACCCCCAATAGAAAAATGACCTTAATCAACCTTGAAGAGGAGCTCAAAAAAAGACTTTTTTTAGTTTATGACGAAGTACAAAAATGCTTGCAAATAAGGCTAAAGAATGAAGCAAAATAAGGATCAAAATAGGGAAATAGAGACATACCCTTGTAGCCAATAACTCCAACAACTTCTAGACCAAGAAAGTGAGCTCTCAACCTCTGAAAAATAGCTCCAAGGTACTTAGGATGGTAGTGGAGGTGTTGTGCTTGGAGGTGTAGTGCAATGGGTGCAAGAACAATGAAGTTTGAAGCTTCAAGGAGAGAGATATGGAGGGAAGTGTATGTACGCTCTAGACCAATTGTTTAACCCTTGCAATGGGAGAGGAGGCCTCCCTTTATAGAGAAGAGAGGCCAAAGCTTCTCTTGAAAGCTTCAAACCAAGAATAAACATCCTCTATACACGTGTATGGAGGATGCATCAAATGGCTTCCAGCTGGCACAACTGGAACACATTCAGTGAGACCAAAAAGCATGAAGCAGGCTGACCAGTTAAGGTGGTCGGCCGGCCACTCCCCCTGGTCGGCCGACTAGAGGTCAAAAGGGTCAGGTTGAAAAAGTGGTCGGCCAGCCCAGATTGGTGGTCTCTCAGGTGAATGCAACTTAGCTGTGGTATAGGAGACCCAAAATTGTGGCTCAAAAGTGAGAGAGACCAAGGAGTCAAAAGGGTCAAGAAGAAAAGGTGGTCGGCCATACCAGATTGGTGGTCTCCCAGGTGAATGCAACACAATGGTGGTATGGGAGACCCGAAATTGTGGCTCGAAAGTGAGGGAGACCAAGGGGTCAAAACGGTCAGAAAGAAAAGGTGGTCAGCCATACCAGATTGGTGGTCTCCTAGGTGAATGCAACACAATGGTGGCATGGGAGACCCGAAATTGTGGCTCAAAAGTGAGGGAGATCACCTACCTACCAAGAAAAATCGGCCGACCGGGGAAAGGTGGTCTCCAAGAAGAAAAGGTGGTCTCCCACCCTACTACCACCTTCCAAACAATGAAACTAGGGTCCATGCCAAAAATGAACCCACACCGATGCCAAATGAAGGTTCAGGGGCCAAAACACGCAGCCGGGGGCTCCAAAAACTGACTATTAAGCACCGAAGGTGGCGTATGACCACAAAGGTGGTCTCCCGGGCCACAATGTCCCTCTAAGGAGAGGGAACAAGGTGTGTACCAAAAATTGGAGCAAACGGAGAAAGTTAAGCGGTCCCAAACTGAGGAGCACAACCGATGGCTCCGAAAATCGGAAACTGGTCTCCAAATGGGAATAGTGGCCTACGACCATGAAACGTAGCCTACGGCCACTGAGAGATGGTCTTTGAGACCTTTCCCTCCCTTCAGGAAGAGAAAACAGAGAAAACAAGACCTGGTTCGCAAACCGAGACAAAGCACAAAAGAGTCCCAAAGTCCTGAGGCAAGGCTCTCAGCCGAGACTCCGCAACCTCAGAACGAACACAATATGCATCATCACCGAGCACTCAATCGGTGACATCTGAGTCTTAAGGTCGGTCAAAAATGAGGTGTCTACAGGGTGGCAATACACACATCCCTTGAAAAATGCATTACTTTGCCTATGTTGCTCTCTATTGCAGCAAAAACACAAGTCTGGAAAAATGAGTGGCCGACCGGCCACTTAAACTAGCCGACCAGCCAGTTAAGGTGGCCAACAGCCACTTTTTGTGGCCGACTGGCCACTAGTCAATTTTTGTACAAATGTGTTCCTATGTTGGAGCAGAGGCATTCTGGAAGTTGGCACGATGTTCAGAGATCACAGCAAGTGCAAAGAGAGGCAACCAATGGCAAAGCGATGGATTTTTGGAAAGAAGTCAACCAAGCATGCTTGTCTCCCTCGCCTCCAAGGCCATTTAATTGCTTTATTTAAATTGCTCTAGTTGGTTAGCATAGCTAATTGTTCAATTTAAGTGTTGTAATTAATAAGTTTAATTTGGTTTGTAATATTTTAGCTAGCTTAGAATAGTTAGTTAATTTATTTCAATTGTTGTTATTAATTAGCTAGAATAGTTAATTAATTCGTTTTTGTAATAATTAGCTTAGCTTAGTGTAGCTTAGCTTATTCATTCGGACCATCCTTCCCGAGGACGTAATGTTGTAATAAGCGTGTGTGTGTGTGTGCATGTCTTCCAACCCCACTTCTTTCTCCCTTTTATTTACCCGCTTTCAATGGTTAAATTAGGGACATGTTTCAATTAGCATACCTTATGCTTGCATGTTTGCATTCATTTATTTGTCTTGCATGCACCGAGGCTCGGCGCATCATTCAAACTGCATCGCAATTTCAATACACTTCCTTGAATACGTGTTTCAAAGCATGCTATCAAAGTGTTGCAAATACCATGATTAGGTAGCCGAGCCTATTACATTATTGCATGTGTTGCATTAGGCATCTTGTATAATTAGGATCATGTATCTTTCTAACTAGTTTTTGTTTTGGCTTGGAGCACTTGGTGAGTTTTATGCTTTAGCATACTTGCATGAGTGTGATTGTCATATTGCCATGTTTCGCATGCTTGCCATGAAGCTATGTGCTTACATGATTAACTACATGAATGCCTGTGGATGAAAGTTTTATTGGTTGAATTGGAACAATTCGATGATTGTATGTTTTAAGCCCACTTTGCGAAATGGCAAATCATGTTTTAAGCCCACCTGAGGGTGGCAAATCTACATTTTAGCCCACGTAAGGATGGCACCATCAAACCATTTTCGAAAACAAACATGAGTTGAATTCGTTCCAATTCTTGCAATTTTAGTCTATATTTGCTTGTGTATGCGTCACATAGTAAAGTTGGCTAATAACCAAAATAAGAACACTTGTGTTTATAAAACAACATATCATGCTTAGTAGAGGCCGATCCTTTGATCGGGCGAGCGGGGGTGCTCATTTCAGGACCTTCCCCTCTCGTACCCAAGTTCCCAAGCCGAGGCAACTTTGGTGATGACAGACACGTGGCCTTCGGCACGAGTTAGGGTTTCCTAAATTTCCCAAAAATAAAATATTTAGGTGGAGACTCTGTAATCTGGCAAAGCAGTCCATTTTTTGGCACTTTTTTATTCAAAATCAATTTTTCAAAACGATTTGCCGAATTCAGATTCTTTGGTGTTTATCAGTCTCACATTGCATTTTGTGAAATTAGATTCAGAACCGTGACAAAAGTACGAATTGTAGGACCAATTCGAGCTCTCCGAAGGGGGGGCGCGAAGTAAGTCGAGCTACATACGCATTGCTTATGAAACAGCAGACAAAGTGTTAGCAAGGTTGTAGAGCTCACCATTTGTTCTGACGATTGAAAACGCGCCATTACCCTCAGGCTTCCACCAGCCCAAATTCAGTACTTATGAGGGGAAGTCAAACCCCTACATGCACTTGAGCCACTTTCGCTAGGTTATGGCCGTGTATCGGCGAAACGAGGCTCTAATATGTATTTTGTTTCCTTCCAGCCTTGGCGACTTGGGTCTAACATGGTTTGAAAGGTTGCCAGAAGGTAGCATAGCTTTATGGGCGCAACTAGCAAAGGCATTTGTGACCAGATTCAGAACAAACACAAAGACACCAGTGGAGATCGACCAGCTGCTCTCCATAGACATGGGTGAGAAAGAAACATTGAAGTTCTACAATAGCCGGTATTGGAAGACTTTTAATCTTATTGGAGATTGCCCTACAAACCTAGCTATCGCACAATACAAATGGGGTTTACCAGCAGGTAATAAGTTAAGGGATTCAATGATGATGACTCCACCCCTCACAATGGAGGCCCTAATGGAAAGAGTGCATTAGCACATCTGGGTAGAAGAAGATGTTGCGTGCACCAAAGAAAAAACTGGCACAACAGTAATGTCAGACAAAAATCTTGAGGCAAAAGTAAACATGGTTGAGCTGGAAGAACAACCGAGCAAGAATGGGCAAGACAGACGAGCCAACAGAGAGGACCCCCAAGCAAGGAAGTTAAGAGTCCGCACTACCATCACCACGGTATTCAATAAACCTATCTACCAGATTCTTAGCAAGATACGCGACGACCCCTTCGTTCGGCGGCCAGCCAAGTTGGGAGAAGCGCAGAAGGGCTATGATGATAGGTACCGTAGCACCTTCCATGATGAAAAGGGGCACCGAACTGAAAATTACGTGTCGTTGAGGCAACATCTGAAGGAGTTAGTAGCCGCAGGCCACCTGGACCAGTATATTGAAAGGAGAACACAGCCGACCCCCAAGGACCACAGCAGGCCGACTGGGATGCGGGTCGACGGTCCACCCCAAGGCATAATCAACGTAATACATGGGATCATCGAACCTGAGTGGGTATGTGAACTCAGAGGGATGATCAAAAAAGCTAAACACTTAAAAGAGGTACTAAGTGCATAACCTACCGTCAAAAGGGGAAAAACGAGGCAACAAACGTCATCTCCTTTTCTGAAAAGGACTTATCAAGGTTGCAAAGCCCTCACAACGATGCATTGGTGGTCACTCTGCGTGTTAATAATTTTAACATCAAGCGGATTCTGATTGACCAAGGGAGCTTACGCGAGATAATATACTACGACACCTTCAAGCAACTCAAATTGGAGGACAAAGACTTGGCACCCACAACGTCTCTCTTAGTCGATTTCAACTCAATGCCAGAATGGCCGGTTGGCAAAATAATTCTGCCAATCAAGGCAGGAACAATGATGAATCAAGTGAAATTTTGGATATTGAAAGTCCCTTCCACTTACAACATAATCTTGGGAAGGGCGTGGTTGCACGCCATGCGAGTGGTGGCGTCGACCTACCATCAGGTGTTACAATTCCCTAACGAAACCGGAATGATTGAAAAAGTCTTAGGAGACCAAATCATGTCCAAGCAGTGCTTCGTTACAATAAACGATTCGTTCAAATGGTAGAAGAGCCAGAAAGCAACGAGTTGTTCGCAGATGTTGGGAAAACAGCCAAACAGTAGGCAGTAGAAGACTTGGTAGAGGTAAGTATCGATGAGAAAAATCCAGAGAGGTCCTTTTTGCTCGGCTCGTCTCTATCCAACGCTGAGAGCATAGAGATCATGGAATTTTTTATCTCTAACATCGAAGTGTTTGCCTGGACGCCATATGGCATGCCTGGCATTGATCCCAACTTTATCTGCTATCAACTCAATGTCCACCCAACCGCCAAATCAATTATACAACGAACTTGCCGATCGGCACTCCACCATGCAGAGATAGTAGCAGAAGAGGTAGGGAACCTACTAGAAGCAGGGGCAATCAGAGAAGTACATTACCCTAGGTGGATTTCCAACATGGTAGTAGTAACAAAAAAGAACGGCAAATGGCGCGTTTGCATGGACTACAAGACAATCAATAAAGTATGCCCAAAAAACAGCTTTTCCCTACCACGAATAGATCAGCTGGTGGACCTAACAGCAGAGCATAACCGACGTAGCTTTCTTGATGCATATCACGATTACCATCAGATCGCTATGTATGAACCGGATCAGGAGGTCAAATCATTTATAACACCCAAAGGATTATATTGCTACAAGGTCATGCCATTTGGCCTAAAAAATGCAGGGACAACATTCCAATAAATGATTACCAAAATGTTTGAACCATTGTTAGCCAGAACAATAGAGGCTTACATAGATGATATGGTGGTCAAAAGCATAAATGAGAGGGACCATCTCAAAGACCTAGATGAGATGTTTCAAATTTTGAAGTCCCATAAGTTGCAACTGAACGCATCCAAGTGGGCATTCGGCATAGGGTCAAGAAAATTCCTAGGCTTTCTAGTGACCAACCAGGGTATAGAACTTGATCCCTCTTAGATCAAAGCCATCCAAGATCTTGAAAAGCCTAACACAGTCAAGGAGGTGCAGCATCTCACTGGCCTAACAGCCGCGCTAAACCGATTCATAAGTCGGTCATCAGATAGGTGTCGACCGTTCTTCCAAGCACTGAAGGCCAAGTTTGAGTGGGATGATGAGTGCGACCGCGCCTTGGAAAGCTTGAAAGACTACATGACCTCTCCTTCGTTGTTAGTAACCCTAGTACTAGGAGAGGAGCTCTTTTTGTACTTAGCAGTTTCCCAGCATGCAGTGAGCGCTGTGTTAGTAAGAGTGGAGGGAATACAACACCTGCCTATCTTTTATGTCAGCAAGACATTGCTGGGCGCTGAAACAATGTACCTGTCATTGGAAAAACTGGCCTTAGCGTTGATGATGGCTTCAAGAAAATTGTCGCACTACTTCCATGCCCACACTGTGATTGTCTTAACGGCCTTTCCCTTGAAAGCTTTGTTTGAGATGGCGAATTTTTCTGGACGAATTTTGAAATGGGCAATGGAGTTAGGACAATTTAACATTAAGTTTCAACCAAGAACCACAATAAAGGCCCAATCTTTGGCAGACTTCATGGCCTAGTTCGCCCCAGGATGTCATCATGTTTATCTGATCGACTGACCAAGGCAACCGAAAGAAGGGGAGAGAGGGAAGAAGGAACAGACTGCAACACTACCAGCAAGGACTCACCCAAAAGTAAAGTCTCGAGACAGTCAGACAGTGAGGATCAAAGCCCAACAACAGATAATAACCTGGAAGAAGGCATCAGTGACGTCCCTGATCCCAAGACATCATCAAATCCGTCCACTTGTTGGAAGCTATTCGTCGGAGAGATGTGGAAACTCTTCATGGATGGAGCATCCAACAGGCATGGTGCAAGACTTGGCATAGTCCTCATCTCACTGGATGGCCTAGCAATTGAACAAGCAATCAACCTTGGCTTCTCAGTATCCAACAATGAGGCGAAGTATGAAGCATTGCTAGTAGGTTTGAAATCAACACTTTGCATGAAGGCCACCAAGCTGATGGTGTATAATGACTCCCAGCTGGTAGTCAACCAGATTTCAGGCGAGTACGAGGCAAAGGATGATAGGATGGCTAAGTACCAAGAGTTGGTCAAAAAGGAGATCATGAAGTTCGAAGCAGTTCGGATAGAGCAAATCGGTCGAGAAGAAAATAGTAAAGCGGATGAGCTGGCCAATTTTGCATAAATGGCAGATACATCTATCCCACACCCTTTGTTGATTAACTTCCTACCCAGACCAAGTATTGAAGAGCTCAAAGTAGCCGAAGCATGTTGTGCCGAGCTAGGCCCTTCCTAGATGGATCCCATTATAGTATTTATAAAAGAAGGCATCTTACCTGAAGAAAAGAAAGAAGCTAATAAAATTAGAGCAAAATCACAGCGATTTTGGCTCTCTCCATCACTAGCATTGTATGAAAAATCCTTCACAGGACCTTACTTGAAGTGTGTCCATCCTAGTAAGGTTGAGGCATTTTTGTTCAAAATACACGAAGGCGTTTGTGGAAGCCACCAAAGGGGAAGATTGCTGGCCTACCGAGCAATCTTACAAGAGTATTGATGGCCGTACATGCAAACAGATTTAGAGAAATATGTCAAGAAGTGTGAGAAATGTCAGAAGTTCACACACCAAATACATCAACCAGCCAGAGAGCTTCTACCGTTGACCAGCCCGTGGCCCTTTGCAATGTGGGGCTTGGACATAGTAGGACCACTCCCAACTATGCTCGGCAATAGAAAGTTCTTTTCGCATTAACGGACTATTTCATAAAGTGGGTGGAGACAGAAACACTCGCATCCATAAAAGAAAAAGATGTCAAGAAGTTCGTCTAGCAGAACATCATAACTTGATTTGGAATACCCAAGGCTTTAATATCTGACAACGACACTCAGTTCGATGGTAAAATCTTCAAGGGTTTTTGTGAAGAATACAACATAGAATTCTATAACTCCACACTGGCATACTCCCAAGCCAATGGCCAGGCCGAAGCTTCCAACAAAGTAGTCTTAGATGGCTTAAAAAAGAGGCTAGAAAGAGCAAAAGGCAAGTAGGTTGAGGAGCTTCCCCCTGTTTTATGGGCTTACCGTACCACATCTCGATGGTCAACTAGCGAAACACCTTTTTCTTTGGCCTATGGCATGGAGGCAATAATCCCCCTAGAAGTAGGCCTCCCCACTATTAGGAATGAAAATTTTGATCCAAACTTGAATGGGGAGGCCACAGCCCTAGAACTCGACCTTGCAGAAGAAAGAAGAGAAAGGGCATTGGTGCACATTGCCTCATATTAACAAGAGTTGTCCAGGAAATACAACAAAACAGTGCACCCAAGGCAATTCATGGTTGGAGATTGGGCACTACACAAAGTAATGGGCAACACTTTGGTACTTGGAGATGGCAAGTTAAGACCTAACTGGGAAGGACCATACAAAGTGATTGGTTTAGCGGGAAAATGGGAATATCACTTAGAAGATATAGACAACAAAGCTATTCCCAGGCCATGAAATACGGCCAATCTCAAACTTTTTTATTTTTAGCTTTTTCTTAAAACACTTGTAATTTTTCTTTTGCAATAAAACAAGTAGATTTTTTCCAGTAAAATTATTTTCGTAGTTTGTAAAAGTTGTTCATATTTATTGCCAACTAGGGGCAATTAAGAAGGTTGGCAGGTTTGACCAACACTTCGTTCTTTTCTTCAGCCGAGATAAGGATCTAAGCTTAAGAAGGTTGGCAAGTTTGACCAACACCTTTTGTTCTTCCGTCAAGATAAGGATCTAGGCTCAAGAAGGTTGGCAATTTTGACCAACACCTTTCGTTCTTCAGCCAAGATAAGGATCTAGGCTCAAAAAGGTTGGCAGGTTTGACCAACACCTTTAGTTCTTCAGCCGAGATAAGGATCTAGGCTCAAGAAGGTTGGCAAGTTTGACCAACACCTTTAGTTCTTCAATACAGATAAGGATCTAGACTCAAGAAGGTTGGCAGATTTGACTAACACCTTTAGTTCTTCAGCCGAGATAAGGATCTAGGCTCAAGAACGTTGGCAAACACTTAGCTCTTCAGCCGAGATAAAGATCTAGGCTCAAGAAGGTTGGCAGGTTTGACCAACAAATTTTTCTTCCTTAGCCGAGATAAGGCTACAGGCTCAGGAAAGCGGCCAGGTTTGACCAACAATCAGTTCGTTCTTCAATCGAGATAAGGATCTAAGCTCAAGAAGGTTGGTAGGTTTGACCAACAATCAGTTTGTTCTTCAGCAAGATAAGGATCTAGGCTCAAGAAGGTTGGCAGGTTTGACCAACAATCAGTTTGTTCTTCAGCGAGATAAGGATCTAGGCTCAAAAAGGTTGGCAGGTATGACCAACAAATTTTTCTTCCCTAGCCGAGATAAGGATCTAGGCTCAGGAAAGTTGGCAGGTTTGACCAACACTTAAGTTCGTTCTTCAAGCCGAGATAAGGATCTAGGCTCAAGTAAGGTAGCACGCTCGGTCAAGCTATTCTCTCGTAGCTAAGATAAGAATCAAGGCACACATCTTGGTTAAAAAGGTTTTTGCAGTTTCCCAAGTTGTTTTCAATCGAGATAACTATCCTGGCTGAAAAAGGAGGGCAAATATAAGGAATGACCGAGCTAACTAAGCTGGCTAGGCAGGTAGTAAAACTGATACACTACAAAGTGGAAAAAGTGATGTAACTGAACAAGTAGACGTTAAAAAAGAAAAGTTTCTTTTATTCATCTGATATTGAGTACAAAAGGTGGGGCTTGTAGCCCAGTTACATTCCATCAAAACAAAAGAAAAAAGAAGAGAAAAAAACGCAACAGGGAATGTGTCAAGCAAATAAATCATCAAGTTCAGCGTCCAGGTCAACCCGGACCTCACCACTGGGAAGGCCGGTCTAAGTAACTACCTCATGGGGTAGTTCAGTCGAAAGCTCCACATCAACTATGCTAGGCAGAGAAGGCTAACGACTGAGATTCGTGCCAGCAAGTGGAGCATTTACCGGATCAAGGGTCTCCTCTTCCTCCTCCCCCTCTTGTAGAAGCTCTTGTTGGACTGCATTTGCATAGTCCACCATGTAGCTCGGTATGTAGTGTGGGGGACATTCACAAAAATGTCTACGTTCGGTGCATGACCAAACTTCTCCACCACGGCTTTCCAACCACTCTTAAAGAAGATATCTTTTGTGGCCTCACATTGTTTGACGTAGACCTCCTCACCCTCTTTGAAGCCGCGCTCTTCGGCATCTTGCATTTGATTTCGAAGTGCCTTTATCTGGCCATCTTTCTTCTTCTCTAATTTAGCAAGCTCCCGAAGGTAGCGATCATTCCTCTTGGCCAGAGCTTTTTGCTTGTCTTCCTCAGTAGTACTAACAACCTTGGCCAAGCAATCACGGTTGGCGCTCAGTTCGGCAAATTTTGTTTGGAGCTCTTTCAGCTCAGCTTTCTTGGTTTTGCCATCTGCAATGGCCGCCTTGGTCGTTTTTCGCAATTCCAACATGCGTTGATGGGCAATTTGGTTTTTTTGCACGGCCTGCACATCATACCCCAAAAATTTTTTACAAACCGAGCGACAAGAAAGAAAGAAAACTAGCCTGGAATTTAGGGTTACCAAAATAAGCGATTTGTTAGCAGACCGAATGGCCTTTAACTCGGTGTAGACACCCCATTTTTTACAGTCATCAAGACTTGGATGTTTTTGTAGGTACATCCAGTGACAAGTTTGATTGCTCGTCGAGCGCTCGAATTCCGCAGCGGAGTGCCACAGATTTGAGCTTTCCAAACCCTGCATCAGTTCTATCTCATTTTTGGACCATGTTTTGGTCCTTTTATAATGTTGCTTTTGGAGTAGTGCCGGCCACTTTTGGGCACTGCAAGCCATGGACTTTGGCCTGTCGGCCATCACTGATGGCCAGCCGGCCACCAGTGCATCAGTAGATATTTTGTGATATTTTGTGCCAACTGCTTGCATAGATTAGAGCATCTACTTACACGTGGATGGTTGGATCTTTTCAAGAGGATTTTGTATCTTCTATATATAGAAGTCATCCTCTTGCATGTAAAGGGTTACAAAAATTTTGTGAGCAAAATTTCTCTCTCTCTCTCTCTCTCTCCCTCCCTATTTTATGCTTGAAAGTGGGAATTCTCTACATATTTGCATACAACCCCTTGACCAAACACCTTCATCTTGGAGCTGAGGTTCTTGGAGGCCTTGTTTCAGCTCCCAAGGTTGGTTTTAGCTCAAAGTTGTGGTTGTTTTGTTGTTGTGCTTCAAAGGTACAAATCCTACCCCTTTTAAGCTTTGTTTTAATTGATTGTTTGGCTATCTCTTTAAACTGCTATGACCTGGTTTTTCAACCATAAAAAAACTCTATTTTTAAGGTTTTAAAATAATGGTTTGAGTCTTGTTGAGTTAAGGGGTTGTCTCCTCTCTTTGCTCTTTGGCTTGTGAAGCCTTTTGTGCTATTTTTCAAAGCTTTTAAGTCAACCTTTTTTGGCCTTTTAACCATTGAATTCCAGGGGAATTTCAATGGTAAAGAGTGTGTTTTGAGGTCCAAAATAGGAGGGGATGGCCTCCCCTCCTTGTGTCTTGTTTGCAAGTGTAGATAGCCTAACATGTGAGCATGTTTTAGGCTCTGATTTGGCCTACTTTAACTCTATTTTGAGCCCTCTTGGTCATATGAGCCTTGCCTTGCATGGTTGTAGTGCAAATGGCCTTCACTAGCTTAGTGTTTTAAGGCCTCTAACGTGTTATGCATGTGTTGCTTGCTGTTGTAGCATCATTTAACATGTAATTTCAGTGTATATATCTCTGTCACACTCTCACTTATCTCACTCTTTCATTACTTTTGAGAGTTGTGCTTTGAGCCTTGTTTATGAGCCAACATGTAAGCATAT
This sequence comes from Camellia lanceoleosa, assembly GCA_025200525.1. NCBI lineage: Eukaryota > Viridiplantae > Streptophyta > Magnoliopsida > Ericales > Theaceae > Camellia > Camellia lanceoleosa. The sequence goes on from CM045759.1 coordinate 148,696,559, forward strand.
TTTTCTTGTCTTTTATGCTTCTATCTCAACATGTTTTAGCCACTGTTTTGGCATGTTATAGCTCTATTTTGAGCTGGTTTGGTCTATTGAGCTTGATATTGCATGCCTCCAGTGTAGTGTTCTTCACTAGCTTTAGTGCTTTTGACTCTTAACATGTTGTACATGAGTTGTTTGCATGTTGTAATATTATTTTGCATGTCATTTCAGCACTGAAAAGTTTGTAACCTCCCTCCATTCTTCACTTTCATTTTGTTTTGAAAGTGATCTTGAGCCCCTTGTTGGGTTGAGTGTGAACTTGAGGCTCTCATGCCTAATGGTTTTAACTCTCTCTTGAGGGTTCCTCCTAACCAACAACATGAGGCCTCTTTCATGCTAAAGACAATTGTGGTTTAGGCCATCTTTCCAATTATAGGACACTCACCTTGGACAAATTGACTAAAGAATGGCTTGGTAATACTAAAATGTGTAAACAAAATTGGACAAGTAAAATATGACCAAGATAAGCATGTGGTGTTTGCATTACATGTGTTCAATCGGACGTTATATTGAACACAAGACAGATTGGTCCATTTCATACTCAAAGTGATGAAATGAACCAATCTCCTTCGTCTCCATCACCCTTGATCATGCATGATAGGGTGGTGGTTCTTTGTGTCATATTTGTGCATTTATTGAAAGTGAACAACTTGGATCTTTGGCCATCATGCATTGAAAATGCTTGATTGGTGGTTTTAAATCCAAGAGTGCCACTCCTTTGATGTTTTGAGATGATAAAGAGGTGCACAATACAAACATATCCTTGGAAAACCCTCTCTTTTCCTCTGTTTGTGCTCTGTTGCAGTGTGGTGATTCAGCACACCCGTGGCTAGCAGTGGCTCACTAATGGCCGGCAGTGCTTCATCCCTAGCTGGCAGTACACACTCTTGGCCTGCAAATGGCCGGTAGCAAGCACTCATGGCCGGCAGGCCACTAGTGCAGTCCTCAGCATTGTTTGGTAAGGTGAAGCAGAAAGTTCTTGGAGTAACCCTGCAAACAAAGCCTCTAAAGAGCAAACCGGAAGGCGTTTCGAGGCGAAAACCGAGTGCATGCATCCTTCATTACCTGAGGCAGAGCTGAGGCAGTCTAGTTTAAATATCTTGCATGATTAGTTAGTTGTAGTTTAATTAACTAGTTTGTTAATTAGTTAAGTGTTGTAATAATTAGTAAGTAGTTTACTAGTTATTCGATTAATTTGTAATAATTAGTCTAATTAGTTTAATTAGATTAGTTAGATTAGCTTAGCTTTTTTATTCGAACCCTCCTTCGCGAGGGCACAATGTTGTGATAAGTGTGCGTGTGTGTGTGCATGTCTTCTAACCCCACTTATTTCTCCCTTTTACTTAACCGCTTTCGATGGTTAGTTTAGGGATATATTTCGATTAGCATACCTTATGCTTTGCATGTTTGCATCATTCATTTGGATTGCATGCACCGAGGCTCGGCGCATCATTCAAACTGCATCGTATTTCAATGCTTATTTGAATACATATATCAAATCATTTTATTCATATGCCATCTTAGATAGCCGAGCCTATTTAGTTGCATTATTGCATGTATTACATTAGGCACCTTAACATAGTTAGAATCGTGCATATTTCTAACTAACTTTTGTTTTGGCTTGGAGTACACTGTAAGTTTTACGCTTTAGCATACTTGCATGAGTGTGAGTATTACCATGATAGCATGCTTGCCATAAAGCTATTTGCTTAAGTGATTAACTGCATGAGTGCTTATGGGTGAAGGCTTTGTTGCTTGAATTGGGACAATTCGATGATTGTGAGTTTTAAGCCTACTTTGCGAAGTGGCAAAATCATGTTTTAAGCCCACCCGAGGGTGGCAAATCGCGCTTTAGCCCACGTGAGGGTGGCACTTTCAAACCATTTTCAAAAACAAACATGAGTTATTTTGTTCCAATTCTCGCAACTTAGTCTATACTTGCTTGTGTGCATCACATAGTAAAGTTAATTAATAACCCAATTAAGAACACATGTGTTTATAAAACAACATATCATGGTAGTAGAGGCCGATCTTTGATCGGGCGAGCGGGGGTGCTCATTTCAGGACCTTCCCCTCTCATACCCAAGTTCCCGAGCCGAGGTAACTTTGGTGATGACGGACACGTGGCCTTAGGCACGAGTAAGGGTTTCCTAAATTTTTCCAAAAGTAAAATATTTAGGTGGTGACTCTGTAATCTGGCAAAACAGTCCAATTTGGCATTATTTGATTTAAAATCTGATTTTCCAAAATGATTTGCCAGATTGGACTCTTTGGTGTTTATCAATCTCACATTGCACTTGTGAGACTAGATTCAGAACCGCAAGTAAAGTCCAAACTGTGAGGCCTTCTTTTAAAACCCTTTTCCGAAAGGCGGGGGCACAGAAAAAGGCGAGTTCACACTCGGTCAAGTGGGCATGGTGCTTCATGTCAGCTGGGAGACAGACACTCTTGGCTAAATTGAAAGCCAAAAGATAGTCTTTCTCAGTGCATACAGAATCCGACGTGGTCACAGCTCGGCCCCTAAAGGACACAGCTGGTGTCCACGCCGAAGTAGGGGATCAAGTAGTACGGCGTCTAAAGGGGGAGTGTTGAGGAGCTCGGCCTGAAGCTGCTCGGTTTCTTCCTCATCCTCTAGCCTCGGTGATTTGTTAGCTAAAGTACGGGGCCTCTTAATAGGCCAAGATGACGAGGCTCTGGCGGAAAGAAGGGTGACCATGGTCTCGCGCACTTGACTGGATAGAGACAGCTCGGTCTGGGCCTCTTGATTCATGGTCGTAGTCTCTTCGGTGATGAGGTCACAGACAGCTCACATTTTTGCCGTCTCTTGCTCTTCAGTGAGTGGTATTAGGTTGATTTGCGGTAGGTTGGGGTCCGGTTCTGGTGAGGGTTCAAGAAGGAAATCAATAACCTTTGTTTTTCTCCTCTCACTGTACCGATAAGTCGGCTCGAAACTCAACAGCTCAGTCCAATCTCGGTGGCGGTATTGAAATGCGGCACAAAGGGCGTCTTGATTGGCGTAGGCGTAATTTGATTTAAGTTGGTTCAAATCTGCAAAAGAAACAAAACACGTGAAGGGAGCTACGTCTAAGTTAAACTTGGAGATGGAAGTCTTCTTTCGTTTCTCGACGGTGAAGTAAGACCAAGCTCATGAGCTTATTATCCTAGGTCGTTGATAGGATCCCCCCACAGTGGTTGTTAAAATAGCAAAGGAAATTAAACCGAGATGCTCTTATCAGCTATTCCTTTATTCCAATTTATATTGTAGCCAGGTATCTAGGCTTCCTGATCTTCAAAATGGCCAAAAACCCAAAGGAAATCATCATCGTTTAAATCTTTGTCTGGTGTGTTTTTGATAATTTTTTCTCGGCCTCTTCTTACTCTGAGGTAGTAAACCCAACCGTTGTCATTTTGGCCGAGCAAGTATTGATGAAATAGCTCAGCCAATCCGAGGTTAAGGCTGAGCCAACTGTTTAACTCGGCGATGCCATTTATTATTATGTAAGTGTTTGTGGATAGTTGGGTAGGGCACAATCTAGTTTTCCTAAGAAATTTGTAGATTAGGGTCTGTATAGGGAACCAAAACCCGGATTCTACAATCGATATAATGGTAAAGGTGACGAAGCCTGGCTTGCCCCAGGGCGTGGTGTCCAGTTTGGCTAACTCGATATGTACGTTGTCAGGGATGTTGTATTCCCTTCGAAACTCGGCTATGGCATCGGGTGAGCTCACCAGGAATCGGTATTTATCCATTTAACTTAAAAGATTGTTATGTTAAAATGAACACGGCTGCTTAGCCTGGCGCTAAGATGACTTTGGATGGCTCGGTTGAGCAAAATCGCCCTGGGGCAAAGTGCAAGGGTGTGCCTGGCCAACCTAGTCAAGTCTACAAAGTGGAAATAACAAAGGTTATGCCCAGTTAATGGACCGGTCTAAGTAAAATAGACAAAGCAAAATAAGCTTAGCTCAGCTACAACTGGGTTACAGACCATTCCCAGTTCAGCCATGAAACAGGACCGGCTAAGGTTTATAGCTTGGTTATTGATCATATAGCTCGGTTTTTTATCAAATGCATTTTTAGTTTGGTCGAGTGCAAGCCTAAAGGTCGCAAACAGTTGCCTAGTTCGGTCATAGCACGATTTGGGATTAACAACACACAGTTCTAAACTAGTTCTTAGTCCCAATCAGTGTGTTTCTAGGTTTACTCATTGTGTTTCGAGGTTCTCTATATTGGTTTGAACCTTAGTGTTTATAAATACATATTTGGTAACTGAGAGACTATCCTTAAAAATAAGCAGAAATAGTTACAAGGATGAAGAACTTACCGATTTTGGAATGAAATCCGAATCCAATCTAATGAAACGAGCGCTGGCAGTGTTGAAAAAAGAAGGAGATGCGTAGGCCCAATCTTGAGCGCAAGAAGATTAGAGGTTGAAGATTGGGAGCTTAGAGAAATGAGGGCTAGCAAGAAGGAAGATGAACAGTAGTGTCCTTTCAAAAAAGTGAAGCTATATAGTTCAGGCAAAATGGGCGGGACTGTTCAAATTTCATAGTATAAGACAACTGTAATAGATGTACTTGACTAGTGAGGGCTAGCAAGAAGGAAGATGAACAGTAGTGTCCTTTCAAAAAAGTGAAGCTATATAGTTCAGGCAAAATGGGCGGGACTGTTCAAATTTCATAGTATAAGACAACTGTAATAGATGTACTTGACTAGTGGGGGCATGCCACGGGTCCAAAGGAATAAATAACATTTCAGACGTGCCTGAGTAGTGGAGCGACGTGCAGAGCAACTGACAAGACGTTTCTAGACCGAACGAATTGGGAGCCCGAGTAATATTGAGCTTGGTTAGAGGGTTGTACATCTAGCTCAGCTGGAGAAGACTAATCCTAATCATGCACTATAGATGGAATTAAGGGGCAATTGAGAGGGCAATTTATGTGAAAATTAGGCCGAGCTACGACCATCTGTTGAATAGACTGAGCTAGGTACACACTTTTGGTCATTAGGCTGCGCCTGGGGTGGAAATGAGAATGGAGTAAGCTCAGTCGTGGATTAGGCCGATATTCGGCCCAAGGCTTGGACCGAGGTGGTTATCTTTGACCCAAGCAGAACCGGGGTACCAAACTAGTTATCTCGGTCAAATATTCCTGGTTCTGTCTGGCGTGGGCCAAGGCCATGCTAACTTGGTTGAGCTGCTACCAAACTGAGGTAAGGAGGTTCGAGCCATCTCACTTGGTTGGTAGTGAGTAGGGTGTTATCAGGATAGGTAATATCCCTGGAAGTATGATTCCTAGGAAGACTCTTATAAGGAGAATTTGAATCCTACTAGGATTGAGCCATGCGGAATCTATAAAAGCTCATGATAGGACATATGTACATGTATCACAATTCTTACTCTAGAATACATAGAGCTTTTGTGTCTATTGTCTATTTGTTGACTTAGGCATCAGAGAGGTTTCCGGCACACATCTGCTGGCTAGCTCAAGTTTGTGTTTTCACCTAGTAAAGCTACGACGTTTGAAAAAGTGCAAACTTAATCAACAGGATTATACGAGAAGATTAAATCGTGCTCGCACAATTAATATAAACTTACCAGGCATCATAAAAGATGAATTAAAATAAATATATGAGAAGCGAAAAAAGTAAACCATAAGAACTAATGGGAGCTACTAAACAAAAAATCACTTCACATCTCATTTTGCTAGAAAAATAACAAGCACCACAGCCATCTCCATAGTCATTCACCCTGTAGAACTATATTCCAAACACCCAAACACAAACATCTGGAAAAACTTTCTTTGTATAGTAAACGAGTCCACTTCCCCTACGTTAAAATAACTAATAACTTCAACAGAATAACAATATGATATTTAAAGTAATTAGGCCATAAAAACTGTCACCATATGATGGTTATGTGAAGTAGTACAGTCATGCTACATGTTTAAGACTTAATAGTGTTGGCTCTTATTTAGTTCTAACTTCTTTTAGTATAATCTTAGCTCTAGCAATTTCCAATTCAACTAGTGAAGAATAGTTAATATTCATATTATGGTTATTACAACAAAAAAATTAAATTAAATTTAAAAAAAATAATGTACTTACACAAATACCTATTTCTTTGATGAGAGACCAAACTCAAACTCTACATCAATCAAGAGGAGATTTGATTGTAGGCAATGCCTACTCAAAATGGACTTTTTTTTAGCTGAATTTGAAGAAGCTTGAGATGCAGCAAATGCCTCTTCTCGTGTTACCCACCTTCCTGTTTCATTTCTTCAAATAAATATCATATCATAAGAACACATAACCAAGAAGGATATTTTGGGAGGGGCAACAAAAAACCACTCAAAGTAAATCTATTTGTACACTCAATATCTACAGCATCAATCTAGTAGAAGCCATAGTTTGGATCGTAGAAACAATCATTACTTTGATTGCAGTAATAGCCTGAAGAGCTATCAAACTCCCACTCTGCCATCATTCAAAGCAACATCGTTTAGTATTAAACAACATTCTACTCAAACTGAAGGAAAAATAACAAGTAATCATATTACTTCAAGCGGAAACGGCTTGGACCGGAATACTTGAATTACGAGTCTCATCTAAAAAACTCTTCATCAATTGAAGAGCTACCAGAGTTTCTAAATGCGTATTCACACTCCAAATCCCTAGGTACAATAATGGTGACCTAGAAGGGAAGAAAAAAAGAGATAAACATTTTTGCAAAGATGTTTCAGATAAACTCTCATTTTCAATAATACGTGTATTGTTTTTCTCTATATCAGATATGTAAAATGTATCTCTACAAATAGAAGTGGACTTATAGACTCCCACAACAACTCAAACATTTCATTAGATACACTACAAAAAAAATTAAGGTTTTACAGACAAAAATTTAGGGACAAAATTATTTTTTAAGGACCAGATATTTTTGTTGTGAAAAATGTCGTTATTATATTTTTAGCAACAAAAATTAGATGTTAGTGATGAATTATTATCTTTTTGGGACCAAATTTTTTGTCTAAAAAAATAAACCATTTTGAGACCAAATTATTTTGTTCCTAAAAGTCTATTTATTAGTGACATTTTCAAAATTGTCACTAAAAGCCTTGTTTTTGACTTTTCGGGACGACTTTTTAGCGACTATCCTCATGACGGTAGAAATTGGTCCCAAAAGGCCTTTTGCAATAAAATTTTCACTTTTAAAGACCAAAACATTTAGTCTCTAAAGCTCTTATATGTTGTAGTGATAATTCTTTAATTATCTTATTTATTAAATAGGTGAATTATCAATAACCCATGTAGGCACTCCATGGGTAATGGGACAGGTCAAATCCAACCCAATTTCTAACATCTTCCGCTCGTCCACATCATTGATTACATTCATAACCATCATTTCTCAATCTCTCATTCAGTCCACTCCTCATATGGAAAAATAGAGCGTCTGACCTGACAATAAGGTATAAAGGTAGAAGTGTTATATTAAGCCACCATGAACTAACATAGCACATCACTCAAAATATCTCAACTACACCCCAAATTCGTTGGATTACAATAGATCGAACATTTTAAAATCCCTCACGAGTCATAGCTTATAAACATGTTTGACCTCAACACTGTATGTGTACTCATGATTATATCGTGATCTCAAATTCGACACAATCACCTGGGCAATGAGTTACAATACAAGGGTATGATTTCCAACTATTTTCCCTAGCCACTGATGTCAATTCACTCAAACTTGACTGCTTTCCTAGACATGGTCCTCTAGATTGTATTCATCATGACCCTTGGATGACATGCTAAAGTAGCAACATCAAGTCATCACTTCATGACATAGTTCCAAGTTCAAGGGTATAGAGTAAGCCTATTTTTGGCCTAACAAGGCCTCACACAGTGTTAGAGTAGGGATCCATCTAGCCACTCCTTTAAGTGGTCGACGACAACACATAAAGTATGATATGTATGTTACAACAGAGCTCCCACTAGGGATGGAGGTATTACCATTTCATCATAGGTAGACCTACAAGCGCCCGAAATCTTAGGGTTAGTCAAAATGGAGTGTCTACAGCCTCCTCAATAACCATCTCATTTTAACCCCTACCTGGTAAGCACCACAAATGCCCTCATGAATTTCAGTCATTGTGGTCCTAGCTTCTTTGGGCCCTAAACATTCGAATAAGAGTCCATCTGCTCCTCTCTTGTAGAAGCTATTATCATACAAGATATAATTCATAGATTTCAATTTGATAGCTCTATTAGCATTTGCATCTGGACTGGACAACTACTGAGTAATTGGGTGTCTCCAATCATCTTCTAGCACATCCAATGCATAGGCTTTCATTACTAACTCTCTTTTTTCTAAGGGTAGGAAACTCTTTATGAAATAAGCCTGAGATGGATTTGTTTCATCTCTTTTCTTGTAATTCGAAGCTAATTGTGCTACTTCATTAGCTTGTTTATTCATAAAATCTAGAAATGTGTGATATTACCAAATCCTTGAAATAAGAACTTAAGTATAAAGCAACCATATAATATGGTAACAAACCAAGATTTTGGCATCTAAAAGTAACATTTAATTGGTTTATTACCAACTAAGAATTTCCAAAGATTTCTACAACTTCTGCTTTTAAACTTAGTAGCAATTCTAGCCCTATGACCAAGGCTGCATACTCAATTTGGTTGTTAGAACAATCAGGTTTATCTACTCTGAAACCATGCTTGGTTTGTATATCTATTGGGGATTCAATTATAATCCCTACTCCAACCAATCCATTGGCTTTCGAACCATCAAACCATAATTTCCAAAGCACAATATTGACCATGTTTAAATCATTTTGTTCTTTATGTTTTCCCTTGCATGGATGATTAGTAAGGAAATTTGCCAAAGCATGTCCCTTAATAGATTTTTAAGGAACATATTCGAAGCAAAATTCTAATAAAGTTAAAACTCATTTACCAATCCTACCATCAAGATAGATTGCGGTAACATGTATTTGATCAGATCAATCGAAGTAATCACATATACAACTCTAGACAAAAAGGTAATGTCTTAATTTCATTAGAGAAAAATACAAGGTCAAACATAGTTTTTCAATAACTGAATATTTATATTCGCAAGTATTTAAAAACCTACTAAGGTAATAAATTGCTTATTTCTTACCTTCTTCATTGTCCTGAGCCAATAAGAGTCCAATGGATTCTTCTTCTGTGCTATATACAACTTTAAGGGTTTGTTCTCCCTACGTGGCATCAACAAAAAAGCTTAGCCAAATAACTTTTGATAGCTTCGAATGCTGTCTGATGCTCTGCCTTCCACCTAAAATCCTCATCATCTTTAAGTTTTAACAAAGAAGAAAAGACTTTAGCTTTACCATTAGTATTAGCACTAAATCCTCTAAGGAAATTAACTTGCCCAAGAAATTTTTGCAATTCTTTCTTATTGGTGGGTGGCTTAGCTTCGATAATGGCTTTGGCTTTGTTTCTATCAATCTAGATTCCCCTTCTGTGGACCATATATCCCAGAAAATTTCCAACAAACACTCCAAAAGCGCATTTCAAATGATTAAGTTTCAGCCGGGAATGCCTCATTTTCTTAAATGATGCTTCCAAATGAGCCAGATGATCTTTGAAGGACTAAGACTTGGTTATAATGTCATCAATATGACATTCCAAAAATCCCCCCATCGAATCATGAAAGATAGAATCATGGCCCTTTAATAAGTCATCCCAGCACTTTTTAACCCAAAAATCATTTTCACCTATTCGAAGGTCCCTAAATTACCTGGTCACCTAAACGGTATCTTGTGAACATCCTCCTCAGCTATGCATGTCTAGTTAAAAAATGGTCATCCATCATAGAAAAAACGATGTGCCCTGCTGATCTATCCACAAGTAAATCTACTACTGGCATTAGATATTAATCTTTAGAAGTTGCCAAGTTTAGATTTCGAAAGTCAATACAAACTCTTATTTCTCCGTTCTTTTTTACAACTAGTACAACATTGGAAAGCCACTTAACATATTTGGTTGTTCTAATGAACCCAGCTTTTAGCAATTTGAAAATTTCCTCTTTGACTTTAAGAGTTACCTCTAGACTCATCCTTTGAGGCTTTTGTTTGTGTGGTTTAAAGTTAGGCCTTAATAGGGACTGTATGGTCCACTAATTGCCTATCTAATCCAGGTAGCTCACTGTAGTCCCACGCAAAACAATCTTTATATTCCTTCAACAAAACCAACAATCTAGCTCTAGATATTGGATCCAACCAAGCACTAACAAAGGTTGGATTCGAGGCTGCTTCTCCTCCCAAATTCACTTCTTCTAAAGAGTCTTGAACCTTAATTGCTAGGCTTTCTAGGATTTTAGACTCCTTTAATTCTTCAGGTACTTCAACTTCTAACTACTTTTCCCCCCATCATCCTCACAGGCAAAATCTACCCAGAAAATTTTATATTCCTAAATTTTTGCTTCAATATCTAAGGCCAATAGGTTATTTGAAGCCAATAATAAGGCCTATTGTGTTGTTTATGATTCAAAGCCAATCATTTGACTCATCCTTGTTGAGGATCTGCTTGTATCTCCTCCATTTCTCCGTCTCCCAAAGCCATGATGATCTTTTGGTGTAATAAAGATGGCACACACTTGTTAGTATGTATCCAATCCCTTCCCAAGGCATTATATTTGGCTTGTTATCCACCACAAAGAAAGCTACTATAGAACTCCTAGACCTTACTTTGAGGTTGACTGGTAGGATTCCTTGAACCATTTGTTTGTACCCTATGAAACCTGATATGGAGGTACCAGTTGCAATCAGTTTTGGGTTTTTCAAACCTAACCGCTTCAAGGAAGCCTTGGGAAACAGGTTGACTACTACTTTATTGTCCACCAGCATTTTGTTCATTAATACACCATCAAAGTGGGCCTTGATGTACAAATGCTTAATATGTTGAGTCATGCTTGGAGTTGGGTATTCAAAATGATAGCAAGGTGTGACCTCTTGAACTTCCATTTATACTATTTCTTCAGATTCTGTCTCCACCATCTCAGTCTCTGGAACAAAAGTCTCTTCCTCTAATTCTACCCATTCTTCAATTGATGGACTCCTCCTTTGTTTGGGATTAGCTTTAAACTTGTGAGGCAAAACATACACCATGTTTATGTTAACAGCAAGTAATGACCCAAATAAAACTTGAATTGACTCACTTTATGTCACGACCCGAACCTGGCCCTCAAGGTTTGGATCATAACCGGCCAATAATCATGAGATTATCTATCGTCTCAGACAGAATTCAAATCATAATTAAACAAATGGGGCCAAAAGTGAAAGCAACATAATAAATTTTTGTCCAATAAACTGTGCATAAATGGCATAAACAAAAACTTCTCATATGTTAATAACTCACATCCATACATATACGAATAGATATTACATGTCCAAGATCATTTAGAAGTCATCATCATACAAAACCCAAAAGCTTATGTACAAATACGGTCAAACATGACCAACAAAAGAACAACAGACAAAAGCCTCATTCAAGAGGTGCTTCAAGGTCGACTTCACAAAGCTTCGGTAAACACCGAACTTCTCTAAGGCTGGGCATCCCGTTGCTCACCTATATACATATATATAACGAAGTGAACGAAAGCCTAATGAATAACATCAGAATAAATAGGTTACATGAATGAGTTCTATAATATAAACAAAGTCATTTCCACGACATATACAATTCATAACGGAATGACCTCGGGTTCAATACAAAATAGAACGACCTTGGGTCCAACGTATGGCAGATGTGCAGAGCAGAGCAAATCATAACTTGACGAAACGACCTTGGGTCTAGTCAATTACAACTATATAATGACCTTTTGGTTAACACATATCAGACAATCAAATGATCTAATAATTAGAATGGCCTCGAGTCCATCTTATCATATACATAGAATGACCTTTGGTCCATAACATGCTTCTATACTTGTTAATCACATTTACAGATATCTTATTGATCGAACAGATAGAAGGCTCATTCATAGTCACAAAATCATGGGTTTAGAAAAGCTTACCACATTGGAGACATTTAGAAAATAGCATATACGAAAATATCTTTACTAAGATATTACTCACAATGATTTGATTATTGACACCTCTTCGTGCATCAACCTACATAACATACAAACACATACACACATTGCTTAATCGGATCATCTTCTCCTTGATTAATTCCTCTATGTTCAATTCTTACTTATTAAGTCAATCATGAGGCTTATTCCATGCATAAGGATGTTTGGAAGGAAGAGAGGGTACAAATATGGACATAATATGACTTTTCAAAACATGTTGAAATAGGACACTTCGCTCGAAGCGGACCACATGGTCTGCAAAAGTGCTAGATGGTCCGAATCTAGGCTCAATGGTCGGTCGAGCCAATGTGCAAAATAAATTAAGGTCGCTTGAGCCATGTGCAATGCTCTGCAAAAATACTAGATACATGAGATGTGCGCTCAAGCAACAATTGGTTCGCTTAAGTAGTCTACCCCAATTATGGGTTTTCAAAACATGAAGGAAAAAAAAAATGCCCCAAACTCAATTCTAAGGCAAAAACTCTTGCATGGCTTGTCAAAACACTTAAAAACTCCTTGAAAAACATGAACATGTACTCTATTACAATCAACAACTCAAAATTCCATGAATTCTTCAACATTGAAACTCAAATCCTCATTCATATAGAAATCATTTTCAAATTCTTCTTCCACAACTCTCAAATCATGAAATTAAGCTTTAAAACATTGCGAATCATGGATGCATGTATGATACAACTCTCAATTCAAACTTAGATAACAAAATCATGCACAAAAATGGTTGAACTCCTCAAAATCATGCATCCATGAATGAATTAGCTTCCAATTCATCATTTTAAACTCAATTCTTGGGTTTAATCATATAACCTTCTTGAATTCACATACTTGGTGACTTTAATTCATGAATTAAGTTAATTACATACCTAAAGTCTTCAATTGCACTAATTCCAGCAAGTTCTTGAGCTATTCTTCACAATTCTTCAAACTACAAGCTAAATCTCCAAGTTCTAACTCTTCTCTCTCTAGAATTGAGATTCTTCTCTCTCTAAAATGTTGTTCTAGTAGAAATTTGAGTTCATAACTCTAATTCTCTCATCTCTTATCATTTATATACATGGTGGTTGGCTTAGAGTAGTTAAGCAAGCTTAAGGTTGACTAATCTCACTTAATTCTAATTGATTTTATCTAATTAATTTAATATGAATCAAATTTTTATCAAACTTCCCAATGGGTCCTAGAAATCAAGGTAATCTAATTAAACTTATCACTTTTGGTTTCTAAAGTCATTAAGACCTTCAATTTCATATTTAAAGTAGAAATCACAACAGATAATTCACCAATGAACAGATATGCATACAAATGCACAACAAACACATAATTAACATTTAGAACGAAATAGATATAAGTATAATACATGATGGAGCTGTCATAGTTTTCCCCCCTTAAGAAGTTTGGTCCTCTAAACTTGCGTAACCTTGTGTCGAAAACAATTCGGGATACATTTGCCTCATTTCATCTTCTCTCTCCCAAGTTGCTTCAGTGCCATAATGTTCCTTCCATTCTACCTTAACCATAGGGATTGCTCTGTTCCTCAACTATTTCACTTGTCGGTCAATGATTTGTGTTGGTCTTTCTTCATATTCTATATTGTCATCAAGAGCTATCCAATGATGATCAATAACGAATCTCGAAGGTAGCCACTTAACATCGATACATGAAACACATTGTGCATTTGTTCCATTCCTGGCGGTAAAGCAATTTTGTACGCAACTAGACTTAGCCTTTCCAAAATCTGAAACGGCCCAATATACCAAGGTAATAACTTGCCTTTCTTGCCAAATCTTGATTGACCCTTCATCAAAATCACTCCAATGAACATATGATCACCAACATCATATTCAAGAGCCCTTTTTCTTTAATTCACATAACTCTTTTGTCGACTTTACACAGTTTTTAGCCTTTGATGAATGATCTTAATCTTCTCGGTGGTTGTTTGCACAATCTCAGGACCAAGTAAAATTTTGCCCCCAACTTCTATCCAACAGACCAAAGATCTACATTTCCTACCATACAAGGCTTCATATGGTGCCATACCAATGGTAGAGTGGAAGCTGTTGTTGTATGCAAATTTTGCCAACAGTAAATAGGTTTCCTAACTTTCCTGAAATTCCAAAGCACACATTCGGAGCATATCCTCCAAGATATGTATAGTCCTCTCTGATTGTCCATCGGTTTGCGAATAAAAAGCAGTACTAAACCTCAACTTGGTTCCTATTGCCCTTTGAAGAATTTTTCAAAATCAGGACACAAACTTGGGATCCCTATTTGAAACAATAGATACCAGAACTCCATGTAAATGAACAATTTCATCGATATAAATAGTAGTAAGTCTATAAGCATCATATATAGTTTTCACAGATAAAAAATGTACAGATTTAGTTAACCTATCCACAATAACCCAAATGGAGTTCATACCTCTAGGTGTTCGAGGTAGACCAACAATGAAGTCCATGATTATGTACTCTCATTTCCATTTCAGAATAGGAAGATGTTGAAGTAGCTCTAGCGGTCTCTAATGTTCAACTTTAACCTGCTGACATTGAAGGCATTTGGATACATAATTTGCAATTTTCTTTTTCATGTTAGGCCACTAATAATTTTTCTTCAAGTCTTGATACATTTTATTGTTGTCCGGATGCATTGCAAACTTCGATTTATGAGCTTCTTCTAAAATTCTTTACTTCAAGTTAGAAATATTGGGAACACAAAGCCTTCCCTGAAATTTCAACACTTGATTCTTAATACTAAATCCCAGTCTTGGATTTGATTCAATCTCATCACATACTTTCTTGAAGAACGCATCCTCCAGTTGCTTTTGCTTTATCTCTTCAATAACTGCAGATTGAGCTAAAATTGTGGCCAATATTCCGCTTTGTTTATGAATCACCACTTCTATCTCAGATCTTTCCAGGTCTTTCAATAATCCTCTTTGTTCAGTAAACAAGTACGCCAAATTCCCTCTTGATTTTCTGCTAAGAGCATTGACTACTGTATAAACTTTGCTCGGCTAATATTGAATTTGAATATCATAATCTTTAATCAGTTCTAGCTATCTTCTTTGACGCATGTTCAACTCCTTTTGTGTGAAAAAGTATTTCAAACTTTTATAGTCAGTGTAGACTTCACAAGTCACTCCATAAAGGTAGTGGCGTCAAATATTCAAAGCAAAAACAACGGCGGCCAACTCTAAGTCATAAGTCAAGTAGTTCTTTTCATGTGGCTTCAATTACTGGGATGCATATGCTACCATTTTACCGTTCTGCATCAAAACACAACCCAAACTCTTATATGAAACATCACTATAAATAACAAAGCCCTCCGTACTTGACAGTAATGCCAAAACTGGCGTTATGGTTAGCCTTGTTTTCAATTATCAGTTCATTTGAACGGTTATCCCTTTCAAGTAGGTTGGGTAAGTGGTACAGCTATCTTTGAGAAGTGTAACAACCCCGACCTGTGATTAACCTATAATCCATGATTAAGTATGCCTAATAAGTAATTAAGATGAAATTTCATGTTCATTGCATGTGTTATATGTTATTTGCATTTACATCTGTCTGTTGTAGAAAGATCTGTCTGTGTTTCTATTTCATTACACGAATTGAAGACCTTATCGGCCACAGAATACGAAATTGACATAGTTTATATGGTATTTAGAATTTTTAGAATCTTATAGTAGGTTTAATTGAAATTTGATTCGAAACCAAATAATTTGAATAAATAATGTCAATTGATTAGTTGTTAATTAGTCTAGCCTAATCAAGCCTATATAAGGCTTAAGTTGACTTTAGACCATCATACACACTCTTATTTCATCATCCTCGAGACCCAAACGTGAGAGAGAAAGACTTAGGAAAATTTGAGTTCAACACTTGATAATTGTAGAGACTTGAAGGTTTTGACTTGGAAACTCAAACAATTAGCCAACTAGAGCTCAATTGAGAACCTAAGGTAAGAACTCAACGCTTTAGTTATGTAATTGACTTGGTTAATGCTATAATTCAAGTGGATTAAGAGTTGAATTACAAGAATTAAGCTAAGATTGGAGAATTAAAACTCAAGACATGCATGCATGCATATTTCATGGCGTTTGAAGTTGTTTTCCAAAAAATTTCCCCATGCATGCCAATGTTCTAACTTGGTTTTGGGAATTCATCGCATTCTACATCATTTTATCTCAATTGATCATGTTTTAGAAAAAAAAAATAACTCATATCAACTCATGATGTTGTCTATATTGAATTTCAAGCTTGGTTTTGGATAAATGACTATGCTTTTGGGATTACTTTTGCGAAATGGTTCTCAATTCATGATATATTATGAGTTTTTATATATTTTCTTAAGTTTTGGCTCAAAATGAGGTGTTTTGAAGGTTTAAAATTGAATTTTGTACTTGAATCAGCAATTTGGAAATTCTAAAATTTGCACCCTCCGCTCGAGCAGTGAAGTCTGGGCTCGAGCAAAGAATGCGAGCTCCCAGTGCTTTTGCAGAGTTTGAGGGTTAGCTCGAGCGGCAGAACCTGCATTTGAGCGACCACCCTTATTTTTGACCCTCCGCTCGAGCGACCGAAGTTGCACTCGAGCATAAAATGAGAGCTCCCAAAAATTTTACAGACCGCTCGAGCGTAGGAAGTTGCGCTCGAGCGAAGACCCTGTTTACCCAATCTTGCGCTCACGTCGAGCATAAAAATCATGTAACCAGTACTTTTGTAGACTATGCAGACCGCTCAAGCGACCAAAGTTGCGCTCAAGCAGACTGTCCTTTTTTTGAAAATTTGACTAAGTGTTCCAAAGTACATTTTGGCATCCTCATTGCATCTTAGGCATTCTTAAGCCTTAATTAAGAAATAATAATGAGGATAAGGATTAGAAACACACCAAGATAGAAAATAAATGAGTTAAGTGTTTTCCGAGCGTGTGTTCATTATGTCTCCACTATGTGTTTGTGTAGGTCATGCGCCATAGACTATCTACTCTGTCTGTTATGACTATTTTGTTACTAGAGCCATCTATCTGTGAGTAATAACTCAGCTATGTTTCATTATAAGTATTTTCTGACTAAAATGATATGATCAGTTTTCTGAAATGTTACTTTCTGTATAGTTAAATGATTGTCCAGTTTTTTGAAATGTATCATGGCATCCTTAGCATCATGTGATATCTGTCTGTTACCTGGTATCAGAGGTTCCATCATGGAACTGGTTAAACATAACCATTATCTGTCTGTATCTGCTCTATATCTGGGTCTATATGACCATCTCATGCAATCATGAGACATCTGTTTGTTAGCGCCAGTGGATGTACCACGTATGATTATCTTTGAGAATCTTATATGAATATGAATATGTTTCTGAATCTGATATGGATATCATTCTTTAAAACCTTTATTATGTTATTATTCACTGAGCTCCAACTCACCATATTATTTATGTGTGTACGTAATCAAGCCTAAGCTAGATTCTTTTGTGTCGGCCAGCCACTATGCCTCCCGAGGAGGTTCCCATTTTGAAATGGTCATGTTCTGTTAACAAGTTTTTAATTTTTTATTTTCTTCTGTTAAACTAAACAACCTTTTTTAAGTTGTATTTATGTGAGTTTTGGGTGACGTAAGACAAATGTAAAAATTGACGTCACTGATATGTATAAGTTTAAAAGTTCTCTCTCCCATATATGTCTACACAACTCTATGGACGTTGTATGTTTGTAATTACTTCTGCTAGCCCCTTATTATATGTTAATTTGTTCAGATGCCTTTGGTAATTCCAGGATTGCTAGCCGGTTATAATGCTAAACCTATAGGGGCGGGTTTGGGTCATGACAAGAAGTCTTTCACAAATCTTCTGTAATACCCAGCTAATCCCCTAAAACTTCAAACTTCTGTCACATTTGTCAATGTAAGCGAATTCACAATTGCCTCAATCTTTTGCGGATCCACAGAAATTGCATCCCTGTTAATCACATGCCCTAAAAATACAACGTCATCTAACCAGAATTCACATTTCTTTAGTTTTGCATACAGTTTCTTCTCCCTAAGTTTTTAGTTCTCAAATGTTATTCATGTTCTTCTCTACTTTTCAAATAAATCAAAATATCATCAATGAATACTACAACAAATTCATTAAGATCGGATTTGAAAATTCAGTTCATAAGGTCCATAAAAGCTACGGGTGCATTCGTTACTCCAAACGGCATAACTAAAAATTCATAGTGACCGTACCTTGTTTGGAATGTAGTTTTCTCAATGTCTTCAACTTTCACCTTCAACTGATGGTACCCAGACCTCAAATCAATCTTTGAAAACACTTGTGAACCTTGTAACTGATCAAATAAGTCATCAATATAGGGCAAAGGGTATTTGTTTTTAGTTGTTACCTTATTCAATTCTCGGTAATCAATGCACGGGCATAATGTTCTGTCTTTCTTCTTTACAAATAGAACCGGTGCACCCCATGGCAAAGTGCTAGGTCAGATAAAACCCTTATCAAGCAAGTCTTGTAATTAAACCTTCAATTCTTTCATTTCAACTATTGACATTCGATACGAGGTCTTTGAAATAGATTGAGTACCCGACATAACCTCAATAGTAAATTCAATTTCTTGATCAACTAATTTCCTTAGTAACTCTTCCAAAAACACATCTAGAAATTCTCTAACTACTGGAATAGCATCTAACATAGTATCTGTAGATTGAACAGTCAAAATACTACATAGATAACCCCGACATTCCTTCTTAAGCAGTTACATGCGTTCATTGTCGAAACCAAATAAGGTGGAGGCACCACACCATTACCGTCAAAGAAAAATTCATCATGTCCCAGAGGTCTAAACAAAAACTTATTTTGTTACGCAGTCAATAGTAGCACAATATTTAGACAACCAGTCCATTCCTAAAATTATATCAAAATATCTCATGTCAAGAGGCAATAAAACATATAATGTGGCATTCCCAAGAAGAATTTCACAAGCACGGTATATAGATGAACACAAAACAGATTCCCCAAATAGAGCAGATATACATAACACATAAGGCAATGATTCCATGGGTCTACTTAGTCTATGAGCAAATAATGTGGAAACAAAGGAATGTGTCGAACCCGAATCAATTAGCACATAAGAATCTTGATTGCAAATAGAAACAGTACCTGAGACAACCGCCTAAGAATTCTGTATATCACCTGGGATGAGCGCAAAAATGTTTATTTAATGCACAGATTGTTTAATTTGAGGATGACAGTAGATGCTTCGGTAGCTGAGCATCTAAATGAATTCAATATAGTGGTAACCCAATTGAGTTCTGTAGATATCAAATTTGATTATAAGCTTAGGGTTTTGATTCTTCTATCTAGTTTGCCAGAAAGCTGGAATGGTACTGTAATGGAAGTGAGTAATTCTTCGAGAAAAGAAAAGTTGAATTACAATGATATTCGAGATTTTATTCTAAGTAAAGAAATTCACAGGAGGAAATTAGGAGAAACATCAAGTTCTGCCCTGAATACAGAAGCTAAAGGAAGATTAAGAAGAAGAAGAAGAAGAAACCCAAACTACAACAGATCAAAATCCAAACACAGAAACAAGTCAAGGACTAGAAAGTGACGAAGTTGCTGGAACTATGGAAAGAAGGGACATCTAAGAGAAGATTGCCCAGTACTGAATAAGAACAAAGGTGATCAAAATCAAAAGTCTACTAATGCTGCAACAGAGAAGATTTGTGATGCTTTGATCTTGAGTGTTGACAGCCCTCCTAAATCTTGGATTTCAGATTTTAGGGCATCATTCCATTCCACTTCACAAAAGGAAATCATGGATAATTACATTGGTGGTGATTTTGAGAAGGTTTATCTGGCTGATGATGAACCTTCAAAGATTGTGGGTAAAGGGGATTTGACGATCAGGTTGCCAAACGGATCTATATAGAAGATACAGAATGTCAGACACGTGTCTGGTTTGAAAAGAAACTTGATTTCTGTTTGACAGCTTGATGATGAAGGTCATGTTATAACCATCATAGGTGGTTTTTGGAAAATCACCAAACATGGTTGTTGGTCATGGTCAAAAAGCAAGCACCCTTTACAATGACTATGAACAACAGAGATTCAGTAGCAGTTGTTAATGAGAATGACTTAAATCTATGGCACTAGAGGCTTGGGCATATGAGTCAAAAAGGGATGAAAGTACTTGCATCTAAGGGGAAACTGTCAAATTTGAAATCAGTGGACATTGACTTTTGTGAGGATTGCATATTCGATAAGCAAAAGAGGATTATTTTTTCAAAAGATAGCAGAAAATTGAAGTTAGAAAAGCTGGAGGTGGTTCATACAGATGTATTGAGACTTGCACCAATTTCATCACTTGGAGGATCAAATCTTACTATGTTACCTTTATCGATAACTCGACGAAGAAGGTATGGATTTATTTTCTGAAACATAAATTTGAAGTTTATGTTACTTTTAAGAAGTGAAAAACCTTGGTGGAAACTGAAACAGGTCTCAAAATTAAGTGCTTAAGATTAGATAATGGAGGGGTGTACGAGGACAACAAGTTCAAGAAATATTGTGCAGAAAGTGGAATCAGAATAGAGAAGACTATTCGAAAGACACCTCAACAGAATGGCATTGCAAAACGCATGAATAGAACTCTAAATGAACATGCTAGAAGTATGAGGATATATGCTGAATTGCCAGAGATGTTTTAAGTAGATGCAGTTAACACTGCAACATATTTGATTAACCGTGGTCCATCTGTTCCATTAGATGGAGAGTTACTAGAAGAAGGCTTAGGCGATAAAGAGGAAAACCTTTCTTTTTTGAAGGTATTTAGATGTGTTTATAGATTCTGCTAATAGAAGTAAACTGTAACGCCCTACTATTTCATACATGAATCCATCGCAACCAATGTAACAATTTACTCCAAAAGCCATCCTGTTCACTGAACTAAAATTTAAATTTACAATTTCCATGTTTACATGACCATAAAACCTCATACCCAATCCCACGTTCTACAAACAAGATGACAATTACAAAAGAAGAATCCCATGGGTGTACAAGACAACAACAAAATAAGTTTAACAGTCCTAGTACAAAATTCTAAGTCTTTACAGCAAAATATTCTTAATTGTCAATCCCAACACCGCTTACTTCAAGTCATCACTGTAGTTGTACAACATTATTTCTTGAAAAATAAAATAGGGGTGAGCTATATGCCTAGTAGGAATACATTTAACCAAATATTTAATCATTCAAATAAATTTATGGCATCCTTGAGACAATACATAATAAGGAGTTATGAACACATATAATCTTCACCAATTATGTACGTACATAACGATTAAGCATGGACGATTACATTTCACACCTTTACAACACAACATTTAAACAATCACATCAATGGAAAACAAACCATGAGTCCCATGTAAGAGTCCAACATAAGTCACTTTAGTTTCAAAAAAACCATCCCCACATTTACCGGCTATTATACAGTGGGAAGTGGGCTCCTCAAGAAAACCATCCGTTTTTTCACTTTTGACAACTATTATACGGCAGGACTGTGTGGACACCCAAAAACATCTTTCTCACATTTGTCCAGCGAAAAGCAGGGCATTTGGGCACCTTTTAACCTCCCCGCGCGCAGGTACCAACACAACACCACATTTTCCAAAACCGACTCTTACCCGAACTCATGCACAATTAACCATTCTATCACATTTTAATTCCATCAACAAGCATCCATCATCATAATAGATGAAACATCACATAATATTCAAAGAATAATAACATTCAAGTCACAATTCCTTTACCATAACTACATTCACATCTTTCATCTCTTTATTATTCACAATATTCCATGAATCAAAAGAAATGTCATTCAATCTTGTGTTTCCTACTCAAATTGAGAATTTAAGATTTTACCAAATTTGGGGGTTTTTTCTCCTTCATCATAGATATAGGTTCTAACAACATTTATATACATGTTTTAAAAAAGGAAATAAGAAATTTCAAGCAAAAATCAAGTAAAATGGTCCATTTATGTAAAACATGGGTTTAATCCAACAATATCCTCAAATTAGCTCATAGGTCACAACAATACCATGAAATCTCTTCCAAAATAAAGAAATACTAGGGTAAAAGTATCCCTCCCTCAAGATTGGAAGCTAAGAAAGCTAGATCAAGAGCATTCTTTCGAAAATCCAAAATCTAATCAGTTGAAAATGTTGATCTTCTCTTGTTCTTCATCTTTGGTGCAAGATCCATGGTGGATGGTTGGTAAGAAATGATGAAATCAAAGTTTTGAGGGCTAGGTTTTCGGACATGGAGGAAGGGAGAAGAAGAGAGGATGAAAAAGTAAGATTTTTGGGCCAAAAAGTCACTTTATAATATCTGTTAGCGACCTGGTCACTCGAGTGAAGGAAGCTTGGCTCGAGTGTAGAAAACAAGCTCCCAAAATTTCTGAAAATCGCGCAATTCGCTCGAGCGAGCATGCTTCCAGCACAGAAACTCAAAATTCAAACAGGTATAACTCTCTCGTTCGGACTCCTTTTTAGGTCGTTCTTGTGTCCAAATCGAAGTCCCAGAAACAAGCTATCCAATGATTCCAACCTCACATTCAAATTCAAAGTATGGAAAGAGAAAAGGGAAAAAGAGTGAAGGTTGGTCAAAAACGAAAACTCAAACTTGGAGCTTTGGATCTAATCTTGCCTAAATACCTTGTTAAGGCTTCAATCAAGGATTCAAACATCACCCAAGGGTCCTCAGTTATAATATTTAAAGTTCATTTTCCAACCCATCAATACCAAGAGTCCGACAACCACACAAGTTTTAAGGTGACGGGCACCACTTTACACCAATCCGATATGAATTAGAATCCGAGTCATTACATAAACTTGATTCAAAATCAGTTAAATGTACTTTTATTAGGTATGGCATTGATCAATTTGGTTATCGATTTTGGGATAATAAAAATTGAAAAATAATTAGGATAGTGATATCATATTTAATGAGAAAATAATGTATAAAGATAGAGATAAGTTTGCATCTGAATCTGAATCTAAATATGTTACTTGTCATGAGCATGTTAAGTTAGAGGAGTTTACTAAGACTGATTTGAACAGTAGAATTCAGAATAATCCTGAAAATCTTATTCCACAAATTGAGCCATGAACTCTTACTCCTACTCAAAAGTTGAGGCGATCAGAAAGAGAGTCTAAACCTACATAGCGTTATTCTCCATCTTTACATTATTTGTTATTGTCTGATGGGGGTGAACCTGAAAGTTATGATGAGGCTTTGCAGGTTGATGATTCAACTAAGTGAGAGTCAGCTATGCAAGATGAGATGGACTCATGGCAAACTAGACATGCGAGTTGAATGAATTACCAGTGGGTAAGAAGTCTTTACACAACAAGTGGGTTTATAGGGTCAAACAGGAACATGATGGGAGTAAACGCTACAAGGCCAAATTGGTTGCAAAGGGGTTTCAGCAAAAGGAATAGGTTGACTACACTGAAATTTTCTCTCCAATTGTGAAGTTGATTACTATTAGATTAGTGCTAGGAATTGTGGTTGCTGAAAATTTGCATCTTGAGCAAATGGATATGAAGACAGCTTTTCTCCATGGTGATTTGGAGGAGGAAATTTACAAGATGCAACCACAAGGTTTCTTGGCACATGGAAAAGAGAAGTTTGTATGCAAGCTTTGAAAAAGCTTGTATGGTTTGAAACAGACCCCAAGGCAGTGGTATAAGAAGTTTGATGGGTTTATGTATAGCAGCGATTTTACAAGATGTCAAGCAGATCATTGCTGTTACTTCAAGAGGTTTGATAAAAGTTAAATTATTTTGCTCTTATATGTTGATGATTTGCTTATCGCAAGATCTAGCATTGAAGAGATTAAAAGATTGAAGAAACTTTTGTCTAACCAATTTGAGAGAAAGGATCTTGGAGCTACAAACAAAATCCTTGGTATGAGAATTCACAGGGATAAGGCTAATGGTATTTCAAAGTTGTCACAGGTTGAGCATATCAAGATGGTTCTCAAGAGATTTAGCATGGATGGTGCAAAACCAGTGAGCACTCCATTGGCTAGCCACTTTAGACTTACCAAAAGAGCAATCACCAAAGACAAAAGAATTGCAAGTATACATGGAACGAGTTCCATATGCTTCAACTATCGGTAGCATAATGTATGCTATAGTTTGTACTAGGGCAGACATTGCACATACAGTAGGATCGGTTAATAGGTACATGATTAATCTAAGCATGCAACATTGGAACGTAGTGAAGTGGATCCTTAGATACTTAAGTTTTACTACAGACATGGCACTCTGTTTCAAATAAACCGACATCAGGTTACATGGTTATGTTGATGCAGACGTAGTAGGTGATGTGGATAACAAGAAGAGTACTACTGGTTATGTTTACACATTGGGTGGTATATCAATGAGTTGGATTTCACAATTACAGAAAATTGTGGCCCTTTCTACAACAGAAGTTAAGTATGTTGCTATTACTGAAGTTAGGAAGGAGATGACTTGATTGCAAAATTTCCTAGAAGAGATGGGTAAAAAGAAAAAGAAAAGTATTTTGCATAGTAACAATCAGAGTGCAATTCATATTGCAAAGAATCCAATTTTACATTCTAGGACAAAACACATTTAGTTGCGATACCATTTCATTTGTTCACTTGTAGGTGGTGGAGTCTTATCTCTTGAGAAGATTTGTGGCAGTGAGAATCCAGCAAATATTTTGGCAGTGAGAATCCAGCAGATATTTTGACCAAGACAGTCACCATTGACAAACTAAAGTTGTGTGCAACTTCAATTGGCCTTCAAGGTTGATGAAGGTTGATCAAATTGTTGCAACATTCCTCTATGTGATGAAGATGATGGAGAGCTTATGTTATCAGGTTTCAAGTGGGAGCTCGTTGGGTCTATGGACCTTAATAAGTACTGTTCACTCAACCCTAGGTCTAATAAAGGGTTTGAGGGTCCCTGGCCAAATTTTTTTGGGTACTTAAGTAATTTCCCTCTTGCTTCTACATTGCCTTAATTCTATATTTATAAATAGATAAAGAGGCCTCTTTTAGGTCAAGAGAGTTATATTGCTTTCTGATCATAGTGAAAACCGTAGCAACCATGGACATAGCCCTATTCTGGGGTGAACCACGTAAATCCTTGTGTTCTTGTGTGTGTGTGATTTGTTTAATTTGTTTTATCTTTCTTGTTTGTTATTTCATGTCTCATCGATCCTGGTTAGGAAGAGACATTTTCCTAACATAAAGATCATCGATCACAAATCGTCGAGTGACAATATTGATGGTTGTAGTAGATCTCAGACCTTGAACCTCAATTAGATCTCAGATCAGATCTTAAACCTCTATCTCACCGCCGCCACCATCTGAGTCGAGGTCGGCATCGACGAGCTTGGCTTGGCTAGACTGATTCGATCAAAAGGCACCGACACCACTACACCCTTCGCTACCGACAACGATGGTGGGAGATTCCAGAGATAGAGTAAAAAAAGAATGTAGATGGTGGTAGTTGTGGTGGCGATTAGCCGTGGTCCCTAGATCTCTGATCCCCAATGTTGACGACTACTCCGATCACGGATCTCTGATCCCCGACACAAATATGATGTTGTTGATCTACGTGGTAGAAGTGCTTGCGATACCTTTAGTGTGATAACCCTATTCTATGTTATGTTAATTAACCTTAAGTATGATTGTGATTATGTACTTAATATGATTTTGGGTGATAATTATGTGATTAATTATGTTTTTTAATCTATATCTGTTCAACGTAGGAAAATCTATCCAACTTACTGTTATAATTCAAAATTTGAACACTGTAGAGGCTACAGAAATTGAAATTGTCTGTACCATTGTGATTAGCATGATTTTTAGAGCCTATGGTGAGATTTGATTAAAAATTGATTTGAATCAAAATAATTAGATTGAGTTGATTAAATTAAGCATAATTACTTAGCCTTAATCAAATTTGATTAGGCAAGCATATATAAGAACCTATTTACACTCATGCTCATTCTTTTTGAGCTCATTTCACAACTTAGCTAAAACTATACTCTAGAGAGAGAGAGAGAGAGAGAGACGATTGTAGAGAGAGAGGGAGCACAAACTTGAAGGTGTGAACTAAAAGCTTGAGAATTTGGAAGCTAGGCTCAAGAATTAGCCATAATTGGAAGGGTTGAAGCTTCTAGGTGAGTAATTAAACTCAAATTCATGAGTTTAAGTTCATAACTAAGTGAATTCAAAGTACATATAAATACATGAATTAAGCTAAGCTTGGTAAACTTGAGATCATTAGATACATGCATGTAAGAATTGGCCATAATTTTGCAAATTTGAATGTAAAACATGTTGATCGTGTTATATTGAGGATTGTAAGAGAAGTCCAAGTTTTGTGAAGTCAGCCCGGATGTTGCACGCACGAGACACCGCTTTTTGTTCTTTGGTTTACTCTGTTGCTATCTTAGTGGATCCATTGGATCACCTATGTATATAAACTTTTTATTTGGCTGGCCATATGCTTGTATGGTCCTGGATGTATAAGATGTTTATTTTGATTCATGGTGTGAATTATTATTACATCTAAGAAAATGTTTTTGATATACCATACAAGCACAGCTCATTGGACAAAAATTTCTAAGTCTGCTTCCGCTTAAGCCCCTTTATTATTATTAAGATATCTTTAATCTTGTATGAAACTAGAGGCAATCTCATGATTACTGACCGGTTATAAGCTTAATCTATAGGGACGAGTTCGGGTCATAACATTTAGGTTCAAGATCAGAGCAGCTGAGTACCAAAGAGTGCAAGGACTTAGGGTTTACCAATCTTGCCCTCTACTCCGACTACAACACCTTTGCCGACTCTATCAAAAATCAAGTTATTATTATCCTTCTTTCTCTCCATTCCCTCTCTCTCTCTCTCTCTCTCTCTCTAGAATTACAAGTGTTCCTGTGTGTGAGATTGAGAGATTTGCAAAGAAAAATAGAGGGAGATTAAAGAAAATGAAAAAGAAAGATAAGGTAATAAAAAGATCTATATTTGATTTCAACAGATAAAAACTTTGTTTGGTATGAAAGAATTGGGTTTTGTTTCTCAGGTAAACAAGACATTACCAAATCCTCCAATCTTTGTATTTCAAATTCAACAGATCACAAGATTTGAACAAATAGCTTTGTATTTCAACAACTCATTCTTTGTTATCTGATCTATCTATTGTTGTTGATGATGATGATGATGATGATGATGATGATGCAACAAATCTATTCAAATTTTGAATAGATAATAAGATAGATATGTTCAAAATTTGAAAAAATAGACTTGATATTACAACAAATAGGGGTTGGTTTGGCTACATATTTCAACAGATATAATTTGGTTTTGGCTTGGTATTTCAACAGATAGAATTAAACAAATAATAAAATTTAAATAGATATTTGAACAAATAAGTAGAAAAAATTGAACAGATAGAAAATAAGTTAAACAAATAGGTATAAATTTTAACAAATAAAAAAATAATTTGAACACATAAACATAAATTTAAACAGATAGTCAAAAAAAATTAACACAAATTAAAGGATAAAATTAAAAACATGTTCTTCAAAACAAATAAAACAATTTCTCACCACACTATTTCACAAAAAATAATCCTCTCACTAACAAAAAATATCTACTGAACCTAATGCGCCTTACACCCTCCTTAGATTAAAATTTTCAACATTGTTTTTATTAATAACACAATTGTTTTCCATAATGAAGCCTTCTTTTATTTTTATTTTTGGGTGCACGTGCGCGTTTTGGACATGGTTTTATTACTTGAGAAACCCTCAAAAGTAGGCAAAACATCATCAGAAACATAATTTGAACAGATACATATAAATTCAAATAGATAGTCAAAAAAAAATCAACAGATAAATTAAAAAATAAAATTAAAAACAAAATGTCGTTTAAAACAAACAAAAAGACTCCTTATCAAACTATTTCACAAAAAATAGACCTGAACGAAAAAATATCTGGATCTAATATCTTGTACCCCCTTAGAATGGACTTTTCAACATTTTTTTCTTTTTGAAAACACAATTGTTTTCCATAATGAAGCTTGTGTGTGTGTGTTTAGAGCATGGTTTTATTACTTGCCAAACCCTCATAAGTAAGCAAAACATCATCAGAAACCATTCTGTGCAGAAATTACAATTAGAGATGTAATCAAAACAATTATATCATATAGAGGAAGAAATCCGATGACAACCAAAATCTCAAATATTCAGTTGCATTTAAAACAGTAGAATAAAAATAAATACACAAACAAAAAAACAAAACAAAAAAAACTGAAACCAATAGGAAATAAGAAGAATGACTCTAAAATGCCAAAACAAACGGTTTCTGTTCTCACGGTTATTTTTCTGTAAAAACTCCACTGCGCCTAATTCAAGGCCATAGAAGGAAGAAGATGCAAGCCCAAAACCAAAAATTAAAAGAGATTTTGAATAATTCGAGTAGAGACATCCTACAGTCCCTGATCAACAAGGTAATCTCCCATCCTCTCAACAATCATGTTACACTGACCCGGAGTCACAGGTTCATCATAGATGCCAAATATCAAAGCTTGGCCGGTTTTCTTTATAGTGACACCACCAGAGCCCTGCATAGTAGAAAATGAAACAGTAGCATGTATGCATAAGCTTAAGAACTTTCATGCCGCAGCCACTACTCAATCAACTGTAACCTGAAAATTTATCTATTTCATGCATACAACTCACTAGCATTGAAGCTTTGTCACACAATTTTTATTCCCAAATAACTCCAACATTAAATTTTCTCAAATATTTACCTTTGCATAGCAGTTTGGGTAAGAACCAAAAAGTAAAATCAACCAACCAAAAACTGCTATTCAGTTCAATGCACACATTAGTGTGCTTAACGTTCTAGTCATAATAAAAAAAGTAGTACACAAATTTGCGTCCTATTGACTACTCAACCGGATCAACTATTTCCAATTTTCCACTAGGTAATCGAAAGTACCGTTTCTTGACAACCAAACAGAACTAGATCACTTTAGAAATAATATCAAGGAATGTACGGGGGCAATTCAGACAACATCGAAGGATTGGAAATTGAGCTAGATGAAGAATTTACTTTGGGCGAGGCTTGAAGAACAATTTGCACTAATTACTATTGCCACAAATGGAAAAGCAGCTAGAGCCAGGTGTTCCTTCGGTGTTTGTACTTGGAATTAACATGATGGATAACGTTGTAAAGAAGAGACAACTAATCAGTAGGGACACCTGAATTATAAAATCATGATAAAGTAAAGCAAAAAGAAACCAAGCCCATGTGTTTGTGTACTACTAAATAGCAAACTACTATTATTAAGGCCTGTTGGAGATGGGTCCTCGTGTGAACTCACAGAGGCTTACTATTATTCTTCCCATACACATGCCATGCTGGGTCCATAATACCACTAAAAAAGTAAACAAATTGGCCTTGACTGGAATGATACAAATTCAAGTAATGGGCTCCACAATTGAAGTTTCTTAGTCAAAAGGTGAAGTGATCAAAGAAGCATACAAATAAGTGTCACTTCAAAGCGAACCAAAACTCAAATCAAAAGAATGATGCATGAAGGTAGTGGCGGAAAACATGAAGAACAACTGTCAAATAGAGAAGGGGGCAATTTAAAGAAGAAAAGAGGCAAAATTATAAAACCATGAAATAGAGAATCAAATAAATAATTAAAAAAAATCAATTATCAATTCAAAACTGCAAGTTAAAGATGGATCTAAATCATGAAATTAATGAGTAAAAACAGAACAATGGTTATGCAACCTAGAAAATAGATTAAACAACAATAAATAATTAAAACATAGCACAGACATATTTGTGACTTTTCTTTGAAATGAAATTGTAATTCCATGAGGGTCATGAAATCAAACTGAATAACAAGAATAACATATGAATAATGAAATCATGAAATTACCTTCTTTCCACGAATCACAGCACCAGGCTCGCCTTGGATAACCATGAACTTAGTGCCGCCAAGGTAAAGTCCAGTGGGAGCAAGAAAGCCAGGTTCGTCGAGATCTTTCATGATGCCAGTGATCTCTTCAGGCTTAAACTACAAAAAATTAATGATTATAAAATACAAAATCAGCACAAGGGGCAATCAAATCAAATCAAATTAAGGCCTTGTTTGGGAAGACTAAATAAGTGCACTTTTTGTCTTTTTTGACTAAAAAATTGAGGTTGAAAATATGGATGTTTGGGTTAACTTTTTGACTTTTTATGGAAAAATGTATAATAAAAAATTGTGAAAATTGATTTTTAGAGGAAAATTTGAATAGCTTTTTGGATTATTTCAAAATCCCCAAACTTGGCCTAAATCTAACAAGAAACACAAAAAGTAAGATTCTATTGAGGCATAGCTGTAAATAATAAAAGCCATACATATGAAGTTGAGGAAACTTCAAAACATAATAGATAACTAGAATTTGAGGTGAAAAAAGCAATGTTTATGAATAACATGGCTAGTCATTTCTCAATTTAAGATTTTAACGCTATGTTTGGATTGAATGATTTAAAAAGAAAAGAAAAGAAAAGAAATGGAGAGACATATATCTCTTACTTGTTTGGATAACCTAAGGAGAAAGAAATGGTGAAAAACTCATTTCTCTTATCAGCCTCATTTTCAATCTTTCCAAAAGTAAAGAAATTGAGAAAGAAAATAAACCGCTATTTTCATAATACTAATTTTTTCCTTACAAAAATAATAGAAATAAAATGATTGAAAATATAAAAAGATTATTTTGGTAATATAACATAAAATAATTTATGTTCTTTTCTCTTAATGAAATCTAACCACAAAAATATAAAAGAAATCACAATCATTTCTTTTCTCTTAATGAAATCTAACCACAAAAAAAATGAAAGAAATCACAATCATTTCTTTTCCTTTATTTCTTTCTTATCCAAACAAAAATGAAAAAAATCACTATCATTTCTTTTATTTCCTTTTCTCTTATAGCGTAAGTAATCCTTTCTTTTCTTTTCTTTTCTTTTCTTTTCTTTTCTCTCCTAGGTTTCCAAACATAGTGTAAATGTTTTTTGTGAATAATTTCTAAACAGACCTAAAAAGTAAAAACTTGAAATGAAAAAAAAAAAAAAAGGAGATCCATTCTGAGATCTTCCCAAGGTAAAACAGATCAAACTCATAGAAATGCAAAATGAATAACAATGCAGGTGAAAATCAAACACTCTGAACCGGTTCTAATCAGCCAAACAAATCAAATCTCACATCTCATGATTAAATAAGGAAAATCCCAAAGCCAATCATCAAAAAAGGCTTCATAGAATCATTACAGGTTTCAATAGATGAACACTCGGATCTAATCGAAATCTAAACAATTCATAAAATCAGCAAAGGCAAACCGCGATCAACATTTTTACGAACAGATCGATGAAAAAGCAATCGAAATCAAACACGTTATAATTAAATAAATTAATTAGAAAGATAGATCTATGCAGAACCTTCGGGAAAGAAGCGCTCTGAGCCCAGACGCTGCCGTCGTGGCCGAGGATGGCGGCGGAGGTGAGGTGGTTGCCGTCGATGTCGCACATCAGGTGATCATCCACGTATGTCTGCCACGACATTTTCCAAATCTCTCCTCTCTCTCTCTCTCTCTCTCTCTCTCTCTATACCTCTGTTTTCTCTCCTTCCGGCTCTGTTTGTGTGAAATGGAATGTGTGTTTCGATTCAACCAAAGGACATAAATAGTTGTTGTCTGGAGACTAGAAAGTTCTTTTGAAAGCAAAATAGAGAGATTGGGAGGAGGAATTATCTTGTGTTGTATGTTCACAAAGGAGCATTTTGGAAACAAGAGTAAAAAGTCAGTTTTTTGATTTTTTAATTTTTTTTAGCTAAAAAAATTAATTGTTTTATTTAAAAGAACCTAACTTTTTGTCAAAAAAGTCAAAAAATTAAAAAAATTAAATTTTAACTAATTTTCCAAAACACAATAAAGTAATAGTCATTGTTTTATGGGTAAATTATAAATTTAATTAAAATATGAATTGTCTCTTATAATTTGAAAAATTATAAATATTTCTTTCTCATAATTTTTTATTTAACATAATTAACTGAAAAAATAAAATTTTTAACTATTCTTCTATACAATAATAAAATCATTTGAATTAGTAATTGAAATAAAATTTTAACATCATTAAAAATTATTAATTAACTTAGTGATTTATTAATAAAGGAATATATTATGAAATTAAAAACACTATGAGTATAATGTAATTTTTAAAATTATAAAGAATAATTCATAATTTAAATAAATTTTAAGAATTTGTTTGTAATTTATCCTTATTTTATATAATAAATAGTAAAAAATATAAAATAGTGATGTGTAATCAATAGAATGGCAATGATATATACGTATACAACCTTGCTGCATACTCCTAGTGGGGGTCGCACCCCCAGTGAGGTAGCGCACCCCCACTGGCTGAAACCCCAAAAAAAAAAAAAATAAAAATAAAAATTTTTTTTTTTTTTTGTCTAATTCCGGAGTGACACATCACTGGGGGTCGACCCCCAGTGGAGGTAGGAAGCATTTTTCTATACGTATAATATGAGGTGCACCTATATGATAATTTTTAGATTTAGAGAGACTGAATTCTGTGGGACCACTACCCTTTCTATGATGAAACTACTGAGATCTTTTATCAGCCGTTCACTACACATGATTAAATGAGGGCCGTCCGGCTTGGTTGTTTTCAAATTGAGGTCGCACTATGATGGCAACATTTTAAAATATTCCCGGCCCATATCCTTTTGGATGCGGGGCAAATGGACTGTGGTAGAGGGGAAGTGGGACAGGATAAATTAACCTTTTTATTTTAACAATTAAAATATCAATAAAAATTACAAATCTATATAATAAAACAGAAAAAAATTTAAAAACATATAAAATATATCAGAGATATATTTGATTTCGAAGGCTCAGATCAATTTTAATAACATTAATGGTTCACATGATGCTCTCATTCATAAATAATATAATATGTCATGAATAATATTTTATAATTAAAAAGAATTATATTATTTAAGATGAAAAATAAATACGTGAAAATAAATGTTAGTTTAGTATTTTAATATAATAAAAAATTAAATTATATATATATTTAATAAATATAATGATAGAATGATATGAGGTATGCTATAAGTCAAGACTTATCATCCCATAATTTTTAAGAATGTACTCGTGTAATGAAAATTAAATTGATAAAGTATGAAATTTATGAATAAAATGAATTTTAACCATTGATTTCTTTTTTCTGGATAAATTTTGACTCCATAAGTCGATAAGTAAAATCCATCACTACCCCCACTTTCTTCATTCAGAAGAGAAAACAAGTGAAGACAGGAAAAAATAGTATGTCATCTGCCTTATTAATTGGACAAATTAACACATCTTCTTCATTTGAATAATCACCAAGTATGGTTGCCACTGTTATTTTTATAATTTTATTATTATTTTTTTAAATAATTTATATATTATAAAAATAACAATTGATAATTTTGAAGAGTTTAATGAAAAAGAAAAAATAATTCTAATATTTATTGGATTTGATACTTAGAATTGCCAACAACCCATAAAAAAGTCATCCCAAACATACAAATTTTTTTTTCCTACTTTTTTAGCCAATTAACCAAAAAGTTACTAAATTAGCATGTTCATTAGTAAGAAAATATCACAATTACAAAGTGAAAAAACATTCTTACAAAAATAAAAATATAATCATATTTTTTTTAATCCAAAAGTTAACTATAATATGCTTTATATAATATAATGGATAAATATACAAATCTCATTTTTATTGGTGATAAAAGTTGATTACTAAATTTCGAACACCTGGTCACCAATAGTGTTATTGAGGGTTGGTTTAAGATGTTCTAAATAAGTATACTTTTTGATTTTTTATAAAATATGGGTTGAGTTTGAAATGATGTAGTAGAGAGGTGATGTGACTTAAATAAGATGATATGACTTAAATAGGATAGTGACTTTTTGACTTTTTTAATATATGCCAAACAAGACCTGAATGAGATTGTCATTGTAACACATCAGATGATGATATTAATTAATATATTAGAAAACATCATTTAATAGTCAAAAGTTAATTATCAAAACATTATTAATCCTTACCTATAAAATTCGATACGGTAACAATTTAAAATGAAATATAGTAGACCATACAAGATAAATTAAAAACAATTATTGCTAAATAATTGGCCCACAAAGAGTAGTATAGATTCTGCATTGGCCCAATTATGGATCACCCACATCAGTAGTTAGGCCCACAGCTCAGTAATTGCTAGTTGGTACATCATTTGATGCATTTCTTCAGGGTTGGGTTGCAAGATTTGGTGCCGGAAAATACACTCTTCCATCAAAATTTTATATAAATATTTAAAAGCGACGTAGCACTAAACTTGATTTTATCAAAAAAATTATGTGGAGGTTGTAGAGCAAATTTACGTAGGAAAAATATTTGGCGAATTATAATACAGTGAGATAAATAAAAAAAATTACAAAATATATGAGATATAAGTGATTCTATGATGGGTGCAAGTGAGAAGCTGTGCACTTGCACCACTCCATGTTTGCATAAAAAAAAAATTATGTACCACGGGTATGTAATTCCTCCAAAAATGTTTCATCTACGCAATTTCTCCCCTACAAACCCCCTTGAATAATGTGGCAAGAGAAAAAAGCAAAGCAATGACTCATACTCCGACACTTCTTTCTTTTTCAAAACCTTTCAATTAGCCTTACTACATCATTCGGTGGGATTTGTGAGAGAAATTATGTGGATGTAACACTGTTGTTTACATAGTGTCCCAACTTGATACTTATTCGTTAAAGTTGTAGGTACTAGTACCCCTTATGTTAGGATTTTGGAGAACAATTTGACAAGTGGCAAGTGATAAGTGGTGTGGAGCAATACTCCAAGACCTACAAATAATCACTCAGTTTTTTCATATCAATATATGTCAATTAAGAGTGCTCGCGAATTGGGTTGAATAGGGTGGCTCGCGAATTGGGTTGAATAGGCTGGCTTCCCATTCGCTATCCGTCCGAACTTAGGTAGATTGGGAAAAATCAATCTGCATTTGTCCACTTGGTTAATGGATGCGAATTGAACAGGCCGTGCGGGTTGACGGGTGAATGTAGATCGATTTGGTGGTTCGGACTTCATTATTCTAGGCCTTTTTTTCGAACTATTTGAGTTTTTATTTTTTTTTCCTAGTTTGAGCCTTATTTGAATCCAAAATTTTTTATTCTTTTATTTTTTTATATAAAAATAAAGGTTTAACTTTCATATTTTATAAAAGTATAGCATCATTTTTTTTAGAAGGGTTGGCGGATTGGATTGGATTACCTCCCATCTATCAACCGTCCAAATATAAATAGATTCAAAAAATCTCCATCCGTATTTGTCCGCCTATATTATGGAAATTGTCCAAAAGCGATTGAGTTGGATTAAATTTGTCAATTTTGACAAGCGACTAGCACCCCTTGCGTCAATGATCAATCCAATGAGAGCGTACACTTCAAGAAATGTCACTTTTAGCTACTAAATTATTGGTCGGCAAAAGGCATAAATTTGGTCGCTGAAAGGCTTTATCGACCAAAAATTTCTGTCGCCAAGTTCGTCGCCCATACCCTGTCGGCGATAGTATTGGCGACTAAACTTCATTTGGTCGCCAAAAAATGAAACTTTTCCCTACTAAATTTCTTTTAGTAGCCAAATGGTATCTTTTCGCCACTAAAACCGTTGGTCACCGAAAGTGAACATTTAGCTACTAATCCTTCGTTAGTCGGCAAACGTGACCTTTCCGCGACTAAATTTTTAGTCACTAAAAGTTCTACCTTAGGCATGGTGACTTTTTCCGACTAAACTTTTCGTAGCCGAAACCCTATTAAGATCCATTTCTTTACTTTTTGCCACTAGAAGTTTTAGTAGCCAAATGATACCCTTTTTTCCGTGACTAAAAAATTTAGTGGCCAATAGCTTATTTCTCTCATTCTCAGATTTTTTAGCTACTAATTTTTTGGTGGCAAAAACGTTTTGGGTTATGTTTTTGCTACTAAATTATTAGTAGCCAAAACTTTTGATTACCCATTTGGCTACCAAAACATTTGGTGGCCAAATAATTTTATGTTTTTTTATAAAAAAAAAAATAAAAAAAAAAAATTGCATACAACCTGTATTCATTTATATTATTTGTTTGTCTAACGTACAATGTGAGAGATCAAACAAGTTCCTTGAACATTCAAATCTACAAGTTTCATTCAATCTCAGATAGATATAGCTATGCAAATTGGGAGCTCAAATCTCACATTTGCAAGAAGAAAAAAAATTACACATTAAGCACAATTTCTAAGTTATAATCATAAGTTATCATTTTTGAGGTATTACTCAAAAATTAAAGTAAAACCCAATATAATGGCCAAAGGGACCATTTAGAACACTTCAGCCATCCACATAACAGCAGCATACACCTTAGCAAACAGAACACGAGCTGCAGATCCGGGATCCAAAGAACATAACCCAATGCTTGCTCCTCTACCCAACCACTTTAGAGTAAGAACACCTCAAATTATCTGTGCATGATGCTTTGAACCACATTGCAATTCTCACTTATTGAGGGGAGTCTAGCAGCCTAACATAACTCCATGGCAGACCAACATATCAGTTTAGCATCCAGAGATCAAGTCATTGGCTCTTCCTAATGACACCTACCCAGACTTTGCACCCTTCACCTCCCAAACAAAACCAAATTGGACCCAGGACTGATTTGGGCACCAAGCATAAGCCAACAAGCCCTGCAGCAACACACACAAGAAAACCAACTGGTGAAGCCGCAACAAAACAACTGGGCAGATTCATTCACCATTCCTTCAAGCATCTGATGAGCCAACAAATTCAGCTACCATTCCTGCTTTAAAAACCCAACCTCAAAAATCAATTTGATAAAAAACCAAAGAATTTACATACTCAACCACCAACCAAAGATACTTAAAACAGAACACCAAACAAACACCAAGGCACAAAGATACTTATCAGCAAT
The DNA here is from genome assembly GCA_025200525.1 of Camellia lanceoleosa. NCBI lineage: Eukaryota > Viridiplantae > Streptophyta > Magnoliopsida > Ericales > Theaceae > Camellia > Camellia lanceoleosa. The sequence goes on from CM045759.1 coordinate 148,733,882, forward strand.
TCAGCATCCTTAGGCCCCTTTATCTACGCACAGTTGCAGACCTGCTTCAGGTTATATAACACATCGTGCACCGAGTAATTAAACTCTTTCAAAGAAGAAACAGCCCACATAGCAACTCTGGTTTGTTAACAGTTAACTACAAAACCAAAAGAAAGAATTGTGCTCATTTTGAGAATTGTGCTCATGACCATCCCATGTGGAGAAGCTTTCCCATTACTACGACTTCTTGTCATAGCATTAGGAGAAACCCAACTGCTTGTCAGAATATGCCTGGGAGGCTTGACTCCTACACATAGAACAGATTTTAGTGATTTGCTAAATCATCAATCAAGCAATGTAGTTATATGAATCAACTCTGCATAATACCCAACCAACATAACCAGGAAGTTATGATATAACAAACACAGCAAGCAATTGTGCAATGTACCAGTTTCAAGTTTATACGGGTTTATTTTTTTCTTATAACAGACTAAGAAGACTCTCGAGTCATTGAGCCTATTAGAGAAGTATACTAAAAAGTGGATGTTGTTAGTTCTGACATACGATCGTCCGCATTTTAGAAAATACTCTACTTATACAGTCCACTACATTTTAGTAACTCCAAAATGTAATTTCAAAATTGGATACATGGAATGGAATAATAGTGATTTAAGCGACAAGAAGACCGTAGTAAAAGAACTACTCAAGATTGCATTAACATATTTACATCAAACAAAAATATACTCCCTTCAAGTCAACTGTGTTTTACAATACTCTATATCACAAAAAATATATAATTTCCAAGTGGAACATTAATACAGTACAAATCCAATATTAAAGATTACAATAAATAAATAAACACAAATATGCCATCAAAAAATGAACCGAGACCATTACCTGATTAATGCAAGCCCCAACAAGAAGCCCACCGTTGCTTCCACCTTCAATACACAATTTTTTTGATTGGGTATAACCAGAAGAAACAAGGAATTCTGCAGCAGAAATGAAGTCATCAAAGCAGTTCTGTTTTTTTGCAAGGGAACCAGCTTTATGCCATTCTTCTCCATACTCTCCACCACCACGAATGTTTGCTATGCAAAAGATAGCACCTAAATGTCTTGTAAGTACAACACGACTGACACTGAAATATGGTGTCATACTAATATTAAATCCACCGTATCCATATAACAAACAAGGATGTGATCCATCTAGAAGAATATTCTTTCTAGCCACAATGAACATTGGTATCTAAATTCCATCCTTACTAGGCACAAAAACACGGAAATAAAAATCCAAATAATAACAAGATACAAAGAATCGATTGCATGCAAAAATCAAGTGAGTGTGCATTTCTTCCTCACAGGGGGCAAGACAATTACACCAAGTCCGATATGGAATATACAGAATTGTTTTTACTCACCAAGTTCTTGGGAAAGAAAATATTTGAGTTAAATGTACAATGGCGAGAACTTAAAAGGCATGAGTTCCCAAGGCATTTTTTATTTATACATATATATATATATATATATATTAGTTCGACTACTATAGTTGTCTGTATCATTCAATTAAACACGCCAAGGATGACTCCTTACTGAAAAACAATCAGATAATAATTAACATCTACACTTCATTCTATTTTGGGTGTCTCTTTTTCTTCTTTTTTCAACACACACATTGAGGGGGAGGCACCTTGCAAAAGAAGGCAAAATGGTGATAAGGCCTGAGTTAATTAAAACTGGAGCAAAAGGAAACATCTAGAATAGTAGCATGACCACCATGACTGAAAATTAATGCCCACATATGTTCCTATCATCCAAAATGAGACTAAGGCCCTGTTTGGGGAGTGGCTAAATTAGCCAATTAGTCAAAAAGTTACATTTTTAGCCAAAAAGCCAACAATCCATACCAAAAAGTCAAAGATTCTCTTTTCTCTTTACTTTTTGCACAGCTTTTCGTAATTAGCCAAAAAGTCATCCCAAACATACAAGTTTTTTTTATTTACCTTTTTAGCCAATTAGCCAAAAAGTTACTAAATTAGCCTGTTCCCAAACGAGGCCTAAAATTCCAAACTAAAACAAAAGAAAATTTATTAAAAGATAACCAAATGTTCTCCTACAACTAAAGTACTGACCTGATTAACATTGAATGCTGTACGATCAAATCCAGGAACAACAATTTCTCGGAATATCTTCATATTTGGAACACTAGTGTCCAATTCGCACTGGTATATAATACCTGGGGTAAGGAAGCTAGTAAACCCAATAAAAATTGTACTGTCTTCACGCCTAGCAGAAATCTCAGAAACTTAGCCAATGTCAATGGGTAAATGGACCCCATTTTCAAGTCTCTGAGCTGCAGAACATACTTCACATCACTCAAGTAACTCAATAGATATATATATATATATACTTATATATATATATAGAGAGAGAGAGAAAGAGAGCATACGCGAGACGGAGCATCAATGGAGCAGAGTTATTCTCAGCGATGAAGCCTTTGGATCTCGCGGCGGTGGCGGTGGATCGGTGAAGATCGGCGGAGGAGGAGGCGGCGGCGTGAAAAGAGGGCATCGACGGAGGTGGTAGCGAAGGCAGTGGTTGTCGCAGCAGTCACGATGGCGATGGCGGAGGACGAGGTGCTCCGGTTGCCGGCGAACGCAAGGAGGAGCGATGGCGGGACGGCGACGCAGCTGGACTCCTCAACCCTTCATCTTCTGAAACGAAGAGATGACCCTAATATTTCATTGGAGAGGTATTGATCTCACCTGTTGGTTGTTCAACTGATCTTAGCCATCCAATTAATTTGTAAAACCCTCCAAAATTTCAAAAATCCCTCCAAATATTTAGCCATCCAATTTATTTGTTCAACAGATCTTAGCCATCCAATTTATTTTCCATCGGCGACTAAAGCTTTTGGTAGCCAAATGTATACCTACAGCGACTAAAAGAATTTTAGTCACTGAAAATCAAGTTTTGCCGACTAAATGTTTAGTCGCCAAAGACAAAAATTAATTTTTTATTAAAACATTTGCCGACTAAAGGATTGGTAGCCAAATGTATACATACGGCGACTAAAAGAATTTTAGTCGCTGAAAATCAAGTTTTGCCGACTAAATGTTTAGTCGCCAAAGACAAAAATTAATTTTTTATTAAACCATTTGCCGACTAAAGGATTTGGTAGCCAAATGTATACCTATGGCGACTAAATGAATTTTTTGTCGCCAATTTCTGGCATTTTTGCCGACTAAATTTCTTTTAGTCGCCAATTGTCATATTTTTAGCTACTAAATTTTTTTTAGTCACCAATAATCAATATTCCTTGACTAAAAAAATTTAGTAGCTAAAAATTTGACTTTTGCCGACTAATTTTATTTTTGGTAGCCAAATCCGTAACTTTTGACGACTAAATTTGTTTTAGTCGCCGAAAATGGTCGCTGTAGGTGTAATTTCCTGTAGTGGTAGGTGCACTGCACCCTTAAAAGTTTTGAATTTTTTTATATTATCTAATAAGTAATTATTAAGAAAATTTTAAAATTATAGAAATTTGTATTCCTAAATTAAATATATAATAAATCTTTTAAAATAAATTTCCAGTATCATTTAGGGATTATGAAATTTTTTTCATGAAAGTGATCATGAAAAATTTATGATCCTTGGATTATCTTGATTAGTGTGTGGTACTTTATTCTAAGTGTAATCCAAGGGTCACAAAGCTTTCATGATTATTTTTATAAAACGTTTTTCATGATACCTACTATTGCTGATTAGTAAATATTAATCTCCTATATTTTTGTTTTGAGGTGTACTACTTGTGTATGCCATGTGTGCTATTGTTATAGTATTGGATTATTTCTAGGTTGCTGTTAATGGCATTCACACTAATAATTCTTTGATTTTATCAATTAATTTTAAATTTTAAAAAAGTTTTTTTTCCAATATCCCTCAAATCATACTGCCTACTTTAGCCACCATGAACATCGACCATCCTCTCCACCTCCATCCGCCACCCCATTTCCCCTCTGCACCTTCTTCAATCCATTTGCAGCCTCCATCGTAACCCCTCAACCCCTTTTTCTCTTCCATCAATGCCCTCTCTCCCCCACAACCTCTTTCTCACCCTTGTGTGTCGTCACGTTCCCAATGCCGTTCCTAACCACCCCTATGTGCTGCTACCCTACCTAAGACTCTCTCTCTCTCTCCTAGTTAATTTTTTTTTTTTTCTTTTGGGTCACCATTGCGATAGCAATTTGGATCTAGTGTCATCATCATGTATTGTGATCTGGATTTGGTAGAAACGGTTGCAGGAAGTCCCGGCAGTAGTGGGGCTGCATAAGATAGAGGGGTTGGGGTTTGGGGAGTAGAGGTGAGGATGAGAAAAAAGTGGCAGGTGGCAAGAGGAGCTCAAGTGGAGTCGATGGGTGAGAACTGGCTATAAGTAACGAGAGGGGTTACAAAAGGGTTGTGGTGGGATTAGGGGTGGCGTAGATGGGTGGAGAGGGGTGACCAAATGTAGTATTAGCGACCGGTGGCTAAGATGAGGTGCATTTAGAGTTAGGGTTTGGAAGGTTCAAAATTGGAGTAAAATTAAAATTTCATAATATGATAAAACTGTAATTAAAAAAATAATGAATATGTAGGATCCAAAGGAAGAATTTCGAGTGTTATTAGCAGTATCGTATTTCTAATATAGTTTTTGTCATTATCTTTTTGCATTTTTTGTTCTATGTATTGTGTCATTTAAGTTTTATTTTTTATTTTGCATTACATTTTAGTTTATTGACACCCTTATTTTGTCACCCATAATTATTTGTTCATCCTCTCGCAAGGATATTGACCGTGGAATGTTTTTTTTAAAAAGAAAAAATGAGAGAGAGATCCCTCTAAGTTTTTATGTAAGAGTTCAAGGACATTAGAGGTTTAGTTTCTAGTTAAAGTTCTTAAGTTTTCAAATTCTAAAAGGATAAGGAAAAGTTTTGAGATAAAAAATGACCTTACAACTTATAAAATTTTCCTATGATATTTTTTTTATTTAGATTTTTCTCTCTGTATATCTGCTCTCTCTCCACAACAGACAATTGCTTCAACCATAATCACCATTGTCCACCGTCGCCGTCTTCAACTGCATCCATCTCCACCGTTGTCATCATCTTCAACCACATCCATCTCTTTTGTCATCATCTCATATAAATCTAAACTGTATCGTCATTCGTAACCACCATCGAGATCTGACCCTTTATTCATTATTCACAACCACCATTCGCATCTCCATCACCTCACCCCCATCAACTCCACTCTCCTCTCCCCCCTCCCTCTCTCTCTCTCTCTCTCTCTATTGTTTTATATGATTTATTTATCTTTTATCCCTTTCTTTGTTCAATATTATTCTTCTATTTGATTTTTTATATTTTGTGTTGTTTTCAATAGACATTGTTTGTTATAATAATGTACAAATATTTAAATTTTTGTTGAAGTTTGAATGAAATTAGTCAGTAAAATTTTTCTAACTTTCTTTAATTTTAACAAATTTGTTTAGTGAAATTAGATTGGTCAATAAATGCAATTCTGTAAATTTGGTCAAAGAAATTTCACTAACTAAATTTACTGAAATCACAAGTTAGAAAAATTTCACTATCACAGCAAAAAATTCATGCGACAATTACAATTTCTAGTGACTCTTTCTAGAAGTGAAATTTGATTGTGGTAAATTAGTGAAATTTCAAATCGCCAGTGTCCATCGGAGAGTCGCAAAAAAATGATTGTTGGCAAGTAGTGGTCGTTGCTACAAAATTGTTGCCAATCAATGGCTATAGTAATTGACAGTTAGTAATGGCGACCGGAGATGGTCGCCGGCGATGACGGAGATGTTCAAAGGTTGGTGGAATAATGAAAGTACGCTAAGGGTAGTTTTGTCCAAAATAAAGTTTAGTATTTTTAAATTAGTAAGCCTATTTTAATTGTTTTTAGGGGCACTTACCAGCCGGTCCCTCCCAAATCACTTAATACCCACCAAGTCCTGCCCTATTTCAGTTTCCAATTTTACCCATGAATGTCACACCACACGCGTGAATGAAAGAGCATATCAGGAGGTCTACGCCGTGCGCGTGAAACACACGCTCCTTCTCAATTGTTCTGATTTGGAAACCATTCTGAGGCGATTTCCAAACCACTGGCGATTTGCGATTTGAAAATCGGAACAAACAAAGAGTTTTCCCTGAATCTCCCATTGTTTCCGAAAAAAATAGCTCGCTTTCAATCAGATTCGATTCAACAGATACACAAAGAAATCCTCCACCGTTTCGATCTACATTCCTTCATTCATCTTCAACAAACATGCGAATCACACGTGAGTGATATTCATCTTCCGTTCTTCTTTTATAACTATATTTTGCCAATTCAGTAAGAAAATTTGCTATAACCATGATAGATTTGCTTAATTTACTTAATTGAGTCATAAAATTTGTTCTAATGATAGATTTGCTTCCTTTCTTCTTTCATAACTGTAAATGAGTTATAAAATTCGAATTCAAGCTATTTTGAATGTGTATCATATAGTATTAATTTATCATTGATATTCAACTTCATAATAATCACAACTTCATGTCCATTTGTTAAACAATGATGGATTTGCTTAATTTTGCTAATTCAGTGATAAAATTTGATATACAATAACAGATTTGCTTACTTTACCAAATTCAACGATAGGATTGCTTAATTTTCCTAATTGAGTGATGAAATTTGTTATAATGATGGATTTGTTTCTCTTCTTATTTTATAACTATGCATTTGCTTCCCTTCTTCTTTCATAACTATAATTGAATAATAAAATTCAACTTCAAACTACTTTGAATGTGTATCTTACATAATTAAGTTATGAGTGATACAATTTGGCTTGAAGCTATTTTCAATCTGTACCATACAGTATTAATTTATGATCATGCTCAACGTCATAATAATCATACCTTTATGTTTATTTGCTATACAATGATGCATTTGCTTACTTTTGCTAATTCAGTGATAAAGTTTGCTATACAATTGTTTTCATCTTCATCTTCAACATCATACTTCATGTTAACAAAGCTCCACAAAGCAAGAGGGAAGAAAAAAATTGATGGAAGAAAAACTAGGACTGAACAGATACATGATAATGAAGCAAAATATGTCTACCGTTCTAACATTCAATCTCTTATCAAATTTTTCAAGACAACAAAACTCAGAGAGGAGCATTTGATATTATTGAGAAAGACACCTTTTTCACTTTTGGTTGATGCATTGAGTAAAAACAAGGTTAAAAGAAGAGATTCAATTAAATATGATGATGTGGTTGCAAAAATTTTGCAAACTTACCAAATGGATGGAACCACATTTGAAATTGCTGGGAAGAAGCTGAAATTGAAAAGAAATGACTTCAAGTTAATTTTTGGGATTGCATGTGGACACAAGAAGATGAATCTTGCATATGGAAGAAAAAATGACGTAGCTATGGTGCAAAGAAGAAAAATCACCGAGAGCAGAATGACAAGTGCTTCAATCCAAAACTTGATAACGAAACTTTTGAGAAGCACCAACAATGAAGATATAGAAGATGTCGTTAGGCTTGCGTGCCTTCTGGTTTGTTTGCTTTTGTTGTTTCCGGGTACTGGGACAACAATCGGTTGGGGGTTCATGAAATACCTGGAAAATATTGATGAAATGAAATCTTATGATTGGTGTGGCGCAGCAAAACATCATCTTACAACATCAATAGCATGCAACGTCAACCAAATTGATAAAGTGTGCGGATGTGTGATCATCTTGTTGGTAAGTAAATACCTCACTTTCAACTTATAACCTACAATAACTAAATTTACTAAATACTAATCTACAACATTTTTTTGGTCCTCAACAGTATTGGATATGTGAGCATGCAAAGATCATCAAACCAAATGAGAATAATCCAATACCAAGATTTGCAAAATGGAACATTACTCATCTTGGAGAACAATTGGCAAAGTCATCCTTGCATGATCTGAAACATATTGAGGTATGCATTCATATCCTTTGTTTTGTTTAAACAAATATTAAACTTTGTTATGCAGTGATAAATTTTAGCAATACTAATAAATTTTCTTAATCTTAATGCTGTCGCATTAGTGGTACAAAAATTATTTAGGCATTTCATCTGTGCTAGGAAATTATTCAATAAACAATTTTTATCAATGTTTAACCTCTATTTCTTTAATTGAGTGATGAATTTTGCTATGCAGTAATAAATAATCATATGCAGTGATAACTTTTTGCTCACAGTTATAAATTCTCTTAGTTAGCTTCATTGACTTATAAATTTTGCTTAGTATTGCTAATTCACTAATAAAACTTGTTATCATGAACCAAATTACCATTCTTATTATAAATTTGAATCACCGAATGATAAATTATTACTTAACTCTGCCTCATAACATTTTTTTAAATAATTTTCATTCATGTAGGAGAGTAATTTGAAAGACACAATTGAAGAACAGAACATATACAAACAATTGCAACCACAAACAGATGATGAGCATGATGATGAAAAATGTAACTTTGAGGAACAACAGGAGACCGAATTATCTGAAAAGGAAGAAGAACCAATTAGCAGAAATATATTCAGTCTCAGTCCTGGAAGAAAATCACAGAAACCCAAGAGTCAAACAGTGCTCCAAAAAGAGGAAATCAACAACACTTGCAATCAAAAAGAATGCACGAAGGAAAGCCAACTTTCAAAGATGAAACTCAAGAAGGTCCACTTCATGTGCAAACAAATGACCTGTCTTTTGACAACCTAGAAAATGATGAAGAACAAACAATGATCAAACAGAAAGCTGGTCCAGCAACTTCCCCGGGATTGAAGTATGAAACACCGGCTGAAAAGAGGAAAGCAAAAAGGAAACTTGCCTATGAAAGAAATATCTACCATGTCAAAATCAATGAACATACTTTTCAAAAACTAGAAGAGAATGTCCTGATAATCCAAAGGCTAGAACTAGAGAAGGCAATAATCCAAGCAGAAAATGACAAGCTTAAGGACCAGCTCATGAAGCTCAGTAAACAAATGGAAGAACAAAGCAAGAAAGCAAAGACACAAATGGAAGTCAAAGATGTGGAAATAGTGCTACTTAATGAGAGAATCGCAATGTTGGTTGAATCAAATCTCTACCTGGACACTGAAGAAGAACAAATCCAAGTTGAAGTTGAAGCCACCACTCCCAAAACATCGCCTCTTGTCAGCTCAATGATAAAAAGGGTCAAAAATAGAGAAACAAGAAAAGAGCACAAAGATCCAGATTTTTGCTACATAATGAAAAGACAACCAAACCAGAACAAGACAGTTGATCAAGTAGAACCAATGCTTGAAGAAAATCCAAAGACCAGAAAAGAAGAGCACACCCAACATCAACATCCAACAAAACAAATTAACACTTCCTATCCAGTGTTTCACAAATTGCCAAAGAAATCAAGGATGAAACTCACTAGTCTTTGGGCAACAAAAACCAGCAGGTATACAGTATATAGTCATGCATTTAACAACGTATAACTTTCATTTATTTCACTCATTGATAAATTTTGATATACAGTGATAAAATTTGCTACATAATGATAAATTTTACTTAATTTGTTTGGTATAGTGATATATTTAGCTAATCTTCCTGTTGTCTCATATATGGTCTCAAATTATTTAGGCATTTGGGTTTATGATCTGTACTTCATTTCATGCTTCATATTTGATACATGAAGTAAAATTTCATGCTCAATTTGTTCCCCTAACCTTTGATTTGTTAATTGACCAATAAATTTTGGTATACAGTGATAAATTTTGTTTTCACATTTCCAGTGATCCAATCTTACAAGGAAAGGAAGTAGGCAGTTATTTGTACTTGGATGACATTGACAAAATAGTCAAATGCGAAGAACTTTCTGGAAATGTAAAATCAAATCCCTATTTGTGCATAAATCAATTGTAATACCAAACTATAATTCTCTCATTAACCTTCTTTGCTTTTGTTTTTAAAACAAGCAATAAATGCATACAAGGAAATCTTAATGACAGAAGAGCAACTGAAACCAAACTTCAGCCTCAGCTCACAAGCAGGAACAACATATATATTTACTACATCATGCCATGTAAGTAAATTACATATATATATATATATATTTCATTACAATATCATCCATTCCCCTTGTCTAAATCAAGTGCATAAGTTCTCATTCATCCAGTCTTATACTGATAATTAATGAATTCCATTGTAATCAAAACTAATATATTTTGCAAAACACGATTTGTTCACCACAAAGGATGAGGCAGAAACAAATCAATTGTTGAACAAAATGATGTTAGAAGCTGTCAAGGAAAGATATCTTCTCTTCCCAATTTTCAATGAAAAGCATTGGACGTTGTTGGTACTCGACACTGAAAATGGCTCATGGAAGTTTTACAATTCAATGACACCAAGCACAAAAACAGATAACCACTTAAATGAGGCAAACAAACTGGTAAAACACCAATTAATTGTGATATCATCCATTCCCCTTGTCTATATGAAATTTTCTTATGCATTTATTTGTCAAACACCAATTAATTATTAATATATTTTGCAGAGAAAGGTTATTGAAAAATACCTTCAACATCACAATCCCAAAGTCATTGAACGTAACAAGTTTCATGAAGAAACAGAAATTGCAATGAATTGTCCCCAACAACTTGATCATTCGTAAGTTTCTGCAAACCAATACACATTATATAGATAAAATTATCGTTGATGACTACTAACTTTGTTTTTCCAATCTCATTGTAGACTTGATTGTGGCGTCATAGTTTGTTACCTCATGAGAGAATATGTCTGTAACAAAGACATCTTCCCCAACTTAACAAAGGAGGAGTGCCACCAAATCAGAGCAGATATCATAGATGCTTTGTTGACTAACCAACAGACAGACACCCAGCAAATCGTTGATGAGGCAATAGAAGCGGTGCTTGAAGACAAGGAGTTTTGGGACACAATACACAATGACAACCATGCTTGAATAATTTTCCACAAACATTATAAACATTTTGGTTCTTGCTTTGCTTCAATGAATATTACAATGCTTGGTTGTTACAATGTCAAATTTGCTTCAATGAAACATTCAGTCTTTTTTAACCAAATTGTTACCAGATATAACTTTTTGATATAGGTCTTCTTTTATGCAAATTTCATTCAAAAAATTAATTATGATCTGATTATTTGTGTCAAATTTAAAGCTTAATAACAGGTTTCGAGTCACTATACTAATAATTTTTTTTTTTTTTATAGTGTTTTGTTTTCACTCATAAATTTATCCATGTTTCAACAAATTTATCACTGTAAACACTGATAAATTTTTCACTGTTTAAACAAAAAAAACTAGCACCACTGTTTCTTATTCGTTTTTCCAAACTCAATTAAACAAACTATCAATAAATAAAAAAATTATCTAAATTGAAAATTCAAACACAGACCCTATTACATTGTTTTGATTATTTTGGTTCTTCATTTGCTCCAATGAAACATTTAGCCTTTTTTATCCATATTGTTAACATATCTGGCTGTGGATATCAGTCAAATTTCATTCAAAAAATTGATTATAATGTGATTATTTGTGTCAAATTTAAAGGTTAAAAACAGGTTTGGAATCACTATACTGATAAAATTATTTTTTTTATAGTATTTTGTTTACAATGATAAATTTATCACTGTTCCAACAAATTTATCACTGTCAACACTGACAAATTTATTACTATTCAAACAAAAAAACCACTACCACTCTCTCTCTCTCTCTGTCTCATTCTTTTTTACAAACTAAATTAAACAAGGCACTATAAACAAATTAAAATTAAAACACATACACTATTACATTGTTTTGATCATTGTAAAATTTTTTAAAATAAGATATAAGTACAGTTAGAATAAATTTGTAAAAAAGAAAATCCTTATTTGTAGTTACTTACACATGAGCTCAAAAATATTGAAAAGTCATATTATAATTTTACAATAAAAAATACTAATATTTAAGAATTAGCTGTTATTAAAATACTCAAGAGTGTTCTCATGTTTATAAAATGCTCAAGAATGTTCTCATGCATTATATTTCATCAAAACATGAGAACACTAAAGCATTCCCTAGACTGAAATTTTGAACAATTTAAATTGAAAATAAATTTTAAAACTCAAAATATCATGCTTCTGTAGCAACATATTTCCACTGATAAAAACAAGGGTAAACTACCAATAGGTCCTACTTTGAAGACTTATTACACAATAGGTCCTACTTTGGAGACTTATTACCCATTAAGTCCTATTGATAAATTTATTAAGTGATAAAAATAAATTTATCAGTCTTTTATTTTTATGAATAAATTTATAGTGATAAATTTATCAGTCTCTTTATTTTTATGAATAAATTTTTAGTAATAAATTTATATATAAAAAAAAAACACTATATATAAAAAAAAATTACATAAAATTAAACGTAAATATTATTACATTGTTTAGATCATTTTCCTTCTTAATTTGCTGCAATGAAACATTAATGTTTTGTACATCATTACATTCAATGTTTAGAATACATTCATCAAAAAAAAAAAATTAAAACAAATTATTTCTACTTAATTACACATGAGCTCAAGAATGTTAAAAGATCATACTATAATTTTTAATTTTAAGAATGTAACTTATTAATTTTAAATTGACAGGTAATTTAATTTTTTTAATTTTTTTTCATAAGTATTACAAGTATTTTATTTCAACCCCAAATATAATATGTTTATATTTCATCTGAATTTGAATATGAATTTGAGAAAACTGAACAGTTTTCTAAACTGGAATGTTGAAGAATTTAAAATGAAAATCGATGTGAAACTCAAGCATTTTCTAAACACAAAATATCTTGCTATTGTACAAAGATATTTCCCATTTTCTAAGCATCTTCTATGCATTTTCTAAATTTATCACCGATAAAAAAATAACAGTACTTACTAAACACAATATATTTGCCAGACAGGGGAAACAAAAGCGTGAGTCACGCGCGATTGAAGTCTCATTTTCTCGTCTACACCATTGGCGAATCACTTCCCTCTCACGCAAAACGACCATCCCAACTCAAAGCGATTGAAGCATTACTTGGAGGAAACATGCACAGAAGCGTAAGCAACTGAAACCCTTATTTCTCTCCCTATTCAACCACATTTTCAAAAACCCTAGATCACGTTCAACTACAACTTGCAAAATTTCAACAATATTAGGGCATTTTCGGAAAATAAAACTTGTAAATATGTAAAATGTTAGGTGATCAACTGATAAAGGTGTTGGTTTTGAAGTTCAAAATTACGTTCATTTTGATTTTTTTTTTTTTTAATTTTTGATACAAAAAAAATCAATTAACAGGGAGTCGGTTCAAGAAACTAAAATAGACAGTGGGTTCAAGATATCAAAAAAACTTGTTCACATATATAATACTAATTAGAACGTTGCACACAGTACATGTGTGTAATTTTTTTATAGATTAAATTTTGTGTCACTTTTGTTTCATATTTGATCCATAATAACTTGTATCCTCCTTTTGATATATATATATATATATATATATTTTTGGTTATTTCACTATGCCCAATTTCTCAAAAATTGTAATTTTTTTACACCTTCTGGATTAAATTTTTGTCTCATTTTTCTTTAATATTTCATCGATTATAAATTACACCTCTCTTTTGGTAACTCAATGATCTTTACCAAATTTAAATATACAAATCATCTTTGTTGATGTAACCCACAAAAGAGCCTTGCAATACTTTTTACCTTATAATAATATAAGTGCATCATATCAAGTCATAAGTCCGCTACACATACCAAACCAAGTGACAAGTTTATCACTTACACATCCATCCCCATTTCTATAGAGGGATACATTTACATAAATTTAATGTAGGTAAAGATGAATGACACAGTAGTCAATAGACTCACCAACTTAAACAAATTTCATCTGTTTTGGGAAAGAATTTGACTCACACTATTTTTCTTCTAACCAACAAAATGAAAACACAGAATTATGAATATATTCAAGTTTTATCGGTGTTTCTTTGCTTAATTAAATGATAATTTTGTCATATATCCATAAATTTTGCATGCTTTGCCTAATACATTGATAAACCTCTTTGACATAGATGTTGCAAGTTCTCGTAAGAGATTATCTCTACCGCAACAAGATCTTATCTCGCAAAAAGACGAAAAGCGAGAAAAGCAAGACAACAAAGAGGAAACCACAACAACAACAACAACCAAAAAGCAAAAACAAGAACACTAGATGAAGCCATTGAAGGTAAAAAACAATAGCAACTTATATAGATGTCACACGTGAATTGCTACACTGAATTCCTTCACAACTATTGTGACATGCATCTGACCCAACCCAATTGACTGCTCTGTTTTCCTATCATTATTACAACTCTTCATCAGATATGTCACGCCCGAACCCGCCGAAAAGTCAAGAACGTGACTGCCGATGTCGTAAATTACCTCCGGCCTTACTGTACAAAACATAAATAAACGGGGCTCGCGGAAGCGAGATAAAGAATTAATAGTCCAAGAGCTGTGCATTTATATGAACATACATTTACATGCCAAAATAATGTTAATTACCCACTATCTTTACATAACATGATCATATACAAAACACAAATGTATGCCACAGATGCAAGACAAAGGAAAAACTCTCAAAACGGCCTTCCAGGCCTAGCTCCGGCTCAGAGCACTCAAAACTGGTAGGCTTCAAAATGGCGGCTCGAACAGGAATCCGCCTAGGCTTGACTCCCCGAAGGCTCACCTATAAATACATAAATACAAACAATGAGCTAAAGCTCAGCAAGTAACACAAACGTAAAGAGGTTAGTGAACGAAGTCCGACATTTTCATAAAACCATAAATAAATAAACCATAATCATATACCCGTCAAACAGTCATCATAAAAACATACGTAATGGCATACTCCATAGAACATAACATGTGTCGACTAACGACTAGAGTAACCGGTCCCGGACACCGATTAAACACATATCGAGATCTAAATGGCGGTCATGGGCTTGTCCTTCCATGCCGTCCCCCATGACTCATGACGCATGGGCCTGCATGTTCTCGCCCCCATGACTCAACTGACTATGGATGCCATACTAGATTCGCAATAGAACATTCGTTCACAGAAAACATTCTCATTTCAAAACGTATCATATCATAGCACTTTTAGAACATAATTTCATAATAACATATCTTTACAGAAATGTCACTTACAGAGGGTTTCCGAAACCGATGGCACGGTCTTCACAATTTGACCTGCAAACAATAACATTATAGCACATTCTCAATACACATTATCCTTAATCATGCACTACATTCCTTTCTTTACTTTATTTCATGCTCATTTCATATTCATTCCCTTCCTTCATTACATTCATTCATGTCCATTTCATAATCATAAGATGCGAAATAATGCAAGGTAACATAAGAAAATCATGCAGAACAACTTCCCAAACTTTTCTGAAAATAAGCCTTCCCGCTCGAGCGCCCACTTGTCTGCTCGAGCAGACTGTAAACTGTCCGAAAACTGCTGGAAGGGTGATTTCTACGCTCGAGCGGGCTCACCTCCGCTCGAGCGGACCCTGCGAAATTCTGAAAATCTGGTTCTTCTTCTACACTTCATCCTTTCCTTTGAAACATTAACTTCCAACGTGAAATCAAAGTTCAAAACTAGCGATCAACAACATGATTTAATCATCAAACCTCATCACAAAGTCCTTATAAACCATAGCTAAGATCAACCCCATAAACTAAGATAAAAATCATGAACATATACATACAAGCTTCATGTTTCTATAACCATGGAGTTTTGAGGAAGGAAACCTCCTTTAAGCCAAATAAACATAAATCAAACCTTCTAAACCATGATTTGAGTTCTATGTGCAAGAATCACAATCCATATCAAGAATTAGAGAGAATCCTTACCTTATTGGAGATGATTCAACTTGATTTCCCCCTTTCTCCCCTTTCCTTCCTTGGTCTCTCTCTCTCTCCCTCTCTTCCTCACGATTCCCTCTTCTCTCTCTTCTCTAGATTTTTCACTTCTTTTGTTTGAGTCAAAGAGTCAAAGAACAAGCATCCTTATCTCTTTATATCTATTTATCCAAATAAATCAATTTGGGCAAAAACATGAGCCAAACAACTTTACGAATCAGATAATTTTCAGTCCTCAATTTATTGATTCAGATGGTTCTAAAAATTCCCGGTATCGCATAGGTATCTTAAATTTCATTTTCTGATTCCATTTCGGTCATTAATTTCAGTCCCGGAGTTGTCATTTCAACAGACATTTTTTTAAAGTCAAACAGATATTCTTTATTTAAATCACATCTAAGCATAATTAATCACTGGTTAACACTGGTAATTACGACATATGATTCCGGGTCATTACACTCTCCCCACCTTAAGAAGTTTGGTCCTCCAAACTTAACTAATTCTGATAAAATCTAACTAGCAACCTCAGTTATATTATCAGTTCTTGATCAAAGATGATCCATTCATAAGTAATCATATACATGTTATCATTTCCTAATAATAGCAAGGGGAAATTTGTTCTATCTTCATGTATTCAACATTTCTCCTTCGCATAGGTACATTACTAGTTATCAAAATGGATGATAAGGTCATACCTGTCTTTGCTTTCCCATTATTCTGTATTTTATCTGCAACTAAAGTATAAACTCTTGCACCTCGAGTATTCCCTTGGATGTTGCAATTGTCTGCGGTGTCTTTGTTGAGTTAGCTCCACTAGTCACAGGGTTTTCATTCCTTGGATGAAATTGTGGGCAAGTCCTGGCTATGTGTCCCGGTTGTCCACACTTGTAACAAATTCCAGTTCCTCTGCGACAAATTCCTCCATGCTGTTTTCCACATTCTCTGCAAATAGGTTTAACTACACTTCCACTACTTCCCATTGTCGTAGTATTACTAAAACTTGAATTCAAATTTTCAGTCCCGGAGGCTACTGATTCGCTAACTGTTTCCACTCTTTGTTTCTTGAATTTCTTACTTTCGGCTTCAAGCGTTGTTGTTGATTTAGACATCTTCAAGATTGCGATGTTCCCCTCGGACATTAAGGCCCTGTCAAGTACTTCAACATATTTGTCTAGTTTTAGCACATTTACCCTATCAAGAATTTCAACATGTAGGCCACCCTCAAATTTCCTTGCTTTCTTGTATTCTGTATCAACCATGTGAGGAGCATATCTAGCTAGTTCTGTAAATTTACTCTCATATTCTGCTACAGACATGACACCCTGCTTCAACTGTTCAAATTCTGAAATTTTTCTGTCCCGCATACATTGAGGAAAATATTTTTCATAAAATACATCTTTGAATCGATCCCATGTCAATTCCCGATTACTGTCTCGAACCAGCATCCACCATCTTCTGGCTTCTTCCTTCAGAGTAAATGTTGCTAATAGCACTTTATAAGCATCTGTACATGGAAACACTTCAAAAATTTTCTCGGTCTCAAGCACCCATGCCTCTGCTTTTAATGGTTCAATTCCTCCTTCAAATTCCGGTGGTTTCAATTTCTTATACTTCTGGGTAAGGGTGATAAGATCATCATTAAGATTTGGTTCCATGTGCATAGGTGGTGGAGGAGGTGGTGGAAAAGGTTGTCTTGGTGGCTGTTGGTTTTGTTCTAGCTGTTGTCTCACCAGTCCAGTCAAGGCTTCTACCATTTGTTCTAATCGAGTCATTACGCATCGGAAAATTACATTTCATCGACATTTCTGACATGGCATCTTCCATTGGTCTATAGAACCCATGACAATAACACATTTCATTTTCCATATACTGTTTCCTTTACTGCCTCACCATCATTCAGTTCTCATTTCTCATATTCATAAAACACACCCACACATGCACATGTATGTATGCCATGCACTATTTCTTTTCTAATGCACCTAACAGCTCAATAGACACGTGTGTGGGTAAATAACTCGTGCGCTCGACGATACCATTCTCACACGCCAACCCGCCGAAAAAGTCCGGCAGCGTGGCCGATGATTAAATAAATTACCTCCGGCCTTACTGTACAAAACATAAATAAACGGGGCTCGCGGAAGCGAGATAAAGAATTAATAGTCCAAGAGCTGTGCATTTATATGAACATACATTTACATGCCAAAATAATGTTAATTACCCACTATCTTTACATAACATGATCATATACAAAACACAAATGTATGCCACAGATGCAAGACAAAGGAAAAACTCTCAAAACGGCCTTCCAGGCCTAGCTCAACTCGAGCACTCAAAACTGGTAGGCTTCAAAATGGCGGCTCGAACAGGAATCCGCCTAGGCTTGACTCCCCGAAGGCTCACCTATAAATACATAAATACAAACAATGAGCTAAAGCTCAGCAAGTAACACAAACGTAAAGAGGTTAGTGAACGAAGTCCGACATTTTCATAAAACCATAAATAAATCAACCATAATCATATACCCGTCAAACAGTCATCATAAAAACATACGTAATGGCATACTCCATAGAACATAACATGTGTCGACTAACGACTAGAGTAACCGGTCCCGGACACCGATTAAACACATATCGAGATCTCGTAAACTGGTCATGGGCTTGTCCTTCCATGCCGTCCCCCATGACTCATGACGCATGGGCCTGCATGTTCTCGCCCCCATGACTCAACTGACTATGGATGCCATACTAGATTCGCAATAGAACATTCGTTCACAGAAAACATTCTCATTTCAAAACGTATCATATCATAGCACTTTTAGAACATAATTTCATAATAACATATCTTTACAGAAATGTCACTTACAGAGGGTTTCCGAAACCGATGGCACGGTCTTCACAATTTGACCTGCAAACAATAACATTATAGCACATTCTCAATACACATTATCCTTAATCATGCACTACATTCCTTTCTTTACTTTATTTCATGCTCATTTCATATTCATTCCCTTCCTTCATTACATTCATTCATGTCCATTTCATAATCATAAGATGCGAAATAATGCAAGGTAACATAAGAAAATCATGCAGAACAACTTCCCAAACTTTTCTGAAAATAAGCCTTCCCGCTCGGGCGCCCACTTGTTCGCTTTCGGCGGATTTATCTTGTCAAAGCTTCTTTGGAAGGGTGATTTCTACGCTCGAGCGGGCTCACCTCCGCTCGAGCGGACCCTGCGAAATTTTGAAAATCTGGTTCTTCTTCTACACTTCATCCTTTCCTTTGAAACATTAACTTCCAACGTGAAATCAAAGTTCAAAACTAGCGATCAACAACATGATTTAATCATCAAACCTCATCACAAAGTCCTTATAAACCATAGCTAAGATCAACCCCATAAACTAAGATGAAAATCATGAACATATACATACAAGCTTCATGTTTCTATAACCATGGAGTTTTGAGGAAGGAAACCTCCTTTAAGCCAAATAAACATAAATCAAACCTTCTAAACCATGATTTGAGTTCTATGTGCAAGAATCACAATCCATATCAAGAATTAGAGAGAATCCTTACCTTATTGGAGATGATTCAACTTGATTTCCCCCTTTCTCCCCTTTCCTTCCTTGGTCTCTCTCTCTCTCCCTCTCTTCCTCACGATTCCCTCTTCTCTCTCTTCTCTAGATTTTTCACTTCTTTTGTTTGAGTCAAAGAGTCAAAGAACAAGCATCCTTATCTCTTTATATCTATTTATCTAAATAAATCAATTTGGGCAAAAACATGAGCCAAACAACTTTACGAATCAGATAATTTTCAGTCCTCAATTTATTGATTCAGATGGTTCTAAAAATTCCCGGTATCGCATAGGTATCTTAAATTTCATTTTCTGATTCCATTTCGGTCATTAATTTCAGTCCTGGAGTTGTCATTTCAACAGATATTTTTTTAAAGTCAAACAGATATTCTTTATTTAAATCACATCTAAGCATAATTAATCACTGGTTAACACTGGTAATTACGACATATGATTCCGGGTCATTACAGTATAAGCTTTGTTTGCTTAATTACATAATAAATTTTGTCATAATTCTTCTTATTCTTATTTGATTGTTTGAATTATTTTGTTTGCTAGCTAACAAAATCGATACAGATGACTTATAAATATATTCAAGTTTTATCAGTGTTTCTTTGCTTACTTAAATGATAAATTTGGTTGTATATCAATAAATTTTGCATGGTTTGCCTCCTTCATTGATATCCTTCTTTCATATAGATATTGTGAGATCTCTCATGACATTATCTATGCCAGAAAGAAGATCTTTAGCAGCAAATACCCAAAAGCAAGAAGAGAAACAAAACAAAAAGAAAAAAAAACAACAAGGCAACAAAAAGAAAACTGCAAGAACATCAACAACAACCAAAAAACAAGAAAGGGAGAAAAGACAAAGACATCAAAAACAACAACCTGCAGATGAACCTCAAAAACCCGGCACAAGCAAAAGAAAAAAAATAAGCAAGCAACAATCCATTGAAGGTAAAAACACAATACCAACTTATTTATATGTCACACATGAATTCCTTTCCAACTATTGCCAAATGCATGTGACCCAACTCAATTGAGTGGTCTATTTTACTGATCATTATTAGAACTCTTCACTATATAAACTTTGTTTGCTTCATTACGTAATAAATTTTGTCATAATTCTTCTTATTCTTCTTTCATTGTTTGAATTATTTTGTTTGCTAGCTGACAAAATCAATACAAATGATTTATGAATATATCCAAGTTTTATCAGTGGTTCTTTGCTTAATTAAATAATAAATTTGGTTGTATATCCATAAATTTTGTGTGCTTGGCCTACTTCATTGATATCCTCCTTTTATATAGATGTTGTGAGCTCTCTCATGACATTATCTATGCCAGAAAGAAGATCTTTCACAGCAAAAACTCAAAAGCAAGAAGAGAAGCACAACAAAGAGGCAAAAAAGCAACAAGACCAAAAAGAGGAAACAACAACAAGAGAAACAAGAAGCAACCAACAAGAAAGGAAGAAAAGACAGAGACGACAGAAGGATGAACCTCCAAATCAAACAGGTTTGGAATCACTATACTCATAAAATTATTTTCTTATAGTGTTTTGTTTACACTAATAAATTTATCACTGTTTCTAGAAATTTATCACTGTTTCTAGAAATTTATCACTGTGAACACTGACAAATTTCTTACTGTTCAAACAAAAAAACCAGCACCTCTCTCTCTCTGTCATTCTTTTTTCCAAATTCAATTAAACAAAACACTATAAAAAAATTACAAATTTACCTAAATTGAAAATAAAAACACATACACTGTTACATTATTTTGATCATTGAAATTTTTTTAAAACTAACATATAAGTACAGTTAGAATAAAATTTTAAAACAGAAATATTATATTTGTATTATGTTTCATTTAAACATGAGAACACTGATGCATTTCCTAGACTAAAATTTTGAACAATTTAAACTGAAAATAAATTGCAAAACTCAAAATATCTTGCTACTGTAGCAACATATTTGCCACTGATAAAAACAAGTACTATTGTAACATTTTCAAAACAAGTCGTTCTTTGCTTAATTAAATGATAAATTTAGTTCTATATCCATAAATTTTGCATGCTTGGCCTACTTCATTGATATCCTCCTTTTATATAGATGTTGTGGCCTCTATCATGACATTATCTATGCCAAAAAGAAGATCTTTCACAGCAAAAATCCAAAAGCAAGAAGAGAAGGACAAGAAAGACACAAAAAAACAACAAGACAAAAAAAAGGAGACAACAACAAGAGAAACAAGAACCAACCAACAAGAAAGCAAGAAAGCACAGAGGCAGCAGAAGGATGAACCTCCAAATCAAGCTCAAAAACAAGGAGACCAAAAAGAAAGAAAAGCCAAACACCAACAACCAAAAACAACAACCAAACCCCAACAAAACAAACAAGAAACAAAGCAGCACCAACCAAAAGGCAAGAAAAAAACGGAGGGAAGAAAAACAAGAAGTGATCAAATTCATGCCCATGAAGCAAAATATGTCTACCGCTCAAACATGCTATCCCTCATCAGATTCTTCAATGCCACCAAACTTCAAAAGGAGCATTTCCAAATATTGAAAAAGACTCCCTTCTACCTTCTAGCTGACATTTTGTCAAAGAATACCGTCCAAAAAGCAGATTCAATAAAATATGATGATGTGGTTGCAAAAATCTTGCAAACATACCAAATGGATGGAACCACATTTCAAATTGGAGGGAAGAAGTTGACAAGAAATGATTTCAAGTTAATTTTTGGGATTGCATGTGGACAAAAGAAGATGCATCTTGGATATGGAAGAAAAGATGAAACAGATTTGGCAAAAAGAAGGAAAATAAGAGAGAATAGGATGACAAGTGCTTCAATCCAAAAGTTGATAACCAAACTTTTGAGAAGCAAGAAGAAGGGGGACAGAGAAGATGTTGTGGGGCTTATGTGCCTCTTGATTTGCTTCTTTGTTATATCAACCTTTGGAACTACAATTGGTTGGGGGTTCATGAAATATATTGAGGATATTCACAAAATGAAGTCTTATGTTTGGTGTGACCGAGCAAAGGAACACCTCACAAAATCAATAAAAAGAAACATCAACCAAATTGATAAAGTGTCAGGATGTGTGATGGTTCTATTGGTAAGTAAATATCTCACTTATAACGTATGAACTATAATATTTATGTTTACTAAATACTTGTTCATAACAATTTTTTTCTCTTCAACAGTATTGGATATGCGAACACACAAGCACCATCAAACCCAATGCTGAAAATGCAATCCCAAGATTTGCTAAATGGAACATCACATGTTTGGGAGAGCAATTGGCAACTTCATCCTTGCAAGACCTAAAAGATATTGTGGTATGCAATGCTAACCTTTGTTCTGTTTAAACAAATGATATATTTTCTTATGCGTTGATAAATTTTTGTTCACCGATAAATTTATTTACTTTACCTAATTGAGTCACAAATTTCCATTACTATACCTAATTGAGTAATCAATTCTTTTACACAATGAATGTTTTTCTATTTGTCTACTGTGCATGAGTTTTGTTTCATAATTACTTCACTTGTGTTACTTTATATTCGACTATAATTGATTAGATTTTTGTATTGATAAATTTATCCGCACAAATAAATTGAATTAGACATTTTCTCTTACATTTACTTTATTAGATTACCTTTGCTAATTCAGTGATAAATTATGATATGCAATGACAGATTTGATTACTATGCCTAGTTCAATGATAAAATTTGCTATCACAATCATAGATTTGTTTAATTTTCCTAATTGACTAATAAAATTTGCTATGAGAAATTTATCTCTGAACTTTGTATCATATCATTCATATTTTAATTTTCATCTATACTGAGAACAATTTGAAGCACAGATGAAGAGAGAAAAATATACCAAATCTTGCTAGGAAAAATTCGGGATAAAGATGAAGATGAAGACAAAGATGAAGATGAAAATGAAGATGCTACTTTTAGGGGAAAAAATCGATGAAACTTCGAAAAGAACAACAAACATTGATGAAGACAAATCCAAACATGAAACATGGGAACCAATTCCACACATAATAAGCCACGAAAAGAAAAAAAGCGATGCAGTTGAATCGAGAAAGCGATTGAAGGAAACAAAGTTCACAAAGAGCCTGAAGTGGATCCTAATCTGGTAGAAGTACTTGTTTTTGAGAGGATAGAAGATGACATGCTCAAAACACAAAAGTTACAAATGGAAAGGGACATCCTTCAAACTGCAAATGAAAACCTGCAGCAGCAACTCAACAAGCTGAAAAAAGAAATGCAAGATCAGCACAAAAAACAAATGCAAAGAAAAGATGAAGAAATCAAAATTCTGCATGAGAGAATTGCAACATTGGCTGAGGCAAACAAGCACTCAGAAGAACAACACACAGAGCAGCAGCGTGCAATGAAGAAATTCAAAACTTCAAACGAAATTTTCAACATCCTACCAGAAAAATCAAGGCAAAATCTCATTGCACATTGGACAAATACAAAAAAAAAAAAAGTAACAATCTTCTCTATTGACTCTTGTACTTCACTTTTGCCATCTGTTTATCATTAACTCATATTGAATTTATAAGTATCAAATATTCCAAAAATATTAATAAATTTATTATTCAAACACTGATAACCTTTTTTTCAAGGATCAGCCGGTGTGGCAAGGATCTCATCACGGAACCTATGTCTACCTAAACGACATTGACAAAATATTAAAGGCTCAAGATTTGGCAGGCATTGTAAGTTGAATTTGTAACTCATTAAAACAACACTCTACTGTTTCATTTATATTAATTCCTTCTTTTGTTTTTGTTTTCAACACAGTAATAGATGCATATGCCGAACATTTGCTTGCACAGAAAAAAGGGACAACATCATTCCCATTCATTTCAAGTTGCCATGTAAGTAACTAGTTTGCTAAACTGAAGAACAACACTTGTTTTATTCTTTATCAGTGTATAACCTCTGTTTCCTTAACTGACTAACTAGTTTAAAACATAGGGTTTTTTACTGGCCGAGCTTGACATGTGAAAACAAAGAGTCAAGCAAACCAAACCAGAATTTCTGACTCAGATTTTGTAATTACTGTTATATATTTTGACCTTGTTATTGTGGTGTGACAGCATGAGTAAATCCCATACTTTGCTTAAAACTCCAGGGCACTTTTTGGGTTTTGGAAACTACTGCATATGACATTGACAACTTCAACAAATATTGAGATGTCTTGAAATTGAAATAACTTGATTATATGCTATGATGTTCCAGGACATAGTTTACTTTCATTTTGTTACTGGTCAAACCTCATATAGTTCTTCTTTGTTCTAATTTATTAACTAATGGACAACTTTCATTACAACTATGGAATGGACAGAATCATCATATATCTATAGATATATTAATAGATGTGCACACTCACATGAGTGTACTTCAAATAAGCAGTATGAATATATAGCCTGTTACAGATCATCTACGAATATTTACATAATCAAACAGAAGCATAGTATAGATATATTAGGGGATATAAAGATCCATTTCACATGCAGGAGAAAAAAAGACATCAAGACACCAATAGATGTGTTCCCTTTATATGTAGTATACATGAATTTATTATTTTTCTTTATTTTTATTTGTTAGCACTTGTTCACTACAAAAAATGAGGAAGCAAGAAAAAGAATGTTGAACAAAATGATGCCTGAAGCAATGAAAGCAAGATACCTTCTCTTCCCAATTCACCAAAATTTTCATTGGACAATCATTGTCCTTGACATTCAAGAAGGTTCATGGAAATTCTACAATTCCATGAGACCAAGGGAGCAATACCTAAAGATCCACACTACATTCTTTGCAAATGAAGTGGTAAAAATCTTTTCACTATCAATCTTACCATTAATCCAATACATAAATCCTGATCCATGCTTAATTATACTTTGAAAACTTATACAGTAATGTATTTATCATTCTTTAAATCCATGGATTCTCATTAATTGTTTCAATCGACTTTCTAATACAACAATTATACAAATGTATATGTTGCAGAGCAAAGTTATTGAAAAATACATAAAGGATGAGAACCCAACTCTCATTCACCCGATAAATTTCAACAGCAGATGAGTACGTCATCAACCCACAACAAGAAGAAGCATCGTAAGTTTATCAACAACAAAACAACTTATTAAAAAAAAACGAAACCAAATTATAATATTTTGTTTTCAATATATTTTTCAGCAGCTTGATTGCGGAATCCTTGTTTGCTATATCATGAGGCAATATGTTTCCAATAACAACATAATGCCTACTTTTTCCAAGGAAGAATGCAATCAATTGAGAGCGATATGATAACTATCTTCTTGACGGACCAACAAGTTGCTCAACAACAAATGCCCGATGAAAACATTGATGACTTGCATCTGAAATAATCAACAGATCTGCAATAGAAGAAAAAAAAGGAAACCTTGAATCATCTGGTTGTTAGAATGTCAATATTCATACATTTTGCTTGTATGCTTGTTACAATGTCAAACTTATGGAGTTCTTGGTTCTTACAATGTCAAAACTATGGACAATGCTTGTTTGTTACAATCTCAAATTTGCTTCAATGAAACATTAGGTCTTTTTTAATATCAGTCTTGTTATCCAAATTTCATTCAAAAAATTGATTCTAATATGAGTATTTGTGTTGAATTGCAAGGTTAACAACAGGTTTCGAGCCACTATACTAATAAATTTAATTTTTATCTTTGTTTTGCTTACTCCGATAAATTTATCCTTTGTTTTAATAAATTTATATTTGTGGCCCGATAAATTTACCAATGTTCAAACAAAAAAACCAGCAACTCTCTCTCTCTATTTCTCTCTCCCTCTCATTCTTTTTTCCCGGTTCAAGTAAACAAAACACTATAAAAAATAATAAAAAATTTACTTAATTGAAAATTTAAACACAAGCACTATTACATTCTCCAGATTGAAAATTAAAATACTGTTACAATTTCTAGAAATTCCCAACTTTGAGAATGAATGTAAGAACTTGCCATCCTTCGTGATTTCTGAATAATCAAAACCATTTGATACTTCAGTTAAACAACTCAAACATCCAAAGCTACCTTCTGAGTGACGACAAAAGAGTACGCAGACTGAGAACTTGTTGCTAAACCAGATAAACATGGTAGTTCATCCAGATTTTTTTGATTTTTAAAGCACTTAACACAGCAGATATACAATTATGTATTCTAGAAATTTGATTTACACCTTTGTATTGTGGAAATTTTTCCTGGGAAAACTACATTACTCGGACAATGAAAAAATTTGATGTAGAAAATAACATTAGCTTGGATATCACGGTGATAAATTTATTAACCAATTGACATAAATGTAATAACCCATCAACTCTTGAACACAATAAATCATAAATTTATCATTCTTCCAAATAACAAAATTCAAGAACCACATCAATGGTAAATTTATCATTCTTACAAAAAATAATCCATCAACTTGTCCCAACCAACGTTGATAAATTTATCCTTTGTACAAAAGCAACAAAACAACAACTACATTTAACCCAAATCAAATAATATAAATCTGTGAAACTTAATCACAGTAAAAATATCGACCAAAAATATAATTTACATTCAACAAATTCCTCAATCATTCAATCCCGTACCAAAATGATACATCTTTCCAAAAATACTCAATCATTCAATGCAAGTAACACCTCTCAACTCACAAACAAAGTAATTCAATTAAAATCAATACAACTAAAGCAAAGCTTCTTTACATGTCTTCCGATTATGAGTTCCCATCTTTCCACACCTCGCATCTAATTCTCTTGATTTACCCTTAGAAGGTATTCTCTCCGTTCTTGGGCGTCGGTGGTCTCTTACAAAGGAGGCAAAACAACATCATCAACACCAACTACATTTGGCTTCCACATACTAGGAACCGGATAGATAGAGTGTGAATAAGAATCACAATAACTACAAACACGGTAGTAATCATCAAGAAAGCAATTCAGATCCTTCCACTCCTCTTTATAGCACAAAAACCATGTTTGCAAGGAAAAGAATCAATTTCCACAATCGACAAGAACAACAAGGCTTCCCAATATCAACCATAACTGATTGATCCAATTGGATTTCATAAATGTCATCGCTACATTTCTTAACTATCCATGCTTTTGTATCATTAAAAGCCTCTTCCAACTTTTTCTCTGCAAAAGGACAAACAATACGATTCCACTTATTACCAACTTCTCTCCTTCTTGAAAATTGCTCCATTAGTTTCACCCGTATAGCATCAACAAGACTAGTTGAAAACAAATGGCGTTCATCCCTAATCCATGAATTAAAAGATTCCGCAGCATTTGTGCACATTTCACCATACCTCTTGCCTTGAAAATAAGCGTTACACCAACACTCATTAGGCAAATCCTCAAGAAACTTCTCAACACTACGACCACAACGACACTTAAACTCTTCAAATAGCTCATTAAACAACTCTATAGTAGGAGCATATGCACATCTACTAAAAAGAGTAAGCAAATACTCTTTAGATTCACGACTCTTCGCTGACAAATAAGTCTTCAAGTTTGTCTTCAAATGCATTAGACAAAAAGAATGAGAAAAGCGGAAACACCTCATTAAAGCTTTCAACAAACCTCCATGTCGATCAAGAACAAGCATAATATCCCTCTCCGGAGTCAAAACAGCAGATAACTTTGACAAGAACCAATGCCAACTATCATAACTTTCACTATCAACAATACCAAAACATAATGGATATAAACCTACAAACAAAACATATATACACGTTAACAATAACAAATAAAAAAATTACAAAAACAAAATCAAAACACAAACTATATAACATATAGCACCGACCATAGATAAATTTATCCTCAGATAAATATAAAAATTTAACAAAAGTATCTGACATAAATTTATCACTAATAGATTCACCATACTCAATAATGAGCACTCTCAATTAACATAAATGATAGAATTATCACTGTTTCAATAATAATAACAAAATAGACATAAAATATACCTTGGTTACCATCTTTTGCCGTAGCAGCCAATAAACAACCTTTGTGTCTTCCTTTCAAGAAAGTTCCATCAAGCATCAACACAGGCCTACAATACTTGAAACCATGAATACATGCCTCAAAAGCAAAAAACAAACATTTGAAATGTCTTCCTTTACTATCAAAATCAAATTCCATATCAAAAACACTCCCCGGATTGCAAGCATTAGCAGCATCAACATACCAACGAAGATCGTCAAATGATGATGAATAGTCACCAAAAACAAGACCCCTTGCTTTTTCAACACCCATCCAAGCTCGCCGATAAGAAACTTCTGTTCCATAATAGTCCTTGAAATCACAAACCACCTCACTAACCGATGTCAAAGCCTTCTTACGAATATCACTTGAAATTAACCCACCAATCATACTTGAAGTCATCCTAGCATGTTTAATTATACGAAAAGAAGATCCACAAGTATGAACATCATCAAATTGTTTAATAACAAAAGCTTTACTATAATTTTCCACTCTAGCATGCACACTCCATAAACATCCCAAATCAGCCCTTCTCTTACAATGAACAGTGACACGATCCTTATCATTCTTAACAAAATCAAAATCAAAACCGGAATGAATAGAATACTTTGACAACGCATCTCGAAATTCAACAACTCCTTGAGCAAACCTTTGTCCCACTCCTTTCAAACAATTAACCCACCCATCGGAGAGTAAAGGTTTCCGTTGATTTGAATAAAATGAAGGCAAAAAATCAGTTTCACAAACAACACTACTACTACTGCTACTACTAGCTTCACCATCACAAAGCATATAACCTTCAAACAAAGAACAACACTTTACAAAAACATCAATACAATGAATATCACAAGAAAGTGCCAGTCCAACCATAATCTCCAAATCCTCTTCACTTTCTAGACCACAGGAAGAATGTCCAGGCATTGAATACGATATATTCAAAGAACTACCAACTAACTCACTCCACTTTGCACACAATTTATATACTAAATCCTTGAAATTAAATCCATCATTATACTTGATAACCAATGTCACACCTCTAAACTTGCACATAAGAAACAAACAATTCTCCATCACTACAAATCGCAACAAACAACAATTACATATCAGCAAACAACTCAAACACCCTAAAAACAAAATCAAATACAGTGATAAAATTGTCAACCAACTCAAACACATCCAAAAACCAACACTCATAACTGATATCTATGAACAAAACTAATATCTATGTAATTTTGCACACAGCACCTGGAGCTCCTCAGATTGTCAACTGTGTACATTATCATAACTCTTAAGCTTATTCATGAGTTTATTTGTTGCTATCTACCAAAGTTCTAAACAATTTTGCAACGGAAAAAAAAAAAAAAAAAACTACTATGTTGAGCAACAAGACTGAAAACTTGATGCACGTTCACAAGTCTTTACTATTTACTGTTCAATATCAAGGAAAATGCTAGATCCATTTCTCCCAATGTCATAATATTCTATAATATAGGTTGGCTTTACCAGCCCCATTATGGCATGCCTCATTGAGCACCATTAATACATTTTTTCTTTTCTCATGATTTCTTATCTGATTGGGTGAAGACGGCCTTTATAACTGGTTAAAAAGTAACAGTATGTTTCAGGTTCAATGATTATCTCTGCCTTCGCCATTGACATTTAACAGAGAAAATTAACTATGAATCAAATTCACTATTGCTGTTTTATTCCAATGTTGCTTGTTAACTGTCTAATTCGATTTACTACGGTGATATTGTGCATGGTAGACCGATGAATAAGGCTTACACTTATTACACAAAATTAACGATTAACACCACCAAATACCAAGAACAACGTTGAATAAGGCTTACACTTATTAGACATGGTAACTCGATTTGAATCTTACCATTACATTATGCAACCTTTTCATATCCTATTCCCATACTCATAAATCTATCACTGTTAAAAAGTTAATCCAACATCACCCCCAAAATACACAGCCATAAAATTATCACTGTATAAAATAACAAACCAACACCTCTGTTCAATCAACACAATTTCTTAACCAAAAAAAATATAAATCTAAAATTCAATCAACAAATACATATCTCAAAACTTTCAATATCATGATGAAAACACAAATTCAATCCCAACAGAAACAACAAAGTAACAACAATTTCACCACAAAACCGAAATCACAAAATCAAATTAAAAAGAAACAAAACATTGAAATTGAAATCAAAATCAAACAAACCAGTCGACCTAAACACCAAACGCGAAATCGCAAATAAGAAGAATCACCAAGCACGCAATCGCAAATCACAACTCGCAAAAACACACCAAACACGAAATCGCAAATCGCAAAGACACACCAACCGCGAAATCAGAAATCACGAAGCTCCACAATAATACATTACCAAATCGGGAAGTTCCACAGAAATCCAAACCACAAACAAAATATTTTGATGAAAAATCCAGACAGAAACGCGCCAGAACACGAGAGGGGTAAAACGGTCCAAAAAAAAAAGTCTCAGGACCTGTTGGTGCACAAGATAAAACCTCAGGACTAAGAGGGTAATAAGTGCAAAACTCAGGACCGGCCAGTAAAAAACCCTTGTTTTTAAACTAATATAAAGTATTTTCGGCCTCCATTGGCAACTATATGTCTTTTAGCTAAAAAGTCAAAGTTACTATAAATTGTCACATCACTCTCTCTACTATTATGTACATCTTTTCGTAATAAAAAACCAGTAAGCTATTAAAATAGTCTATTCCCAAACGAGGCCGAAATTGAATAAAAAAACCCACATTTAAAATTAGATTATTAACTTTGACATTATTTATTAAAACTAGCTATCCTTGTATTGACATTTTTATTCGTCTTGTATTAAATTATGAAACTTGTCACTAAATTGCCCAATAAGATAGAAAATAACTTTTTAGGTTGTTATTTGACCATAGTTAAAAAAATGTTAGAAACTCATAATTTAAATCTAACAATTCACTCACAATGACATAATAAAAAGTTGATATGTAACTTACTATGTTACTGTGGATAAAATTATGATTCTCAATGTTTCATCCTCATGGTTATTGTGAAAGACAATATTTAAAGTTTTGACAAATGATTTTTATTGCTATGTTTTGGGGGTGTTTGGAAAGAAGGTTGGGCTAAAATAACACACCAAAAAATAAAATAAACTAAAATAGTTAATACAACAAAATGTCACATCTAATTCATAATTATTTTACTTTTTCTCTCACAATTATCAAATTAACTTAAAAAAAACCAACCAACTTTCCAAATACAACTTTTGTAGCCATGTTAAAATAGTCAAAAAATCAAATAACTAACTTTCCAAACAAAATTTTTGTAAGTTAATGCCCAGTGCAGACAAGAGAATATATTCATTTGTGTAATTATAATTCTATACTTAATTATGTTGACAAAAAAATATATATATAGCAATAATAATATTATTCTTATTTTTATCTACTCTATCCGTTTTGTACCCAGGGTAGCCACTATTGTGCCTCGCCTGGGGCTAATTTTGATATTCATTTTGATAATTCGAATAGTTTATTTTCTAAGGTCTATTGAGTAAAAAAAATTTATGAAAAATTAAATTGATCGAATATCGATATCTCTTTTATCGAAATACATTTGTATTCAGTTTTATAATTCAAATAACATTTATCATTATTTTTTTATATACAAATGCAATTCGATAAAATATCCATTAATATCCAATCAATTTAATTTTTTACAAGTATATTATGCTCAATTCATACTTAAAAATAAATAATTTTAATTATCAAAATCCGCCCCAAAATAATTCCACCGAGCCACGCACAGTGACTGCAGTGCCCACCCAATTCCGGGGTGTTTTGGGAAGATGGTTATAATTTGATTTTTGGTGAAAAGCTGATTATAAGCAGATTATAATCAGCTTTTCTGTAAGAGAAGAGGAGATAAAAAATCTGAATTCCCAAAAGAGGCCTCCATGTGCTTTTGCGCCAAAATTAAAATTCTAAATACCCCTACCATGTTTGGTGAAAATTCAAAAGGAAAACTATGGCAACAAAGTGAATGTTGTGTTTAGCTCAACAATTGATTTGTGATTATGTATCAATTTTAAACAGAATATAACAATCCCAATTAAATAATAAAAGACAAATCGACACAACGATTTTACGTAGAAAAATCACAATTGGACACCTCCAACTGTGATTAAAAAACTACGGGTAACAGCCACAAAACAATCCACTAAGAAGATTTAAAGGAATTACACAGGTATACTCTCAATTACCTAGCGAATCTACGCCTAATTGAACCAACCTCTATATGCCTCTTCCAACCTCGTCTTCACCTCGGAATTGTCTTTACGATGAGTCACTCCAGAATCCACCGAAGCTTCAGGCTCGAATTCTTCAGAATCCACCGAAGAACAACTCTCTCTCTCTCTCTCTCTTGTATATAACAAACAAAACCTTTGATGTACTCTCTTTAAACCATGAGTTGAATACTCAATAAAATATCAAAGAAAACTAACAAAATATACCCAGATATAAACCTTAAGAACCAAAAAGAAGATCTGGAGGAATTACCCTTAGTTTTGGGAGAAAACCAATTCTTTATAGAAATCCAAAGTAATCATAGTTTTTGAAGAAAACCAACTTCTTATAGAAATCCTTGTCAAACGGAATTTCCAAGAATAAAAACCTAACAATCTCCCCCTTTGGCAATGCCGTGACAAAATACACCTAACAAATAAAATCATAATCACTCCAACCCATTATAGCCAACAAAAGCCAACTTCAACAAAATCCAACTTCTTACTCAAAAACATGATCTGCAAAACATATTAGTGCCACAATCTCTAAAACAACTATTAGTCCCACAAGAGTATATGAAAAAGCAATAAACATATGGCTAGATTATCTTGAAGCATTTGAAGTATGAGATGGAAAACATGAATAGAAGCGACTTAGAGATTTTAAGAACATGTAGCATGAAAAGATGAGAACTAAAACACATGCACCCGACAACATTACTCCCCCTAAGACATATGCACCAAACTCCTATATACTAAAAACAATAAACAAGAAGAAAACGACGAAAAATAATGTGGTGGAGCAAGTAAGGAATTTTAGATTTGGACCTTAAAACATACAAGACTATCCAAGAAGCACAATTACTTGAAAACACAATGTGCACAGCCTCTAGAAGATTCCTCATAAAAGAAAATGCTGCATTATGTGAAAAGCATTGATCCCATAATAAAAGTGTATGTGTGACTCTTGAAGTTCGACAAACACAAGATTCAAATCCTAGTAGTGATATGAAAGCTGGACCTCCGACAAGAGAATCTAAGCACAACTCAGGAAAGTCAAACCACTAGGAATCAAGGGGTATTTGGTGAGTAAAGGCGGAGGCTCCCCCTCAATTAATGAATCCTTTATTTTTTTCCTTTTTTTTCATATCTTTTTCTTTTCTTTCTTTTGCACATTTTTTTTTTATTTCTTTCTTTTGCACATTTTTTCTTTCTTTTGCACACTTATTGGTGGCTGTCATGCTCAAGAGTATGGAAACCGAACTAGAGAAGCATGGATATAATAAGGATAACCTGGTTGGTGACTCTGAGGTAGTCTTTTCCTCATGCCTGGACTACAAAGAATAGAGGGGAAAATCATGGAGATGCAAAAAGATGGAAGGTAGTTAAGAGACTCAATATCACCCATGATATGCTAGTATAGGTCAATTCCTCTAGAAAAACAAAAGATACCATGCCAGAAGTCCATAGAAAAAAAAAATGATCACTAAGATGGAAGACTCCAAAATTTGCTAATCCAAGAGTGTGTACAGAATGAGGCATACTAATCAAAAAATACACACTCCAAAATGAGTAATGACCACAGAAAGCACACACATATTAACATGTAATGGATATTCTCATCAATTCCAATATGCACCAAGGACCACTCAAAAATTTCAAGCTTGCAAAACCATACTAAGAAAATCTTTTTAGGTTTTTTTTCTTTTTCTAAAGCAAGACAAAAAACGAACATGCATACATTTTTTTTCTCTTTAAAAAAAACAAAACACACAGAAACCCAAAAACTAAAACAAATAAACAAATTAACACAAGTCAAGTTTTCTCACCCAAACCGATTTAGTATAAACAAAGTTGTGAGCATTGCGGTTCTTGGGTGGTATCTTGACGTTGTGGTTCCCTTTGCTTTCAATGGGAACCCATCTCGATTTGGTTTCCAACTTCCTATTTCTAGGTCTAGGCAAGTACACTCTCCCATGCAACTTATCATAAGCTTGCTCAAGCTCTTCATCCTCACGAATTGAATCCATTATCACAAATCAAATAAGATCTCGTTCTAAAAGAATTTTTTTTTAAAAAATAGAACGACCCACTCTGATATCAATTGAAAAATCTAAAAACCCTAGATGTTGATTTGTGATTATGTACCAATTTTAAGCAGAATATAATAATCTCAATCAAACAATAAAAGACAAATCGACACAACAATTTTACGTGAAAAAACCACAATTGGACACCTCCAACTGTAATTAAAAAACTACGGGTAACAGCCACAAAACAATCCACTAAAAAGATTTAAAGGAATTACACAAATATACTCTCAATTACCTAGCGAATCCATGCCTAATTGAACCAACCTCTATGTGCCTCTTCCAACATCGTCTTCACCTCGGAATTGTCTTTACGATGAGCCACTCCAGAATCCACCGAAGCTTCAGGCTCGAATTCTTCAGAATCCACCGAAGAACAACTCTCTCTGTCTCTCTCTCTCTTGTATATAACAAACAAAACCTTTGATGTACTCTCTTTAAACCATGAGTTGAATACTCAATAAAACATCAAAGAAAATTAACAAAATATCCCCAGATATAAACCTTAAGAACCAAAAAGAAGATCTGGAGGAATTACCCTTAGTTTTGGGAGAAAACTAATTCTTTATAGAAATCCAAAGTAATCCTAATTTTGGAAGAAAACTAACTTCTTATAGAAATCCTTGCCAAACAGGATTGCCAAGAATAAAAACCTAACAAGTTAAACTGTTGTTAGTTTTTTAATTGACTTTTAAAATAAATTTTTAATTTTTATAAAAAGATGTTTAAAAAAGCTGAGCGAATTAGTTGACTTTTTAATTTTTATATTTATTTTTTTTTTTGACCTTTTAACTATTTTAAACAATTACCAAACATATTATAAATGCTTCCTCTGTTCTGCAGTGATTTTTCTCAGGTACCATAGAAACAAAATATTAACCCTTCTCATCATTTTTCCCCCTTTAAATATGTAGGCAGTTATAGAAAATGAAAATCGAATTTCAACTTGGATTTGCATTGTTTTATGTGAATATCTTATCAATAATGTCTGGCCAAATTACACTAGTTTTTTTTTTTGACATTTGAAAAAAAAATATAATAAAAATTTGACATAATTAGTTCTCTTAAAATTTTAATTCATATAATACTTGACTCTCTTTTTATCAGAAATTCGTTAGTTATATAAATGAGAAAAATGATCATGTCATCTTTTTACATTGAAATATATATTTAATCTGTGTATGTTTGTGACTTCATATCATCTGTATTAGTTTTGATTTCTTTATTAAAAAGGACATTAATATAATTATATCAAAACTGTGATATTTATTGTATTTTTTTTTTTTTCAAATTACAAGAGAAGTTGATATAATTATTAACCCATAATATCTTGTTACAACATTTCACTAGTAAAATCCCAACACAACTAACGTATGTAAAGAAAATATGGATATTAGTAGAGGAACATCAGTAGGTCAAGTTCAAACTATGATTATTGGATTAGATAATTGTTTTTCCCTTATGATCTGCACATTTAGTCCTAAAAAATCAACTTATCTGATCACAAAATGAGCCTGTGATGAGCTCAAATGAGCAAACAATATAGTCAGATACAGTCTACTAGAGAGAAGATATCTATTACAAAAACAATGTTGGAAAATTGGGTCAAGTTTTGGACTCAAGTTTGAGTGTCTATGGTGTCATAACTCAAGACTTATTTAGAGATTCAATTTATTATTATTATTATTATTATCATAGAGACTATCTCTTTTTAAAAAGAGATAGAAATGTCATTGATTACATTTTTCTGATATAATATATTATATAAAATAGATTTTATTTTCATTACTTTTTTATCCTATACCATATTTTAACATACAATTACAACAATCATTCCATTATAGATGTTCTGAGGACAATTTAATGTCTTGAAAGGCAGCCTACCACTTGCTTAAGCAATTTCATATCAGAAATCCAAAAAAATAAATAAACAAAAAAATACCCACACAAGTAGACTTGAAGGTCCTGAATTATTAATATTGTACTCGAGCTTAATCGATGTGCCTTTATGAATCATTGAGTAATACTAGAGATTTATATTTGAAATTCTTAAATATACTTACAATAATATGCTAAGGAAGTAGGGCTCCATAGGATTAAGTGTGTGACAAATTAAAAGTTTACACCTATCATTTCACATCATTGTAGGTGAAAAGTTGTCACATTCTCAGTTTTGTGTGAGAATTTGCTTCCTCACCACGTTATTACAGGTGTCTTTGGGGATCTCAACATGCATCTAAATTTATCCTAAAAAGTGAATTCAATATGAGCAAGGATCCTCTAGAGTTTTTTTTTTCCTAAAGTTTCCTAGAGTGGTGCATTGTGTGGTTGAGATTTAATGACAAGTCACATCAACTTTTTAGCATTAAATTTCAACCACACAATGCACCACTTTAGGAAACTTTAGGAATTTTCAAAAATGAATTCCTCACAAAAAATAAAGGGAAAATCGGTCTAGGGTCCCTCTCCCACTTTTCATAATAGAAGAGATCCACGTAATTATTTTTTGATGTCTAAGATCCCTGAACATATCACAGATAAATTTGACCTCTTTCTTTACGGCTTCCCTGAGCTATGGTACTCATGGCGCCACCAGATGCTCTCTCTCTCCTCTTCCGGCTACAGAGCAATCGCCCCCGATCTTCGCGGCTACGGCGACACTGATGCTCCTCCTTTCGCCACCAGCTACACCGTCCTCCACATCATCGGCGATCTCGTCTCCCTTCTCGACTCCTTGGATCTCCACCAGATCTTCCTCGTCGGTCACGATTGGGGCGCCATTATCCCGAACCTGATTGTAGTTTGATCTGGGTTCTTGAAGATCAGGTGATCCACGAGCTTCTGAAGATGCTAGGAATAGGGATGTATGTAATCCACTGGTTCGTGGTAGCTGACGTGGAGGCAGCATATTTGATGAAGGTTGGTGGTGGATGTGTTGATCCAGATGACGTTTTCATCGAGTAAGGCTAATCTTGAAGCCAGATGTTTGATCCAGATGAAGTTGATGCCGATTGGGCTGACATGCTTGTCAATTGCGAATGGAAGCCAGTTGATACCCGTAGAGCTCTGGAAATTATGGAAAAACAATCAGAAACCCTATTGGCTAATCTTGATGGTGAGGATGATAAGGCTCAATCCTCACATGAAGAACCAAAGAAAGGGCAAGTTTGCAGTGGCAGTGAAAAGCTGATTCAGATGATCTATTATCAGAAAGAAATGGTAAATCACGATCACCTAAACTGATTTTTCTCTGGGTTGAAACCAGAGAAATTCTCTGGGTTGAACTGAATTTTCTTTGGGTTGATCCAGAGAAATTCTCTGATTTGGATTGAACTAGTTCTCAAGTGTTGTCCAGAGAAATTTGACATTTTCTCTTTGAATTTTCTCTGGTTTGGAAATCATGTTTTTTGAATCTTTGGTATGTATAAAGGTGTAATGATGTCAACTTGAGAATTGAATTCATTTTATAACCCACAGATTTCTTCTCTCAGTGCTCTGATTCATTTGAATTCTTTTTTCTTTTTTTGTTCATTGATTAAAATTTCTTTACAAAGTTGCTCATTTTATTCCCCCAAAACGAAAATCACATGTGATTTAAGACAATTATTGACAAGATATTTCAGTGTTTTATCCCTATAATATGTGGAAGCTTTGGAAACTAGAGAATTTCTCTAGACCAAAGAATTTCTCTGGACCAACTCAACTTTCTCTGAAGGATAAGGAAATTTCTCTGGCAGTGTCTATAAAAGGCTAAGGAGGACAGGGAATTGGACCAGAGAAATTCAAAATTTCTCTAGACTCAGCCAATGCATTAGAGAAATACTGAGAAATTGTAGGAAGAATTAGGCCAGAGAAATTCTGAGAAATTCAGAATTGCTGTAGACTTTCCAGAGAAATTTGGTCCAGAGAAATTTGGGCCAGAATTTCTTTGGACCAATTTTCTCTGGACTGAATTTTCTCTTGACTGAAATTTCTCTGGATCAAGGTTGATGGACCTTAGACATTATGAAAATATTGTTGATGGACCTTAGACATTATGAAAATATTTGGTGTCCTTTATGCTAAAAAAATCATAATACCAAGGACCTGAAAAAAAATACCCCAAAAATAAATCACTATTTTGAGTTTTCAAAAATGATTTTTGGAATTTTCAATTCGTAGTTTTGTATTTTTAATAATTTTTAAAAATATTTTAATCATTTTTTTATTTTTTAGACCCACTTAATCTTAATATATTTAAAAAGTAAAAAAATTGTACCAAAATCTTTAAAAATTCATTGAATATAACAAAATACGAAAATATATTGAATTTTCATTTATATATACATATATTTGTATTTGGAGAATTTTAAAAAAAAATAATTCACAATTATTATACTTTTTAAGTATGTTTACAATAGGTGTATCTAAAAAATAAAAAATTTGTGTAAAATATTATAAAAAAATTATTAAAAACAAAAAAATACGAAAAATAAAAAACCCAATTTTCTAGAATTATGGTGAATAATGCTCACTCAGTAATTAATCATCTTGTTTGGTTGAATCATCTTTTCTGAAAATTGAGCTTTTTTCTTTCTGTATTTTTTTTGTTTTTATTGAATTTTTTTAATATTGAATTTTTTTTTATACACCTAATATAAATATACTTAAAAAGAATAATATTTGTGAAAACAAATCCTGTAAAAATTCACTAAATACTAAAAATATTATAAAAAAAAATCCGTATATTTTGTATTTTTATGTATTTATTGATTTTTATTTTTTTTATAAATATTTTATCTTTTAAGAACATTTAAGTGAGGTGTGTCTAAAAAGTGAAAAAAAAATTGTTTAAAATAATAAAAAAATTCATTAAAAATAAAAAAATAATAATAATAAAATAAAAATAAAAACTCAATTTTTAAAAAATTTGAGTTCAAAAATTAGAACCAAACAACATGATTGTTACACTCAGCAATTATTGTACTATTTATTCTATCACAACTGTCTACTGGAAATATACTATTGCTATAATTAAGTTTTTTGTTGTTTTGCACAAAATGATTCAAGAACTTTCCCAAGTCAAATCCTGTAGAGTGATTTTTTTAAGAGTGATTGTGGAGTGATGAGGTTAGCCTTTGAAAGTAGAAAGGTGAAATGATTATTTTATTAATTTTGATAGAATTAAATTATAATCATCTAAGAAATCACTCTAAAAAAATTTCTACGGGATCCTTACCCGAATTTTCCTCATAATTTTCCCTTCTTAGAAATCCCTTTGGTACATCTTATTATGCATTTTTTTTTTGACATATTACTATTTTTTGTAGTAAATATTACATAATATAATATTTTGGTAAATTTTTGATATTTTATAATGGGGGATTTATTTATAAATTCCTTTTAGAAATGTTCTATTCCAATAAGTCTACAAAGTATTTTTGTAGTCTAGTTAGTCTCATATATTTATACTTTTGTTCCATGAGATTTTTTTTTCCTAGTTTAGATTTTTTGTTAGACTATTATACTTTTATTTCTTTGTTGATACGTATTACGTAGAAAAATAGATATACACATTTCCTTTTTGTTGCTCTCCGATTTTGGTAGTGTTCATTATTCATAGTTTTGATTGTGATTGAATTTGATACGTTTCATTAGTGGTTCGATTGTGGTAGGTTTTCATTGTGGTAGGGTTTTGTTTGTATGGAAGAGAAGACGATGACTCAGAGCTCTAGTTTCTTCCATAGTTATTGTTCAAAGTTCTGGTTTGTTACATGTGAAATCAGTCGAAAATCAAAGATTGTCTTCTTCTATTGTTGCGGTTCGAAGCTCTGTCTTCTACCATGGTTGCAATTTCAGTTGGAGATTGAATGAAGAAAAAAGGATTTGAATCGAAGGGAGAGAGAAGGATTCGAAGCTCGATTTTGCATGTAGTTGATTTTGTTACAAACTTGTCATTCGAAGGTGAGTTTGGTTTGGTTTTGATTGGTGTAATGGTGGAATTGCACGAGTTGTTAATGATAATAATAACGATGAAGATAATAATGTGGGTGATGGTTTTTGTTTTTGAAAAGATTGAGATTTTTTTGGATTTCTAGTTCTATTACTGCCATTGTTTCTGATTTTTTGTTAATTTCAACATATTATTAATCAATGTTAATATTCATATTAGTTTGTAATGAAAATTTATCATTTATGTTGTCAATTAGTGTTAATATTCACACACCCATATAATATAATGGTGCATTCAGTCCTAGAACCATAAACCACAATGTTTATTTGGACACAAATGTGATGTGAATATTCACAATACAACAAATAGATGTGAAGATTCATATTAATTCTGGTATGTGAATTAATGTTCACACTTTATATTGTTTGGAACATTATTTGGTCAACTATCATTATGTGTATTCAATATTCTTTTTTTTCGGGGGGGGTGAATAAGTCATAAATTAAAAACAAGAGGGTACAATAATACAAGGGGTATGTCCCAAGCCCTAACGGAAGCTATACATAACCTGCCAACACAGCAATGAAGCAAAACTAGAACCACTTGACAAGACTAACACAACCACTAAATGACTAGACTATGAATAAAAATTACATAGAATAAACTACTCGATGGAGGTGGAGATGATCCTTCAACCTGCTACGCCTTACAAACCGCCTTGGCAATCAACACAAAAATATCCACCTGTTCAGATTTAAGGATTTTAATATGTTCAGGAACCTCATATAGATTGTGTAAAATCCAAATTTTATGTGTAGAATTATTTTTGGATAAAGTAGTAATTAAATTAATTTATATGGGTTACTTTAGTAATATCAAGGAATTAGTTATGAGGTGGTTTGTTTTTAATTTTTATTACTTAGAGTTTGTAATTTTGGGAGATTTGGTTATGGGCCCACTTGGGCTTTAGGTCTTGGAAACATAGAAGCTCAATCAAATAGGGTTTTTTTGATGTTGTGGCTGCTGCGGCAGATCTAGCAATAGGAAAAAAAAAAAAAAAAAAAAAAAAAAAAAGAAGAAAAGAAAAGAAAGAAGATTCATAGATTGGTGATTTTGATCTAATCATCTCTTGGAGGTAAGATTTTTTTTATGGTACTCCTAACTATTTCTTTAGACATAGTATCTTGTATGTTGATTGGGTGTATGTATTTTGGGGTTTTGGAATTTACTTGTAGACTATAGGATTAGATTATTACATTATAAAGAAAAGAATGATGGATGCATCATGGTGATCAATAATAATTGTTTTTGTGGTATAATATTTAATTAGGTTTGTGTGATTGAAGTGGTGGAGCGGGTGTTTAGAGTTAGTATTGGAATATTATTTTAAGCGTTGAGGTAAGTAACCCTCTATCACTGTGGTTTATTTTTATTCCTATCGAATCGTTTAAAATCATAAATATTTATTTATACATTTTCTGTTCTCTTAAAATAAAATATGGGTCAAGTATAAATCAACATCGAATATTATTATGAAAATTATTTGAATATTTGGTGAAACTATTCTGAAAATTGTACTAAACGTTTATTTTGAAAATATCGAATGTTTTATTTAAAATTTGTGTATTGTTTGAATTTTTTTTTGAACATCACTCTAGTCTGACTATGATTTGGACCCTAGCCAATGGGGGTTATTTATTGGCACAGAAACTAGTTTCTTTTGGGGCTTTACCACCGGCCTATGTGTGGTTCTGGGCCTTGTCACGGGCTAAGTGACCATAGTCATTAAGACTTGGGTTTTGTGAATCGATCATTGAACCATCTGAATATCGATCTATAAATTTTGGATAATGAAATTTCATTGAGTTACCCCATTGACTTTTAATTAAAATGTATTGCTACACTGTTTATTTTCAGCTATGAAACCATCTTACAAATAATCGTGTCATTTATTGATGTTAGAAATGGGCGCCCATGTGGCATGACCATTTCAACATTTGAATTTGAACCTTAACCAAATGGTTTTTGAATTTGAATTCAAACCTGTTTAGGATAACCACTCAGGTATAGATATTATCTCCATTAACTGATATGGATAGATAATAATAACATTATATATCTGATATATGGATATAGGAGATAAAGAGATACACAGACTCTCTCCTAAAAGAAAAGAACGTATGTTTTGATCTTTTTCCATATACAGTTTCTCCCATATACTAACTCTCTCCCATAAACAACGATCAATAAGCCATTTGCACTGTGATTTGTGTGGGTGATATTCACCATTGTAATATCACCCCACTGCTGGGTTGATTGACTAGATTCAGGAAGCACGTGATTTACCCACGAGATCCATCAGAGTTCAGATTATATCTAAAAAGGTATGATCTTATTAATTTTTATTCCGCTGCGTTATAGTGCTTGATGATTTACATTGGTATCAGAGCTGAATATGGGTATTTTCGTGCTTATTTGTATGCGATAAAATATGTATATAATTTTATACAGATATACATACACATTATTTGCATGAAAATTAGATTGAGAATGTGATACATCTCATTTTTATGTTGTTTAAATGCCATTTTTAATGCCATAAATGTTTTTATTGTGAAAAATGGAGTCAAGACAAAAAAAAAAATCGGGAAGGAAAACCGTGGAAGCGCGTGAGCTACACGCCATCGGCGCCAGCTGCGCTACCACGCCAGCCACGCGCGCCACGCTCATCCTCACGCTGTCACGCTAGGCGCGCTTCCCACGCGCTTCCACGCGCGAGCCGTCCCCTCCTTCATACAAGTAGCCGCTGCTTAAGCCACGCTTTAACCGGCGCAGCCACGTCTTGCTGCCATGGCGCCACAAGGCCAGCCGCGTTGAGCCGTTTCGCGCTGAGCTCGCTTGCGATGAGCGGCGAGCCGAGCCGAGCCGTTTTCCGCGCTGGCTTGGCTCTAAGGCTCTGTTTGTTTTTTTTTAATTCTGTATTGCGTTAAATGGCCATAATTTATTCGTTATAGCTTTGTTTTAAGCATGGTTGGTACCGTTAGACTCAGAATTAAATTTTGTATCTTCTGTAAAATCTTGAAAATTTTACGAAAATAAAAAATATTTTTTCTGTGTTAATAATTCATTTTTTATGCTTTAAAATGATTCTGGTATTGCATAAATAATTTTCTGGGGTTGAAATTTTTATTGTGGACTTCTGAAATGGT
The DNA here is from genome assembly GCA_025200525.1 of Camellia lanceoleosa. NCBI lineage: Eukaryota > Viridiplantae > Streptophyta > Magnoliopsida > Ericales > Theaceae > Camellia > Camellia lanceoleosa. Next base: position 148,778,069 of record CM045759.1, read on the forward strand.
TTACTATTCTTTGGGAATATTTTTACATTTTATCGACGGATTTTTATTTCTAATTTTATGTGTATTTATTAGTTATTTAAAATTCCAGAATGTTTCAGAAAAAATTTCAGAAAATTTCAGAATGATGTACATTTTTTTAATTATGACATAATCTGAATATTGTCTCAGTTTATCAATTTCTGGATTTTTTTGTTTCTAATTTTATTTGTTTATTAGTTATTTAAAATTCGGAAAATTTGAAAATTCGAAAATTCGAAAATTTCAAAATGATGTAGACTTTAATTATGGCATAATCTGAATATTGAATACAACATATTTTTTTGGATTTTTAATATGTTGAAATTAGAGGAGCATGATTATTTATTTATTTATTTATTAGAATTCCATTATTAAATGAATATAGCATGAGTTATTTGTAAATTTACATTAAGATGCTATTGTATGGAATTTATCATGCTTTGTATATGCCATAGTCAGTGGGAGGTTATTCGGTTGAGAGAAATTTTTTTTAGATTAGCTCCCGAAAACCAATATTTTATGATAAATTAAATTAAATTTTGGATAATTGTCACTTGTAGCTAAGAGATGATTACGAGCTTAGCGGATTTTCGATCTTGCGACTTGTGTAATATTATCACTACTTAATTTAGATTTTTTGCGGCAAAATTATATTCTGCTAATCAAATTAATCCTAATGCGAATTTCTCTCTAAATTGACTTAACTTATGGAAGTTAATTTGGTTGACCTAGACTTAGTAGAGATGTTCAAATGTGAACAAACTAATCCCATTCTTTAGATGAGCAAAAGTCTTGGAGACTTTAGGTCAAACCTTAATTGGCCAAAGTAAGGAAACATGACTCAAAGTCGCTGTGGTTTTGTTGCCTTGTTTGGCACAATAAAACTAATGTGTGCGCTATGGTTAGCGGCATGCTAAGTAGTTTTGGTTGGCGAGTTTTGGAGTTATGAAATTAGTAAGCCCTCAATAGATCTGTATATGATCTTGACTATTGAGCTGCGCGGATTGACTTTGTATTTTGACTTGTTAATAATGTTACATCATTGGATGAAGTAACATTCAAGAGTCACGTCATTCAAGAAATGCAAGCTTAAATAAATTAGTCATTAAGTGTAAGGCAGTAGCCAAGATGAGCGGTGTTTTGCTCTCTACCCAATTATTGGGAGTGGATAGAGCAAAATTTCATGCACTATTATAGTGTGCATTGAAATATCACATGAAGTTAAAAGATTAGCGCTTAGAAGCAAAATCTATTAACACTAAGTGAAAAGATTAGCGCTTAGTGGTCGCAAAATCTATGAGCATTGCCAACTTGTCTAAGTCGGGACACTTCTTTGTTTCCACACTTAGGTGCGAGACATGAGGAGGGCTTCTTTGTATGATTCCTTAGCTAGGCTAACGTTTTTGAATAACGTTTACTACTAAGCATAAACGTTAAACATAGTAATGAAAAGGTCAAGGCCGACAAGGTTGTTATGACTCTAAGAATTTGACACATCGCCAGAGAGCATTGTGTTGAATTAGACTCTTTAGCCTAATTCCCGCTTAAGTTACTTCAAGAGCTGTCAAAGATTGATAGCTTATTCTCTCCTTCTTGTGGATAGTAGAATTAATTGCAAGTAACTATGAAGCGAGAAATAGATATGGCAGGAGGAGTATCGTTATTTTTCAACTAGATGCGTTAAAGTGTATGGAGAATAAAATTGACTTGAAGGTGCAGGGGATTAGCACTTACTAGTTAAATTTGCGACTTAGGCGCACTTGATATCTCCATGACATCCTTTTATGATCTAGTGAATATGAGTTAGTTGTGAGTCATTACCTAGTTGGGCCTAAACCTTTAAAACTGGTCTTCGAGAACTCACACATAAAGATGATTGGAATTAGTTTATGACATTGGTCATGAACCGATGGCTTATTATACTTAATCACATTAATGAGATGATGACACGATGGTTTGAGTAGGCCTTCTCGTGCCCACTCGCTATGACATTATGTTCTCATGTGAATGTGTAACTTTGTTCGCAATGGTTGTGCACAAGTAAGTAGGAAAGCCATAGAAGGTCATTTGTATTGGCGCATTTAGTCCACTATATTTTTGTGACTAGATATGTGTAAGGGTATGATAGCTATGCCTCAATCTCGACATTTATAGATTACGATACGATTCGAGTCAAGACTATTTGATCTCCCATAAGTCAAAAGTTTTGAGATGATTTTTTGACATTGCACATATGAGGTTGAGATCAATTAGATAATGACTTTTGTGCTTTTAGTTTTGACCAAGGTGGCAGTATCTATTTGAGTTATTTTAGAGAACTCGTGAAGAGAAATGGATGCTTAGAAAATTGATTATTCCTAATACTCAACAACACAATGGTGTAGTAGAGATAAGGAATTAAATATTGTTAATGTTAGGTGGATAATGGCGCAAAATGTTTCCCAATTAGGAATTGCACTAGTTTGTCGCCTATATCCCTAACTCGATGCCCTCCATATCGCTTTTACACTCCATTTTGAGTAATGGGTTAGCAGAGAGCCATCTATGGGCAATCTGTAACCATTAAGCCTTATCTTTATTCTACTTCTCATAAGATTGGAAGTTAAGACCTAAGGTTCTATAGCGCATTATTGTATCTTTGTCTTGTAAACACATAGGGTTATGTGCATTATTGTATCTTTGTCATGTAAATCCTCCGGTCATATGCATATAGGTAGCGACTTTGTGGTAGTGTAACTAAGTCACATAAAGTTTTCTTAGTAAAGGTGACGTGTATAGAGTTTTGGAACTCTATAAGATAGAGAATTCTAAGCATAGCGCTTTTATGTAGCCTAGTTGAGAATGGAAAGAAATTTCCAATATCCTAGGGACAGTGGGAGCGATATGCCTACTAATGGATTACTCCATTAGAGAAAAATACTCTACATTCTTAGTTGCGTGGTTGCGAATGTGAAGATTTTTCACGTCATCACTAGGTGATTGAGAAGGAAACATTCATAATTGCTCCGCAAGATGATAAAGAGCCTAGGATAATGCCAAAGGCTCTAGTCTCCTGTTTTTAGAAAGTGAATTAATGTTGCGCAGTTTAAGACAAAGTCTTTGAGGATTAACCATTTCTATAATTTGGTTGACTTTCCATTATGACGCGAAACTGTTCTAAAGTTATGCGTAATTTGGATAGTCATTGTTGAGGCATAAGGCTCGCTAGACACCGAAAAGTCGCACCATTGAGGAAGGTGTAGACCATGAGAAGATTTCCTTCTGGGGAGTGAAGTTATTTTGACTTCCTCCTGGGGAGTGAGGTTATTTTGACTTAGGCTATGATTGACATAAGTTCGGAACATTGATTTGTGGACATTGTGACCCAACTTCTCGTTGGAGAATTGGATAAGTAGATCCGTAGGGATTTATCTTCTGCTTTTATGGTGAAAAGTTAGAGCGCAAAAGGTTGCTAGTTCCAATAAATCTTTTCTGACCTAAAACAGTTATCCAAATAGTGGTTCTTAGATTTCGTGAAGCCATGATAGGCCGACGATGATCGATAAAGACCATCGAGGTATGATCAATGGTCCAAAAGAGCTTTTTTTACTTAGTCATTATGAGCCAAGAATTTATAAGGTTATCGCCACCTAGGGTGGGCGAATCCTCTATTTTAGATATGATGGACATGGGTGATGTAATTTATATGCTCGGATGTGTGATCCTTAGGGATTGTTTTGGGAGAATTCCTATTTTGTCTTCGATGACTTACATTAGGAATATCCTAGAACGATTCTAGATGCAAAATTGCAAACCCATTGACTTACCTATCGGTAAAAGCCAGAGCCTTAGCTATTGAGTGAATCCTCGGATTGTCTTTGGGAAAAACAGGTGACCTATATTCCTTGATCTTTTCTTTGTTGTGGAAGCCTAAAGTACGCTATGTGGGCGTATTCGGCATGATAAGTGTTATCTTTGGTAAATGGTCAACTGAGTTGTTTAGACATTGACCTTGCTCATTAGACTGTGGATAGAATACTTTACTAGTAGTATATTAATTTGCTCTTTGTAAGATTCAATGCGCTAGTTGGGCGCATCAAGAATGAACGCAAATTGGTCACCAAAATATCTTTGGAGAGGATATTGCACAAGAGATAGTGATCTTAAATCACTTCATGTGAGGCGCACATGGAGGATTCCATTGTATATGCTTATCGCAAGAGGTGCTGATAAGGCTTATGTTTGGAATCTAGGATTGTGATTTTGAATCACTTCATATGAGGCGCACATGGTGGATTCCGTTGTATATACTTATCGCAAGAGGTGCTGATAAGGCTTATGTTTGGACTCTAGAATTGCATAGTCGTGGTCATTTTTTTTAAAATCGATCACTTATTTTGAGATGATGGGATGTTGACACTATTATGGTTTGTGTCATAATGATTAGCAGATGATGATGTCAGCAGGCAAGATTAGCTCACTCACACGAGCAATCGCCCTTGGCGCTTGGGAGCGAGCAAGGTTGAGACTAGTGGTTTATTTTTATTTGGAGCCAAGAGAGGCTTAAATAATCCACTATGCATGTCGCCTTGGTTACAACCAAGATGAGGTCGTGTTAAGGACCAAACATGGATGTTAGTACCCACTTTTCATGTTGGTTATCTACTATTTATTTACTGCTTTTTAGTATACTTGATCCAGCTGGCAGTGATGGTTGGTTATTTACTAGGCTGTCTAGCTTACCCTTATTTTTTTTTCAGATTCTGAAGAGTAGAGCTGCGCGGGATTTTTTTTTACATATGGGAGTGCCGAGAGTAGGGCTATGGATTAAGTACTTGGATATTTATTTTGTTAATGGATTTTAATAGTGGACTTGGTGGAAAAATTATCATAATGTGCTAAGAGTAGAACTATGATTTAAGTACTTGGATTATTGTTTTGTTAATGGATTTTGTTAGTGGACTTGGTGGATAATTTCATATGTTAAGAATAATCAATTTTTTGTGGATTTTAGCATTATGACAATTTAAGGATTTATTTTGAGTATTTTACATTGTGGGTTATGTGATTGGATTCTTAGCCTTGCATGCTCACTTTTATGAGTGTGCGGCGTTGTCACGGAACTTGGGGCGTGACAGATTGTATGTTGAACATGAACACATTTAACATTCTCAACCACCCAAATCAACAAAAAAAAAAAAACACACACACACACACACACACACACCAAAAGAGCAGACCCTAGCACAGCCCGCACGGGTAGGCCAAATAAGGTCCTATCTGGATAGAAACAAGAACTAGACAAATATATGCAACTTAAAGTAAAACTTTCTTCACACTTTAGGCGCTCCCAACACCATCTATACTTTCACTTCCTTCCAGCAGAGTGTACCCAGCTGCCTTAGATTCCAATAGCCCCAGTGCCCAGCTTTCTTCCACTATATGTTAATAAAACATGTCCAATATAAGACATTACAAAAGAGCACCCTAAGTAGACAAGGTTGTAAATTGTTCACACTGCAAATTGTTTGGCACACGCAACATATCAACACCAAATATACATAGTAGTGTCACTTGTGTGTAGCCTCTTGATTGTTTTGTTGGGGTTGGCGGAATGGTGGTGTAAATATATGTGTATGATTGTTTTGTCAATTGACATTGTGTGTATTAATACATCACATAAATGTACAATCTGAATATTCATATTTGTAGTCAACCACAATAAATATAGGACAAAATGTGAACATTTACATTCATTGGAATGGGTTGTAATGTAAGTTATGATGTTAATATTCACACCAACATCAACATAAGAGAACAAATGTGGATGTTTGCACTCCATAATATTTGACACACGCAACATATCAACACCAAATATACCATCAAAACGCATAGGTGTGTGTGAAATAGATCATTGATTTATACGTACGTTTCCCGTGTTTTCAACAAGAAGTTGTCAAAGTTCTAAAAAAAACAAAAACTAGTTTATAGTGGACATCCCCCAACCATAGGATTAAAATTGAGAACATGTTTCATTTTTTTTTACAAGATTATCATGGACTGTTTTGTCTATCATTCAGAAAAAAATTAACTAATGAGGAACGTAGTTTGCATCCGTTAGCATGGCACAATTTTAGCTCTATCAGATCATGATAGACATGCTATCTCGTAATCTAACAAACAACCAACACACAATCAACCCTATAAGGTAGATGAATGCAGTTAATAATCTAAATAATTTGTATTATGTTTGTGGCAATGTGAAGATGCTATTATGAAGTGATTTACGAGTTTAGGGCTTGTTGGGGACAATTGTCGATTAAGATGATAGGTTTTGTACGATCGTGAGCTGCCAACTTATCCCCAAACTGGAATGATGAGCCAAGCTCAGTTATAATCGATTTGACATAGGTTTTATACCATAGTGGAAACAAACAATTGGTTATTTATGTAATTATTAATGCATATATTCATAAATACAAGTGAGTACACATATGTGATTTGCTGTTGATGTGAAAGTTCACATCTTTTGATAACAAACAATTGTGAAAATGTAATTAGTGTAAAATTTCACATACGTTACATAACAAAGAACTATATGAACATATTTGATGTGGACTTTCACATTGTGATATAACAAATACTTAAACCATGTGTGCTTTGCCAAGGTGTGGGTCTTGCAGCCTGGGTCTTGGCCGCAATGAGTTATAGTGCCTCCACTACATGATCCATACACATGGACAATATATCAACCAGTTATTTTATTATTTTCTAGAAAAAGGAAAAAAATGGAGGGTTCACATCTTTTGAATATCATCATCAACAACAACAATAACAACAACAACAACAACAAAAATCACAAAAATGGGGCAAAACAATCACAGAAATAGAGGGTTCACATAAAGACACTATTGTCTTTAACATGATAATCATCTCTCTTCCTTTTCGTACGAAATTTAGGGCAACATCTGTTACATGGGCAAGCACATTAGTTAGTGTCTATATGAACATTCAAAATGGTTGAGTATGTGTGCACAGTAACATCATCACATCATTAATCAATGTGAATGTTCACATCATTACACTATTTACGCACATGGACAATATATCAGCCAATTATTTCATTATTTTTTGGAAAAAAGAAAAGAAAAGAAAAAAAAGAGAGGGGGTATTCATATCCTTTGAACACCATCAACAACAACAACAAACACATAAAGGAGGCAAAAATAGCAATTATCACTGCTTCAGAATAAGAATGTCCACATGATGTCAATGTTCACATGATATGAAACATAATGAACACAATGAAAAAATTGTAAACATATCACATAAAATAAAATCATGACTACCTTGAGTATAACCACGATGTGAATATTAACATGAACTGTCATGACCCAAACTCGCCCCTAGAGGTTTAGGTCATGACCAGCCAGTAATCCCAGATTACCTCTGGCCTCAAAGACAAAATCAATCATAATATATTTAACGAGGCTTGGCGAAAGCAATAACAAATATAAAAGATAGTCCGTTGAGCAGTGCGTACATGAAAGACCTCTTCATAGAAGAACAAACTTCCATCATTCTTACATAAATGCATCACTACAAATTTAAACATCTTTTACAACATCCATCCCAAACAAAATTCAAAATAACAGAAGCTAAACTAAGCAAAAGAAGGGTTGACAAAGCTTGGCTCCACTCGAGTCCAAGCACATCTCGTCATGAAGGCATTCCAAAATGGCTTCACAAGGGTAGACTTTGAGGCTTCCTTAGACTTGACGTTCCACTTGCTCACCTACATATATATATATATATAAGGGAGAGGGGTGAGTTGGAGCACAGCGAGTAACATCAATATAAAGGGTTAATGAACAAAGTCCATAATTTTATAACATAACTTTTCAATAACCAAATCACTTTGAGTAGCAATCATATATTCAATCACATCGAAACCTTGTGTAAATAACAACCATTCAAATATTTATACGTGGTAACATCCAATAGAGTACTAATAAATTTATGTACCAATTCCAATGGAACCATTAAGGTCGTTTTGATGGGACCACAACAAGTCATTCGATGACACCACAACAGGTAATTCAATGTGGACCACTAGGGTCTAACATCAGAGATCTTTATGTTTCAATTAATTCAATGGGCCATGGTATTGTTTCCCTCAAGCGAGGGCCTCACTAAAGGATGCCATGAATACAATTTCAAAAAGGACATTCATTCATAAATACAAAATAAGATTTCATAAGCTTCACAATTGAACAATTTCAAAATACTTTTTGAACATATCTTTATAGAGATATTACTCACAGTGGGTTGTACTGATATTAAGCCTTGAACGGCCACCTACATAAAACACATAATAAAGGCACACATTGAAACACTTATCTCAATCAAATGTTCTATGTTAATTCAATTCCCTTTTATGTGTTTCTAAGTCATTTTCTTATTAATGATGTCTAAACAGTGTCCAAGAATGCCTAAACGAGCATGAGGATGAAAACATACATATGAGAGTGTGTTTAAAAAATGCTGAAAACAAGGCAGTTTTCTCGAGCGCACCTTTGTTTGCTCGAGCAGTGTGCTCCGTCTGCAAAAGTACTTGATGGTCGAAATGTAGGTTCGATGGTCGCTCGAGACAATTATGCAAAATGAGCTGAGGTCACTCGAGCAAACCCTTTGTTGCTCGAGCGGTCTGTAAAATTCTGCAAAACTACTAGATGCTCGAAATCTTGGCTCAAGCCAACTTTTGGTCGCTTGAGCTATTGTGTGGTGTTCTGCAAAAATACTAGTTGCATGCAAAGTACACTCGAGTCAATTCTTCAAAATCAAGTTCAAAACTTCAAAATTCGACCATGCATGCAAGGAATTCATCTTAAATGCTTCTAAAATATCAAAACATGAACAATTGAATATAAATTCATGGAAAATTCTCAAAGTCAACAAGTATGAACTTCAAGCATGTAAGGATTTTGAAAACTAAACCTAAAAATGGAGAATTATGCATGTCTGTCCATATTTAACCCATTCTTGCCACATTCAAGTTAGCTCTATGATCTCCTTAGCAATTACATGGAACTTACCCAAATTACTCAATGAATTCACCATCTAAATGAATTATCTACAAAGATTAAGGTTGTAGTTCTTACCTAGAGCTTGAATTTGAAGGTTTCAACTCAAATTCTTTCAATCTTCTTCCTAATCTTCGCAATTCCTTCTCTCTCTCTCTCTCTCTCTCTCTCTCTCTCAATGTTGATTTCTCTCCAAAATTCAGCTCAAAAGAACAAAATGAGCTCAATTCTTAATTGTAACACATATATATATAGGCTAGAGTAGGTTAGGCTAATTAAGTAGGATTAAGACTAATTAAGCTAGCTTAAGTCTAATTAATCCTAATCCAATCTAATTGAATTATTCTAATTATTTGATTTGAATCAAATTTAATTAGACTTACCATACGATTCTAAATATTCTAATTAGCCTATCGAACTAATCAATTTTGGTTTTTGAATTCGTTTGGGCTTTCAATTTTCGATTCGAAGTTGGTATCTAATAGAAATTCCATAAACAAAAAGATAAGTTTAAAATTAAACATATAATCATGCAATTATCTTAAGAAAGTAATATGCAAAAATGATATACACGTCGGGTCATCACATGAACCCTGTTGAGAACAAAATAAGATAATGTAAACATATCACATAAAATCATTATTACTACAATGTTCATAGTTGACATAAATGTAAACATGAAATAAATTACCAAGAATGGGGATAATAGAGTGAACATTTATATAATACAAACAGCCACAAAATATCATTACAAACAACGAAACATATGGTGTGAACATTCACATTGACAATGTAACACCCCAACTTTCAGGCCGTTAATAAATCAAATCAACCTCAAATTTACAATTCCAAATAACTAATAACCTCAAATGTGCAAATCATCTCCAAAAATAATTTACACAAATATCTCCAAAATATAATATATACAAGTCTTCAAAAATAAATAATAATAGTGATGGGTCCCAAAATCTCTATTTTAAGTAATCTCTTTAAATGCTTCTATCACAATCGCCACTAAATTGCTCTGTACCTAAAAAAATCAATTAACTTAGGAAGTATACAATACGATAGGAATAACAAGGCTCAAATAGAGAATAAATTAACAGAGATCCGATAATTTACGATATTACACGAACGATTAGATTCGAGGTTATCAAGCAATTTACCAAATTGCATAAACAAATAAACTCACATATGATAACCTGTCTAGAACCAAATATCCGATCATAATCAATACATGGCTAGTGACCGACCTCACCCACCTCACCCAAGCACAATCGCTTATTCGGAAATATTGGTGCAATCTATTGGCAAGGTCCACTCGATCTATGTACGGAGCAATTCCATGTCATTTAGTCAGAAAAATCAAAACTATCAACACAGAATAACTGTTGGAAAATTGGTTTTTTTATAGGCTTATTTTTAGCCAACTTTGACCCCAAAATTGAGTGGGGTCCACAAGTCTTTTGGGGTGGGTCCAAAGAGATTACGTGTTCCTTGCCTCATGGTAAGTCACACGGTGAAGACGATTCGTCAAAACCATTTATGAGTGAATGGGAACTTGACGTCGTTTTCGGGTCTGTGGAATGGATGTTTAAAGAATTAAATGTGGGTTTCCTTAAAATGGGTTGTCCTACATTGAAATTTTAAAAGAGCTTTTGTGAGTATATAAGCTCTAGGTGTACAACCTTGGGTTGGGCCCCAATGGGCACCCCAAGTTTGTAGAAGGGAGGAGTTATGGACATATTGAACCTTGGCTCAAACCACCACACAAGCGGGCGCGCGCCGTCGTCCGACCGACCGGCCAAGCCAAGCCGGGCCGGGTGTGGGTTGGGTCGGTTCTAATATTAATTTTTGGACAAAATTTATTTGAATTTTTCCAGAAATTCTTAATGAAATTAAATTCAAATTTTGTGCCAAAATTGAATTTAATTTTCTATCCAATTGTTACCTCCTCCAATCCAATTTTTCCAAACAGATTAAACTGTCCAAACAGTTTTCAAATTTGTTGCACCCAGACAGATTCTGTTTTTTCAAACAAATTTAAATCTTCCCAAGCAGATTGAACAAGTTCAAGCTGAGGTTCAATAGATTCAAATGTTCAAACATATTGGAAAAAAAATGCCCAGTAGTTCTCGATAGTTTTATAACTGCTGCAGTTAATAGATCTGTCTAGATTGATGTTGTATCTGTCCAATTTGAATTTGCACATGTTCAATTCAAATAGCCTACCTGTTCGGGTCTGCAATTTGCGTATATATACCAGCATTTTCTAGCAGTGTTCTGGATCCGAAAAACAGTCTGGAAAATTCATCAAGTTTTCTTCATTTTGCTCTCTTGCATCAATTATTCTTTATATTATTTTAGAGAAAAATTTAGAGAGTTTTAAACACAGATTTTGTTCGCCGAACAAATTGTATGGAGTGCTACTATAATTTGTGAAGATCATTGTATCTTGGGAGATAGACGCCTTATATCCGTAAGCACTGTAGCAGGGCAAATTTTTCTTAAGGACAGAATGTCACGCACTCGACTTGATCTTTTAAATATTTATTCGGTTCGGTAAAATAAATTTTGTAAGTAAATTTTTATTTGTTTGATTTGTTTCAATTATTTTATTTACACAGAAGATTGTCCAACAATCTTAAGACAGATTCGAATTATTCTGTTTACAGAATTTTTCGTTTGTTTCCTTTTCTCTTTCTTCTTCTTATAAAAATTATTTTCTGTGGTTTTACAAAATAATATTATGGTTGGAAAAATAAATAGTAGTAATATACTGTTTGACAGATAGTAGTAATATTTTCTTTGACAACTAGTAATAATATACTGGTGTCATTAACAATTCAAAATATTTATTTGTGAAGTTTGTCATAAATTAATTTTGGTTTTCAGAAATAATTTCAGAGTGTTCATTAATTAAAATTCTGTTTTCAGCATTTTAATTTTTGAAGTGTTACAGAAATTTAATTTTTTGTGTGGAATTAATTTGTTTAAATAAAAATTTTATTTTATTTTCAAATTAATTGAAAAATAAAAGTTACAATTGTTATTTCTTTTATTTTTTTACAGAATTTAATTATATGGTTTTGGTTTAAATTTTCTGTGTAGTATAAAATTCTAATTATAATTGTGCTTTATAATTTAGAATTCATGGCTACTGAAACTGGTCAAATTAATGTTCAAACCAATAATGGTATGGTGGCTGCAACTACGCCAACCCCTCCTCTTGTTGTGACTGTACCAATCAATTATGGTGAAAGACTAGAGAAGTTCTTAAGAACTGCTTTTAAAAGATGGCAGAAGAAAATGCTATCTAAAGGAAGGGAAACTAAGAAGTACAAGTTTAATGGCAAATGTTACATTTGTAACAAAGAGGGACATCGGGCCAAAGATTGCCGTAGCAAAGGTAAAAGCAAAAGAAGAACAAGCAAGAAGCCTGCTCAAGCCAATATGACTGAAATGGACAAAATTTCCAATGGTGTAGATGTCATAAATCTTTCTGCAGTTGTTTCTGAGGCAATCCTTGTCGGAAATTGTCACGACCCAAACCCGCCCTTATGGGTTTAGCACTGTAACCGGCCAGTAATCCGTGATTACCAAAGACCTACTTAATAGTAATAACAGTAATACAGAGTACAAGGGCTGGCGAAAGCCAAAACAGTAAATGAAAGATGTCCAATGAGCTGTGACAGTCTGTATGCAAAAAGACTTTTCATAATATATTCACATTCGAAACCAAAAATAGTATGTATATACATCATATACAGATATTCAAGTTAGGGACCAAATCCCTACCATAACAGTACAGTACAAGTACAGTCAGTCTATACAGTATATACAAAACGGAAACAGAAAGGAGAATCTAAAACACCCCTAAACAGCCTTGGCTTGATAGCTCTGGAACCTCGCAGTGAGGCACAAAGGTTGGCTTGACAAAATAGGAGCTTAGCCTGACACTCCTAGCAACGGTCCGGTGCCTGTACACCTACATATATATATGAGCAGTGAACCAAAGCCCAGTGAATAACATATACGTAAAGAGGTTAAGAATGAATGTCCTTTCAGTATTTAAAATAGTCAGTTATTACAGTATATTAGTCATTCAGTTTGTGGCTCGTATTTCATGCCATAACAGTCATTCAGAAACTATAATAGTCATATATGGTACATCCAATAGCAAAATAGTACAAGAGGGTCTTAGCATCAAACAAATCGATTGATGGCCATCATATCAAGAAATGTAGTAGTTCCAAACATGGGAACCGAGAGATCTCGTAATAAGATGCGAGAATAAAGACAAGAATAAAGAATTGCTAAGGATGCCACGAATACAATTCGCGAATAGGACAAACATTCATTTAGTAAATAGTGTTATTTCATAAAGCAGTTCAGTCATTCGTTCAGAAAATAATCTCAATTGAACGTATCTTTGCAACATTGTTACTCACAGAGTTCTGGGCTACAGATAGGCTAGTGAGCGTCCTCGGATGCCAACCCTACATAGTTACAGGATGAACACACATTAAGTTGCTCATTTGGGAAATAATAACTTAATCCCTAATTTGCCTCGGTGTGGTTCTACATCAATATCCTCATTAAGATGCCTTAAACTAGGCCTAGGAATGCCTAGGATGGAATGAGGATGCAAAGAAGCACTTAGAAACACTCTTCAAAATTTGCTGAAATAGGGGTCTACGCTCGAGCGTGGCTTTCTACGCTCGAGCGGACATGCAGACAAAGGAGCCCCACTCGAGCGTCACTTTCCACGCTCGACAAAAGTACTGGATGCACGAAATTCACGCTCAATGGGCGCTCAACCTCCGCTCAAGCGTGAGACACAAGTCCTCGCTCGAGCGGACTGTAAACACATACAAAGTACTGGATACACGCATTTCCCGCTCGAGTGTCACTTTCCACGCTCGAGCGGACTGCATGAACTCAATGTGTACGCTCGAGCGTGGAGTTCCCCGCTCGAGCGTGAGTCCAAAATCTGGAATTTCCAAATTTGAATCTCAAGCTCAAAACTCAACTTTAAAGCATCAATTTCGATCCTTTTGGGCTAATTTTCTAAAAAACACTTTAAAACTCATAATATGACATGTTTCAAAGATCAATTTGAGAAATCAAAGCCCAAAGGTAGTTCAAATAAACACAATTTCTAGGAAAACTTCAAGAACATGATGAACATGTAACATGCATGATCTCATTGAATTCAAAGCTTCTAATACAAGATCAAATGAGTCTATTTCTTCAAAAACATGATGCATTCATGGACTTCAACCAAAATGTAAACATGCATGCAAGAATTTCTATGAAAACAACTTAAAACTACAAGATATGCACATGCAAGCATGATTTAAGCTTCAATTCAACAATCTAAACCAAAACTTGACTTCAATCTCTAAACTTTCATGAACCATGCAACATAAGACTAGAATTCATAAACAAGAAGGTAATTATCCTACCTTAGGTCTAGAATTTCAAGTCTAGGAGCTCAAATATGCAATCCTCTCTTTAAATCTTCTAATTCTCCAAGCAATTCTTGTTGAACTCAAACTATCTCCTATCTCTCTCTCTAATCGGTTAGGCTCAAGAAATGGGCTGATGAAATGATATAAAATCAAGTCTCAAAGTGTTGTAGAGATAGGCCACTAAATGACAAAAGGGTAAATAAGTCTAACTTATGTAATTTAGCTTTATTTAATTTAACTCAATCATACCAAATCACATTTCAATTAAACATGCCATAAAATCACATAAATTCTAATTAGTACATATCACTAATCAATTCCGGATTCAGCCGCCCGTAAGGCCTTCAATTTGCAGTTTAAACATAATACATGAACAGATAATTTAGCAAACAAACAGATAGACATGTGTTTAAACTAATACACTCAATCAATCAGTCCAGAATTTCAGTCAATCAGTCAGTTAACATGCTTAATCATAGATTAGCACTAATCAGTGGTGTTATCAGTAAACAGTGGTGAGGGTTGTGACAGAAATCCTAAAGAGTGGTGAATGGACACTGCTGCTACTCGCCACATCTGTGCCGACAAAAAGATGTTCACATCTCATTCAGTGGTAGACAATGGTAAATAACTTTTGATGGGCAACTCTTCGAGTTCTAAAGTTGAAGGAGAAGGAAAGATTATTTTGAAGATGACATCTGGAAAGGAACTCACTCTCAACAACGTGCTACATGTACCAGACATTCGCAAGAACTTTGTTTCTGGATCTTTGTTGAGTAAAAATGGGTTTAGGCTAGTTTTTGAAAGTGACAAGTTTGTACCTACCAAAAACGGGATGTATGTAGGAAAATGTTACATATCTGATGGCCTTTTCAAAATAAATGTAATGACTGTTGTACCATCTGTTATTAATAGAGATACATCTTCTTCTTACTTGCTTGAGTCTTCAAATTTATGGCATGGCAGACTTGGACATGTTAATTATGGATCTTTGTGTAGATTAATTAATATGGAATGTTTACCTAAATTTGACATGATTTTAATCATAAATGTGAAATTTGCGTTGAAGCAAAATTAACTAAAACTCCTTTTCATTCAATTAAAAGAAGTACGAAACCACTTGAATTAATTCATAGTGACATTTGTGATTTTAAATCAATTCAAACTAGAGGTAGGAAAAAGTATTTTAAAACTTTTATAGATGACTATACTAAATATAGTTATGTTTATTTAATTCGAACCAACGATGAAGCTTTGGAACCTTTCATTCAATATAAGAACGAAGTTGAAAATCAACTTGGTAAGAAAATTAAGAAACTTAGAAGTGATAAAGGTGCTGAATATGAATCACCTTTTGGTGAATTTTGTAAAGAATATGGAATAATCTATCAAACCAAATGGAATTGCTGAAAGGAAAAATAGAACATTAAAAGAAATGATGAATGCCATGTTAATAAGTTCTGGATTATCTCAGAACTTGTGGAGGGAAGCAATACTTTCTGCTAATTATATACTTGATAAAGTACCTCGAAAGAAAGTGAATCAAACACCTTATGAAATGTGGCATGTGAGAGTATCATCCTACAAATACTTAAAAGTATAGAGGTGTTTGGCTAAAGTGGCTATTCTCAATCCTAAAAAGACTAAGATAGATCCTAAAACTGTTGATTGCATTTGCATTGGTTATGCCATGAATAGTAGTATATATCAATTTTTGATTCATAAGTCAGAACATTCCGAACTGCATGTAAACACTATTATTGAATCTCGGAATGCGTCTTTCTTTGAACATGTATTTCCAAATAAAACTGGACAAGAGACTAGTACTAACAAAAGATCTCATAATAGTATTACTAGTCAGGATCAAGAACAAGAGCAAGAGATAGATCAAAATGAAGAAGAGAAACCTAGACGTAGTAAACATGTTAGAACCTCAAAATCTTTTGGTCTTGATTTTCTAACATTTTTATTAGAAAATGAGTCTTTAACTTTTAAAGAAGCTATGTCCAGTCCTGAAGCTCCTTTATGGAAAAAGGCTGTCAATAGTGAAGTTGAATCCATCTTACAAAATCACACTTGGGAATTGGTGGATTTGCCATAAGGTTGTAAACCTCTTGGGTACAAGTGGATTTCAAAAGAAAAATGAAAGCGGATGGATCAATTGACAAATACAAGGCAAGACTTGTGATCAAAGGTTTTAAACAAAAAGAAGGTCTTGATTACTTTAACACATACTCACCGGTTACTAGAATAACATCCATTAGAACGCTAATTGCTATTGCATCGTTGTACAATCTAGAAATTCATCAAATGGATGTGAAAACCGCTTTTCTTAAATGGTGAGTTAGATGAAGAAATTTACATGGAATAACCAGAAGGATTTTCTGTTCCAGGAAAAGAAAAGAAAGTTTGTAAATTGGTTAAACCATTATATGGTTTAAAACAAGCGTCAAAGTAATGGCATGAGAAATTTGACAAGGCAATGATGTCAAATGGATTTAAAATTAATGAATGTGACAAATGTGTTTATATTAAAAACACAGACAAAGGTTAAGTCATTGTATGTCTTTATGTGGATGATATGCTCATCATAGGTAGTAATAATGACATGATTAAAACTACCAAGAAAATATTGAATAAACATTTTGACATGAAAGACATGGGGATTGCTGATATAATTCTTGGTATGAAAATTACCAAAATATCAGAAGGTTATGCTTTGTCACAATCTCATTACATTGAGAAAATACTTGACAAATTCAGCAAAGATGATGATCATCTTGCTAAAACACCTGTGGATGTTAATTTGTTTCTTTCTAAGAATGTACAGGAAAGTATTTCTTAATTAGAGTATGCCCAAATTATTGGAAGCTTAATGTACTTGATGAACTGCACTCGCCCGGATATAGCTTATGCAGTAAGTAAATTAAGTAGATATACGAATAATCCAGGAATAGAACACTAGAAAGCAATTATAAGGGTTCTAAGACATCTCAGATTTACTCGTAAAATTGGGTTGAATTATACCAAATATCCAGCAGTACTTGAAACATACAGTGATGCAAACTGGATATCGGATACTAGAGACTCAAAATCCACCAATGGGTATGTCTTTACTCTTGGTGGAGTGGCTATATCTTGGAAATCTTCCAAACAAACTTGCATCGCTAGATTTACTATGGAATCAGAATTCATTGCTTTAGATAAAGCTGGAGAAGAAGCAAAATGGCTTCGCTACTTCCTTAAAGATATTCCAACGTGGCCAAAATCGGTGCCTGGTATTTGCATACATTGTAATAGTCAATTAGTAATAGGTAGAGCATAGAGTCATATGTATAACGGTAAGTCGCAACACATTCGTCGTCGACATAACACCATGAGACAACTACTCTCTAATGGAATTATTTCCATTGAATATGTGAAGTATAAGGACAACATAGCGGATCCACTAACCAAAGGGTTAGCAAGAGAGTTAGTTGAGAATTCATCAAGGGAAATGGGACTTAAGCCTATTAAATAAGAGTTACCACAACGGCAACCCAACCTAGTTGACTGGATAAGAGTTAGCACAACGGCAACCCAACCTAGCTTATCAAATAAGAGTTACCACAACGGCAACTCAACCTAGTTGATTAGAAATCCCAAGATCTAAGTTCAAAGGGACAACCGAGTTGTGTATGACTCATAAGGATCACTAGGGAGTTAAACTCCTATCCATTTCTATGATGAAACAGTGATGTCTGCAGCGTTTTAGGTTAAGTAATACTTTTAATGATTCTTATATCTAGGTATACCTAGTGGAGTATGGCAGGATACTCTTCGTAAGAATCACCTGTATGAGTGTGAACTAGGCCGGTTCTATGAGATTTGTGAAGGGCTACAATTCTCAAGAGCACTCATAAAATACCAGGTTGTTCAAGGCCAAAATGAACACAATAGTGAGAACTAAACTGTGTCTGGTAATATACTATATGAGTTCTATTGTCTTGGTTTACACAAACGGCTGAACAGTTCAAGACATCATGTTCACTGGTTAGCTAGTAAATCCGATAATGTCTCACAAGGGAAGGTTCAAAGCCAAAAGCTATCTATCCTTTACAAAATATTTTCAATTTCTGTACTCTCTGTAATTAGATCATATTGGTGCATTTTCTCTCTTTCAAACAAATTAAACAAATTAAAATAAATTACTTACAAAATTTATTTTACCAAAATGTATAAGTACAAAAAGATCAAGTCGAGTGTGTGACACTCTGTCCTTAAGACAGATTCGTCTTGCTACGGTACTTACGGACAAATGGCGTCTATCTATCAGGATACAATGATCTTCACAAATTGTAGTAGCACTCCAAATAATTTGTACGGCGAACAAAACTTGTGTTTTATACTCTTCAAAATTTCCCTAAAATAATATGAATAATAAGTTGATGCAAGACAGCAAAATGAAGGGAAAGAAAATGAATTTTCGAAATCCCCAAAAACTGTTGGAATGCCATGGTATTTATAGGGCCAATGGTGACTATTCAAAAATTCCGAACAGGTATGCAAGCTGCCGAATTGGTACAGTTTTGAAACTGAACAGATAGTTTCAAATTTTGAACAGATCTGTTTAACTGCAGCAGTTAAAAAACCACTGGGCAGTTTTCCTGAACTGTTTGAATAGTTTGAACCTATAGCGATTGGACTGGTGGAGGTTTGTTTGGACAGAAAAATGTTGGCGCAAGATTTAATTAATTTCGTTCTGAAATTCAAATTAATTTTTCCCGTAAGAATTTTTTAAAAAATTCAAATGAATTTTGTCCAAAAAATTAATGTTAGAACCGACCCGACCCACACCCACCCCTGGCATGGCCGGTCGGACGGCGGTGAGCGTGTGTGGTGATTTGGGCTAAGGTTTACTTTGTCTATAACTCCTCCCTTCTATAAACTTGGGATGCCCCTTGGAGCCCAACCCAAGGTTGTACACTTAGAGCTTATATACTCACAAAAGCTCTCTTAAAGTTTCAATGTGGGACAATCCATTTCAAGGAAACCCACATTTAATTCTTTAATTGTCCATTCCATGAACGTCAAGTTTCCATTCACTCATAAATAGTTTTGATGAACCGTCTTCACTGTGTAATTTGTCATGCGGTAAGGAACACGTCACATCTTTGGACCCACCTCAAAAGACGTATGGGACCCTCTCTATTTTTGGCTCAAAGTTGGCTCAAAATAAGCCTATAAAAACCAAATTTTCCAACATAGTAATTTCCTTCTCTCATTAAAAATATTAGCTCTTCATTTGCTAAATCAAATGTATGCCATGTCTTCAAGGTCATCCATCAAGGCTTCTTTACAATTTTTCAAGAAAGTTGCATTTGGTTTATAAAAAATAAAGAAAAAAAATTGTAGTCTTTATTGATTATTGATTATTGTATCTTGCGAAAAAAATACAATAATATTAATTATAATATATTTATTGATTATTGTATTTTGTGAAAAAAATGTTAATGTGTCACTATGTCATAAAAATTATAAATGGTGAATTTATAATATACATAAAGTAAGAATTGTGAAGAATAAAATTATACGCACCAATTGTTATTACCTTACAAATATTGTGTCATGTTATGAACAATAATTTATAAATATTACGACTAATTTATGAATTTGTCAAAAAAAAGTTTTGTTAATACTTCGTTTGGTTTGATTGATTTAGAGAGAGAAAAAAAAAAAGAAATGGAGGGAAATAAATTTTAATTACTTGTTTGGATTGTCAAATATGAGAAAAATAGAAAGAAAGGGTGAGGAACACATTTATCTCATAACCCGTATTTTCAATCTCTTCAAAAGTGGAAAGATTAGAAGAGAAATGAAACTTATCAAGAGGGTGTTTGCAATAATCTAAATAAGTATATTTTTTTTTATGAAAGATGTGTAAAAAAAGTAGAGAGGTGATATAACCTAAAAAAGATAAAAAGATTATAAAAAAAAAAAAGTGCTCATATAGGGGATGCCAAATAGTGCCCAAATATTATTTTGTTATGATATTAAAATTAACTTTTTAGATATAGACCAAATAAAATGACTAACACTTATAACAAGTTAATTTAGTAAAAAAACAGTATATCATTTCTGTTCTTTTTCTGTTATATAATTTAACTAAACAACATAAAAGAGAAATTAATATAACTTATTTTCTTTTTTCTGTTATCTATCAAACAAAATAAATAAAAAGATAAAGAAATTATAATTTTTTTTCTTTTTTCTCATAACTTATCTAATCATTTCTTTTCTTTTCTCTCTTAAATTACCAAACAATAGTGTAAAGATTTTAGCAAAAAATTAGTAAAACATCATTCTCTAATTTTGGATAGTAAGAGAAGTCTAATATATATATTTTTTATTAGTTAAGATCCCTTGATGAAATTTCTCTGTGATTGTACTAAAGAAATTTATTTGTGAAAATTAAAATTTCTCTGTGTCGAGTGTCAAATTTTTTTTGTAAAAATATTAAGAAATCCCAACAATTATAAAAATATTATATATCATTTATTTTATAAAATTTTAATATTAAGTATCTTTAAAAAAATCTCCTTTACACTAATCTCAATTATAAAAATCTCCTTTACATTAATTACCAAACAATAGTGTAAAGATTTTAGATTGTCTTTTGCAAAAGAAATTGGCTGGCTGTTTCAACTTCTAGATTATAGAAAATTAGTAAAACATCCTTTTTTAATTTTGGAAAGTAAGGGAAGTCTAATATATATATATTTTTATTAGTTAAGATTCTTTGATGAAATTTCTCTGTAATCATACTAGAGAAATTTCTCTATAAAAATTGAAATTTTTTT
Organism: Camellia lanceoleosa; assembly: GCA_025200525.1. Taxonomy (NCBI): domain Eukaryota; kingdom Viridiplantae; phylum Streptophyta; class Magnoliopsida; order Ericales; family Theaceae; genus Camellia; species Camellia lanceoleosa. The sequence goes on from CM045759.1 coordinate 148,799,462, forward strand.
ATGTCAAGATAAAATTTATGTGTCAAATTTTTTTTATAAAAATATTAAGAAATCTCAACTATAATAAAAATATTATATGTAATTTATTTTATAAAATTTTAATAAGAATCTTAAAAAAAATTCCCTTTACATTAATCTCAATAATTTGAAAATGACAAACCAGCGAAGTTTTGGATACCACAGAAACCACGCGGCTTCAACAACCCAGGTCCGCTCCTTCCTTATGTCTTCTGCACCTTTTCTCAGTCCTTACTTTGTCACTTTCCTCTCTTTCTCCACAAATTATTCGATACGTTGGACTTATATTATATAAAAATTGAAATTTCTCCACAAATTATTCCCTTATCTTTCTCTAAAAATTGAAATTTCTTTATGTCAGGATAAAATTTCTGTGTCAAATTTTTTTTGTAAAAATATTAAGAAATCCCAACTATAATAAAAATATTATGGATGTGTTTGGTAACGTTTACATTTTCAGTTTATATTTACAAAAATTTTATAAACTGATTTTTATTTATTTATTGTTTATTTTTAGAAAAACATAAACTACAAACGCATTTGGTAATTGACAAAATATTTTAAAAATTTTAAAAATATAAAAAAGAGTGAGAAATAGTAAATGGTGACAAATGGCGGGTGGCCGGGTGGTGGTGGTGGGTGGTTGTGGTGGTGGTGGGTGGGTGGCGGTGGTGGTGGGTGGTGGTGGTGGTGGGTGGTGGTGGTGTGGTGGTGGTGGTGGTGGTGGCGGGTGGTGATAGGTGGTGGTGGTGGTGGTGGGTGGGTGGGTGGATGGTGGTGGTGGTGGTGGGTGGTGGGTGGGCGGTGGTGGTGGTGGTGGTGGTGGTGGCGGTGGGGTGTGTGTGGTGGTGGTGGGTGGTGGGTGGTGGGTGGTGGTGCAAGTGGTGGGTGGCGGTGGTGGTGGTGCGGTGGTGCGGTATGGTGGTGGCGGTGGTGGCAAGTGGTGGTGGTGGCAAGTGGCGGTGTGGCGAGTGGTGGTGGTGGTGGCAAGGCGAGAGGTGGGTGGTGGCAAGTGGACGGTGGTGGTGGTGACGGTGAGTGGGTGGTGGCTGGTGAGTGGTGGTGGCAAGTGGTAGTGGGGGGTGAGTGGTGGGTGGTGGTGGCGGAAGACAGTGGTGGAAAATGGTGGTGGGTGGTAGCTAATGTTGGGTGGTAAAAAAAAAAAAACTCAAAACTCAAAATGAAAATACATTTTTTGTATTTTCATTTTTTAGCCAAATTTATAAACTGAGACCACTGATTTATAAATAAAAAATTTTACCAAACAAGTTTTTATTTGAATTTTTAAAATTTTTATAAATATAAACTGAAAACGTAAGTGTTACCAAACGACACTTATATATCATTTATTTTATAAAATTTTAATATCAAGAATGTTAAAATAAAATCTCGTTTACATTAATCTCAATAATTTGAAAATGACAAACCAACGAAGTTTTGGATACCACAGAAACCACGCGGCTTCAACAACCAGGTCCGCTCCTTCCTTATGTCTTCTGCACCTTTTCTTTAGTCCTTGCTTTGTCACTTTCCTCTCTTTCTCCACAAATTATTCGATACGTTGGACTTGTATCATATAAAAAATGTAATCCAGGACAAAAGTTTAGAAATTTTTATATTTCTAATTTTATTATTATTTTTATATATTATTTAATTAGAATTTTTGTAATTTAGTATAAATATTTTAGAATTAGATTTCTTAATTTAGATTCATTTTATTTTCTTAACTAACAGTTGAGCTATGCAATACACGTGTTATTTATTTATTTATTTTTAAAATTTGATGGTACAATGTGTTATAAAAGAATAATTTTAATTATGATTTAAAATTAAAATTAAAATATGATTTTAATTATTTATTTTAATAATATTTGAGCTATCATTCTATAAAAATTGTTACTTGAATACTTATATATATTAATATTAGTTAAATTATTTGTGTATTTTGATAATTTTAGTTATATCATATTATAAAAATGTAATTATCATATAATAATTTTATATGATATATACTAAATTATAAAATAGTAAAATAAATACTTATTTTGATATTAAAAATAATAGTTAAGTTAGACGAAAAATTAGTAACATAAAATTAAAAGTAATTCTAACTATTTAATTTTCTTTTATATTCATTTAGAAAATAAAAATATGTCGAATAGAAATTATATAAAATTGATTAAAAAAATCAAATTGTTTTGAAACGTTATAATTATATTATGTATATTATAATAGAATATACATGATATGCACCTTGTGAAGGAGGCACATTGTTGAAAAAATATTATTTTTCCCCCAAAGCTATTACTTAAAAATCAAATCAATTCTTGTTCTTTTAATCAAATCAATTTTACATATAAACTATTTAATTTTGCATGAATTTTATCCTCACTAGCAATTGTCATCTATAATCAAACAAAAGTTGCTAATATGACCCCCAAACTTGATTTGAAATTTCATTTTACCTTCCAAATTATTTCTAAAATATCAATTAGATCCCTAGACAAAATGAAATTTGAGGATCTAATTAATATTTTATAGATAATTTGGGGGATAAAATAAAGTTTTTAATGAAAACATGATGCCAAGTCAACAAATTCTATCTGATCATAGACTGGGATGAAAATGATCCAAAATTGAATGATTTATGTGTAAAATTCATATAATCGAAAGAATGAATGTTGAATTAATTTTGAGTGATAGTTTGGAGACAAAGTAAAACTTCTCCCAAATTGTTTAAAGAAGGGTTGAGCTTCTCCGTGAAATTTATTATAAGGGGTTGTTTGGAATGATCTAAATAAGTGCACTTTTTGTCTTTTTACGAAAAGATGTGCAGAAAAGTAGAGAGGTGATGTGATGGAAAAAAGATAAAAAGATGGATTATATAGGAGATGCCAAACCACCCCCAAGTTTCGTTTTAATGATCATAATTATTTATTTTGTAGGGTATTCAATGTAGTTAAACCGATAATGGTAACATTTTTATTTTATTACTTTTGTTTTCGAAAAATTGAACAAATATATTTTTTTTAAATAGATTGTTTATTTTTTTAAGAAAAGTAAAATAAAATAAAAATATTACAATTATCGAATCAATTTAATTTTTTTTATAAATAATATACATAAAAAATTTATAAAATAAAAAATTCAAATTATTAAAATAAGATTCATAATAAATTTTTTTTTGAACTATAGATTCATAATAAACTTAATGACCAAAACAGAACCATAATAAAATCCACCCTCGACTTCTCTCAAGAGAACGCGGTTCAACAACCCTGGTCTTCCCCGCGTCTCATAGCCTCGGTTCAACAGCGTTTCTTCTCTCTCATGATCCATCTCTCTCTTTGAAACCCTGACCATCAAAGAAAAAACGTGTTTACTCTCTCGCATGATCCATTTTTCTCTTTTAAACCCAGACCAGACCATCAAAGAAAAAACCTGTCCTCTCTCTCTCTCTCTCTAGCCAAGACTCTAACCCGACCCTGTTTTGGTAGTACTTCCTTTCAAAGCCATGGACAGTAGTATCTTTCAACCAAATCCACTTAATAACCATCACCACAAAGCTACCACCGCCACAAACAACAACGACGACTACCAAGTTGGAGATCCTGATCTCACTAACATGATTGATCGAGATCTTAATTTCATGAAAGAGACCATGACAGAGATTCAAAAGTTTGTAGATCATATGAATGTGCAAATCAACCAGGCTTGTGAGAAATTTGAGGAGCTCAAAACAAGAGGAGGGAGCGATACTAACGAACTTGACCTACTGAAAATGTCTGTCAAGAAGTTGAAATCCCAGATTCCCTCCAAGCTTAAAATCCGTTATGATGATGATTCAAAACCACATCGGAAACCATGGTTTGATGGATCCATTAACAGTAGCAGCGGCAACTACCAAGTCGATGTAAACAAGGCCGGCAATTTCTACGGTTTGTACAATCAGCCACTGTTTGATCACACCACTGCACCTGAAGTTATCCAGATGTCTTTCCTTAGGTTCCCCCCGAAACTACAATATTTTTTGAGATTTTTCCGGATTTTCCCAGAAATGGCTACCATAAAGAAAAGGTTTATGATTTACTGGTGGATTGGATGTGGATACTGTCAACGAGATCTGTACGAAATTCATTTGCGGAAGATGGCAGAGGATACTGTCGACGAGATCTTGCATAAGCTTACTGCAGAGGGCTTCATCGAGCCCATCTACAAAAATTGTGGATTGGATGTGGATAGCTACAGGATGCCCCCTTACATTCGTTCTGCTTTAACCATTTACGAGTGGTATGGTTTTAATCATTTTTCGGTTCGATGCCTCACCCGTTGGAATAGATGCATCTTCAACATTGATGCGGCTATTATTGATGGAAGACATGAAATTATTTTAAAAGGGGGCACCAATTTGAAAGTTGCTTACTTGGGAAGGTGGCAGAGCTCGGTCACACATCACATTGAAGTCTCAGACATCAAAATTTTCAATGCACTCAAGAATATGAAACAATTGAGGTTTCTTAGCCTTCGAGGAATTTCTTTGATTACAGAGCTTCCTCAGTTCATTTTACAACTGACTAAGCTCAGATTTTGGATCTCAAAGCGTGTCACAATCTTGAGGTGATTCCTGATTGGATTGGCTTGCTTAAGAATTTGACACACTTGGACATATCTGAGTGTTACCTTTTAGATCATATGCCCAAGGGGCTTGGTGCACTATCTAATCTCACAGTCCTTAAGGGATTTATTATTGGAAATTCCAACGACAAAAAGTCATGTACTATTAATGATTTGACAAAATTGTCAATGCTACGAAAATTGAGCATATCCACAAGTATGAAAGAATTTCCAACAGATCTGCAACTTCTTCATTTACAAAGATTAGAATTCCTACAGAAGTTGAAAATATCTTGGTCAGGATGCATTTTACGAGGTAAAATTGATGATTCACCTAAGCAAGCACAACTATTTTCCAAGCGTACAACACTGACAAGATCATTTGTTGAGCAGCATGATCCAGAACTTCCTTCCTCAGTAAAACTTCCTTCATCGTTGCAAAAACTAGAACTTGAGTGTTTTCCTGATATAGATACACCCAGTTGGTTGAGGTCTAACAATTTGGAGAACTTGAAGAAACTTTACATCAGAGGAGGACTATTGTGTAAGCTAGACGAAATAGTAGCTGTCAATGTTGAAATGTTGCAATTGAAGTACTTAAGTGACTTCCAGATGCGTTGGATGGATCTTAGGAGCTTATTTCCCAGGTTGATTTACTTGGAGAAAGTAGAATGTCCCGGCCTCAATTCCTTCCCATGTGATCAGAATGGTGTTTGGATGAGGAAACGGCGGCATCAATGAGAAATGTGGTGGAAGAAGCTACTGAGGAAGGAAGGGAAATCTCTTTCTATTGTCTTCCCTTTCTACTTTTAGGCTGGCAAATTAATGTCTTGAGAGATAGTATATAGTAATTTCCCTCTCTCATAAAAAACTAGTTGTACGTATTTATTTATTGAATCAAATGTATATGTCTTCAAGGTCATTCATCAAGGATTCTTTACAAGTTTTCAATAAAGTTGCATTTGGGTAAGGCAGAGTATGTCTTTATTGGTTTTTTTTTTTTTTTTGGGGGGGGGGGGAGGGGATTACAAAAATAAAAAAAATCAAAGATGAATTTTATCAAAAACACAAACTTTAGTTTTTAGTTTTATCAATTTTAATTCTAATTTTTTAATTTGTTTTCAATTTAAACCATCCACTTACTTCATTTTAAGTAAAATTGACAGAAAAATAGTATTTTAGTCATTAAACTCAATGTAGTTTTGCAAAAAAAATCTAAAATATATGTTTTTATTGAGTTTAAAGACTAAAATATACTTTTTTCGAGAGTTTAAATTAATGAAAATAGGCAAATGATGATTTAAGTTGAAAACAAACTAAAAGATCATAATTTAAATTGACAAAATTAAAAATTCATATTTATTTTTTTATAGGCTCAAATCTTAGGATTTTTTTCTATAATTTTTTTTTTTTTTAGTTTTCTTGTTTGCTACCTGATGGGGGTTATATTACATGAGTTCAAGTTCAAAATTTACCATTTCTCTAATTGGGAAACTTGCAATGAATTACATGAGAAAAAAATGAATTATTTACTTTACTTTGAGAAAGGTAAAAAAGGGGGCACAAAGTTGTTTTGGAATGAGTATATCTATATTATCTTGAAAACTTTCGTATTAACTTTTCTTATCTTTAAATTACCTTTATGTAAGTGTAACTGTAGATTTTAAGCATGTCTTTGGATTCTACAATTGCCGTTTTGAATGCACACTTTCTAGTATATATATATTTATATAAAATGTATACTTGAATTGGTGTGAACGGTTGTCATGTTTTTTCACTTTTTCAAGAATACACTTCTCACCTAATAATTGTCATTCCTTCTTACTTAGCTAGTAGCTATCACACAAGTGTTAAAATGATTTTTCTTTCTTTCATTGAACAGTTTAAAACTAATGATAAGTTTTCCTCAATCAATAATGATAGAGACCTCCACAAAACACAACCCCCACAACCTCCAAAATGATCTGAACCATTTATGTCACTATCAGAAATAGAAAAAAAATAATTCAAACACATTAATGGTCAATACATCAGTGGGGGTCGTGTGGGTCCTCCTTTGTAGGGGTCCCAAACATTTTCCTTCCTCAATTATCAAGCTATCCAAAATTTAAATATAAAATGATCACCTCCCAACTATACCCTAAAAATGAATTTCACACATGATCTTTTAATATTATCAATTTATCCACTCATATATTTAAAATGTGATCAATTTTCCCCTGCCATCACATTTAAGTAAAATAAGTTTAAAAAAAATTACCACAAAGTGGAAAAAGAATTTTTCATTTTCAAAAACAAATGTTTGCATGCTTTTTATCATAAAAATTCTACTTTCTTATGATAATTTTCTCAGAAAAAATAAAGATTAAGAGAAAATATTAAAAATTTTATTCCCAATTGTGATATGTTTTCTAGATTCAATAATTATATAATATAACACATTATGGGTAAAATTTATGGGTTGCTAACATTGCTCCTTTCTCACAAAAGATAGACTGCAACAAATTTCAAGACATGTATCCCGATTTGTGATATATTGTCCAAATTCAATTCGTTTATTGTATGACCTACACTTGGAATGAATTTCAACCGCACAATACTAAGAGAGTGTTTGGGGTGCATTACAAAAATGTATTTTTTTTTGTTTTTATCTTTTTTGGATCACATTATCTCTCAACTTTTATGCATATTTTTTCATAAAAAGTCAAAAAGTATACTTATTTAGATCATTCCAAACAATTCTAAGTATTTTCTCGATAAAATTTTTGGTTTCCTAGTATTATGGTATAACTTTCTATGTTGATGTAAAATCATATTTCAAACATAAATTTATGTTTTTAGAACACAACTTTAGAAATTTTACTATATGTTAATTGAAAAAACACAACTTCATTGGATTGTGTTGAAAATATGATTTCAAAAGTAAGTCATAAACAACACATCAGAATACGAGTTTAAAATTGTATGAGTTTTGAGGATTTTATTTTATATGGCACTTTATTATTTATTTTATTTTTGTTAGGTATGGTCTGATTATTTTCGGCCAAGATCTTAAAAAAGGTTGGTTTACGGAACTCTACTTTGTGGTCCAATTTGGCAGGCTTAGAAAAGTGCACGTATGTGCAAATTTAGTTTGGAATGTGTCAAAATTTAAAAAATAAAAATAAATCTATTCTATTTATTTTCAAATTCTAAATAGATATATGATGAGTTCAAGTGTTTGAAAAGAATTAGCTTAGCAGCTCACTCATTCTCTGTACCCAGTTGTGTCCATTAATCCTTCTAATTGATTTTCTTGCCAATATTATTTGTAATTTTCTTATTAAATCATGTCAACAAATATAACCCCCTCTGTATCATCATCTTCGGATTATTCCGAAGGCAAGAGTTCACCGCGATTAGCTACCACCACTGTCGCCTCCACTTCCACCACCACTGTTGTCGTCCCAACCACCACCACAAACAACGACGATTACCACGGTGGAGCGTCTGCGCTCGCTAACATGATTGATTGAGATCTTATTTCCATGAAAGAGGACATGGCAAAAATTTAGAAGTATATAGATCATATGAATGTGCAAATCAACCAGGCTTGTGAGAAATTTGAGGACCTCAAAACAAGAGGAGGGAGTGATACTAATGAACTTGGCCAACTGAAAATGTCTGTCAAGAAGTTGAAATCCTAGATACCCTCCAAGCTTAAAATCCATTCACTACAACAAAACTAACTATTTACGGCATGCATTAAATGCAAGCCGTAATTAGTATATTCTACGACATTTTTTTTTTTTTTGCAAGCTGTTAATGCTTTGTCAATAACGGCATACATACCATGTAAGTCGTTAATTCATATATTTATGGCATGCAAAAGTATGCCGTGAAAAATATATATTTTTATGGCTTACAAAAATTTGCAGTAAAATATTTGCACTTAAGACAATATACATTTCATGTCATAGAATATTATAACTTTAGACGGCATGCATTAGCATGTCGTGAAAAATTCTACTGGAAAAAAAATTTAAATCAATTTTTTTTATGGCATGTAAAAGTATGTCGTAAAAAAAATATTTTCACGGCATACAAAAATATGTCGTAAAATATTTGCACTTAAGACGACATACATTTCATGTCGTAAAATATTATAACTTTACACAGCATGCATTAGCATGTCATGAAAACTTCTACTAAATTTTTTTTCAATTATTGTGTTTGATTTTAATTTTCTAGATTCAATTTTTTGAAAATTGAGTTTTTAATTTTTCGTGTTTTTTTGTTTTTAGTAAATATTTTTAAATTTTTAAGTAATTTTTTTTTTTACTTTTTTAGATGCACTAACTTAGATGTATCTAAAAACTAAAACATTTGTAAAAAAAAAAAAAAAATTAAAATGTAATAAATACACAAAAATATGAAAATGTACCAAATTTATATATATATATATATATTGTATTTTTAGTATTTAGTGAATATTTTTTTAAAAAAATTCACAAATATTATACTTTTTAAATCTATTTATATTAGGTATATCTAAAAATTTTAAAAAGGACCGAATAAATACCATTATTAGAGACGAAAAATCTAAAATCGTGGCAAAAAGTAATATTATACGCGATTGTACGTTACCCGTCATAAAAAATTTTTATATGTCTTGCGAGTTTTATATTTTTTTTGTGACGCCCTTTGTTAATCCGTCACAAAAGATTTTATTTTGCTCATTCGTGACTGCCCTGAAAATGGTTGCAAAAACTTTATTCCTAATTCCCTACCTCCTCCCTTCCCGCTTATCCCTAAACTTTCAGACTTCTCTTTGGATTTAAAAAAAAACTCAACATTTACACAAGCACGAGTAACAATAGCCTGAGATAGAAATTTTGTTTTCTAAAAGGAAGCCCTTATGGCACAATCAGCATCCTTTGTTTCTCTCTCTCTCTCTAAGTCTCTGTCTGTTTCTTTGTCTCTCTGACATTCACATTCACACAAGCACAAACCCTAGGCCACCATTCAACACCAAAAAGCTGTTGGACCTCTCGATTTGCCTCAAAGAGTCATCAAGGTATGACTTTCGATCTTCGTTTTCTTTTCTTGATACCTATATCAATTCACTTGATTTTTCTCTTTATCAATCCTTTCGATTTCCGAATTCTCTCAGCTCTTCGCATTCGCTTAAATCTTTGTTTATTTTGCTTCGATTTTGATGGCAAATGTCACATTTGTGACAAAAAGGGACATCGGGCCAAATATTGTCGTTGCAAACACAAAGGCAAAGAAAGATCAAGCAAGAAGCCTGCTCAAGCCTATATGACTGAAATGGAAAAAATTTTCAATAAAGATGTCATAAATCTTTCTACAGTTGTTTCCGAAGGAAACCTTGTTGGAAATCCTAAAGAATGGTGGGTGGATACTGGTGCTACTCGCCACATCTGTGCCGACAAAAAGATGTTCACACCTTATTCTATAGTGGACAACAGTGAACAACTTTTTATGGGCAACTCCTCGACTTCTAAAGTTGAAAGAAAAGGAAAGATTATTCTGAAGATGACATCTAGAAAGGAACTCACTTTCAACAATGTGCTGCATGTATTGGACATTCGCAAGAATCTTGTTTCCGGATCTTTATTGAGTAAAAATGGGTTTAGGCTAGTTTTTGAAAGTGACAAGTTTGTACTTAGCAAAAACGAGATGTATGTAGGAAAAGGTTACATGTCTAATGGCCTTTTCAAAATGAATGTAATGACTGTTGTACTCTCTGTTATTAATAAAAATACATCTTCTTCTTACTTGCTTGAGTCTTTAAATTTATGGCATGCTAGACTTGGACATGTTAATTATGGATTTTTGCGTAGATTAATTAATATGAAATGTTTACCTAAATTTGACATTGATTTAAATTATAAATGTGAAATTTGTGTTGAGGCAAAATTATCCAAAACTCATTTTCATTCAATTGAAAGGAGTACAGAACCACTTGAATTAATTCATAGTGACATTTGTGATTTTAAATCAATACAAACTAGAGGTGGGAAAAAGTATTTTATCACTTGTATAGATGACTATACTAGATATAATTATGCTTATTTAATTCGAACCAAGGATGAAACTTTGAAAACTTTCATTCAATATAAGAATGAAGTTGAAAATCAACTTGGTAAGAAAATTAAGAAACTTAGAAGTGATAGAGGTGGTGAATATGAATCACCTTTTGGTGAGTTTTGCAAAGAACATGAAATAATTTATCAAACCACCGCCCCTTACTCACCTCAGCAAAATGGAATTGTTGAAAGGAAAAATAGGACTTTAAAAGAAATGACGAATGTCATGTTAATAAGTTCTGGATTACCTCAGAACTTGTGAGGGGAAGCAATACTTTCTGCTAATTATATACTTAATAAAGTACCCCGAGAGAAAGTGAATCAAACACCTTATGAATTGTGGCATGGAAGAGTACCATCCTACAAATACTTAAAAGTGTGGGGGTGTTTGGCTAAAGTGGCTATTCTTAGTCCTAAAAAGACTAAGATAGGTCCTAAAACCGTTGATTGTATTTTCATTGATTGTGCCATGAATAGTAGTGCATATCGATTTTTGATTCATAAATCAGAACATTCCAAAATGCATATAAATACTATTATTGAATCTCGAAATGCATCATTCTTTGACCATGTATTTCCAAATAAATCTGGATAGGAGACTAGTACTAATAAAAGATATTATGATGCTATTACTAGTCATGATCAAGAACATAATCAAGAACAAGAGCAAGAGATAGATCAAAATGATGAGGAGGAACATAGGCGTAATAAACGTGCTAGAACCTCAAAATCTTTTGATTCAGATTTTCTAACATTTTTGTTAGAAAATGAGCCTTTAACTTTTAAAGAAGTTATGTCCAGTCCTGAAGCTCCTTTATGGAAAGAAGATGAAAACAATGAAGTTGAATCTATCCTGCAAAATCACACTTGGAAATTGGTGGATTTACCACCAGGGTGTAAACCTCTTGGATATAAGTGGATTTTCAAAATAAAAATGAAAACGGACGGGTCAATTGACAAATGCAAGGCTAGACTTGTGGTCAAAGGATTTAGACAAAAAGAAGGTCTTGATTACTTTGACACATACTCACCAGTTACTAGAATAACGTCCATTAAAATGCTAATTGCTATTGCATCATTGTACAATCTAGAAATTCATCAAATGGATGTGAAAACCGCTTTCTTAAATGGTGAGTTAGATGAAGAAATTTACATGGAACAACCAGAAGGATTTTCTATTCCAAGAAAGAAAAGAAAGTTTGTAAATTGGTTAAATCATTATATGGTTTAAAACAAGCGCCAAAGCAATGGCATGAGAAATTTGACAAAGCAATGATGTCAAATGGATTCAAAATTAATGAGTGTGAAAAATGTGTTTACATTAAAAACACAGACAAATGTTATGTCATTGTATGTCTTTATGTGGTTGATATGCTCATCATAGGTAGTAATAATGATATGATTAAAACTACCAAGAAAATGTTGAATAAACATTTTGAAATGAAGGACATGGGAATTGCTGATGTAATACTTGGTATGAAAATTACCAAAACATCAAAAGGATATGCTTTGTCATGATCTCATTACATTGAGAAAATACTTGACAAATTCAACAAAGATGATTATCATCTTGCTAGAACACCAGTGGATGTTAATTTGTTTCTTTCTAATAATGTACAAGAAAGTATTTCTCAATTAGAGTACGCCAAATTATTGGAAGCTTAATGTGCTTGATGAATTGCACTCGCCCGGATATAGCTTATGTAGTAACTAAATTAAGTAGATATACAAGTAATCCAGGAGTTGAACACTAGAAAGAAATTATAAGAGTTCTTAGATATCTCCGATTTACTCTTAACATTGGACTTAATTATACTAGATATCCGGCAGTACTTGAAGGATACTGTGATGCAAATTGGATATTAGATACTAGAGACTCAAAATCCACCAACGGGTATGTGTTTACCCTTGGTAGGGCGGCTGTATCTTGGAAATTTTCCAAACAGACTTGCATTGCTAGGTCTACTATGGAATCAGAATTCATAGCTTTAGATAAAGCTGGGGAAGAAACAGAATGGCTTCGCCACTTCTTTGAAGATATACCAATGTAGCCAAAATCGGTGCCTGCTATATGCATACATTGCGATAGTCAATCAACAATAGGTAGAGCACAGAGTCATATGTATAACGATAAGTCGCAACACATTTGTTATCAACATAACACCACGAGACAACTACTCTCTAATGGAATAATTTCCATTGAATATGTGAAGTCTAAAGACAACATAGCGAATCCACTAACCAAAAGGTTAGCAAGAGAGTTAGTTGAGAATTCATCGAGGAGAATAGGACTTAAGCCTATTAAATAAGAGTTACCACAACGGCAACCCAACCTAGTTAACTGGAGATCCCAAGATCTAGGTTCAAAGGGACAACCGATTTGTGTATGACTCATAAGGATCACTGGGGAGTCAAACTCCTATCCATTTCTATGATGAAATAGTGATGTCTGCAGTGGTTTAGGTTAAGTAAAATTTTAATGATTCTTATATCTAGGTAAACCTAGTGGAGTATGCCAGGATACTCTTCATAAGAATCACCTATATGAGTGTGAATTGGGCCAGTTCTATGAGATTTGTGAAGGGCTACAAATCTTTAGAGCACTCATGAAATACCAGGTTGTTCAGGGCCAAAATGATCACAATGAGAACTAAACTATGTCTGGTAATATACTGTGTGAGTTCTATTGTCTTGATTTACACAAACGGCTGAACAGTTCAAGACATCATGTTCACTGGTTAGCTAGTAAATCCGATAATGTCTCACAAAAGAAGGTTCAAAGCCAAAAGCTACCTATCTTTTGCAGAATATTCCAAATTTCTGTACTGTCTGTAATTAGATCATGTTGTTGCATTTTCTCTCCTTAAAATTCCATTCATGTGGGGGATTGTTGGAAAATTGGTTTTTTATAGGCTTATTTTGGGCCAACTTTGAGCCCAAAATTGAATGCGGTCCACACGTCTTTTGGGGTGGGTCCAAAGAGATGACATGTTCCTTGCTACATAGTAAGTCACACGGTGAAGACGGTTCGTCAAAACCATTTATGAGTGAATGGGAACTTGAAGTCATTTTCGGGTTCATGGAATGGACGTTTAGGCTCCGTTTGTTTGGGGTTATAAGGAGAGGATTGAGATTACTAATCCCTTGGTATTACTAATGGGGTGTTTGTTTTGAGAGACGGGGAGGGGACTATTAATCCCTTAGTATTAGTAGTCCCCTTGGAAGGGGGATTGGTAAGGAGGAGGTAGAGATGGTATTAGAAAAATAGTGAGGGGATTAGAATTTTTTTTATTTTTTATATATTGGGAATTTTTTTTAAATATAATTTTTAATTTTTTATATTTTTTTATTTGTTTTATTATTTTATATAAAAATAATTTAACAATTCCTCACTATTAATCCCCTCACTATCAATCCCCTCACTATAAATCCCCTCCATTCTATCTCTGAAAACAAACGGGGCCTTAAAAAATTAAATGTGGGTTTCCTTGAAATAGATTATCCTACATTAAAACTTTAAGAGAGCTTTTATGAGTATATAAGCTCTAGGTGTACAACTTTGGGTTAGGTCCTAAAGGGCACCCCAAGTTTGTAGACGGGAGGAGTTATGGACAAATTGAACCTCGACTCAAACCACCACACAAGTGCATGTGCGCGCCGCCGTCCGACCGACCGGCTGAGTCGAGTCGAGCCGGGCCGGGTGTGGGTTGTGGGTTGAGTTGGTTCTAATATTAATTTTTTGGGCAAAATTTATTTGAATTTTTCTAGAAATTCTTAATGAAATTAAATTCAAATTTTGTGCCAAAATTGAATTTAATTTTCTGTCAATTGTTATCTCCTCCAGTCCAATTTTTCCAAACAGATTAAACTGTCCAAATAGTTTTCAAATCTGTTGTACCCAGATAGATTCTATTTTTTCTAACAGATTTAAATCTGCCCAGGCAGATTGAACAAGTTCAAACTGAGGTTTAATAAAACAAATGTTCAAACAGATTGGAAAAAAACTACCCAACAGTTCTGGACAGTTTTATAACTGCTGCAATTAACAGATCTGTCCAAATTGATGTTGTATCTGTCCAATTTGAATTTGCACCTATTCAATTCAAATAACCTACCTGTTCGGGTCTACAATTTTCCTATATATACCAGTATTTTCCAGCAGTGTTCTGGATCCGAAAAACAGTCTAGAAAATTCATCAAGTTTCCTTCCATTTGCTCTCTTGCATCAATTATTCTTCATATTATTTTAGGGAAAAATTCAGAGATTTAGAACACAGGTTTCATTCTCCGAACAAATTGTTTGGAGTGCTACTACAATTTGCGAAGATCATTGTATCTTGGGAGATAGACGCTTTATATCCATAAGCATCATAGCGGGGCGAATCTGTCTTAAGGACAGAGTGTCACACACTCGACTTGATCTTTTAAATATTTATTCGGTTCAGTAAAATAAATTATGTAAGTAATTTATTTTTATTTGTTTGATTTGTTTCAATTATTTTATTTACACAGAAAATTGTCCAACAATAACTTCATAGGATTTTATCCAATAACCAGAATAATCAATAAGATTACAAATTGAAAGTAATTAAAATAAAAACTCTTTGCAAAAAGATTTAAAGGAAGCATATTGTATACTATCTAAATTACCTCAAAATAATTTCTTGATCACTTGATGCTAAATCCCTCCATTACCAACACTTCGATCATCAGATATTGCACCATAAAAATCCAAAGGTGGCGAATAAAAATTCTAAGATATAAGATATGTAAATTTTGACAAAATCTACAACTTCCCTTTTTTATAAAATCACTAACACTCACTTTAAATACTCTCAATCTAAACTTAAAGTTTATATAACAAAAGAGAGAGAGAGAGAGAGAAAGAGAGACAGATTGTCACGACCCGAACCTGCATCTAGAGGTTTGGATCATAACCGGCCAGTAATCATGTGATTACCTACGGCCTCATACAGAATTCAAAACATATTTAGTTATATGGGGCCAAAAGCGGGAGCTGACTAATCTCTTACTCGGAAATATTGGTGCAAGCTATTAGCAAGGTCCACTCGATCTATGTATGGAGCAATTCCATTTCATTTAGTCAGACAAATCAACACTATCAACACAGAATAACTTCACAGAATTTTATTAAATAACCAGAATAATCAATAAGATTACAAATCGAAAGTAATTAAAATAAAAATTATTTGCAAAAGATTTAAAGGAAGCATATTGTATGCCACCTAAATTACCTCAAAATAATTTCTTGATCACTTGATGCTAAATCCCTCCATTACCAACACTTTGTTTATCTGATATTGCACCATAAATCTCCAAAGGTGGCGGATCAAAATTCTAAGATGTAAGGTATGTAAAGTTTGACAAAATCTACAATTTCCCTTTTTTATAAAATCATTAACACTCACTTTAAATACTCCCAATCTAAACTTAAAGTTTATATCACAAAAGAGAAAGAGAGAGAGAGAGAGAGAGAGAGAGAGAGAGAGAGAGAGAGAGATAGATTGTCATGACCGAACCTGCCTCTAGAGGTTTGGATCACAACCGGCCAATAATCATGAGATTACCTACAGCTTCATACAGAATTCAAAACATATTTAGTTATATGGGGCCAAAAGTGAAAGCTGAATAATTGCTTATCCGAAAATATTGGTGCAAGCTATTAGCAAGGTCCACTCGATCTATGTACGGAGCAATTCCATGTCATTTAGTCAGACAAATCAACACTATCAACATAGAATAACTTCACAGAATTTTATCAAATAACCTAAATAATCAATAAGATTACAAATTGAAAGTAATTAAAATTAAAACTCTTTGCAAAAAGATTTAAAGGAAGCATATTGTATACCACCTAAATTACCTCAAAATAATTTCTTGATCACTTGAAGCTAAATCCCTCCATTACCAACACTTTTATCATTTGATATTGCACCATAAATCTCCAAAGGTGGCGGATCAAAATTCTAAGATATAAGGTATGTAAAGTTTGACAAAATCTACAACTTCCCTTTTTTTATAAAATCACTAACACTAACTTTAAATACTCCCAATCTAAACTTAAAGTTTACATCACAAAAGAGAGAGAGAGAGAGAGAGAGAGAGAGAGAGAAAGAGAGACGGATTGTCACGACCCGAATCTGTCTCTAGAGGTTTGGATCACAACTGGCCAGTAATTATGAGATTACCTACGGCCTCATACAGAATTCAAAGCATATTTAGTTATATGGGGCCAAAAGCGGAAGCTGAATAATAAATTTTGTCCAATGAGCTATGCATATATGGCTTAAACAAAAATATCTTACATGTTAATAACTCACATCTATACATATACAAATAGATAATATATGTCCAAGATCATTCACAAGTTATCATCATCATACAGATCCAAAAGCTTGTAGACAGCCACAGTCAAACATGACCAACAAAAGAAAACAAAAGTTCAAAGAAAACAAAAGCCTCGCTCATGAGGAGATCCTCGATAGACTTCACAAAGATTGGGTGAACTTGACCAGTTCACTAGGGTTGGACATGCTGCTGCTCACCTACATACATATACATAATAGAGTGAGCTAGCGCCTGGTAAATAACATCAAAGTAAAGAGGTTATATGAATGAGTTTTATTATATAAATATAACCATTTCCATATCATATACGATTCATAACGGAATGACCTTGGGTCCAATAGATACGGAACGACCTCGGGTCTAACATACAACAGATGTGCAAAAAGGAACTTATCATAACTTAACAGAACGGCCTTGGGTCCAATCATTTACAACTATATAATGACCATTTGGTCAACTCATAATAGATATTCAGACTTATCAGATATTCAGAATGACCTTGGGTCCACCTTATCCAATATACAGAATAACCTTGGGTCCATCATATACTTTATTCTTGTCAATCATACTTACAGATCTTTTAAGAATCGGACAGATAGAAGGCTCATTCATAGCACAAAATCATAGGTTTGGAAAAACTTACCACATCGATAACACTTAGAAAATAACGTACATAAAAATATCTTTACTAAGATATTACTCACAGTGCTTCAGTTGCTGATATAGCCTCGTGGATGTACCTACACATTTCATAAACATAACACACATTGAGGCTTGTTGCTTAACCAAGCTATTCTTATTTAATCCAATTCTCTTATACCAAGTTCTTACTCATTAATTCATTTAAGAGGCTCAATTCATGGCTAAGAATGCTTGAAAAGGAGTGAGAATTGCAAATATGAACAAAACATGGCATTTCAAGATATGCTGAAACAAAGTACTTCGCTCGAGCGCAACATTGCGCTCGAGCCAACATGAAAATACACTAAGGTCGCTCGAGCTAACACTTTATCGCTCGAGCGGTCTGTAAAACTTCTAGATGCTCAAAATCTAGGCTCAATGGTTACTCGAGCCAATATGTAAATGTTCTAAGATCGCTTGAGTGGACACTTAGTTGCTCAAGCCATTATGCAATGTCTCTGCAAAAAATGCTAGATGCATAAAATATGCGCTTGAGCAACAACTTGTTCGCTCGAGCAATGCGGTCAGATTTTGGGTTTTCTATAACATAATTTAAGCTTCAAAACACAAATTAAATGTCAAAAACCTACATGACAAGTTCTAAACCACATAAATACCTTTATAAACATGAATACAAAATCCATTTCAAACCCTATGTTCAAAACTTCATGAATTCTTCATGGTTGAAACTCAATTTTCCATATATGTACAATTTAGCTTCAAACTCCTTTCCAAAATTTTCAAAATATGAAATTGAGCTTCAAAACATTCAAAATCATGGATGTTGTATAGGGAGTAAATAATCTTCACTTCCGTACTCCTTGCCTCTGTGTTCTGTTCACTATAACGGCGTCGTCTCTCCTACAAACACAACAAAAGTGAGCTAACCGGGGGGTGTCTCGCTAGAAAACCCCTCAGACGGTCAAGTTAGCACCCTTAGAATATAAGAGAATGAGAGAGTATTTTTGGGTATTTCAGATTGCATACCTTTAAGAATGAACTTGCAGGTTTTATATAGACAACTTGCCCCATATGACGCCCCAAATCTACACTATTGGTTGTAGTCAAGAGAAAGTCACTAATGAGTCCTATGGTCAATAACCAAGTAAGATCCCAAATCGCCGGAGGAGTCAAATTATCCCTTATAAGTCCAGCTTTCTTAGGTAGCGTACTACCTTTTTGAAAGATCTTAAGAGGTATTGACACAAGGTCTCATAAGCAACGTTAGGGGTTATATTGGTGTTAGAATATAAGTACATAATAACAACGAATATCCTTAATTACAAAAGCTCGTTCTATTACATTACATCCCAAAAGAAAATTTAAATCTTTATATGAGCCTTACAAAATATCAAAAGGAAAATTTCTAACTTTTCTAAGATAGCCAAATGTCTTCGAAGGTTTCCGGCTCATCGTCTCCAGCCATAAGCTCCTCATTGGCACTTGGCATGATACGCCGTGAGCTTTGAGTGCCCAGTAAATGCACACACACCCCGTCTCTTTTTCCTAGTCCAATACACAATCACAAACATGACAACAAGTAATGAAGCATGATATTCAACTAAACAAGCAAAGGGTTACAAAGTTAGATGTTAGTAAACTAGAAATCCCCTAAAGAGACTTCGCCCTCCCAACCACAAGAATCGGACGCGGATTATTCGATATGCCCCCTCTTTTGCTGCTTTGCTGCAGACCTTACCTCGGATGCCTACCAACGGTTATGTACCACGTAGCGCCAAACGCAGGGCCTCAAAAGAGACGGTAAAATAGGGCCTTGCCCATTCCCTCCTTACACCAAACCACCTAGGGTCCGAATACAACTGCTCCGTTCAAGGGTTCCAAACAACTACTTGCGCAAGACTGTAACTTTCAAAAGGGAACACGCCCCGTCAAACAATCCAATTGGGACATAAATTTATCTCATAATAATACTTCATGTGATCGAGACCCCATTAGCCACCCCATTAAGTTTCTGTTTAGATTAATGTTTAAGTTAGTTAGTACAAGCAAGTAACAAGAATAAACTTGCATAAGTGTAAGCATCATTAAAGGGCTAAAATATAAGATATACAACCATGGCAAGTGTGATATCATATTAAGACACATTCATATATATTAACAAGAATATTCATGAACACAATAGCATGAAATACCAATGCCAAACAGAAATTTCAGATTTAGTACCCGTTAAAGATTAAAATTGAAGGGTTGTTTCAGATTTTTCCCGAACTCGGCCTTCCTATGGTTCAAAAAAATTTAATCTAGTTTCCAAAACATATTTTTGGAAATGGGATAGCTTTTCTAGATTTTTAATTATTTAAGAGACACTCCAGCACTGTTCAGATTCGTCGACCGTTACGAAAATCGAATTTTCTTACAAACTGCTTACTCTTTTTTAACTTTTTTTAGCAGCTCGGTCTATCACAATATAGTAGCTCAGTTCTAAATTCTTTATGTACTATCTTCTTCCAAACAACATGTGGCTCATTTGGGTTAGACTTTGGAGCAGTTGTTTTTTGCACTTTCTCTCTCCAAAAATTCAAATTTTGTGAACCTAACAATTGCGGCTTTTTTAGTAAGCTTTCACTAGTTCATATCCTTTTTGGCGAGCTAAATCCACTTGACAAGGTGCCTTTCTTCTCGATGAGCTAAATTGATTCGGTAAGGCATCCTTCTTTGGCGAGCTAAATCCACTCGGCAAGGAGCCTTTCTTTTTGGTGAGCTAAACTTGATTGGCAAGGCATCATTCTTTGGTGAGCTATATTCGCTGGCAAAGAATTCAAAAGTTGATAAAATCCATCAACTACCCTCTTGCCAAGCAAAACCCGTTTTGGCAAGGAATTCCAAAGTTGATAAAAATCCATCAACTAACCTCTTGCTAAGCAAAACCCGCTTCGGCAAGGAATTTCAAAGTTGATAAAATCCATCAACTAACCTCTTGCCAAGCAAAGCCCGCTTCGACAAGGAATTCCAAGGTCGATAAAATCCATCAACTAACTTCTTATTGAGCAAAATTCGATTCGGCAAGGAATTCCAAGATCGATAAAATCCATCAACTAATATCTTGCTGAGCAACACCCGCATCGGCAAGGAATTCCAAAGTTGATAGAATCCATCAACTAACCTCTTGCCGAGCAAAATCTACTTCGACAAGGAATTTCAAGGCTGATAAAATCCATCAACTACCCTCTTGCCAAGCAAAATCCGCTTCGACAAGGAATTCCAAGGTCAATAAAATCCATTAACTAACCTCTTGCCGAGCAAAATCCACTTCGGTAAGGAATTCCAAGGTCGATAAAATCCATCAACTAACCTCCTGCCAAGCAAAATCGGCTTCGGCAAGGAATTCCAACATTGTTAAATCTAGCAACTACACTCTTGTTGAGCAAAACCCGCTTTGGTAAGGAATTCCAAAGTTGATAAAATCCATCAATTAACCTCTTGTCGAGCAAAATCTACTTCGGTAAGGAATTCCAATGTTGATGAAATCCATCAACTAATCTCTTGCCGAGAAAAATTCACTTTGGCAAGGAATTCCAAGGCCGAACAAAACACCAACTTTCATCTTGCCGAGAAAAATCAACCCAGCAAGGAATTCTGATTTCTCCATTGAAATGATCGTCAGTTGCCCCTTGGACCATGTTAAATGTGCTCGACAGGGCGAAAACATAGTAATTTTTTAGAAAACAATCTACTTGTTTCATTATATTAATAGTGGAAAGGGTTACAAAAATAGAACTAAAAATAAAACTTCAGATTGGTAGTGTTCCACGTTCTGGAAATAGATCGACCATTTATATCCTGTGAATTTTATGCCCTTTTTCCTCGGCCTTCTTTCCACCGTTGTTCGGACTATTATCTTCTTGTCTGACGGCATGAACTTTTCCCCAAACCTTTTTGTTCGCTATTACTGGATTTGTTTTCGTGATAGCTGCGGTCGTGTCATCTACAACCCTTATATACTCATTGATCATTTGCCTCAATAGCTCCAACATTGGGGGGCCCTGTGAGTGTCTCTCAATCTATGTCCAACTTGCAAACCCCATCTATACTGAGCGATAGCCAGGTTGGTTAGGCAAACATGGATCTCATTGAATGCCTCTCAGTACCTAGCGTTGAATGCCTTCAACACTTCTCCTGGTCTTATACTTATCCCTAGGAGATGGTCAACCTCTTTTGGCGCTGTTGTATTTGTCCAAAATCTATTGACAAATGTTTCAGCCAACAGCTACGAACCATCAATCCTTCAAACCATTTTAGGCCCAGCTCGCCTAAACTTGATGGGAATAAAATACACATCAAGGCAGCATTATGCCTGTGGACAGCCATGACATGGCGAAAATGACTTATATGTAAGTAAGGATCGGTCCTCCCTTCGTAGAGAATGAACTTGGAATGATGAAAGCTTGAGGGGAGAGAAGCGTTCTCGATCTCCAAAGAAAAGGGAGTAGCATTCAATCTTACTGAGTCTTTATCCGTCGACGTATTCACCATTGAACATAACGATGGCATGGCTACCTCTTCAGTTGCATGAACTCTAGGAGTCGATCTCTGTAGCATCGGCGCCCTCATGGCTTCCCTCCGGCATGCTCGTTCCTCCAAGGCATCTCTTAAGTCCCGATCTAGCGGAGTACGAGTATATTGACATCGGCTCGGACGGGAGGGACGGTAACTGCCAGTTTGAGTGCGAGACATTTCTGTTAGTGTGACGAAATAGGTGGCTCTGAAACTCCTCGAGATAGAGAATGAAGTAGTGGGTCGTCGACTCCGACTACCAGAGCAGTGGAATTGGCGCTCACTGTGGTTTCCTACTTTAGCAGCGCCTTTTCCCTTTAGTTAGCACTTCATGGCCTCCATCTCTGTCACTATCTTGCAAATGACAACTTCTTAGTCTCTCAGCTTATGCTCAAGATGTTGAGTGTGCGACCCTCTACGTCGCCGATGCCCTTTAAGGCTCTACGAGTGCTCAAAGCTCCTTGCGCGTTTGTCTCACGCGTCTCTAGGTAGCCCCTCTTGGGGAGGTCTCTAGACCAACCATGTTAGAAACGGTGGCCAGGTCGCCTCACCTCCAAACTGACTCTAGAGTGATGCAGTCGACGGTGGACAGAGGAATCTCGTCGTTGTTCGCTATTGAATTTGGTAGAAAAGCTTGAAAGATAAGGTTTTGAGTGTCAAGTTTCCCACAGACAGCGCCAATTATACAGGGTCTTCACTTTCGCACTCCTTGCCTCCGTGTTCTGTTCACTATAACGACATCGTCTCTCCTACAAGCACAACAGAAGTGATCTAACTAGCGGGTGTCTTGCCGGAAAACCTCTCTGACGGTCAAGTCAGCACCCTTAGAATATGAGAGAATGAGAGAGTATTTTTGGGTATTTCTTTTACGACCCAAACCCGTCCCTATGGGTTTAGCACCGTAACCGGCCAGCAATTCGAGATTACCGAAGGCCTACTTAACAGTAAAACAGTAATACAAAGTACAGGGGCTGGCGGAAGCCAAAACAGTAATTAAAAGATGTCCAATGACCTGTGACAGTCTGAATGCAAAAAGACTTTTTCATAACATAGTTACATTCAGTACCAAAACAGTATGTACAATATATACAATCATATGCAGGTATTCAGGTCAGGGATCAAATCCCTGACTCAACAGTATAGTACAGGTACAGTCAGTCTATACATATTACAAAACAGAGGCAAAAGGGAAAGATCAAAAACACCCAAAAACAGCCTAAGCTTGGACAGATCTGGAACCTCGCAGTGAGGCACAAAGGTTGGCTTAACAAAACAGAAACTTAGCCTGACGCTTCTAGCAATGGTCTGGTGCCTGTACACCTACATATATATATATATATATGAGCAGTGAGCTAAAGCCCAGTGAAAAACATATGCGTAAAGAGGTTAAGAATGAATGAATGTCGTTCAGTATTGAAAATAGTCATTTATCAGTATATCAGTCATTCAGTTTGTGGCTCATATTTCATGCCATAATAGTCATTCAGAAACTATGATAGTCATATGTGGTGCATCCAATAACAAAAAAGTACAGTAGGTCTTAACAGACCGAACAATCAGTTGATGGCCATCATATCAGTAAACAGTAGTGGTTCCAACATGGGAACCGACAGAGATATCTGAATAACGATGGCGATAAGATAAATGCTATGGATGCCACGAATACAGTTCGCAATTAGGACAAACATTCATTCAGTAGACAGTATTATTCAAAAAGCAGTTCAGTCATTTGTTCAGAAAATAATCTCAATTGAACATATCTTTACGACAGTGTTACTCACAGAGCACTGGGCTAAAAACAGCTAGAGCGTCCTTGGATGCTAACCCTACACAGTTACAGAACGAACACACACTAAGCTACACAGTTGGGAAAATAATAACTTAATCCCTAATTTGCCTCGGTTTGGTTCTACATCAATATCCTCATTAAGATGCCTTAAACTAGGCCTAGGAATGCCTAGGATGAAATGAGGATGCCAAGATGCACTTAGAAACACTTTTCAAAATTTTCAAAAAAACAGGGTCCCGCTCGAGTGTGGGTTTCCCCACTCACGCTCGAGCGGACATACAGACAAAAGATCCCCGCTCGAGCATGACTTACTCCGCTCAAGCGGACTGCAAAAGTACTGGATGTTTGAAATCCACGCTCGACGGGCGCTCGACCCCCCACTCGAGCGTGTGACTCAGGTCCCCGCTCGAGCGTGCATTCCCTCACTCGAGCGGACTGTAAAACAATGCAAAGTGCTGGGAACACGCATTACACGCTCGAGCGCCACTTTCTCCACTCGAGCGTGAGTCCAAATTCTGGAAAATCCAGATTGAACACCAAGCTCAAAATTCAACCATAAATGCATCAAATCCGTTCCTTTTGGGCTAATTTTCTGGAAAACACTTGTAAACTCAATATATGACATGTTTCAAAGACCAATTTGAGAAATCAAAGCCCAAAGGTAGTTCAATTGAACACAATTTTCACATAAACTTCAAGAACATACTTTAAATGTAACATGCATGTATTCAAACAACTTCAAAGCTTCAAATACTTGCTCCACAGAGTCAATTCTTTCAAAATCATGATGAGTCATGAATTATAAACAAAATACGAACATGCATGCAAGAATTTCCATGAATACAACTTTAAATTCCAAGATATGCACATCCATGCATGATTTAAGCCCCAAATCAACAATTTACAACTAATTTATGATCTTAAGCTCCTATTCACCATGAACCATGCAAGAATCAACTTGAATTCACAACAAGAAGGTAAATGTCCTACCTCAGGTCTTCAATGCAAGATATACAAGCTCAATTATACAATCAACCTTCAATTTCTCCAAGTCTCCAAGTTAAGTTGATGAACTCAAGCCTATCCTCCTACTCTTTCTCTCTCAAACGGTTTTGACTCAAGGAATGGTCTAATGAAATGTTGTGACAAAGGCTCCAAACAAGTCTCAAGTAATGTTGTAGAGATAGGCCACTAAGTGGCAAAATGGTAATTAAGGCAACTAATGTAATTTAGCTTATTTAATCCAATTTAGTCATTCCAAATCAAATGTCAATTAAATTTACCATAAGATCACATAATTCCTAATTAGCATAAAACATTAATTAATTTCAGATTCAGCTGCCAATAAGGCCTTCAATTCACAGTCCGAAACTTAAAACATGAACAGATCAATTAGCAGTCAAACAGATAGACATGCATTTAAACTAATACACTCAGTCAATCAGTTCAGAATTTCAGTCAGTCAGTCACTTAACATGCTTAATCATAGATTAGCACTAATAAATGGTGAGGGTTGTCACAATTTCATATTGCATACCTTCAAGAATGAACTCGTAGGTCTTATATAGACAACTTGCCCCCACTTCTCCATGTGATACGCACTACCCCTATTGTCTTGGGGCAAGGACATTCTGTTTCTTTTATTCCCTTTCATGCATATACTTGTCAAAAGTAGATAACCTAACAAGTAACAATAACTTGGGTAGATCACAGTTTGTCCCTTACAAACCATTGGGGAGCGAGAGGCTTCCAGCCAAGCCACTCTTGGTCGGGCTAGCAGTAGCTCGGTTAAGCGCATGACCTTCACCCACACATCTTAAGCCGTGTTGTCACTTAGAGCCAACCGAGTTATTAGCTCGGTTGGAGACACGCAAGCACTCGTCACCCTTGTTCTTTAGCAAGGTCTCAATTCTGCTTGGTTCACCACAACTCGATTAGCTTAGCTTGGCCCATCACATTAGACAGCTCGTCCTTTTTTGCTCGGCAAAAAACTTCCCTCTCAAATGCATGTATAATTCAACTTTCAATTCAAACATGAATAACAAAATCATGCTAAAAAATGATGAAACACTTCATGTTGATGCATGCATGTATGAATTAGCTTCAAATTCATCATCCTTAGCTCAATTCTCACATTTAATCACATTATCTTCTTAATTTTACATATTTGATGACTTAAATTCATGAATTAAGGTCCAAATGCTTACCTAAGGTCTTCAATCAAGCTTAATTTAGCAAAATCTTGAGCCTCTCTTCCAAATTCAAGCCTTCTCTCTTCCTAAATTGCCTTCACTCTCTCTCTCTCTAGCAGTATTTCCAGGAAAATTTTGTGTGTTCCAAATGAGTTAAGCTCCTATCTTAACATATATATATAGGCTAGATTAGTTTAGTTGACTAATCATGGATTAAGCTAATTAATTAGAGCTTAAAGCTAACTAATCAAAACTTAATTTTTGTGAACTGAATCAATTTTAATCAAACTTCTCATTAGGCTCCAAAAATTATGTCATTCTTATTAAACTAATCAATTTTGGTTTTTGAAATCACTAAGACTTTCAATTTCAGATTTTAAATAGAAATCATAACAAATATTCCTACAATGAACACATAGGCATTCAAATACACATTAAACACATAGATCACATTCAAAATTAAATAGATAAAAGTTTAATACGTGATGGAGTTGTCATATGGATGAGGCAAGGAGCACAGGCAAGAAGAAGAAGTTAAAGTGAAGATTTCTTCAAACTTTGCTCGTATAAATAGTGAGTTTTTGTTTGGAGAGCAAGTAAGACAATTAAAAAAAAGGATAAATTACAAATAAACCTCTTGAGCTTTGGTTAAAATACAAATTGCCTCCTATGATTTAGAATATTACAAATACCCCCTTGTCCGAATTTGTTATTTAACAGAATTAACTAAAAAAATAAAATTCATAATTACGCTCCTATACAATAATAAAATTACCTAAATTATTAATTGAAACATATTTCTGACATCATTAAAAACTGTTAATTAACTTCATGATTTATTAATAAAATGGCTGATTTGTTATGAAATTAGAAACTTCAAGGGGTGGAATGTAATTTCTAGAACCACATGGAGTGATTCGTATTTTAATCAAATCTCAAGGGGTATATTTGTAATTTACCAAAACAAATGAAAGATTGAAAAGAGAAGAGGCATGATCTATGTTGAAATTAATTAAAACAAGGTGTAGACACCCTATTTTTTACAACCGTTATGACTTGGACGTCTTTGCAGGTACACCCGATGATGAGTCTGTTTGCTCACCAAGCGCTCGAAGTTCTCAGCGGAACGCCACAACTTTGAGCCTTTCAAACCTTGCACCCTTGTTGTCCCATTTTTGGACCATGCCTTGGTTTTTCCAGCTTGTAACCTCTGGTGGCCTGCCGGCCATCCTTAGAGGCTGCCGGCCATCATTTTTGGTTTGCCAGCCACTGATGTGGCTTGCCAACCACCAGTGATGGCCGGCCAGCCACCACTGATGGCCGACCGACCACCAGTGTTTTATGCAGATATTTTATGTTAGCTGTGCCAATTGTTTGCATAGATGCATGCATTTGTCCACACGTAGGGCTGGATCTCCTTGTAGAAATTTCATGTTTTCTATATATAGGGACCCCCTCTCTTATGTTTTTAGATTAGAAAAGTTTAGACTAAAAAATTTTCCTCTATCTCTATAATTCTCGCTCTCTCTACAAATTCTCTACACTTTAGCCTACTTACAGTACACCCTTGCCTATACTTCCTTAACCAAATCCTCTCACCTTTGAGCTAAGGTTCCTTGAGGCCTTCTTGGAGCTCTTGAAGTTGGTTTTGGCTTGAATTGTGGCCTAGAGTTACCCTTTGCTTCAAAAGGTATAATACTTGTTTTATTAGCTTACTTTGCATACTTGTTTCTCTATCTTTTTCCCACTGTTTTGGGTTGTTTTTTAGCTATAAAAGACTCTGCTTTTGTGGACTGAAATTGGTGTTTTGGCCATTTAAGGTTAGGGGGTGGTTCACCCCTCTTCATTCCTTGTTTAAAAAGCCATTTCACCTTTGTTTCCCATTTTCAAAGCATTTTTTTTTTGGCTTTTAAAACACTGGTTTTCAGTGGAAAAAAATCAGATTTTGAAGTCCAAATTTGGAGGGGTTAGCCTCCCCTCTTTATGTCTTGTTTGCTAGTCTAGTTAGTGCCATGCTTTAGCTTATTTTCCTAGCTTTTCTAGCCTTATTCCAGCATGTTTTAGGCTCTATTTTAGACTGTTCTAACTCTGTTTTTGGCTGGTTGTCGCATTTGAGTCTTATATTGCATAGTTCTAGTGTAATAGTCCTCACAAGCTTGGTGTTTTAGGCCTTTAGACACCACTTGTTTGAGTTGATTGCATGTTTTTAGTGCTTTTCAGACTTAATTTCAGCAAGCATAATCTCTGCAACCTTCCTCCTTTCTTGGCTTTTAATTTTGCTTTGAAAGTGGTTTCAAATCATTTGCTTGCTTAAGTGTGAAATTGAGGTCTCATACTTAATGGTTTAATTCCTTAAGGGGTTCATTACCAACGATATGATACTTCTTTCATACCTAAAGCAACTTGTGTTTTGAGCCTTCCTTCCATCAGAGGACTTTAATTCACCTTTGGACTTAATTTGATTAAATGATGGTTGGTAAGTTAAAATGAGTAACTAAAACTTGGGACTAAAAGTGAGCAAAGATAAGAATTTGGTTGTGTTTTTGATGTATTCAATCGGATGTTAATTGAACACATGAAACTTGGACTATTTCATACTTGCTAGTAATGAAATGATCCAAGCCTCCAAGGTCACTTTCTTTCCTTGATCTTTCATGAAATGGATGAGGTTTGTGTCTTGCTTTGCATTTATTGAGCTTACACCTCTTGAGTTAGAAACCATCCTGCAATGAAATTGCTTGAATTGGTGGTTTGTGGCTTAAGTTCACAACTCCTTGAATTTGTTCATGAAAAGAAGGGGTGAGTTGTGCAAACAATCCTTGAAAATACCTTATGTGTGCTCTGTTTGTCCTCTGTTGCAACAAAGATGAACCAGAGCATCAGTGGCAGGCAGGTGGCCAGCGGACCACCATCCATGGCCAGCAGGTGGCCGGCAATCTTCACCAATGGCCGGCTGGCCACTGATGCAAATCTCAGCAGAGTGTTGTTAAGGTGGAGTAAAGTTGTTCTGGAAGTGTTCAATTGTGCAAACAGAGGCTTTCGAGAGCAAAATAGAGGTCTTTTCAGGTGGAAACCGAGCATATGCATGCACATCCTTCATTTCCCGAGGCAAAGTAGCTAATTGGCTTAGCTTAGTTACTTGGTTTAATTATTAGTTGTAATCGTCTTGTAATTATTTAATTAGTTAGTTAGCTAATTAATTCATTTGTTATTGTAATAATTAGTTAAATTAGTTTGGCTAGTTATTCATTTTGGTTTGTAATAATTTGCTTAGCTTAATTAGTTTAAATAGCTTAGCTTAGTTATTCATTTGGACTCTCCTTCGTGAGAGCATGATGTAATAATGTGTATGTCTTCCAATCCCACGTCTTTCTCCCTTTTATTTATCCGCTTTTGATGGTTAGATTAGGGACATGTTTCAATTAGCATACCTTATGCTTGCATCCATTCATCTTGTATTGCATGCACCAAGGTTTGGCGCATCATTCTAACTGCATTGTCGTTTCAATACTTCGATGACTACATGTTTAAAACGCATGCTATCAAATTGTTGCAAATACTATGTTAAGTAGCCGAGCCTATCTTAGTTGCATTATTTCATGCGTTGTATTAGACATTTGGCATAGTTAGGAATCATGCATTTTTTTCTAACTCTTTTGTTTTGTCTTAGCTTGGAGTACTAGGTGAGTTTTTAGTACTTTAGCATACTTTCATGAGTGTGAGTGATTACCATGACTAGCATGCTTGCCATGAGGCTAAACGGGTACTTGTTAAGTTGCTTGAATGCTTGTGAATAAAGGCTTGTTGCTTGAATTGGAATGATTCAACGAATATACGTTTTAAGCCCACTTTGTAGTGGCAAATTCACAAACTTTAAGCCCACTTGAGTGGCAAATTCAAACCCTTTGCAAAACAAACATGAATTAAATTGTTCCAATTCGAGCAAACTAGTCTATACTTGCTTATGCGCATCACATAGAAAAGTAGCTTAATAACTGGAACAAGAGCATATAATGTTGATAAAAATCATATCATGATTAGTAGAGGCCGATCTTTGATCGGGCGAGCAGGAGTGCTCAATTCATGACCTTTCTCTCTCGTACCTAAGTTCCCAAGCCGAGGCAACTTTGGTGATGACGGACACGTGGCCTTTGGCACAAGCCATGGGTTTCCTAAATTTTTCCAAAATAAAATATTTAGGTGGTGACTCTGTATCTGGAAAAACAATCCAATTTTGGCATTTTTGATTCTAAAATCGATTTTTCAAAAAGATTTGCCGGATTTGGACTCTTTGGTTTTTATCAGTTTCACATTGCACTTGTGAGATTAGATTCAGAACCATGGGAGTCTGAATTGTAGGGCTTCTTTCAAACTTCCGAAAAGGGGGCGCGAAAAAAGTCGAGCTACACAAGGGTATGGGGAAAATGAATAGGCATGGATGGTAGACCATGAGCTGTCTGTTGGTCAATATTCTCCTTCTTCTTTTCTTTTTTTTTTTGTTTTCTTTGTAAGGAAGAAAGGGTGAAAAACGAAACAAAAATTTCTTAAATAGATGAATAAGATAATAATGAAGAGAAGATAAAAGAGATTAAAATAAATATAAAAGAATAAATTAGGTTCTCATCTAAAAATTTCACCGTCAAACTACTATAATAAATTGCCAAAACCTCTCATTAAGATATTTAACACCTAAAAAATATGGGATTTTACAAACAATTTATTAGGTCACTATTTCATTTTTTCCTTAAAAATAATATATAAAAAAACTAATGGTCCACATCCTTTGAACACCATCAACAATACCAACGATCAATTACAAAACATGAACAATATATTAACCAACTATTTCAATGTTTTCTGGAAAAAAGTACAAAATGAGTGATTTACATCCTTTGAACACTATCAACAATACCATAAGAACAACAATCACAAAAAGAGGGAAAATAATAACAATAATATGAACAACACGTGCAAAAGCTCACATTGAACTAAATAATTGTTCGATGATTACACAAACAAAAGACAGAGAAACATGGGCACTTACATTTGGCCTGCATCACGTCGATTGATTCAAACATTCGCAGAGTTGATTCTTCACTTTAGAGTAGGGTTTCAATTGACGGAAACGTATGAACGGCGATTGGATGGTAAGATGTTTGTGGGATCGATTTGATCTGAACTTTCGCAACAGTGAATCATCAATTCGGTCTATGCTTCCAACGTCGACAATGGCGAGATGACGGTAGGATGGTGGATGGCGCGATAAGAAACCTAGGGTTTGGGAGAGACGATTGCAACGGGTTGGGGCTTTTGGAAATGAGAGATTTTTTGCATGAATTATGAAATGAAGAAAGATGAGTGTTTTGATCGGTTGTTGATTTCAGGAATGGAAATATGCATGGGAGGGCTTGAGGGTTATTTGGTCTATTACACTAAATAGGACGTAATAGAATACTCAAAAAGAATACAAATTAGATGGAATATAAGTCTGATTTACTAAAAATGCTCCCTTAAAAGTTTGATTGCTAGTTAAAGTTCCTAAATTTCAAATTCTAGAAGGATAAAGAAAAGTCTTGAGATAAATGGTTAAAAATGACCTTACAACTTATAACCCTAATTCTCTTATGATATATATATTTTCCAGATTTCTCTCTCTCTCTCTCTCTCTCTCTCTCTCTCTCTTTCACTTTTGTTCGCTTTGTCTGTATTCTCTCTACAATAGACGATCATTTCAACCATCATTGTCTGCTATCGCCGCCGTTATCGCCTTCAACTACATCCATCTCCACCATCGTTACTAACTTAAACCATATCCATCTCTTGTGTCGTTGTCTCATATATATCTGAATTGTGTTGCCGTTCATAACCACCATTAAGATCTAAACCTTTGTTCATTGTTTGCAACCACCGTTTGCACCTCCATCACCTCATTGTCATCAACTCCACTTGCCGATTCTCTCTCTCTCTCTTGATCTCTCTATTATTTCTATGATTCATTTATTGTTTATTCCTTTCTTTATTCGATATTATTCTTATATTTCTATTATTGACATTGTTTGTTGTACTGATGTAAAAATATTTAGATTTTATTTAAGTTCGAATGAAAAAACTTTCAAACTTTCTACAATTTCAGTAGATTTGGTCAGTGAATTTTCTTTGACTTTCTGTAATTCAGTAAGATTTGATCATAGAAATTTTACTGACTAAATTTATTAAAATTGAAAAAAGTTAAAAAGATTTCACTATCATAACAAATTTTTTCCATAACAATTACAATATCCAGTGACTCTTTAGAGAAGTGAAATTTGACTGTACTAATCAATGAAATTTCACATCGTCAATGTTTATCAGAAAATGAACCAAAAATGTTAATGAATTTGTCTCAAATGTTAAGAAAAATAATAAAATAATGAGTAAATTACAAATACACTCCCTGATATTTGTTTAAAATACAGATTTTTCATATGGTTTGAAGAATTACAATTACTCCTTTATCATAATTTCTTATTTAACATAATTAACTGAAAATATAAAATTCCTAACAGTTCTTCTATACAATAATAAAATTTTCTGAATTATTAAATTAAAATAAATTTGTGACATCATTAAAAATTGTTAATTAACTTAATGATTTATTAATAAAATAAGCCATTTGTTATTAAATTAGAAATTCCAGGAGTGACATGTAATTTTCAAAATTATAGGGGCAATTTATAATTTAAATATTTTTCAGGGAATGTATTTATAATTTAGTCTAAAATAATTTTATACACATAAAATAATTATCTTATACACAATAATTTCATGTGTATAACATTTTATCCCAAAAAATAATTAATGGGTTGAGTTTATCTCATTTTGGGATTTTAACATGAGCGAAATTGAGTGATTCGTAGAGCTCATCATAGGTCTCGTTTCGATGATCTAAACCGTTCACTTTCTAACAATCATTGAGTACAATATTTATGCAAAAAATAAAGATGATCGGACATCAATAGTTATATATTTGAATCAAATTTATATTACTAAAAAATATATGGTTATTTTTAAAATTATATTTGTCTATTTTTTAAAACAAATATGATTTAAATATATAGTTTCCGATATCTAATAACTAGTGCATAACCCGTGCCTAAAGGCACTCCCATATAAACTTTTTTTTTTCTTTTTTTTTTTTGTTGGGATTGAACCCATATAACCACTTAAATAGTGGATTTTGTTCCTTGTACCAAAAAAACAAAAAACTATCACTTATACGATTTGTAGAGCTTTAGACTTGGAAGTCATATATAATGTTACGATCCTACAAAAAACTGTCAATTTAATGTTACATTACCTCATCAATTTAATAGCATACATTCAAACCTAGGTCAAGTAAATCCATTTTTAATCCAACTTACCAAAATTAGCTGTCAAGAAAAATCATTACGGCCATATAATGCCAAGGTTGTTAAAATTGGGATCCTACATAGGATCGGTGAGAGGGTCTCATAAATCGGATTGTAGGATCGGATCGAGGATCGTAAGATTCTACTTTCTAGGTAAAAATACAAATTAGAATGATGCATAATAAAACCAGTGATCCTACTTACGATCCTACTTGCGATCCTACTATAACACCAATCCTACAACGATTTGGATCGTTTTGACAATTCAGGATTGTAGGACTATGATCATTTTGATAACCATGTATAATGCCCCAATGTGGTTGAATAAATTACATGAATGAAAACATACTTCAAAGAGAGTAATTGTAGGGATGATGTAAAAGTCATCAATTAAAAACAACTATAAAATTGAAATTATTGCTCTAAAATATAGCCAAATAAAAGTATTTGAAAATCATTCAATAGTAGTTGACAATTGCTAGTATCAATACGAACCAAAAAAAAAAATCTAAAATCAAATGGATTAAAGAAGAAAATCTAATGAGAAAAATGCCTAATGATATCTCCAAATAATGAATAGACTTTCTAAGTGCTCAAAAGTATCTATGATGTATCTTCTTCACATGTATTCGTTTTACTACCTCCACTAAAAAGTACTCAACAAAAATAAGCACACATGTTTTCCTAGTTAATGAACCATATTTTTAAGATATGTGCTCCCAAGAAAGAACAATGAGACAACAAAAAACTACACCATGAAACACGATACCATGATTCCAAGAGGATTCCAAAAATAAAATAATAAAAAAGGAGAGGAATACAAAGGGGGGGAGGAATATGTAACTTATATTTTTTGCAAATAAAATGTAATTTTATAAATCTTGGAGACATGTATGAGCCAAAAATTTCAAATAAAGAGGCATATATTGTCTTAAGAAAGGCATCTTTTGGTTTGTCTATTTTTTTTTTCATAGTCCTCATTTTGCACATTTTCTATTTGGTTTAAATCTTCAACACATTTATTATTTGATGTGGAATGGAAGTCATTCCAACAATCACCACTAATAGCCAAACAGTTTTATAGGATACAATCCAAAGCCATACCAAATTAAGAAACCAAAATATCATACATGAATCATTCAAATGAGCTATTATAGTAGGTTTCTTATAGGCCATAACCCAAATTAAGAGAAACACCTAGATAAGGAGAAAACAAATCTAATGGAAGAGTAAATCAGATCCCAAAAGTTTGCTTCCATCATGGGTTACATTTTATCCATTGCTCATCAATCCCATTTTGGTTGCATCTTTTATGCAAAATCTAATTCAAAAAAAAAAAATGACCTATGTATTTCCAAATCGCATCACATAATAGCCAATAAACTTTCTAGTTGCTAAAAGTATCTTAGTTCTTGATTTATCATGCACCACCACTCACCACCATGCACATAAAGTCAAATGGATTAAAGAAGAAAATATAATTCAAAGAAAAAATGACTAATGATTTCCAAATCACATCAAATAGTAGACAATAAATTTTTATGCAAATTTTGACAACATAGTTTCTCTTCCTATTTTTTTATTTTTTTTTTCCGTTATGCACATTATGGAAAGAATAAATGTCATACTATATGATGATTTTAAGTCAAATACTATGTTTAAAATTCAACAATTGAAATAAAATTAGACATTCAACAATCGAAGTTGTCAAAAGAATGGAATAAACAAAGTTTTGAAGCCACTTAATAATAGAGGCCAAAAAAGGAACCACCTTATAAATAATAAGTTTTTACCACTCCTAAAAGAATTTTTATTTTGTTCCAAAATGAATTGAAGCATATATAATGAAGATAAAAAATATATCTAACACAACAGGAAAACAAATGTACCTCAAAGATTGCTTTGACCTTCTTTCTTTTCACTTTTGATATTGTTTTCTTGTCATCCATGCTCATCCAGTTGACTATGAAGTTCTCTAGATTTGTTTCTCTTGGTGGCACACATCAAGTGTGATGCCTGGTTTTGTTGTTTCCATCTTCAATTTTTGGCTACTAAATTTTTGGCTCTTGAATTTCTTGAAGCTTCTTTCCTTCATTAATGATGTTGACCAATATGAGCAATGAAAAGATTGTGAAATTGTGCCTTATTCCAAGAAATTGTGTTTTAATAATTCCTTGAAATTTTATGAGTAGTTTATGAGCATATATAGAAAATAAATGCTAGTGTCTAAAAAATACAAATATAAGAGTAATCTACTTCCAAATTGTCTTGAGAGATGACATGGACATGGTTATCTATTTCTAGTTTCCAAACTACACATATAGCCCGACATCAGTATAGAAAAATTTGAAATGATTTAAAATGTGGGAACGGTTTTACTATTTTCAACCAAAGTAAGTGAAAACAAAAATTGCATTCATTTTCTCAATGTTATGATCATCCTATTTATATTTTCTCTGATCTTATTTTCATGAATGCGGCATTTGATCTTTTAATCCCTCTAATTGAACAAATAAATTGAGAGTATTATATGTCTTCTATCTAACCATAGCTTGCTGATTAATATAGGTTATTTGCTTCATTTTATCCTATGTTCTCATGGAAAATTTATTTTGAGCCATGGAAAATTTATCAAATATAATGGCCTTGTTTGGTTTAATCAAAACCATGTTCAACATCAAACATTTCAAACATATTAAACCCATTACATACATCTATATATATCAAACATTGTTTAATCAGATTAACCATATATCAAACATTGTTTAATCATTAAACATTTTCAAACATATCGAGACCCATATCAAACATATCAAACCCATATCAATTTCCCTTATTCAAATGAGGTTTGGAATATACCCAAAAACCTTTTGGCTTTGTTTTTAATTTTAATGCCAACTTGTTCTTTTTAACTCCTCACTCAAATGAAAAATGGCAATACCTTTTAGCTTCCTCTTTTATGACAATTGATTGTCTTTCATTTCTCATAGTTGGATAATTATTTATTATTATGTATATAAAATAAAAATAAAAAACTATATGAATATCCACTCATAAACAAACAAACAAACAAAAACAATTTATAAATATCATAATTATTTATTAAATATAACAGAGAAGACTACTCAAAAAATTAGTCACACCTCATAAAAATATATATATATATAAAAAAACAATTTATGTCCTGCCCAAATATCATTTGGAATAGGCCATCAAAAACATGGTAAAGCTTATTTTGAAATTATGGATTGCTACATCATTACATAAAATGAGGATAATCAACACTTAAATCTTTTTGTAATGAAATTATCCATAAAATTTCTTTTCTACATTTGATGTAGGCACATTTTCACGATCCAAGTTTCTTGTATATCAATAAACAAATAAAATCAAGCTCAATATCATAAATTCAACTTTTGATATTTTAAGCGATTTAACTTATCAAAAGTAAGGTGTTCATCCAAAAAATTATCTCTCATAGTCAAAATATAATTTTCTCTAATCTCATTATAAGAAAACTTCAAAGAACACTTTGAATACCATGCTTTTTAGTTTTTACCAACACCAAAATCTAAAGATGCATCTCAAATTGATGATAGGATCTCAAGGGGATGGATATGTATAAAAATAAAAGGTTAACATAGGACTATGCACCATGACATTTTGTATATAGCAATGTCTTTCACTTTCATGTCAAAGATCCAAAAATGCATTTTTTAATGATGAATGTAATTATTATACAATGGTGCCACAAATCAAGACTATAGGTCAAACAAAAGTGAAGGAAATAAATTTATGACTGATCTTCAACCGATGATGGGGGAATAAACTTTTTTAGGACAAATGTATGAAGGGAAAGGTCAAGAGGCTAACTTGTGCATGGTGGTATGTATGCCATTCTTCCACCCCATGGACACTTTCACTTAATCATTTCTCTCGGTTTGTACATCCATTGTCTTAAGCCTCAAATACAACATCCATTATTAGCGAGTTCAATATTATTGAGGCCTTTATCCAATATTATTTCTTATTCTTATCAAGTGTCTACTTTATATGTGAAGTAGACACTTGAAAAACAAAACTTTTTGCATCTAGAAGGATAGTGAAAGTCAATTGAAGGAATACAAATACAGTGGGAGAGAAGAGTCACAAAGTCAAACCCAGTCATCTATATGTTTAATAACCATATCAAACATTTCAAACCCATTACATATATGATATATATAATACACACAAATACATATACATACATGTTCAACATAAATCATCAAACCCATTTTATAAATCAAACCCATTAAATAATCAAACCCATTTCATAAATCAAAACTATGTTCAACATCAAACATTTCAAATTAACCACATCAGATTATTGAACTTCATCTTCTAAAGCTTAAGAGAAATCAGATCCAAAAAGATCATGCAATAATGCAAAGATTAGAAATTTATTACGTTAGAATAGAAGATAGGAATGGAAATCAATGAAAATAGATTTGAGATAGATAGGAATGGAAATCAATGAATAAAAAACACAGAATAGATAAAAAAGAAAAAAAAAGTCTTCCTGTCTAAAAGGAATGTCCCAATTGTAAAATCTGTAAATAACACCTAGATCTTAGTTACAAAAATAAAATTTTACGTAAAAAAATTAAAATATAAAAAATACAATTTAAATATAACCAATAATGGGAAAGTGCTAATGTTCATTTCTCATTCAAATCTGAATCAAACACATTTATCTTGATTTAGCTTAATTAATTTAACCAACTAAGACCCTTCTCATCAATGATATCTAATCAATCAAACAAACACTTAATACTTGCACACACCCCCAAATTTTCAAGCTTTTAGGTTTCAATCTATCTATCAATCGAGAAAAAATCAATTCGATATAGAACCCAAAAACAAATCGTGGGTTCAAAAAAAAATTAAAAAAGAAAAATTTGAAAAATCTTGAGAAGAAGAAGGATAAGAAGATTTGTGGGAAGAAGTTTTTCTTGGAACCCAAGGGTTGGGTTGAATGGTCTCCAATGGAGGTAGAGAGAGAGAGTTCAAAATTTTGTGTGTTGAGAGAGTGTGTTGAAAGATATGAGGTGAGATGTTTTTAACCCTCAGATTAAATTAATCCAATGGCTCCTAATTTGACAACGGGACAGAAGTCCCATCAAGGCAAAAAAACTGAGCTGCCTTATTATATAGATTTTGATTTTTGTATGAATACTCTACTCAATGAATCTAAAAGAAAAAATAAACGAACTGGATCATCAAAATTAATTTTAAAAAAAACTTATCAAATACAAATACTCTTTTAATTTGAAATCATAACTTGAGAAGAAAAACTCATAATTATAAATCCTCCAAACAAGTCATATCCCCTTGGTTTTCAAGCTTGTCCTAGAGCACCAAGCACCAGCGATGCGACCAAGAGGAGAGAGAAAAAAAAATTTAGGGTGATGCTTAGGGATCAAATCTTTTATATGGGTGTGAGATTTATTTATATACATATAATTTGTGTGGATTCCACATTTACGTGAGAAATTTGATAAAAAATTTAATAATTTATATGATAGGTAAGAGATTTAATAAAAAATTTTAATAATTTTTTTTGAGGATTTTTCAAAATTTTATATAAAAGCCCAAAACGAAGGAAAGCTAGCGGCCATCAATCCAGTATTCGCCACCTGTTTATTAGTTTCGACCATTTTCGTACAATTGTCAATACACAGTCACAACCAGTCCACCGATTGATCCACTCACCATTAACAGCTGGAAATATTACAATCACAATCACGGTAATGGACTCCTTTTCTTCTACCAGGATCACTACTCCCAGGTTTCGCTGCTTCGACCCTGCGACTTCGACATCGTCCTCCTCGCCTTCCAATTCAAATTCAGTGGTTCGAAGGGCGTTATGGGAACTTCAAGCGCCGATCAGCGTAAGATTGTCACCGGAGACAATGGTTACGTTCTCGAAGATGTTCCTCACTTGTCCGACTACATCCCCGACCTCCCTGTATATCTCTCTCTCTCTCTCTCTCTCTCTCTTAAATATATGCAATTTTAGTTGCAATGCACGCATTGTTGGTGGAATTGATTGCTCTGATCTCATCTCAAGTTCCGATTTCTTTTATTATTGACTTGATTTTGTTGTAATCGTCTTATACCGACTAATCCTGTTCTGTTTAATATTTCTATGATATGTGTTCTATTATGCATGCATGAAT
Source organism: Camellia lanceoleosa (assembly GCA_025200525.1). Classification (NCBI taxonomy): domain Eukaryota; kingdom Viridiplantae; phylum Streptophyta; class Magnoliopsida; order Ericales; family Theaceae; genus Camellia; species Camellia lanceoleosa. Next base: position 148,839,341 of record CM045759.1, read on the forward strand.
ATATGAATTTGAAGCATTTGTGATTTTTTTTTTTGGTTTACTTATGCGTCTGGACTGAGCTTGAATTATTAAATTGGTGCTAATTCTATTATTATAATCAAATTCATTTTTTTATTTTCACACTTTTGATTTTGTATGAGTTTAAAATTTTTTTTTAAATTTTTTATAATTAATTAATTTGTTGCAATGTTTTGTTTTGGGTGGACAACATTGTTTGGAGGGTTATCTCACAAGTAATACCATAAACCCACCCTTGTTAACCCTTGTTAACCCAGAAATTAATTTCCGTCACCCCCACATACACCCCACACTACACAAATTAATATCCATCACACAATCACGAACCCAGAAAATTCTAGGTGGGTAAGTCTGGATTACCCCTTATCTCACTCCTAGATTATTGGTGAATGTTTTTATTTTATTTTTGTTGATGTGACTTTCGACTGGACCAGGCTTCTTATGATTTAGGTTTGGTATAGATCGCATTAGAAGCGGCAAAGAGAAAGGTAGTAGAGCTAATCCTACTTACGGAATAATTAAGTGGCACGTGCCTCTGGCCTAAGTCACTGATCTGTCGAGAGGGAGTGAAAGTGAGAGCACCCCCTGAGCATCTTTATATGTATGCAAAAAATATTAAACATAGTTTATTTTGTTCATAAATAAATTGAACTTCATTAATTTTAAAGTATTTTGAATTATATAACACAATATTTGCAAAAGTTGAGTGAATTTCAGGTGTATCTGACACAAGGAATTTCAAGTGACCATTTGGCTCGAATAACATAAAGCTCAAACATTTACATAATTATTGAATTTGCCCCCTAATTTAGGTGATTTGCGAACTAAGCTGAAATAATTTGTGAATTTACCCCGAATTTCAGGCAAATTTGCAAATTTAGAGCGGGAGTGTAGTGTATTTGAATGAATTAGGTGACTTAGTTTCTTCTAGTGTCACGTATTATGAACACGTAGGCATTTAGATGTGCTCTACATCACTTGTTAAAATGCAAGGGACATGTACATTCTATAGAGTTGATCCTAGGTGAATGGGATTGAAAGTTCAAGCTTAGTAGCAGGAATTGTAGGAAGCTCACCATGAATCCGAGGAAGAATCGCACTTCTGATGAGAGAGAAACACGATTCTGATCTGTCTTTTGATCTCCTCTTATTCTTCTTCTTCTTCTTCTTCTTCTCTCTCTCTCTCTCTCTCTCTCTCTCTCTCTCTCTCTCCTCTTTTTAACAAATAACAAAATCATTTTATTTTATATTTTTAAGAAAATAAATAACATAAATCATCTATTTAAAAAAATCTAATAAAATTATATAACTAGAATATTTTAACAAATATTTTGTTTTCTTGGAGGGGAGAGAAGTTCATATCTTCTAAAATCAATATTTATAATTTCCTCTACATCTATCATATATAATATAATTTATTTTATGCCTAAAATAATTTTTTGTCCATCTCTTTTTTATTTTTTTTTAACAGAATCAGTTATTCCTAATTTGTTATACTCTTTTTTATTTATTTATAACATATATATATGTCAATTAAAAATAAAAAAATATTTATATATAAATAAAAAATATTATCAATAAAAATAATACGTAAGCGCTTCCAACCTATGACACTTCTAAGTGGTCACACTCCTACGCTCCCGCTTCCGTTTCATGCAACTAAGCTTTCAAGCATCTTGTATGTGTCCAAGTCTTAATACTTATTCTTTAAGAAACAGCTTTATCTTACCTAACCTGTTGCAAGAGTCAAGATTCCAGACCATAGTTGCATGAAGTAGGAGTAAGGGCAGGGGACAAGGGGCCTATAGAAGAGTTTAAGGCTGGGAGAGGGAATGAGAGAGGGAGTGAGGCCCCCATAAAAATTTCTTGCCACCAAGTTCTGGACCATCTTATAGCAGCAAAGTCATAATCACCTTAACACAATGGGTCGCACAAGCTACTATAAAATTACCACAGGTGTTATATTGCGTTGCATTACTCAAGTGCCCAAGTCAAGAGGAAGGGTTTTGGCTCGTAGAAGATTTCGCTGTGCACCATGGGACTTTGGGGGCCTTGGCAATTTGGAAGCTATAGATGGAGACTTCATTCTGATGCTATGCTATGCTACATGGACTTTGGTATAGGTTTTGGGTGTGGGTGTCAGGTGCAGGTGCAGGTCCAAAGGTCAAGTCCATGAAACCTTAAATTTAAGAGTACGCACTCAACAAAAATAGGTCATATTTTTATATTTTTAATCTATTATTATTATGTGAGATAAATGGTATTATTGTATAACATACAATATAAAAAGGCATTTCTACAACATCATATGTATATAATAATAGTGTTAAATATAAATATATAAAGTGTCGGATGAAAAGTATCAGACACATATCCTACACTCTTGTCCAAGTATTGGGTTTCTGACATGGGTATTTGATCTGTTTTGGAGAGCCCATGTAATATAGGTGCTATGCCCCAGCAGACATAGCTGCCTTAGGCCAATCTTATTGAGATAAAGATTGTGTTTCTAACAACTTGATATCTTTTTGACAAATCCTAATGGATTCATGGAAATTTTCAAATAATTAATTGCAGTCTCATGCTTAACTTTCTATAAATCAAAAGGAATTATTTGTTACATCACAATTTATCAACAACAAAAAAAAAAAGAAAAAAAGAAAACTTATTTGTTACATCACAAGTTTCTTCTACGGCACACTCTTCTAGCTAGATTGGACATAAGCTTTGTACTTTGAGCTATGATACCTTACTGCCCTGTCTTTTCTCATTGTTCTTTGGATTCTTGCTTTTGACGTGTATTACCCCTCTCTAGTGAACCTTTGACTTGCTTCTGATCAATCCCCTCATACTATGCCTTGATAGAGGGACATCTATTTCATGAGTATTTCTATAATGTATATAGAATGGCCTCCTTACGTTTTATGAAAATTTATTCTATTTGCCCTCGCTTTTATGAGTATCTAAGAAGCATAAACACTTCTAAGAAGGTGGTGTGTCCGCGTCGGACACTGACACTCGTTGGACACTTCTCGACCCGTGTCTGACACTCATCAAAACGTGTCCTATATTTTAAAATATTTTTTAAATGCGGACACTCTTTGGATACTTAGAGGACATGCGTGTCCATCGATTAGACGTGCATGAAATTAATTATAAGTTTGAGAATAAAATAACTTAGGAAACAATAATAAATGAAAAACAATGCAAATTTTACAAATAAGTGATATATTTCATTTTTTTTATTATCTTTGAATTATTTATTAATATATAATAAATATATCATATTATATATTTCAAACGTGTCACAATGTGTCGTATCCTGCATTTTTTTAAAATTAGCGTGTTGACGTGTCCATGTTGTATTTGTTGGAATTAGAATTAATTAGAATCAATTAGGTCTTACTTTATGGCCATTGTTTAGGCTTTTATGTTATTTCCTTTCTTGTAAATCTCCATTAGTATATATACACAGGTTAATCTCCATTCTAGACAAAGCCATTCTATTCTCTTCATTCTTTATGGTAAGAAAAAACCCTAGCCGTCTTAACAATCACCTCTGGTTGCCTCTCATCACCTTCAGCTGCCTTCCTCCTCCTTCTTAGCCACCGACTGCCCTTCCCAGCCCCTCTCTTCCACCCGACAGCCCCCTTAAACCCTACCCTGGCCCTTTAAACCCTTCTCCCAGGCCACTCACCACCTGGGTTGAGGCCGACAACCATTCCTAGGCTGTTTGGAAGCTCTAGTTTTGGCCAACAGCCCTCTAGGGCAGTTTGGCAGGTTCTGTCCCTTGTTTTGGGATTTGGTGCTGATGTGGTAAGCCTTTTTCCTCCGTTATTTTTGTTAGTGGGCTACTGGGTTGTTCGTTAGCAATTGTTGGATAAGTTACACCGTGTGTCCAGTGTGTTTACTCTGTGATTTGTGTATTGTTCTATATTAACTATACATATCATCTATCCATCTAGCGACCATGACTGAGTCTGATGTTCCCACTGTGGTACTAGTTACACCTGCTTCAGTTAATCCAGATTTTTCTTTCTCACACTATACACCTGTTCATCGTATCACAAGTATGGTGTTGAAAGAGAAATTTCATTGCTTGGAAAGCGCATTGCCTTTCATCTACCACCATTCAGCCAGACACTACAAATTCCACACATGGTCGATGAGATATCGACAACTGCACTATCTTGGGATGGATGTTCAATTCCATGGACAACCGGATTTATCACATGTTCCTATATTGTGATATCATTCCTAGTTTGTGGCGTGCCTTATCTCAGATGTATGCTCATGTTCATAATGATGTTCGCATTTTTGAGCTCTATCAAGATATTGCTTGTGCTTCTCAATTTGCTTTGGGTATCTCAGTGGCTGAATTTTTTGAGTATCTCCAGGCCCGTTGGGAAGAGTTGGCTCAATATAAGTCTTTGACTAATCTTCCGTCTACGGTGGCTTCTCTTGTGACCAAACGTCTTGTTCAGCAGTATACCTACCAGTTGTTGATGGGTTTAAACTCTGAGTTTGAATCTCTTTGCATTTAGATTTTAAACACTTCTCCCCTGCCTTCTCCCTATGAAACCTTTGCTATTATTGAAAGTAATGAGTGTTGTCGCCGGTTGGTTCAACTTGTTTCTTCTCCAGTTCCTAGGCCTTCTGCCTCCTCTGATTAGATGGCTCTTGTTGTCTAGTCTGGGTCTTGTCCTTTTGCTGGGAAGGTAATTTTTCATCATTGTGGAGAACCGGGCCATGTCAAGGCTCGCTGTTTCAAACTCCATCTAGAGTTACAACAATGTTTCTCTTGTGCTCGCCCATCAAGCTCCTCTCGCATCGCCACTGTTGTGGAGATTGTCCCAAGTTCTACTACAGATTTGCATCTTATTCAGACTCAGATTGGTCAACTTCAGGCTCAGCTTGATTCTATGATATCTTCAAGGCCATCATCCTCGACTACCACTTTGGCTAAAAGCTATGTTACATGGACTCTTCAAAATAGATCAAATACCCGTGTCGGACACCCGACACTCGGACAAGGGTATGGGATATGTGTCGGATACTTTTCAACGGATACTTCTTATATAATTGTATATAACACAATTATCATATGTGCATATTATTGTTTAATTACTATAAATGTCATTTTGACACTGTAAGTTACATATAGTACCATTTTATCACACATATTAGATTAAAAATATAAAAATATGATATTTTTTTGCCGAGTCCGCGTACCCTTAAATTTAAGATTTAATGAGTCCGACCTCTAGATACATACCCGCACCCGACACCCGTACCCGAGTCCATGTAACATAGGCTAAAAGTACTTCTACTGCTTTCCATGTTCAATCTACAAGTCCTACTTGTGTTATGGATTCTGGGGCTAATAATCACATGACGGGTGAGCTTTCCTACCTTTCTTCTCTAGTTTTTGCTACAGCCCAAATTGTATGTCTAGTTGATGTTTTTACTACCTCTGTTCGCCATTGGGGTGGTGTTACTTTATCTCTTGATAATACTCTCTTCTCTGTCCTAAATGTTCTTAATTTTGCGTATAATCTTGTCTATGAGTTGGCTTGCCAAGGTTTTTCATTGTGCTATCATTTTCTTACCCAATTCTTGTTTTTTATAGGACCTGAGTTCGAAGAGGATTTTTGGCAGGGGATATGAGTGTGATGGTCTATACTACTTTGGAGATCCACCCAATTAGCGGCCTCTTTCTAGTTTTTCCGCTTTCGTGTTACTAGAGGATTCATCTTTCTAGGTGTTTTATTTATTTATTTATTTATGTATTAAGACTTTAGCATTGTGGCATGCCCGTCTAGGTCATGCAAATTTCAGTATTTATGTTTATTGTTTCCCACTTTTAATAAAGCTTGTAAGACTCATAAGTTTCAATGTGATATTTGTAAACATACACATACTACTTATATTCCTCATATGGATTGTGCTCCTTCTGCATTTGATCTTATTCATTTTGGTGTTTGGGAACCTTCACCTATTACTACTTTGTCTAGCCATAGATATTATGTGACCTTTATAGATGATCACTCATGGTACTTGGGCTTATCTTATTGAACATAAATTTGATGTCTTTCCCATTTTTGTTCAGTTTCTTCAGATGGTTAAAACCCAATTTCACACTGTTGTTCGAAATATCCGATCTGATAATGGTGAGGAATACATCTCTAATGTTTTTCGTTCTCATCTGAATCAGGTTGGTATACTTCAACAACTTACTTATCCTAATACTCCTAAACAAAATGGGATTGCCGAATGAAAAAATTGTCACATTTCCCTAAGTCTTATTGGCATAATGCAGTTCTTACTGCGGTTTATCTTATTGATCGCACTCCTAGTCGTGTCTTGCATGGCCTTGCCTCTCTTCAAGTCTTACACCCTACTAGGACTCTCTTTCCTCTCCTACCTCGCGTTTTTGGGTGTACTTGTTTTGTTCAGAACAAGTCCTACTCGCACGTTAGATGATAAAGCATTTAGATGTATCTTGTTAGGGTATTCCACTATGTCAAAAGGGTATCGGTGTTATGATCCTAGCACTCGTAGGTACTATCATTCTTGTGATGTGACGTTTCATGAGGTTCCCTGTTTTGGTACTTACCTTTCTGTGTAGGATTCCTCTTTCACTTTGTCCCATTTGTGGACTCTGATGTTCGGCCCCTCTCCATTTTTGATGTGGTTGAGGCTACCTCTACTGACGCTCCTCATCATCCTCCTCCATTGCAGCTATATTCTCGTCATCCTCGTCCCCTGCTAACAACCTTTTTGATACATGGGTCAGGTATTTCTTCTCCTTTCGTTACTACTCCTCGTCGCAACCCTCCTCGTGATAGACATCCCCCCGATCGTTTTGGTTATCTTAGCAGTATTAATCATCCTATTTCCCAGTATCTTTCTTATGACAGTGTCTCCCTGCCTATTGTTCCTTCATTGGCAAGCTCGAGTTGGAAACTATTCCTCGTTATGTGTCAGAAGCTCTCCAGAATGCCAAGTGGGTGGCTACTATGCAAACAAAGATGGCAATTTTGGAATAGAATCAGACCTGATAGCTTGTACCTTTTCCATTTGGTGAAAAGATTGTTGGTTGCAAATGGGTGTTCACCATTAAGTATCTTGCGAATGGTATTGTGGATCGCTACAAAGCACGGCTGGTTGCCAAGGGATTTACTCAAGTTCCTAGCAAGGATTTTGGGGCTACTTTTGCACCAGTTGCCAAACTTACCTCTGTTAGGCTCCTCATCTCCCTTGCTGCCTCACATTCTTGGACTTTACATTAGCTAGATATCAAGAATGCTTTTCTGCATGGGGACTTACTTGAGACTATTTATATGGATCCTCCACCCAATTTTCGGGCTGAGGGTGAGTATGCAGGGAAGGTGTGTCAACTGCACAAGTCCTTATATGGGCTTAAACAGTTTCCTTAAGCCTGGTTCAACCGCTTTAGCTTTGTTATTTTATCCATGAGATTTTTTCAGTGCCACTCCGATCATACTTGCTTTATTTGCAGGAATCCCACTGGTTAGTGTATTATTCTGCTTGTGTATGTTGATGATATCATTCTTACAAGTGATGATTCAGTTGGCATAGCTCAAGTAAAGAGGGATTTGAGGCAAGCATTTGATATTAAGGATCTGGGTCCTCTCAAATACTTTCTTGGTATTGAGGTCGCTCGTTCTCGTTGGGGGATTTTGGTGTCCTAAATCTAGACAGTGGTATGCTAGGGTGTAAGTCAGCTTCTACTCTTATGGATCCTAACCTCAAACTTACATTAGAGTCTGGTGAGTTACTGAAGGATCCAGGCATGCATCAGCGTCTTGTTGGCCATCTCATATACATATACTTGACTAACAGTAAACCTGACTTGACTTTTGTGGTGAGTGTTGTAAGTCAATTTATGCATGCCCCTTGTATAGAGCATCTTGATGTTGTTCATTACATTTTGCGGTATTTGAAGACTTCTCTTGGTTTGGGATTATTTTTCACAGTTGGTTATCAATCAAAGCTCTCTTGCTTCACTAATGCAGACTATGCAGGATTCAGAACTGATAGACGATCCACATTTGGTTTTTGTACTTTTTTTGGTGATCTTCTTATATCATGGAAAAGTAAGAAACAGACAATGGCACAGGGTACATGCGAAGTTTTGTGGCTTCGTTCTATTCTTACAGAGTTAGGATTTGCTTAAAATGCTTCCTCCCCTTTGTTTTGTGACAACAAATCATCTATTATGTTATCCTCTGATTCAGTATTTCATGAGCGGACGAAACACATTGAGGTTGGCATACGTTTCATTTGAGAAAAGGTTCGGATTAGTATTGTGAGTCCATCCTTTGTCTCTTCTTTTGGGTAACTAGCTAATATGTTCACAAAGTCTGCTCGTCCATCATAACTTCAGTTGTCTATTGTCAAACTTGGTTTATTAAATGTCTTCGCACTAGTTTGAGGGGGAGTGTTGGAATTAGAAGTAATTATAATCAATTAGGTCTTATTTATTGGCCATTGTTTAGGTCTTGATTTTGTTTCCTTTTACGTTATTTCCTACCTTATAAATCTCTATCAGTTTATATACACAGGCTAGTCTCCATTCTAGACTAAGCCATTCTATTCTCTTTATTTTTTAGTGTCCGTGTCATGTCGCATGCTCTTAGATCAGTATTCTCACAACATATATGGGATGACTATTTCACATATTAACTCTGTTATCAGAATCTTACGATTCGCGATTCGATTCCCGATTCAATACGCAATTTTTGCAAAATCGATACGAATCCATGTGTGAATCTATTTTGGAAGTGAATCTCTAGTGAATCGCACGATTCACAATCGATTCACGATTCGATTCACTTTTATGATTCATGCAATTTTTGAAATTATTGTGTTCGACATATTTTCAACTCATTTTTTTTTATCTTTTTAGTGAAAATGACATAATACAACTTCTAATAGCATTTAATACCAAAATAACCAACATATATATATGATTTGTTGTTATTTTAGTGATCATGGAGTTTTTTATAAGATCCAATCAGATTCAGTCAGATCTAACATATTTTTAATCTTTCTTCTCATTTTTTTCCCCTTCAAAAAATTGTAATATATCTTCTAAAGATATTTAAGATTAAAGTTACATTATGAATTATCTATTACTATTTTATTAAATTGAATATTACATGTGTGAGGTCAGTTATACCTTTTAAAATGTTTCAGGCTTTAAAATAAAATATCCTAAATAATTCTTTCTTATTATTTGCTCACTCTTACTTAGAAAAGTATATATGCTTATTGTCCAAATATCAATATCGTTGTTAACTATTGTTATTTTAGAAATTAACAGTTTGTCTATTTGGTTATTATCTTTATTGGTAAGATGGTGATTTTACATAGGAACCTTTGTTAACTTCTTACCTATTAAATTACGTGATTATCATTCAAAATAACATTTTTGTTAATTTAAGTCTAAATATTTTATATTCATAAGATATATTTAACATCTAAATGTGTAGATATATGTTTTTAAGTAATTTAGAAAAAGTGACCGAATCTTTACGATTCACTATTCGATTCGATTCGATTCGCGATTCGGTACGAGGCCATTTCGATTGACGATACGAATCCCGATTTGACAACTATTCATATTAAGTAATACAATCAAGACTATTTATTTGACTTTATACATGGTGTACATATCATTTGTTGTCTTTTTAATTTTAAAAATAATAATGGTAGTGTTTTTTAATGTAAATTTTATGAACCAATAAAATACCTTAAAATGACGATGTAATCAATAATACACTAGATCCTAACTATATAGCTCAAAAATTATATTAAATAATTAGAAAAGTAGTAAAAAATGACTGCAATTGTTGTATTGGTTTTCCTTCTTATTAAATATGTTTTTCACAACACCTATATAAGAAATTATCTTTGGGTAGTAATGTATTAAAAGATAACTATATATTCTTTTGGTACACTTACATTGCCCCACAAAATAGAATTTTTGGCCTGCCCTTGCTTTGATATATGGTGCCTTTTTTCTTCCTTCGGCACAAAAATAGTTGGCTAAATTTGTAAGTGATTATTTGCTTTGCATATTTTGTTACTTTTTGAGACTATCTTTTCTAACGAAAATTCTGTTCTTACATAACTTTTAAACATGATTCTTTACTAGAATGATGTGACTGTGCTACTTTTGTATTTAGAAGCCGTCTTTGTGGATTGTTTATTTTAAAGGGAAAATTAGTGAAAAGTCCTACTGAATGGTTTTATTTTATGATAAATCCTTTGGGAAATCTATTTACCCTATTCAGTTATTGACTACAAACTCATCAAAAAGCTTAAGTTGTTAGAGAGAGGGTAACTTCATTATTTATTTTCTTATCATGCCCCCCTTATGTGTAGTTAGGCTCTCCTTCATAAGTGGGCTAAACATGTCCAAGTATTTCAATTATCAGGTAGTTGGGGAGTTTCGAACACAGAATCTATTGCCTATTCTGATACCATAATAACTTGGCATACATTGTTGTACTCATTTCCTAAAAGCTTAAGTTTTGGGGACAATGGGTGATCTAACATAGTATTAGAGCTCAAGTTAAGGGAGGTTTTGGGTTCAACTCTCTCCGTTTGTATTTGTTCCTTGTCTTTCTTTTGTCATTTGCATTTTTGTTTTCATCATGTACGGATGTTTGCATCTCCACATGCAAGACGGGGTTCCATGGAGGGAGGGTGTTGACTAGCTTGACTTGATATACACTGTTGGGGTCGTTTCTTAACATCTTAAGCTTTTCAAAAAATTGGTGATCTAACAAACCCATTTAGCCCCACTTATATTGAATGTTAGGGGATAAAGTCCCATTTTCTAATTTGAACGATTTTTAATGGCTATTTTACACTTGATTTAAATGGTATGCATATCATTATATTGTAGACATAAACATTTCCCTTTCTTGTGGAGATTTGCATGATAATCATGCTGATTTCTCTGGTGAAGAACCCTTTAATATTTTTGTCTTCTATATTGTATACCCCAAATGATGTATCCTTCTCCTTCTCATCCTCCTTCTATGGCCTTTATTATCCTTTTGAAGTTACAATATTGGGATTTGTGTAGAGAAGGGTCATCTGGCTGTCCTCATTTAAAAATTGCCTTTCTCGGGTTCTTGTGAAGATTATCCCATTGAAATGCACAACAATGTTGTAATATGATGTAGTAACAAATAACATGAGGATACAAATGAACCCACCAAGGCAACCACTAATGTCTTGTATATACAGTTTGAAGTTAACATTACCTTAATTTCTATTGCCTCCTTCTACATCTACTACTAAATTACTAATATTAAGCTTTGTCTTGTGAGTACTAGAAAATCAAGATGACGAATCTCATGGCTTCTCTCTCTAGCCTATTTTTAATCATATTCATAGCCGCCATGAACTCTCTTGTCATCGTCGGAACTTCTAGGGAATTTAAAAATGTTGATTTTGAGGATTAGCAATAGCCGAACGTACACCTTAAAATTTTATAGTAAGGCTGGCACTTTCTTCCCTCCCTCTTTCCCCCAAGGACCTTTTTGTAGGTGGTTTTTGTATTTTCAGTGTAAACAACTGTGAAAGTTCACAATTTTTGTCAAATGATTTTTGTATTTTTAGAATAAAAAAGTGTGGATGTTCAAACTTTTTATTGGATGACTTTTGCAATTTCAGTGTAAAAAAGGTGTGAACATTTACATTTTTATACAAATGAATTAAAGACGTCGTAGTGTTTTAGTAAGTTTATTGATGTGAAGTTTTCACACAGTTTCCATATCACAGTTTTAGGTGTGAATATTCACACATTCCAAAAATTCACACTATTATATTCATTGAAAGTGTGCTTATTCACACTTACAACTTTCACACTTACTATAAATTCACACTATTATATACAAAGAGAAGCAGTTCAAATGGGTAAATACCTATGACTCATGAATACTTCGACGAACATGCTATACTATACCCATACCGGGTACTGGTACTTCATTCGGTTACATTTGCATACGTACTGTGTACACAAAATACGTAGTTAAAATTTTTGTTCTTAATTTTTGGCGTACCTAGACATATCTAGTACGTACCCAAGCCGTGCTGTATCTCAATCAAAACAGTATTTTCTTCTAATACAGAGGTAAAATTAATTTCATTGGACTTATTTTTTATTTTCTGTTTAGCATAATTTTAAGCTATGGTTTGTAAGTTATTTAATATAACTACATTTAATTTTGGTTTATATCTCTACTTTTGGCATTAAATGTGAATTGTAGGTTGGGCCTTAACAAATTAAACCATTTAACTAAACCATTTAACTAATTTTTGCATTACTCCAAATTAAAAATAAATATACTTTTACAAACGTTCCTAGCCGTATCCATATGTTACTTTTTTTTAGATTTAATTGTATCAACATATTTGTATCGTATCAGTATTAGTACTCGTATCCATACCCGTGCTTCATAGGTAAATACTCTAATATTTCGATCCAAATGGAGTAAGTACTCCAACTGCTGTTATTTTCTCGTCAAATATGTAGTTCTTTGCCATTTTTAGGGCTACAGTTAAAAACTGGGTTTTGGTTTGTTGCATAGCTACCAGACTTTTTTGGGTTTGTAAAATATCTTTGGGACTTAATATGGTACAGTCTATATACATGACTTTCTGTTAAAAAAGCTCATTTTAAAACAATAGGTTCAAATTGAGTCATATTATTTTGTATTCAAAAATTGTATATATTTTTTGTTTTTTTAAATTTTATGTCAGAAGGGTAATCATACCTTATAGTTGGTGGCAAAAGTTCCTAATCCATAGGTTGGTGCCCAGATAAACTGACACACGATCATTTTATTTGACATCTTAGCATTATTTGACTTCCCTCTCTATCAGAGCAAGGTCACTTATGTCACTCAAATACCTAACTGGGACTATATTTTATTTGTTCTGATTTTGAGATTGTCATTAAATAAGCTAGCTGTTTATTCTATGTCAGTTTGTAGGATTGATAGGTTCTGACACAACATCATGTTATTTATTTATTTTTTTGTAGACCTACCCCAATCCACTGCAAGACAATCATTCCTATTCAGCTGTTAAGTAAGTTTGTTTACTTGTATTTGTGAATTAAATTGGCATTGTTTAATGGTAATTGTATTTGTTTTTCATTGAATTGCCCAAAGTTTTCTATTTCACGGTCAATGAATCTCTTTTTCACCAGGCAGTATTTTGTCAATGAGGATGATACTGTTGCTCAGCAGGTGAATATATTTTATTATGCTATTTTTAAACCGATTTTTGCTGAAAGTCATTCTTATGTATTTCTTAGCTATGTTACATCACTCATATTTAGCATAGATGTGGGGTGGTGTTGCAGTGGTCATTATTTATAGGCTTACTTGAATAAATGTATTGGGTTGATAGAATACCACTGCTTACATCGACTGGTCATATTATTTTTTATTCATGTCCATTTCCTCTACATAGATTATTGTCCACAAGAATAGCCCAGGAGGGACACATTTTCGCCGTGTAGGACCTCGCCAAAAGGTTTTTCAACTCTCTCTCTCTCTCTCTCTCTCTCTCTCTCTCTCTCCTCTTCCCATATATCTTTTGTCCCTATTTCTATTCAATTCCAAATGATGACCAATGCTCTTGGATTTTCCTCAGGTGTATTTTGAGTCTGATGAAGTGCACGCATCTATAGTAACATGTGGTGGTCTGTGCCCTGGTATAAATACTGTAATTAGGGAAATAGTATGTGGCCTATACTACATGTATGGTGTAAACAAAGTTCTTGGAATAGAGGTAACTCTTTTATCATGTACCTCAGTTGAAATTTATGCCTAACTTGCTTTTATATGTTTTTCCCAAGAGTAAAAGTCCTGATTTTGTGGCCTATACTACACGTATGGTGTAAACAATGTTCTTGGAATAGAGGACTCTTTTATCATGTACCTCAGTTGAAATTTATGCCTAATTTGCTTTAATATGTTTTTCCCAAGAGTAAAAGTCCTAATTTTGTTGTTATTTTCCCTATTCATTTTATGTGTTTCCGAATTTCTGGATACTAAATGTCTAAAAGTGCTACTTGAAGAAAATCTAGAGTTTGTTGAATATAGAAGTCAAAATATTATGTTTGAATATGGAAATTAGAATAGGAATTAGAATATGAATTATTTTGATCGTAGGAATCTTACCTTGTATATATTGTTTCCTAAATTATATCATGAATATATTATATATACATGGCCTCTATCTCATTGATTGGTAAGTCAAATAATTATTTCCATTCTTTTTGGTATCAGAGCCTCCCTAGCCATCTCTCTCTCAACCACCCATCACCACTAACTCCCTTCTTTCTTCTCTCTAGCCTTCGATAGTCCTTTCCAACTCTTTTTCTCCCTCCGACAGCCTCAACCCAGCCTTGTTTTAGCCTCCACCAGCCTTCACCTCGCCTCCAACAGTCCTTTTCTCTCTCTGACAGCCTCAGCTCACTCTCAACCCAGCCTCCGCAGCCCCTCTCCTTCCTTGTCTTCACCTCAGCAGGCCTTCTTTATCCCTGCCGACCAGAACCAACGGTTCTGGTCTTACGTGCTTCGGCTGCCTCTTCAGGTGGTCCGTGGCTTTTTTTTTCCCCTTCTTCGGGTGATTGGATTGATGTATTAAGCTCCTTTGTCTGTCCTTTTATTCTTTTGGGCTTCCGGATTTATTCGGTAGCATCTATTTGGATAAGTTGTTGAGTATTTTCCAGCTTCTTATTTTTTCTTGAACTGTGTTGCTATTTTTGTGTGTTTTTCAGCCCCTTTTCTTCCACCATGACTGATCCATCCTTTGCTGATATAGCCACCAAGCTTGTCCCAATTATTTCTGATTTTTCTCTTTTTCATCATACTCCTGTTCATGGTATTACGATTGTGGTGTTGAATGGGAAAAATTTTGCCGCTTGGAGCTGCTTCCTTAAACTCTATTTAGGGGGCAAGGGAAAAGCTCATTGGCTTTTATCTTCCACTCCCAGCTTGCTGCAACAGATCCTACCTGTGTACGGTGGGATATTGATAACTATACTATTTTGGGATGGATGTTCAACTCCATGGAAGATCATATTTATCACATGTTTCTCTATTACAACATAGTTCCCGGCCTATGCCATTCCTTGTCACAAATGTATGTTCATGCTCATAACTATGCTCGCATTTTTGAGCTCTATCAGGATATTACTCATGCTTCCCAGCCTGCCTTAGGTCTTTCTGTGTCGGAATTCTTTGGATACCTTCAGGCCTGTTGGGAAGAATTGGTTCAATATGAGCTCTTGACTGAGTTACTAGTAGATGTTGCCTCTCTTGTGTCCAAACGTCTTGCTCGCCATCATACTTACTAATTTCTGATGGGTTTAAAAGTTTGAATCCCTTTGAACTCAAATTTTAAATACATCACCTATGCCCACTCTCTATGAGGCTTTTGCCACCATTAATAGTGATGAGTGTCGTCGGCGTCTGGTTCAGCCGAATCCTTCTCCGCTGTCTCTAGTTTCATCTAATCAGATAGCTCTTGCTACGAATCCTTCGAATCCTTCTACGAATCCTTCAGCCGAATCCTTCTCCGCTGTCTCTAGTTTCATCTCCGAATCCTTCTACGAAGTCTAGTTCTTGGGGTTCTATTGGTCAAGTTACTTGTCATAATTGTGGCGTTTCTAGTCTTGTTAAGGCTCATTTTTTCAAACTTCATCCTTAGTTGAGGCAACATTCCTCTCGCTCTCGTGGCGCTGGCACCCCTCGCATTACGGCTCTAGTGGATTTCGCTACTCCTCTCTTGGGTCTTCTCATCTCCCTAATTTACAAGAATTACAAACTCAGATTGGTCAGCTTTAGGCTCTGCTTGGATCTCTTACTGCTAGTTCTCCTAGCCAATCATTTGCCACTGCGGCAACCCTTGCAACAGGTACTTCTACTACTTTCCATGTTCGGTCTGCTAGTCCCTCATGGGTTATGGATTCTGGGACTAATGATCATATAACGGGTGAGTTTTCCTTTTTTTCTTCGCCAGTCCCTGCTATTATTGCCCAATCTATATGTTTTGCTGATGGTTCGTTATCCTTTGTTTGTCATAAGGGTGTAGTGTCTTTATCCCCTACCATTATTTATCATTTGTTTTACATGTTCTAAATTTTGCATATAATCTATTATCCGTTAGTCATCTTGCCAAACAATTTAATTGTGTTGTGATCTTCTTACCCTCTTCTTGCCTTTTACAGGACCTAAGTTCGAAGAGGATTTTTGGCAATGGCTATGAGCGTGATGGATTGTACTACTTTGGGGATCCTCCTAATGAGCCTTCCCTTTCTTCCTTAGATAGTTTTTAGGCCTCGTTTTGTCTATTTCCATGTCTTGTGTTTTTAATATTTAGACTTTAAAATTATGGCACGCTTGTAAGGGTCATGTTAATTTTCAGTATTTGTCAACTTTTTCCTTCATTTAATAAAGCTTGCAAAGATTCTAAGTTTCATTGTGTGGTTTGTGAGTTGTCTAAACATACCCGTACTAGATATATCCCTCATATGATTCGTGCTCCTAGTGCTTTTGATCTTATACATTCTGATGTCTAGGGCCCTGCCCCTGTCACTGCTTTTTCTTGTCATAGATATTATGTGACTTTTATTGATGATCACACTAGGTGTACTTGGGTTTGTCTACTTTGTCGTAAGTCTGACATCTTTCCCATTTTTGTTCAATTTTTACAGATGGTTAAAACTCAGTTTCTTACAGTTGTTAGGACTATCCGTTTTGATAATGGTGGGAAATATATTTCTAATGCCTTTTGTTCCAATCTTAATCAAACTGGCATTCTTCAACAACTTCCTTGTCCTCGGACCTTTGAACGAAAAAGGGTTGCTGAACGCAAAAACCGTCATATTATGTCTGTTGTCTGGTATCTTCTCCGGGATATGGGAGTTCCCAAGTCTTATTGGCATATGGTTGTCCTTACTGCTGCTTACCTCATTAATAGGACCCCTAGTTGTATGTTGCATAGACTCACTCTGTTTCATACCCTTATGCACACCACCACTCTGTTTCCACTCTTACTTCGTGTCTTTGGGTGTACCTATTTTGTTCAAAATCAGAGTCCCATTTGCACAAAGTTAGATGACAAATCTATTCGTTGTATCTTCTTAGGGTACTCTTCCATATCCATAGGGTATAGGTGTTATAACCCTGTGTCTCATCACTTTCACTACACTTTGGATGTTAAGTTTTCTGAGGATCTTTCTTTCTTTGGTACTAACCCTTCTTTGTAGGCTTCTCCTCTTATTATTTCCACTGTTCGCCTTGTGATCATTTTGGGTGAGGCTGAGAATGAGGTTGTCCCCCTTCCTCCTTCTCAACCTTTGCCTCCTCCCCCATTGCAAGTATACTCCCGTCACCCACGCACTCACCCCCCCTACCGCATCTCCGATCCCTAGGTCAGGTAACTCTTCTCCTTTAGCTCTTCTTCCATCTCCTCATCGTAATCCACATTAGGATTGACATCCTCCAAATCGTTTGAGTTATTTGAGTAGTACTAATCATCTTATTTCCCAGTATCTTTCCTATGACAGGGTTTCCCCTTCTTATCGTTCTTTTCTTCGCAAGCTTGAGTCGGAGTCCATTCTTCGTTCTGTGTTTGAGGCCTTTCAGAATCCCAAATGAGTAGCGGCTGTGCAGACAGATATGGCGGCCTTAGAACAGAATCACACTTGGGATCTTGTACCTTTACCTCCTTCGGAAAGCACAATTGGTTGCAAATAGGTGTTCACTATAAAGTACTTTGCTGATGGCTCAGTTGATCGTTACAAAGCCCGCTTGGTGGCCAAAGGCTTCACACAGATTTCTGGTAAAGATTTTGGTGCCACTTTTGCCCCTGTCGCCAAGCTTCTATACGTCTCCTTATCTCCCTTGCAGCATCTCATTCTTGGTCTCTTCATCAACTTGATGTCAAGAATGCATTTCTCCATGGAGATCTTGAGACGATTTACATGGCTACTCCACCGGGTTTTCGGGCTGAGGTGGAGTATTTGGGGAAAGTGTTTTGGTTACGCAAATCCTTGTATGGTTTGAAACAGTCTTCACGAGCATGGTTTGGTCGCTTCAGTTCTATTATTATATCTATGGGCTTTGTTCAGTGCCACTCCCATCACACTTGTTTCATTCGCCAAAATTTTGCAAGTTAGTGTATAGTCTTGTTAGTTTATGTGGATGATATTATTCTCACAGGTGATGACTTTCGACATTGGTCAAGTAAAGAAGGACTTAGGCCAAACTTTTGATATTAAGGATCTAGGATGTCTCAAATATTTTCTGGGAATTGAGGTGGCTTGCTCAAGAGAGGGGATCTCCTTGTCTCAAAGAAAGTACACCCTGGACTTGCTTCAGGATATTGATATGTTAGGGTGTAAACCTGCTTCTACTCCTATGAATCCTAATGTTAAACTCACACTTGTTTCATTTGCCGGAATTCTGCAAGTTAATGTATAGTCTTGTTAGTTTATGTGGATGATATTATTCTCACAGGTGATGACTGTCAGCATTGGTCAAGTAAAGAAGACTTAGGCAAAACTTTTGATATTAAAGATTTGGGATGTCTCAAATATTTTCTGGGAATTGAGGTGGCTTGCTCAAGAGAGGGGATCTCCTTGTCTCAAAGAAAGAACACCCTTGACTTGCTTCAGGATACTGATATGTTAGGGTGTAAACCTGCTTTTACTCCTATAAATCCTAATATTAAAGTCACATCAGAGTTTGGTGAGTTGTTGGATGACCCAGGCATGTATCAGCATCTTGTTAGACACCTTATTTATTCAACCAACACTAGACCTAACTTGACATTTGCAGTTAGCGTTGTGAGTCAGTTCATGGATGCACCTCGTAAAGAGCACCTTGACGCAGTTCATCATATTTTGAAGTATTTGAAGACTTCTTCTAGCTTAGGATTGTTCTTTACTGCTGGTCTCCAATCTGGGCTCTCTTGTTTCATTGATGCAGACTATGCAGGATCTAAGACTAATCGGCGTACTACTTCTGGCTTCTATACTTTCTATGGTAATCATCTTATCTCATGGAAAAGTAAGAAGCAAGCGGTGGTTTCTTGGTCTTTTGCAGTGGCTGAATATCGGGCTATGGCACATGGGACATGTGAGATTCTTTGGATTCGCTTTATTCTGACAGAGTTGGGTTTTGAGGAGACTGTTCCCTCCTCTTTATTTTGTGATAACAAATCTGCCATTATGTTATCCTCTAATTCTGTGCTTCATAAGCGTACCAAGCATATCGAGATTGACATACATTTCATTCGAGAAACGTTTGGACCGGCATTGTATGTCCATCCTTTGTCTCTCCTTCTCAGTAGTTGGTAGATATGTTCACAAAACCTATGGGACCAACTTTGCCCCAGTCTTCCATTGACAAATTACGTTTGTTGAATATCTTTACGCCAGCTTGAGGGGGAGTGTTGAATATAGAAATTAAAATATTATGTTTGAATATGGAAATTAGAATATGAATTAGAATAGAAATTATTTTGATTATAGGAATCTTACCTTGTGTATATTGTTTCCTAAATTGTATCATGAATATATTATATATACATGACTTCTACCTCATTGATTGGTAAGCCAAATAATTATTTCCATTTTTGAGTTAATCTCACCGAATTAGTTGTGGTTCTGCATTCCTTTTACTCAATACCTATCGTAAATGTTGGATGTATCTTCATTCGCAATTTATAACAAAATGGATTGTTTCTTTGGAACATACAAACATGCCTTTAGATATTGTTCCAAGTAATTAAGGCCTCTTGTTTCTTCTATTTATTTATTATAATCTTATACTGGTTTTAGCATAAATTCTGAGATATTTGCTGCTTGATTGAAATGTGCCCCTAATGAGGTTACTTTGTGTATGTAGGGGGGATACAGGGGTTTCTATTCCCGTAATACTATTCCTTTAACACCTAAAGTTGTTAATGACATTCATAAACGTGGGGGCACCATCCTTGGGACATCACGAGGGGGCCATGAGACATCAAAAATAGTTGACAGCATTCAGGACCGAGGCATTACTCAGGTATAGGAAAAGAATTTATTATTTTGATTTTGTATCATCTGTTTATTGTTGATATTGTGAAAGGTCATTGTGCATGAGTAAACACTGAATATATGTATGTGTATATATTTAAGTTCACAGTGCATAGTTCATGTTGGCATTGCAGAAAATTCCAATCCATGGATGGTGACTTTTTATATTTCAGGTTTACATAATTGGAGGAGATGGAGCTCAAAAAGGGGCTTCTGTGATTTTTGAGGTACTGTAATTTGACTAGCCTTGACACTAGACTGCACTTCAGATATTTAAATCTAATGCAATCCAATGAAAAACAAGAATCAAATTGAGAGAGAGAAGACAAATGCCCCAATTAGGGGTAAAAACCCCAAGGGCAAGAGAGAGAAACCAAGCTATGCTCCAATCACAATGTATATTATTTATTCCAAAAAAAAAAAATACAACGGGTATTACATCACCTATTTATAGACTAGAACTAAGCTACAACTAATAGTCCATGTAATCATACACTGATAGGATATTGTGTTCAGTATCGTCTTACTATCGGGTTTTGTGTAGGGGTGTGGACGAGGAGTTTCCTTGGCGGTGTGTTTGGGTAACATTTATGCTGTCAAAGGTGGTACTTTTTGTGTGGATGACAGCTTATGGAAGGATTCTCACTATTGATAATTTGGGTCGTCGTCATCATATTTTGGTAAATTGGTGTTGCATGTGCTATGGTGACGCAAAGTTAGTGGATCATTTGCTCATTCATTGTCCAGTGGCATCTCGTTTGTGGGAGCTTATTTTTTCTACTTTTGGAGTGGTGTGGGTCCAGCAAAAGGGGGTGTTGGAGGTTTTGTGTAGTTGGGGAGGGGGTGGGGTTGGGAAGAGGCGTGGGAAGTTGTGGGCTTTGGCCCCATTGTGCTTGATGTGGTTGGTATCGTTAGAATGGAATCGTCGTGTTTTTCAAGGGGTTACTTGGCCAGTGCCATGTTAGAGAATAAGTTTTTTGAAGTTTTGTATAGTTGGGTGTCTAGGCGGGTAGATCTGGATTTGTTTGCTTTTTGGGATTTTGTAGATGGTTTGGTTGGTTATGTATTTGCCCTTGTTTGGGGTTATGGTTTTGTATTCTTTGGCATCTGCTTGATGCTTTTGGTAATAAATTTATTTATCAAAAAAAAAAAAAAATTCTAGATCGAAATCGCATCTCAAATTTGCATCAAAATCATGCTACGAAGTCAAATCCAATTATATTATGAAGTTACAATCACGAATATATGCCAGATCAAATCCGAATGGAAGAGATGAACTCGAAGAGGTCTCCCGATCCCAAGTATGTTCAACTAGAGAACCAATTCAACTCGAAATGTTCTCGAATTGGCTTAGGGTTTCAAATCTCGAGTCAAAGATCCAAAACAGAGTCAAAATTACAAGACCTAAAGGCTTGATTTCAACTTGTGTTCTTGAATTAGAGTCATGTTTCGCAAATTTAGGGTTCGACTCACTGCTTGGATTGAGAACTCAACTCTAGGTGAACTTAAATTCTGCTTGATCAGTGGAATCGAAATGTAATAGGAAGGAACCAACACAGAATCTATGCTCTGATACCAAATAATGCAATCCAAATGCAAATCAAGAATCAAATTGAGAGAAGATAAATGCCCCAATTAGGGGGTAACGCCCCTAAGGGCTAGAAAAAGAAACTAAGCTCTACTCCAATCACAATGTATGTTCTTTAATCCAAAAACACTAAGTACAATGGGTATTACATCACCTATTTATAGACTACAACTAAGCTACAACTAATAGGCCATGTAATCATACACTTAAAGGCACTTATTATACTACATCAAAATCTCTAATCTTAGGTGGTGTTTGATAATCTAATTCAACACTTACGAAATTATTGATTATTGATTTTAAGTTCAATTTTAGTTGATTGAATAGATTAAATCATGAATAAACAATCAACACATGAACAACAGATTTTACGTGCAAAACCCAATAGGGTAAAAAATCATAGTCCCAACACTCAAAGAAAATCCACTATGATCAAAGAATATATACACAAAGTTGAGAGGACTTATAACCTTCACCTAGGTTTGTCTAGCACAATGTTTTGTAGTAACTCCTACGAGCACAATATGACCCAGTCAGCCTTCTTGATCTTTAGGAGTCCATGAAGCTTTAGGTCCGATCTCCGTTCACGAACGGCTCTAATTACCCAATCGGCCAAGGGTGTAGAGCGAATGATGCAAGAATGTAAAGTATTTTATGCGCTTTTGAAACTCAACTCTCTATAGTGAGAATATATTTTTCTATGAAAACACAATTGTTCAGATACCAAAATTTGGGTTAAGAAAAGCTTTTTATAAAAGAAAAAGGATTTCTAAAACAAACAAAATTAGGTATAGGAAAAAGGTAGAAGAGCGATTGATCGTATACGCTAAAGCGATTGCTCAGTCCAATAGGGTTTGGTCGCCTTTCAATCACAAGGTTCTGTTTTTCAAAGCATGGCGGTTGATAAGTGATCGATCTCCAACGGCGATTGATCGCTTACCCAATGCGATCGATTGCTATGTTTAGGAAAACATATTTTGCACATGATTTTAAAACCCCAAGGGGTGGGGTTGGTGACAAGGTCTTGGGTCTTGGGGGTGGTTGTAGGATGTTCTGGGGGTACCCGAGCGCACCCAACAGTACAGACTCCCGATTTCTAATATGATATCACTAGTGTAGTGTGAAACAAAAAATGAGAGTCCAAATTTGGCAACTTTATAGAAAATCTATTTATTGCAAAATATGCCAGAAATAAACTGCATCATCAGATCTCAAAGTCGTCACCTAATCTTTTGGGAAAACTAGGAAACTCGTGACTCATGCCAAAGGTCACTGTTTGTTATAACCAAAGATATCTCAGTTCAGAACCTTAGGTATGAGGAGGGAAGGTTATGAATTGAGCACTCCCGCTTACCTGATCAAAATATCGGCCTCTACTAAGCCATGATATGAGTTTTATAGACACTATATGCTCATGTTCTAATTTATTAAATAATACTAGAAATTACTATGTGAAGCAATCAAGTATAAATCATGTTGCTCACTTTGGTTATGCTTTGACTTCATGTATTTAAAAAAAACCTTTTTGTACAACTCAAAGAAAACTAAGTTCACACATATGACCATCAATAACATTCAAACTCAAGCAACACAACCTCCATCCACTGACATTCATACAAATATTCCAAATAAGCAAGTAGCCACATGGTATACTGTCGGACATAGTAGAATAATAGACATACACATGATGCTAAAACTAGAAATGCTCACCTAGTACTCATCCATGGCAAGCCCCAAAAGTAATATGCCATAAACATATGCATGATCCTATATGAAAATATCTAATTGTTGAATGTAACAAGTCCTACACCTACTCCACTATAGTTAGTGCACCATAGTAAGTGCTCCATTACCATTATACCTACTCCATTTACCTACTCCATTTAGGTTAATGCTCCATTTAGGTTAATGCTCCATTAATTTAGTTTAGTGCTCCACTACTTTGATTACTCCATTGTATCCCATTCTCTCTATAAAAGAGAGATCATTCTCTCCATTGTAAATACATCAATCAATATTGTAAACACATTATCTATCAATCAATAAAATCAATACATTGATTTCCTACATGGTATCAGAGCTATAGGTTAAGCTCTTAGTGTTCTTCGCCTTCTGGCGGGCGGCAACCTTTCCTTGGCCGCCCGCCGGACCTCAACCTATTCTGCTTGTGTTTCTACACATACCTTCTTCCATAACTGTGCTGTCCAGAGTGATATTACAAGCTGATCCTTCACTTCCTCATGCCTTGTGGGAGTCTGCTTTTGATTGTTCTCCATTACCATTGATCAATGTTAGGATTGCTACTAGAGATCAATGCCTCATCAGCCATCAGTTTTGCTTGCAGCGCAGCATTTGATGCAATCTTAGCAGCTGCAGCAGCTGCCTTGGCAACAGAAGCAGCTGCTGCTACTGCAACAGCTGCAGAAGCTAACTTAGCTTCAACATCTGGAGTCAATCCAGAACTCTTCTGCTTATCCAACTGAGTCCATACACTTTGGCTGTGACTAACTGAAGCAGCAGCGTTACAACTCCACCATCTTCCGGGGATACATGATATGTTGCTAATGTCCAATTGTTCTCGTAGCACATATCATCCAGTTCCTGACATGAATTCTGCAGAGTGAGGACAGCCTCAGACAATCTCTTCCTCCTCCCGTATTGAGATATGTAGAGTTCAGCTGGGAAAGAACTGGTGCACAAATCTCCTATTGGCAGTTCATCTTGGTCAGACGAGAGAATGTTGCAGGTCTTGTTTCCAGTATCTGCCTTTTTCATCTTTGACCTCAGAAGGCTTCATCACGGAGTCAACCATATCCACCTTGACACCACTTGGCTTGGCATTTATATTACTCTCTGCAGAAGAAGTCATCCTTTTTTCTGGTTCTGGTAAACTTTGATTATGTTGCAGGCACTCTTGCTTTTGTTCTCAATCTGGCGGCAACCCACAGAAAGGTAATCAACATCCATATTTTGTGGCTCGGTAGAAGAACCAGACAAACAAACCATGCTGCTTCCATTAATATCTCTTTGCTCTAAGGATTCAGTATTGATTTCATTAGCCTCGTTGGTAACAGAATCTTCTGCATTACAGTTTTTCTTAGAATCCTCTAGACCATCTCCAGTACTAATTGATTCTGATGTTAAGATTCTCTCTCACCTTTGCTCTTCTCAGTGTAATTCTTATGAGAGCTCTTTCTTCTTCTCTGAAGTAGTTGTCCTCCTGGGAGCCTTTTCTTTAGAGCCTTCCGTGTCCGAAAAATCCAAAACACTTTGCTCAAAATTTGCACAGACTTTAACTGAGAATGGCTATGAACTTGTTTCTGGTGGGATTGAGAACCACTTAGTTTTTTGGTGAATTTAAAAAATATGGGTATTGATGGTTCCAGAGTTGAGAAGGTGTTGGAATTTGTTCACATTGCAGCCAACAAAAACACTGTTCCCGGCGATGTATCTGCTATGGTTCCCGGTGGCATCAGGATGGGAACCCCTACTCTCACTTCCAGGGGATTTGTTGAGGAGGTTTTTTGCCAAAGTTGCTGACTTCTTTGACGCTGCTGTAAAGGTGGCTGTGAAGATAAAGGCTGCAACTAAAGGTTCCTAAACTGATTATATCTCAATTCTTAAATATTATCATAAATAGTGTCCATTTTCAAATCAAATTCATACCATTCAGATTTGCACATCAACCTTCTTTTATTCATCCCGGGAATCAAACCCGATCACCATTTTACACAAAAAAAAAAAAAAAAACCCATAACCACCACAAAAAAACCGGCCTCACTTCTTCGCCTCTTCAGCTGATCTCTTCCTCTTGCCCTTGTCTTGGGCGTCCCTTGCCGGTGCTACCTCCGTGTTTCCCACGCCGAAAGCACATTCAAGGTCTGTCTCGATTCCCACCAAGAACGACCACGATATTTACGCCACTAGAGTCTCGCCTCGCCATCAAAGGTGAGGTAATGAGGGTGCCCCAAATCTCGCCATGGAGGTGGTTTGCCTTTTCAGCTCCTTGTTTTCAGCCTTCAAGGCACAAATCTCAGCCCGTGCATCTCTGTACATGCACTGGAGTAGGGAGAGTTGGGCGTTGACCTGGTATACCTCACACGCCTTGTTTTGCAGACGGTGAGACAGGTTCGTGACCGCTGCAACTGTCTCCATGCAAGACCTCAACGTGTGGTGGTTGGCCTCGATATCGTTTTGGGTAGCCATCACTTGCTCCACTGATAGTGTGGGAAGACTCGGTTGAGTCAGAGCAGGGGCACTTGGCACCGAGGAGCTCGATGGCCCATTGAGATCTGGAAACAGAGAGAGAGGGCGAGATGAAGCCATGTCTAGGCAGAGAAAGGAAAGAAGGGAGTCACAGCGGAATGACAAAAACTCGAAGAGAAAAAGAAGACGGGGGAGAGGAAGATAGAAGAGTAATGGAGAAGAAGCAAGAGAAGCGAGTGGTTAAAAGGAAGATAGAAGATACTGAAAAGAAGAAGCAGACGAGAGAGAAAGACAAGAAAGGGAGAGGGCCGAGGCAAGTTTGCAAATCGAGGGGGCTGCTTTTGTCGGACGGCCGGCACGCCTTTTGATGGCTATCGGGCACGCCTTTTGATGGCACGCCTTTTGATGGCACGTCTTTTGATAAATTGGGCACACCTTTTGAGGGTGCGATTTTTTAAGGGTCCGACAAGACTCGATAAACTGTCCCGACATAGATTCCGGTTAGCTCCTATATGGGTCCGACAAGACTCGGTAAACTGTCCCGACTTTGATTCCGGTTAGCTTCTATATGGGTCCGACAAGACTCTGTAAACTGTCCCGACATTGATTTCGGTTAGCTCTTATATGGGTCCGACAAGACTCTGTAAACTGCTCCTATAAGGGTCCGACAAGACTCGGTAAACTGTCCCGACATTGATTCCGGTTAGCTCCTATAAGGGTCCGACAAGACTCGGTAAACTGTCCCGATATTGATTTCGGTTATCTACTACAACGGTTCGACACAGCCATATAGTGTCTTTTACAACGGTCCGACATGACCCCATAAACTGTTTTCTACAAGGGTCCAACAAGACTCCGTAAACTGTCTTCTACAACGGTCCGACATGACCCCATAAACTGTCTTCTACAACGGTCTGACACGACCATACAGTGTCTCCTATCTACTTTTATTTGTCAGATTATTTTTTTTCTGTTTTGTTACTCTCTCTAAACTCAAGTTGGTTAGTTCCTAACCCCCTTGAGTTTGAGGGGGGCTGTTGAATGTAACAAGTCCTACACCTACTCCACTATAGTTAGTGCACCATAGTAAGTGCTCCATTACCATTATACCTACTCCATTTAGGTTAATGCTCCATTTAAGTTAATGCTCCATTAATTTAGTTTAGTGCTCCACTACTTTGATTACTCCATTGTATCCCATTCTCTCTATAAAAGAGAGATCATTCTCTCCATTGTAAATACATCAATCAATATTGTAAACACATTATCTATCAATCAATAAAATCAATACATTGATTTCCTACACTAATGCAATACATAAAGATCCGGCTACTAATACATGACATGTGAATCATCTCAAAATATGAGGTAGCGTACATAATTACGTTTCAAATGATAATTTCCACAAATGTAGATGAGCCGAATCCAGATGCATGAAAAGTGGATGCAAGGCATGGATATGATAAATAAAACATGATGCCACCTACAGATATGGTAAGCATGAAAATAAAAGGGATAGAAAGAAATGGAGGATGGAAGTTATTACAACAATCCTTTACGATTAGAAGTTGTGGGGTTGGAAGTTATTACAACAATAAATTGATTCAGCAAAACAAGAGTTGAATCTAACAAATCATATGAAAATAGAAAAGAAAAGATGTAATGGAAGCTGCGCGTGCCTAGGAGATCATCTGCCGAAAATCGCCCTGTTCTGCTCTATTTTGCCTGGAAAAGTCATCTAGCCAGACAAATAAATGGTTTGGCTAGATGAAATAATTGTTGGCCGTACCATTTATCTGGTCGGCCGTACGAACAGATCTGGAAAACCCTATTTTGTGTGGCAAAGACAAAACAAAACAAACAAAACATTTCCAAAGGATGCTCATCCTTTTTACTCCTTCCTATCATAAAGATGTTGAAGGAAGATGTAGATAGGCCTCATCCAACATCCAATAGCAAAATATGCTATGTAACTTGTGCAAAAGCTATAAAATAGACAGAAGCTAATATGTACAGGAATGAAAGCTAAAAAGAAATACAAGCCAAAAAAATAGATAGAAACATGCATTCATCCCTTTGTATATTAGAGTAAATTAATGCTCAAATCTATGGGTATCAAATGGAGAGCAAATTGCCACCATTTCTAAGGTGAAACCTCGTAAAGCTAATGAAAACTCTATAGGGCTTCTAAGAAAGTAGGGAAGAAGAGAGTAGAAATACATATAACTTATCAAAATAGTTGAAGACTCATCTTCTTGGTCATGGAACAAGGATGCAAAATCCACTTTCATGTTCAAAATTGATTAAGAAAAGAGGTTTCAGCACTTTTGATGAGGAAACTCTTATAGCTTCAAAGAAAAGAAGGAGAGAAAGAAAGATAACAAACCACAAATTCTCATCAAGATTGAGTGTGGATTGAATCACATGGATCAAAACACTGGGATGATGCAAAAGAGGTAAGAAAGTGCAATAAAGTGAAGAGATTACACTATCTAACAATTCTATAGGTTGAGCTATCCACATCCAAAGCTAAAATACATATTTAAGTACAAGAAAGCAATAAATTACAACATTTATAAGGGGTGGCTGAGCCATCCACATCCCAAAGCTAAAAGATTACATTGAAACAAACATAAATTATACTATAACTCTATGGGGGTGGCTGAGCCATCCACATCCCAAAGAGGATCACAAGTATAAACAACAAAAAGCTATGGAAATAGAGAGAGGAAAAAAAAAAAAGAAAAGGAAAAAGGGATGAGAAAAACTTCAATGCTTACCTTTCAAAGCAAGGAAGAGTTTTTGATTACCAAACTTGCTTCCAAACATCCTCAAGGTTTTAGGATATGGCTTCTATCTATTGAAAATATCTCCAAAAATATCTCCACAAAATATCTCTGCAAAATATCTTCGAAAAATATCTTTGAAAATATCTCACGTGCATGGAAGCTAATTTCCCAGAAAATGCTCTATTTTTCAGACAACTTATCCGGTCGGCACACTTTTAAGCCGGTCGACCACTTTTCATCCAGCCATAGGTTTTTTGTACGGCCAAATAGAAAAAGCATACGGCCAGATTAAATATTGTACCGCAAGATCAGTTTTGAAAGGGAAAATAGGGTTTTCCAAAGAATTATCCTCCTTCCACTCATTTCCACTTTGACCTTTGCTTGGTTTACTGGAAAAGCATAACACTTGGAATTTGAAATGTGAGCCTCATAACATTGTAGAAATGTTTGGAATTACACGACCAAAAGATTTTAAAAAACAAAGGGTTTTTACAAAAAGAAAAGGTCAAAAATAGTTTGGCCAAAATAGGTGTAAGGTTGTGATTAAAGCTTGAATCCGGCTTTCCTGCAAAAGAATTCAAAAGATTGCGCATTGCAACTTTCATCATTGGATGTTTGGAAGAAAGAGCCCAAGTCTTAGGGTCGGTCAAAATGGGGTGTGTACAGGTGTGCTCTCTGCAATGCTCAGGGATCGAAACGTCTTAGGTGTTAACAATTTCTTGAGGCCATCGGATTGGGAAAAAATCCTTGAATTAACCGTGGTGCACTTGTGGGAAACTCCTTGTCGAGGGCCTGTGCATCCCTGAGGATTGGTCGGGTTTTGATTAGGGGTGCAACTCGGGCGGGTTCGGTCGGGTTGGGGGTCTGCCCAAGCCCGACCCGAATTGCCCAGAGCAGTGCCCAAGCCCGCCCAAGCCCGAACATGAACCCGAGCTTAAGCCCGCCCAAGCTTTGTATTTTGAACCGGGGTTACCCCGAATTGCCCAGAAACTTGTAGGTAGATTTGTTTTGAAACCTGTAGGTAGAATTGATAATTAACGAAGAATTGAGAATTATTCAAAATTATTTTCTGATCACCAAAAAATAAAAATTAAAAATTAAGACTAATTCTTTTACTTAATTTATATATATTATATATATATTATATAATTTATATAATATATTAAATTTAATTCGGGTTCAGGTTGCTCGGGTTGGCTATTGGTTCTGCCCAAGCCCGGCCCGAATTACAATTCGGGCATCAAAAATCTGCCCAAGCTCGTCCAAATTACAAGATATAGTTGCCCAAGCCCTAAAAAAACTCAGGCTGGGCTCGGGTTGCTCGGGTTGAGCCCACCCGAGTTGCACCCCTAGTTTTGATCTGGACAACACAATGGCTAAAAAAAAAATTTTGCTCAAGATTGTAAAACAAGGTTTTGGGAAACAATTAGAACTCTTTTTGTATAAAAACCTTTTTCAAAATGGTTGGAATGTGTATGCAAATATTAACTGGATGGGTAAGGGATTGAATCTTTCAAACTTCTTGTGTGGGGCCGACGTAGCCTGTGCAATGACCAAAATATCGTAACATAGTTAAACTACCCTTAAATCCAATTTTGATCACCAAAAATAGACAATACAAAATATCATATTTCAACTTAAAACTAAATGAATTAAATGATAATCAATTAACTCCGTTTGATAACTATAATTGATATCACTTAAAAAATTAAATACCTCTTAAAATGGAGGCTAGAAGTTCAAAAAAAATTTAAGTTATATGAAACTTACTTAATTCTGATTGAATTTATAAAATATTAAGCATAAGTATTGATATACACTATTATATACTCACTACCATTGCTACTACCGCCGCTGCCACCACCATCATGCCACCGCCACTATCATTACTACTACCGCCACCTTCATTACAATTGTCATTGTTGTTATAAGTACTACCCTCATTTCACTACCGCCACCACACCACCACCATAATTCCACCACCACCGCTACTACTATTGCCTCCCCCACCACCACCACCACCATGCCACCGCCACTACTACTACCACCACCACCACCACCACCACCACCACCTTCATCAACATTGTCATTGTTGTCATAAGTACCACAATCATTTCACCACCTCCACCATACCACCACCACAATCGTCACTACCATTACTACCCACCACTGCAACCTTTCACTTCCACAACCATTGCTACCGTTGTCACAACTACGATTATCAGTCCACCACCACTACCACCCCTTTTTTATCTCCACAATATTACCCTTCCACCATCACCACAATTACTATCCCTTAATCTCCACACTATTGCCATTGGCGCCATAGCTAATGTCGCCGCGGCCTACACCACTACCAACTCACCATCACAATACAAAAATTGTAAGATATACAATTTGAAAATAAAAATTTTCAAATTTGATCTTGTACATATTAAACAATTTGTTTTAATTTAGCACTTAATTTTTCTTCAAACAGTCTTTCAGCTTATGAAATCCAGTACAATTTTCATTATTCAGTTTTATCAAACACCACCTACACTATTTTCTAATTTTGGAAAATGATATGATGTTTACGAACTCGAATAGCACTGAATTTTTTGGGGAGTCATAGTGAAGGTCATTTACATGACAATCTGCTATCCAGGAAATAAAAAGGCGTGGTTTAAAAGTTGCAGTGGCTGGAATACCCAAGACAATTGACAATGACATTCCGGTACTTCTCATGCTGCACAATCTCTTCATTGTGACAAATGTTGCCATAATTGGATGCAAAATGATAAATTAGTTACTATTCATGAAATATTTTCATGTCGATGAGAGTTCGCCTGATTCAGGTTATAGACAAGTCCTTTGGTTTTGACACCGGTGTTGAGGAGGCTCAACGGGCTATCGATGCAGCTCATGTTGAAGCTGAAAGTTTTGAGAATGGCGTTGGTGTTGTCAAGTTAATGGGCCGCTACAGTGGTAAGTCTTCTTCCTCTAGTTTTGCTTCCTGCACTGACAGATTCCACCATTAACTTCCTCCCCTCCCCTCCTCTCCTCCAAAAGTGTAGATGATTTTACGTGAAATCCACATTTTCTTGCTTTGAAAGGCATGTCATATTTGTGGTTAAAAAATATCTTGAGAAGTTATTTCTGGTTTCTTGATGTAGTTCATATTTAATACTCATACAGGATTCATAGCAATGTATGCCACTCTTGCCAGCCGAGATGTGGATTGTTGCTTAATTCCAGAATCACCCTTTTATCTGGAAGGACCAGGTGGACTTTTTGAATTTATGGAGAAAAGACTCAAAGAAAATGGGCATATGGTTATTGTAATAGCTGAAGGTGCTGGACAGGAGCTTCTTTCTGAAAGCATGCACACCATGAACCAGCAAGATGCATCAGGAAACAAGCTACTTCAAGATGTTGGGTTGTGGATATCTCAGAAGATCAAGGTATCTGCACATCCGTTTACTGGTTGCCATATTGTCTTCCATGTCTGGTTGGTTTGTAGGTGCATGTGTGTGGTATCAGTGTGCATGTATTTACGATACTAACTGATTCCTGAATTTATTTAAAGCTCATGAATGACACGTTACACATTGAGAGATATATTTGCATAATACTTGAATATCTTACTGCCAAGTAGGAGCAAGCAACGGAGCTATCTTTGTGTCACTGTTACCCACTTGGGTTTTGCTCTATTCATTTTGTTACCACTCGGTAGCACCATCACTGCTACCCACTGGCCCTGAAGAAAAATGGCACCCATATGAAATGTAGCCCTTTGTTTTAATAATGTCAATGGGACATAGCGTGTAACGGTCCTCACTCTTAACCCGAAGTAAGTAAATCCAAGTCACTTGGGAATAACAATCAATAAAGGTGACAAACCCCCAATACCTAGAAGTAGAAATTATAGGTGAAGGCGCCCACACATCAATATGAGTAAGCATAAAAGGAAAAAATACTTCTTTTATTAACTGAAAGATAACAAGGAGTTTATGCTTGGCAAGTTCACAAGCATCACAAACAAAATTATTCCTAGGACAATCTTAAACTAATGAGGGAAAAAGCTTTTCTAAAATTCTAATTGAAGGATGACCCACACAACGATGTTGCTGATGAAGAAGATGAAGGGAGGAGCCAGTAGTCCATTGAAGAGCCTAAACAGAGGACAAAGACAAGGAAAGAGAGATGGCATCCAAAAAGTATAATCCACCTTGTGCTCTGCCACTATCAATCGTTTTTCTTGTAGCCAATTATTGAAAAACACAATGAGTAGGAAAAAAGATTACAGAGTAATTTAGTGAAGTAGTAAGGGCTACTAACAGAAAGTAAGTTAGTAGAAAAATTAGGAACATGAAGAACAAATGAAAGAGAGAGTAAATACGAACAATGAACTGAATCTTTGCTAGATACAAAGGATAAAGTACCACCAGCCACTCTAATCTTATCCCATCCAAAACAAGGAGAATAAGAATGGAAAAGACTAGAGGCACCTGTCACGTGGTTGGTAACACCAGAATCAATAATTCAAGAAGGTGACGAGAACGTATTAAGGGCACTAGCAAGAATACCTGTGTGAGCAAAGTTGGAAGAAGCAGGGGAAGAAGGAACTATGGTAGGCGAGGAATCAAGCTGAGCCATCAATCACTTGAGAGTGTGTAGCTTATCTTGGGAAAGAGTACTAGTGTCACTAGAAGTACTAGCAGTGATCTCGGACACGTGGGAAGAACTGCACCACCACGACGGCCACGTCCTCGAGTAGGACGATCATTCAATTTCCAACAATGTTCCCTATCATGTTTGTCTTTCCCATAATTATCACACTTCAATTGATCCCAATCTACCAGGGTACACTTATTGCCAAACTAACTGGACTTGGTGTCTCGTGAATTAGGAGCAACAACCAAAGCCGAGCAATCCTAAATAGAGGTATGGCACTACTCCGCCTCTCCTCTTGCTGAACAAGAGCATAAGCCTCGCGCAAGGGACCATCATTAGTAGGTTGAGGGAGGGGACCAGTAATACAGCCAGTCAAACGATGGGCAACGATAACGAGACAATAGGAGCATGAACAAATCAAGTGGTTGGTACCATTAAGTTTAACGGGACTAATTGAAGAGAGGGACTATCACCAAGAGTCACGACATGATTCATCACACTCTCCTCATTGGCCTTAGGTTCTTTACTCTCGCCTTCAGCCATGGAAGATCAGAGGCCACACAACTACTCACGGATGCAGCAATACAAAGAGAGACATGTCCAAAAAATAAACTGGAGACAAGAAGGCACCTCTTGAGTCAAAAAACAGTGGAAGGGCAAAGCAAACAGAACTACCGGAAGTTGAGAACCTGAAGTAAACAATGTCTAACAACACGGGTAAATGGATAGAAATATCAAAAAAACTTCAAAACAAGGACATCAGAGCCATCCATGCTTCCGGTCGACTTCCTGGGAAGAGAGGAGGAGAAGGACAAACAGCTGGAATAGGCTCAATCAAGGGATTCTTAAAAAATCACCCATTTTTCCAAAAAAAAAAAAAATGATCAAAAAATTTGATCAAAAAACTTAAATAAAGTCACAGTGAATTAGCCCATCACTAGTCAATCAATATCATGGTGGAATTTTTATTTTTTATTTTTTATTTTATTTTTACGATTGCTATAGACAAAAAAAGAAGGAAAAAGAAAAAAGGAGAAGAAAAATCTTCAAGGAGGAAGATCTAGCTCTGATACCGCGTTAATTTTACAGAAGAAGAAGAAGGGGGGAGAGAGAGAGAGAGAGAGAGAGTACAGTTGAAGCAAAGATAATACTCAATGATTAAAGGGTTCTCCTCTTAGACACATGTATCCATAATAGACACAAATTACGTAAGTACCAAAAATACCCTTAACTCAAATAACACTAACACTTAACATGTGGCAAGCCTGGGCATCTTCCAGCATAGTGCAGGTCTAAGGGAGTGAGAAGTCAGCCATCATCACA
Source organism: Camellia lanceoleosa (assembly GCA_025200525.1). Classification (NCBI taxonomy): domain Eukaryota; kingdom Viridiplantae; phylum Streptophyta; class Magnoliopsida; order Ericales; family Theaceae; genus Camellia; species Camellia lanceoleosa. The sequence goes on from CM045759.1 coordinate 148,874,064, forward strand.
ATAATTTCAGGGGCTGGGTGAGAGATGACCTTTTCAAAGTGGTGGATCTAACCAGAGGCAAAATAATAGTGAAGATGGGACTCAAGAGCAGAAGTCAGCTACTCCGGGGTGTGTATATGCTCTCACTAGAGAAGAGGTCGAGGCTACGCCATTTGTGGTGCAAGGTACACTTTATATCATCAGTACCTGCCAGAGTTTTATTTGATTCTACACCTCGAATAACATGAACTTAGGTATTATTTAATAACGGTGAGTTAGGTTAGGCCGTGTGAGTACGCTCTAGCTTGGGGTTGCTTTGTTTATTATCCTTTTTAGTTACTTCTGAGTTAGTAATGACATGTAATTTTCTTACTTGGTCCAGAGCGCTAGTTGGATTGTTTTATTTTTTAGAAGGATTGCATTGTGCCTTTGTTAGGTGAGTAGTTGTATACTACGTATTTTTATAAATTTCCCTTACCCTAAACTATTTGGAATGTGAATTGTTATGTCGTGACTAAACTACCTTGGTAAATTTATTATTGTGTCATTGGAACCAAGCTATTCTTGAACATGTGTAAACTTGGCATACAATAAACTATTTATTATGGGTTCATGCTTGTAATAGTGAACTATCTTGCTTATGAAACTGAATCGTTTTGATTATATTGGAGCCATATATGAAAGCCTAGGGAACTTATTCCACTCTGTGTGGTGACTTTGGCCACTAGGGAACATATCTGCGTTAGGGCTAAGGTCTTGGTGCCCACGGCCAGTCATGCCTTTGATTTGGGGTGTGACAATTGTGGTATCGAAGATGTAGGTTTATTGAATTACATATCTTGCATTTTATTAATCTAGATGAGGTATGAGTCCCCAGTCCTTAGTAGTGTGTGGTTGAGTCAAAATAACAGGAAATTACCAAAATACCAAAAAAAATCAGCTAGGGGGTCACCCCCCCTGACCCCCCATCCATTGGACCCAAGTCTCAATGTGGCAGTACTTATCAAGGTCCGCAAGACCCAACAGAGTTCATTTGCAATGCAACTAGTCACTGGGCAACTAACCATGAGGTACCCCTCTTCTATTCCTCCTTTAGTATGTTGAATATAGAAATTAGAGTACATAGAATCTTTCTATTTTTAGTATTATGTATATAATATGTGATTTTGTCAATCATTGATTTAGTATTGTTTCCTAAATTGTATCATGAATCTATTATATATACATAGCTTCTACCTCATTCATGGGAAAGCCAAATAATGTTTTCATTCTTTTTGGTATCAGAGCTAGGTTAAGTCCCTAGTAATTTTGCTTTACTGGTGGGCGGCAGCCTTGCCTTGGCCGCCCGCTGGACCTCAACCCATTCCACTGCCATATTTTCTTTCAGTATCACTTCGTGATGATCTCTTCCTCTATCCACTAGTTTATTCATATCCCAAATATCTGTCATATTTTTTTTTTACTCGCAATTTATTTTTTTGTGTTTCTGTTCCATTTTGTCTTTCTCTCTATTTCAACCTCAAATGGGTTTCCATCTTCAAACCTATTTGAGTTTGAGCGGTGAGCATGGTGATATACCATGTGAACCACCTAAATTGCCTCATTTGGTGCACAACCCAAGTCGTCCCTTTGGCGCACAACTCAAGTCGCCCCCTTGGCACACCACCTAAGGCGCCCTCCCTGGCGCACTTTCTAATAAGCCGTCCCTTAGTGCACTCAGTCATCTGTTGCCATCATCATTCAACACCACGTTATAAGTACCAGTGTGTGCCACACTTGCTAGTTTATTATCCAGTTCTCTACATCGATTTGGCATGACCCTTTTAAACTGTCTCGACATTGATTCCGGTTAATCTCTACAACGGTCTGACATGACCCCTTAAACTGTCCTGATATTGATTCTTGTTAGTTCCTACAACGGTCGAGCATGACCCTGTAAACTGTCCCAACATTGATTCTGGTTAGTTCCTGCAATGGTCCGGCATTCTAACCAGTTTTTGCAATGGTTCAGCATGACCATAAACTATCTCCTAACATTAGCTCCGGCCTCTAATGCCGACCAGGGTCTTGTTAGCTACCGACTAAGGTGTTTCCTGGCCATAGATGCTTCGGCAACTCTTCTAGGGCAATTCGGTCCCTCTTTTTTTTCCCCTTTCGAGGGTGTGGTGCTGATGTATTAAGCACTTTTTGGCCTTTTTATTTAGTGGACTACCAGATTTGATCGGTAGCATTTATTTGGACTAGTCGTGGAGTTTTTTCCAGCTTCTTCCAGTCATCCATTGGCAAGCTACAATTGTTGAATATATTCACACCAGCTTGAGGGGGAGTGTTGAATATAGAAATTAGAATACATAGAATCTTTCTGTTTTTAGTATTATATATATAATCTGTGATTGTGTCAATCACTGATTTAGTATTGTTTCTTTATTTATATCATTTCCTAAATTGTATCATGAATCTATTATATATACATGGCCTCTACCTCATTCATAGGAAAGCCAAATAATTCTTTTCATTGTTTTGTGCCAACTACTGTCTCAGCTGCAGGTGCTGTTCCCCCTGCTACACCACCTATTGCTCTAGTTGCCTCAGTAGCACTAGGGGTTGTTCCTTCCTGTATACGATATTGTAAGTTTAGAGAAGAGAAAGAGATAGGGAATGAGTGAGACCTCATCCCCTTTTATATTAAGAATAAAGCATAATTATAAGAGTGCCATAAGGCATGAATTATAGGCCAGCTTATTATAGCCAATGACATCAATAAAACAAATCATAATAAAATATGTGAATATAATTTCCTTATTCTAACACTCCCCCTTAAGCTGGTGCGAAGATCTCTCTCATGCCTAGCTTGTTGAAAATGTCATGAAATGGTTTGCTCCCTATTCCTTTGGTGAGAACATTTGCTAGTTGATCTCTAGTCTTCACAAATGGAGTACATATGGTGCCACAAGTGAGCTTTTCCTTGATGAAGTGCCTATCAATCTCCCCATGCTTGGTTCTGTCATGTTGAACTGGGTTATGGGTTATGTTGATCGCTGCCTTGTTGTCACAGTACAATCTTATGGAATCGGTGTAACGGATCCCCAAGTCTCTCAACAATAGTCTAATCCATAACAACTCACATACACCCTATGCCATAGCCTTTAATTCTGCCTTAGCATTAGATCTGGCAACCACATTCTGTTTCTTACTTAGCCATGTGACAAGGTTGCCTCCAACAAATGTGCAATATCCAGAGGTTAATCGTCTATCAGTGATTGATCCAAGCCCAATCCGCATCAGTAAATGCCTCGTCACCAAGATGTCCATGTTTCGAGAAATAGAGACCCTTTCCAAGAGAAGTCTTCAGGTACCTCGGAATTCTCATACCTGCCTTTAGGTGGGAAGTTCTAGGAGCATGCATAAATTGTCTACCTATGCTTACTGCAATGGCAATATCTAGATGCGAGTGAGATAAGTATATGAGCTTGCCCACTAGCCTCTGGTATCTCCTCCTATCCATTGGCTCTCTCCCTTGATCTTCATTTAGTTTCTGGCCCGGTTCTAGAGGTGTTTCACATGGTCTACCCCCAAGTATTCTGGTTTCCTTTAGCAAGTCAAGTACATACTTCCTCTAGCATATGAAGATGCGCCCAAGAAATATTTCAAATTACCCAAGTCTTTGATTTCAAACTCCTTGGCTAAGTTGTGACAATATATTGTGTATATTCTCAATTTGGCATGATTATGTATATTAGGAATTAGGAAAGATTGTGGTGTAAATATTTGAATTGGTTGTATTCCCCTTTTCAATCATAGGTTTAGGGTTATACAAACTGATGAACTCTTTGTAAATAAGATACAATTGAATATACAAGTTTATTCAGAAACTTACATGGTATCAGAGCTATGTTCGTAACCCTACCCGCTTGATTCATGAATTCTTCTTCTGGTTTCTGAATCACGAATTGATTGAGTTCTCTCTCTCTCTCTCTCTCTCTCTCAATTCACGATTATCATGGTCGGTTGAAGCTCTCTCTTTCTTGTTCTGTCTGGTTCAAAGTTCTAGTTCATCTGGTCAATGTCATTGGCTCACGTGGTTCATAATCGAACTGTGTAAGTGGGATTTTGGTTCGTCAAACTCACCTAAAGCTTGCATCTCTTTTTCTGGTTCAGATTTCAATCATGACTCCCTCTCTCTAGGTCTGATCGCGATCACGAGTCTTTGACTCTGACTCTTTTTTTTTGGTTCGTTATTTGTCTCTGCCTCAGCGAAGTCGTGACATCATCTGGGTTCAACTTCGGGGTCTCAGTCTCAGTCTCAGTCTCTGTTATTCGTAATCTCTCAGGATTGCGTTTCAACTGAAGCTCTCTGCTTTGTTGTTGGTATTGACGAAGCTCCCTAGCTCTTCGTCTTTGGTCTCATCTCTGTTCTCTGGTCACTAAACGCTCTCTCTCTCTTTGTATTGGTTCTCTGATCTTAGTCTACCAGGTTTTGTCCTTATTACACTTCGACCACATCAGTACCAGTGTGTGTATCATATTGTGTGATCTGGTTCTAGTTGTTTGGGATTATTATATGTTTTTGACTCATCAGTTCTTAGTTTATTACACTCAAACCCCTCACCTCTCTGGTTATTACAATGTCTTTGGCTTTTGATGAGTGTGCCTTCTACCATCAGAGGGGTCATTGGAAGTATCAGTGTCCCAAGAAGGGATGTCTGTCTGCCTTTTTCTTCTCAGCAATTTCCAACCCAATTTTGTGCCCCTCCTTCGAATATTTTTCAGCCTCCCACCAGTTCTACTTTAACATCCCCCCTCAAACTCAAGGTGGATAGAAACCAACAAACTTGAGTTTTGAGAGAGTAATAAAACGTAAAAATACACTGACAAATAAAATAAAAAAGGGATAGGAGACACTGGATGGTCGTGTCAGACCGTTGGTGAAGACACTGTTTGGTCGTGTCGGACCCTTGTAGCAGCTAACCGGAATCAATGTCGGGACAGTTTACCGAGTCTTGTCGGACCCATATAGAAGCTAACCGGAATCAACAGTTTACAGAGTCTTGTCGGACCCATATAGAAGCTAACCGGAATCAATGTCGGGACAGTTTACAGAGTCTTGCCGGACCCTTAGAAAAGATATAAAAAGTCGCGCCTCAAAAGGCGTGCCCAAACCATCAAAAAAGGCGTGCCATCAAAAGGTGTGCCCGACAGCCATCAAAAGACGAGCCATCAAAAGGCGCGCCGAGCAGCGCGCGATACGCGTGTCTACCTTGCCTATTTAAACCAAGGCGAGGCTGCCGCTGATGCAGAACAAATCAGCTGAAAACTCTTCGTTCTCTCTGTAACACTTCTGAGAGAGATACTCTGTAACACGCTGTTGCTCTGAAAATGGCTTCTTCTTTCTGTCCCGTTACCCAGAACATAGCCTCTTCGTCCCGTGGTCTGCTCACTCTCTTTCCCGATCTCAACAAGGCCACAAGAGAGATAGCCGGAGCAGTTGCTCTTGAACCTCAACCAAGCGCCCCTGGACCAAGCGCCCCTGGTTTTACGCCGTTGAACTTGCCAATGTTGTCAGTTGAGCAGATAATGGCTGCTCAATCTGATATTGAGGCCAATCATTATACTCTGAAGTCATGTGTTGAGACAATGACGGCGGTCAATAACCTGTCGCACCAGCTTCAGAGTAGAACAAATGAGGTGCAGCAGGTAAAAGCCCAACTGGCTCTGCTCCAGCGCATGTATACGGATGCGGCGAAAGATATATGTGTCAAGGCGTAAAACAAGGAACTGAAGCGGAAGGCCACCGTGATGCTCAGATTTGGAGGTCCGCCATATGTGACAGTTGAGGAGCAACGGGAAGTGAACGTGCTTGGCGGCATGGGAAGCACTGAGGCAGAGCCGGCCAGGGCCGCCCAAGACAAAGGCAAGAAGAAGAGAACAGCAGAAGAGGAGAAAAAGTAAGGCCGGGTTGTTGTGGTGGGTGTAGGTTGTGGTTGGAGAATTTGTTTTGTTTTTTTTTTTTTTTTTTTTTTTTTTTTTTTGTAGAACTGTGCTCGAGGTTAGTCCCCGATATGAATAAAAAAGAGTTTGGTGTGCAAATTCGTATGGCATGTATGGCACAAGACTGAGCAAAAAATCAGTTGGTGGGAATGGGGATTTTTTTTTTTTTTTTTTTTTTTTTTTTTTTTTTTTTGAGAATGGAAAAATTCCATACAAAAAATAAAATAAATAAAGTTGGGGCAGAGGGATCAGACGGTTGCCTATACACTTGGGTTTTAAAACATAAATAAAGAAATAAATAAAAATAGCGAACTGTTAGAAAATCAGTGGTGGTTTTTGTGGGCTGATATTATGTTTTGGTATCAAATCAATGAAGGCTATTATAAAATATTAGTGGTGGAAAGAATGATGGGTATGTTGATTATAAAATAAAAGAAAAGTGGCTCATGGGAACACGGAAAAAGAAGAAAGTGAAGCTGAGACATCAAGGAGTGGAGTTTTGGAATCCACTGGAATTATAAAATAAAATGAAAGTGGGTAGTGGAGCAAGACAGAGATAAAAAATGGAAAAGAAAGAGCAAGTGGATGATGTGGGCAATGAAAAAACATTAAAGGCCTTCTTTCTCAGCAAAACCTTGTGCATCCTCTGTAGCAACTGCTCTGAGATGCTTCAAATCAGTCTTGTTCCCGATGAGCATGATGACGATGTTGGCATCTGCGTGGTCTCTCAGCTCCTTCAACCATAAACATACTGAATCAGTGTCCTGAATGCGTGCTCGAGAATAGATGCCTTCAGAGATTTCGAAATCGGCTAGCAGTGCCTCACCAGTACCCTTCTTAGCTTGCAAAGTAGCGACTATATCCAAGCACTTCTCAATGTCTGGGATCTTCCCCTGAAGATCCCTCTGCTGTGCAAGAAGTTTCATCTCGACCAACCTGTATTGCTGAAGCCTTTCTTGGAGGAAAGAGAGGACGGAGTTGACATCGAGACCTAATTGAGAGAGGTAGGTGTGTACATCTTCCACGAAAGCAGCTGCTGGTATTCCTCTTCTTTCTGTAACCCCAGATGATGCTGACGACGACGACGATCCTGTTGCCATTTTTGACAGAGAGAGTAGTTCTCTTATTTCAATGTTTGGTGAAATAATTCACCAGTAAGTGCAGCGTTTCAATAAGGCAGCTGCAGTGGTGAGCTCAGGATTGTTGTTGATGGCTGTTATGGGCGTGTTGTTTCCAGTAGTACTTCACGTCACACACACACAGTGAAGATATGTGTAGAAAACAAGCGGAATAGGTTGAGGTCCGGCGGGCGGCCAAGGCGAGGTTGCCGCCCGCCGGTGAAGCGAAAATATTAGATTCTAAACCTGCTCTGATACCATGTAAAATAATTAATGTATAGAAGAAAAAGAGAAATGTAATGTATATTGATTGATTTTTTTGAATGTTATACATGGTCTCCTTTGTATAGGAGAGAATTGCCTAAGTGGTATACACATTATACAAAACACAATCATGGCCTAACATTATGGCCTAAAGAGAAAGTGGTCACCGAAAGGGGAAAGGGTACACACTAATAACTAATATATTATATATTTTAACACTACTGCATTTGCTCTGGCTTCTGATCCTGACCTGGCTTCGTTGATTACTTAGATTAGTCAGCTTTAGCATATACTGTCTACCTCCCAACCATCACCGTCTGCCTCCATTGTTTTCTCTCTTCATTTAGGTTTGCTTGTGTCTTCTTCAAGTATCTTTTCGTCTATTTGAATTTTTGACTCTGGTGCCTCTCATCATATGACTCACCATTTCTTCTTACTTCAAAATTGTACTCCCCCTCCCCTTCCTATTACTGTTAATGCTACTAATGAGTCTGATATGTCTGTTATATCTGTTGAGTTTGTTTTACTGTCTACTATGTCTGCTGTTTCTATTCTATCTGTCATTTATGTTTCTCAGTTATCTGTCAATTTATTATCTATCAGTCAGCTTGATGTTTCCAGTTTTGATGTTATCTTTTCCTCTTCTATCTGTTCTGTGCAGGATCGGATGTCCAAGTAGTAGATTGGGACTGGCCGTAGAGTTAGAGACTTCTATGTTGTGAAAAGCTTGCATTTGCCTATGACAACCTCTCCGATAGCCTTTTCCTCTTTTCAGTTAGATTCTTTGCTAGGAAGAAACTGAAACAGAGAGGTAGTGTGAGTCTTGGTGAATAAGTCCGTAAGTTGCAAAGCCGAAGAGACAAAAGGAAGCGAGATAGAGCCAGATTGTAGATGCTGTCGGACAAAGTGACAATCAATTTCAATGTGTTTCGTTCGTTCATGGAAGACAGTATTGTGGGCAATCTAAATAGCACTACGGCACTACGGTTGTCACAATAGAGGGAGGTCGGAGAAGACTGAGAGACACCCAAATCAGATAAGAGACAACGAAGCCAAACAATCTCAGCAGTAGAATGAGCCATAGCACAGTACTCAGCTTCGGTAGTAGAGCGAGCAATAACAGTTTGTTTCTTGATTTTCTAAGAGATCAAGGAATCGCCAAGAAACATATAGAAACAGACGTGGACTTGCAATCAATAACATTACCAGCCCAATCAGAGTCAACATAGGCCACCAAATCCAGATAGGAAGTAGAGGACAATAGTGAACCCTGAAATATAGTATCACAGAGATAGCGAAGAATCCAAACCAATGCAGCCCAATGTGTGGAGTGAGGAGCAGAAACAAATTGGCTAACCATATGAACAACATAGGTAAGATCAGGACGAGTAACCGTCAAATAGACTAAGCAACCCACAAGCTTGCGATATAAAGTGGGATCATCCAGAGGGATACCATCAGTAGAGTTGAGCTTCACATGAAGCTCAGTAGGTGTATCAGAAACCTTAGTATCAGTAAGACCAGCACGGTGAATGACCTCATCAAAATACTTAGCTTGAGACAGAAAATAACTGAAAAGAGGCAGACTCTTTTAGAGAGCTTTTCCTCTTTTAGAGAAGAGAAAGAGATAGTGAATGAGTGAGACCTCATCCCCTTGTATATTAAGAATCAAACATAATTATAGGAGTGCTATAAGGCATGAATTATAGGCCAGCTTCTTAGAGCCCATTACATCAATAAAACAAATCAGAATAAAATATGTGAATATAATTTCCTTATTTTAACAGATATTTCCGTCAAGTTCTTGAAAATCATACATTGGCAAATGTTCAAGAAGTATTGATCTTATATTTATTTTTTAATAATAGACATGGCCAAGAAGTGATGGACATGTCGCAAAACGAGTGTCGGACAAGTGCCCGAAATTAAGATTTTTATTTTTACTTATGGACACGGAAAAAAAAGTATTATACGTGTCCTAGAGTGTTTGAGGACTGTTGGTGTCTGGCACGTGTCCTACACGGACACATCACCTTGTTAGAAGTGTCTGTGATTCTTATATATATAATGCGAACAAAAATAGAACTGAATTGTAATGAATTAATCACAAAGGATTAAATTTCTGCTGTAGCCATTATTTTGAATGGAAAATCTGAAGACTCGAAAATCTAACAGTGGTCAGTCCCCTTGGTGCAAGTGTTGCATTTCAAAATACAAAGTGAAATTGGCCTAATTACAAGGGGATAAAATGTAATTAAACCAAAAATTATCATTGACAGTCAAGGAGATGTACTGCAGGAACATTACAAATCTAAAGCCTACAGACTGTTGAAACTATAGTCTACATGGGTATATCTGGGTTCTGCGTGCAACTATGTACTTTGTATCAACCTATATTATTTAGGTAGTCAGCCTCCTGCTTATTTTGCTTTTCTATGACCTTTATTTACATAAATATTCACAATTTTAATCTTTTGCTGTTGCAGGATCATTTCAATAAGCGGAAGAAGGTGCTAAATCTTAAATATATAGGTTGCTTTGCTGAAAAACACCTCTTGCTGTTTTCCTCCTCTTTTCTTTTTTTTTAATTTTTTATTTCACACACACACACACACACACACACACATAAAGGTGATTTGTCCAAAAACAAATGATATAACTGGACAATTATTTGTCCCATTTGGCAGATCCCACGTACATGATTCGGGCCATCCCAAGCATTGCATCTGATAATGTGAACTGCACACTCCTTGCTCAGAGTGCAATCCATGGTGCAATGGCAGGATACACAGGCTTCACAGTCGGCCCTGTCAATGGAAAGCATGCTTATATACCATTCTACGTAAGTTAATTATAGAAAAACTAACCTTGTATTTAGTGTGTTGATGATTGAATATTTGGGTGTCATTAAGTCCTTTGAAAAGGTGACTTAGAGACCTTGCTTGCAATGTGCTCCTCTCTAACTACCAACTTATATTAAACATGGCATTTTACTTTTGGCTTTAAATGATACATCGTCAACATAAACTTATCAAACAAATAAGTAAATAAATAAAAATAAAAACAAAAACAAAAATTGACATATCATCAACATGCCACTGTTTAGATTTCCAATCTTTGTTTTAGGTGGGACTGTTTGAGGATTCTTTTGGGATTTATTATTGGAGTCTTTTATCCCCATTATTGCGGATTAGTAATTGCCTTAAGTTTCCTTTTTTGATTAAGTTCATGTTTGACGATTGATATTAATGGAAGGGTATTCTTGGTGGTTTAATTTACTGGATTGAGCAACATATGACATTTTACATACATTCGCCAACCCAAATCATTTTTTCTCAAACCATATGAGGAGATTAAATATGCATGCATTGTGACGTCTCTTGCTGCCAGAGACCAGTTGATTAAACTTTCCACTAAATTTAGTTTTATTATTGGAAGATATATGGTTAAGAAGGATTGAAACGATTTGACATGAAAAAATTGTTAATGATTTTAAATATAGAAATAAATAAATAAATAAAAATTGCAACAATTGAATTTGCATTTGCCAACTTTTTATATTAGATCAATGGTCTTGTATCATTTAATGGTTGTGGAGGAATTGGACAGTGGTATCTATGGTGTTGCTCAGTTACTTTTTAAATCTTTATGATTCTTTTAGCTTAATAACTAATGTATACTATACAAAAGATAACAAAATAAATTCTTCCATAGCTTAATTATTTGCTAGAACAGATTTCTACTCTACTATCAGAGTGTATGCTTCATAAATATTCTTGAACAGATTTCATATCCATTTTTGTATGTTGATGTGCAGCGGGTAACAGAAAGACAGAACAAGGTTGTGATAACTGACAGAATGTGGGCGAGGCTGCTGTCTTCGACCAATCAACCAAGTTTCTTGAACCCTAAAGATATCATTGAAGCCAAGAAAGAGGAACAACCGAAAACCCAGCTCTTAGATGGGGATAGTGTTAGTGATGAGCCAACAAGCAAAGAGAATGGAAAATAAGGCCAAGCAGAGTAGCTATTCATCTAGAAATGATTGTGCTCTTTCGTTATCTTAATCTGTGGTGAACTTTGGAGAACATTAGATGATTTGACTACTTGTAGGGGTTTGTGAACAAGTTTTGTAGATGGGTGCGTTCATTCGGCCAAGTATGGAGTTTTCATGATTTTTTCAAGTAGAATATTGTTGATGATAACAATCAGAGGATTTTGAGAACTGAGGCTTTTCCCATATTAAGCCTATTTTGTATCTTAATTCTCAAACTAGGCATAGTTTGGACGGAATTTCTAAACTAGGCTAAAGTGCTATTACAAATCGCGCTTTTGGAGCCCAAAATGTGATAAATAGTAAAAGAGCTATTGCAAACCACGCTTTTAATTAAGAAAACATGGTTGCAAATCACGCTTTTAACATAAAATTTTTTTCTGAAAAACCACGCTTTCACTGTGCATATAAATTTTTTTTTTCTTGAAGAAAACGTGGTTCACAATCACGCTTTCACTGTGCATTGTTTTTGTTCAGAAAACGCTATTTGAAATCACGCTTTTACTGTTGATAAATGAAAGCGTGGATTGAAACCACGCTTTTAAAACTCATATAAAACACCCACGCCCCCTCATTTGCAATCACGTTTTTTACACTTTGGTTTTTTCGACTCTTGCTCGATCTCCCTCTACTCTCAGACTCTCTAGCTCTCGCTCTCGATCTCCCTCTGCTCTCTGACTCTTGCTCTCAATCTCGCTCTGCTCAACTCTCACTGTCGCTCTCACTCTCCCTCTGCTCTCAAACTCTCTTGCTGCTCTCACTCTCTGTCTCTGCTCTCTCTCTCTCTCCGTGGTATGGCTTCTAGCTCTGTCTGTATCATTTGAATTTGATGTATTTATTTATTGTGTTTGTGAAAATGTAAATGTGTGGTTGAAAATATGAATGTGTGTTTGTGAAAATGTGAATGTTAGGGTTTTAAATGTCAATTATTAAATGTGTTAGGGTTGTAATGTGTTAGGGTTTTATCAGCATGGTTATGAAATCATGAAATCATAAAATGTTAGGGTTTTGAATTGTGAAATCAGAAATTATGCTTGTGGTTTCAGAAATTAGGGTTTGAAATTTTTTGAAATCAGAAATTAGGGTTTGGAATTTTTTAAAATCAAAAATCATGGTTTGGAATTAGGGTTTGGAATTTTGCTTCTGAATCAGAAATCAGAAATTATGCTTGTGAATAAACTAACCTATATTTGTTGAATTGGAATTATGAAATTTCTATATTTTGAAATTTGAAATCAAAAATTGAAATTTTGAAATTATACTTGTGAATCAAAATGTCTATATTTTTTGAAATTAGGGTTTGGAATTTTGAATTGTGAATAAATAAACCTATATTTGTTGAATTGGAAATTTTATTTTTTGCTTGTTAAGAGGAATTAAAAGGAAATTAGGGTTTTAAAAGTAATTTTTTTAAATTAAGAATAAAATTAAAAAAATTGAAATTCATATAATTGATAATTGTTAATGTCCTATTATGAAATTCATATAATTGAGAATTGAGAATTGAAATTCATATTATGAAATTCATGAATTAAGAATTAAGGTGGACTGACAATTTCAATTTGAGGTCCATATGCTTACATATATATGATCATTTTTGTTTCAGAAAATAAGACTGTAAACTGTATGATTGAATTCAAAATCTGAAAATTTAAATGAATATGAAAAAAATCAAAAGTTCAGAGATTTGAAAAAAAAAAAAAAAAATTTAGTGCATAACTGCCCATATAACTGATATAGGGGTATTTTTGAAAAACCCAAAATATGAGACGTAAACACCCAGAGAAGACATCTCTTTATAATAATACTACATATATACACACCTTTATTCAGTATTTCACTTGGTAATATGAAGGTGGGGTTGTATACTTGAGAAATGGTATTTGAATCTGTCGCCTATTATACTATATGAGAAATGATATTTGTCATCTGATTTATTTCACTATACTATTTGACCCTCTAGGTGTATTTATTCAATTCAAGACATTGTGCATATTTAATAAAGGGCAAATTTCACTTCAATGTGCATGTGCAAACTACCCATATAATTTGGAAATAACTATAATGTTCTTGTGGTTTGTGGACTAAATGAAGTATACCGTTAGACGTTCAATCCAAGTTAACATTAAGTGTGAAACATGTGCTAGGTCATAAGGGGGTTATGTTCTTATTTTCAAATATCAGAGGTAAATCAGACATGGAGTAAAGCAAAGGGGGTTAAAGTCAATTTCATCTTTCAAAAAAATGACAAATATAATATGAATTTCAATTAAAAATACTAAGTGTATGGAAAGATTAACATTTTTTCATAAGTTAAATTTCATGAAACTAATTTCTACTAAATGAAATTATTAAAAAAAATATTTAATTTTGACTCTATTTTATTCAAAAAATATATATTTTTATTGACTTCAAAATAATAAATGAAAAGATCATGTTCTCTCAAATATTTAATTTTGACTCTATTTTATTCAAAAAAAATATTTTTATTGACTTCAAAATAATAAATGAAAAGATCATGTTCTCTCAAAATATTTAATTTTGACTCTATTTTATTCAAATAAAAATATTTTGGTTTAGTTTTGTTTGATTTATTTCACTGTATTTGGGATCAGGCACCCAGAATATGATTAAAAATTCTGAGGATTTATTTTCATTTGGGTTTCGCTAAAGGTTTCCACTTAGTTGTTAACTATCTAAATCCATACTTTAGGACATAGCTTATTGCAGGTGTCTGCATATAAGCACATAAGCACTTGTCAATTATATGTAAGACCGGATTGCACTCTGCCCCTCTAAGCTAACCAATCAAAAAAATTTAATTTTGGGAGGTACCACATTCTTCCACAACCATTTGGAAAATCAAACCAAACAATTTATTTTTGTCAAATTTATTTATATTTTTTCAAAAAAATCAAAAAATAATTTAAAAAATCAAACCAAATCGCTATATCATGTATTATTTTTAATATACATTCAATAAAATTAATAATTTTTATAAAAAATATTAACTTTGATATTAGAATAATTTGAAGACATTTCATCATAAAATACTAAAATTTAATTTTATAATCTTGTCATAGAAATTTTAAAAAATTTAATGAGCTGAACTTGTAATACATATAATAGCATTATAGTAGAAATTAAAATTTTCTCACAAAACTTAAGAAAATTTGAAAAAGTTTTTCAAATGGGTATTGAACGAAGTGACTTATCGCCACTTTCGTTTTGTGACTGTCCACCACCATTGAAAAGGAAAATCTGAACATTATGTTTTAATAATTTTTATTTTGATTTATATAATTAGAAATCATTATTACACTAGTTATAATATATGCATGAAAAGAGTCTTAAAATATTGGGTAAATTACAAACACCCTCTCGAGGTTTGGTGAAAATACAGATTCCCCCCTGAGGTTTGAGAAATTACATCCTGCCCCTTGAGGTTTACATTTTCATAACAAATTGCCCCTTGAGGTTTTTATTTTCATACAGATTCACCCCTAGTTTGTTATGCAAATTTGACCTTCAGGGGCAATTTGTAATTTCTCAAACCTTAGGGAAAAATCTGTATTTTCACCAAACCTCGAGGGGGGTGTTTGTAATTTGCCCTAAAATATCCTAATTAATAGTCTATAGCAATTTCGTAGGTAAGAAGGACAAAAAAAAAATGACACTTTGATGGGTAAGCCTGTGTTTCATAATACCAAATAATTGGTACGGATGGCCCGACAGATTCACATGGATAACTATCCAAAATTTACTACATAGATTTAACCACCAATTTAAATTTTCTCTCTAATTTTTGGACATTATAAATTATCTCTCTAATTATTTTTTTGTTTTTGTATGTTTAAGAAAAAAAAAAAAAGAGTAAATAAATTAAATTTTTTTCTTACTTTTCAGAACGAGCAAAAATGAGTTTTTTGTTTTAATTTCATAACAAAGCCTCTATGACCTCTAAAAAGTGGACGAGGGTTACTAGTTCACATAGGAAATAACTTTGTCATTAAGGTCCCTAATGGCATAAGTTTGAGCAAATCAAATTAATTTATCTGTAATTGTCCATAAATCTGAAGAATTGGATCAGCAGTTTTAAAAAATTAATAACAATGTTTAAAACCTCTATTTTATATTGTCCAAATCAATCGAGTTCTTTCAACTCAATGGAACAAATATTTAATTATCTACAAAACTTACACTATGATTTAAGATGTTTGTATGATTTCTCCAATTTTGTCCAGTCTCACTAAATAAGAAAAATACTTGATAGAATGAAGTGTCTTTTAAATGTGTGATATATCTGTCTACCTTATCAAAATACTAAAAAATAGATCAAGATTTATGACAAGAAAACAAAATAAGTGTTTTTAAAATTGGTCCAGTTTACATGCGTACGATTAAATCATTGCCTAAATTAACAGTTGTGTACAGTCATTATTATTTATTTATTTATTTATTTATTTTCAGTGAATGCCTTTTAAAAATTGATCATATTGAGGGAGGGAGGCCCTTGCCGCAATGGTAAGGTTGTTTTATTATGCTGATAATAATATAAAATAAAATAAATTTATTATAATCGAGGGTTATGGATTCAAATCATAGAAATAATGGGCTTGTTTGGTTTGTTTTTCATATAAAATGTTGGGAAAATTTCTCTACAAACAAATTTTCAAGAGTAATCAAACCAAACAAAATTTTCCAAATAAAATCTCAAAATTTTGTTTGGTTACCTACTTTCCAAAATAACTTTCTCTGTCATACACATCAAATCAATCACTTTTTGTAAAACTCTCTCCCCAAAACAAATTTCCACAACCATTTCTGAAAGAAGGCAAACCAAATAAGACCGCATACTTTTTATCTCAAAAACACTCTAGAAACACAAACCAAACACACCTCTTTAAATACTTAATAATACGCATGCATATATCTGATCTTCCTCTAAACTCTGCCATGACTGTAATCTTTGGAATTGTCCTTTTATAGATCTTGTCAATCAAAATGGATCACTAGCTAAAAATCTTGTAGTTTTGTTATAAACAAACAAAATTTGATCATAAAATTGAATAAAAATACATATATACGCATAAAATTTTATAGAGTTTGTTACTATTTTTAAAAATTTTATCCATCTATATACATTTTGTGTACAGTTTTATAACCATTTTTGTATTCTTAGACTTATTCAAAATCTGAAGTTATTGCTGCTATGTGATTCAAAATTTATTTTTCGCCACTAATTCAATACACATTTTTGTATAGGACATGTATATATGCGTATGAATTCCAAAAATGATCATATGAACAAAGCAAATCCAACCTTAAAAAGAATGAGAAAAAAAAAAAAAAACCAATGACAACAAAGAATTAAGACAAAAAGTATAGTTGTTTTGATGCTTTTTTTTTAATTAAGACAAGAGAGCAATGACAACAAAGAACCTTCACGCAGAAAAGATAAGAGTCTCCACATAGGAAGTAAATAAAAACTCTACATAGAGATGAAATCTCAGCTGTTGTTTTATACGAATAAAAATAAGTGAGAAAAAATGAGAAAATAAACACTAATAAACCAATTGAGGCACAAATATACAGCTGACAAAATATAAATTGAAGTAATGTTTCACCTCTACAGTTCCTTCAACCCTGGAAAATATAAATTGACAAAAAATGGGAGGGTTGATTTTTATAGGAAAATGTCACTTATGATATAAATGTGACTTATAGGAAAATTTAAATTGTCTCTTCACTCCCACAACTTTCTTTCACCAATTGTCCGCCTAAACAAATTCAAATAACAAACATCAAAATAAAAGCAAGTTAATTTACAAAAATCAAATCAACACTGAAATGTTATCAAAACAAAGAAGAAGAAACATGAAAAAAGAAAAATTTACATTTACCGTGTGCAATAGCATGATGTTAATCGTAATAAATAATGGAAAAAGCAGAACACAGGAGTTCCATAGACAAGTAATTCGAATTAAATGATTTAAAGTTTATATAATTATTTTAGAAGTATAATTCGATATATGTATATTGTTGATATTTTAATGTTTATTGTTTCATTGAAGCAAGTATATGGCAACTGTTCGAATTATCTTCTACTAAGGGGGAAACATAATTCGCGATCCCGATAAAGGTGTGTCATATGATGCTGAGTCGAAAGGAATATATGGGGTGCAACTTGGCACCGCACTTAGCAATTTGGAGGAGATGTTTATGTCCAAGGTGGCAAGTTACGGGGAAACAGTTCGATTGATCTTCAAATGTAGATATCCTTATCGCCAGTGGCAAGCAACCAGCAAATACAAAATATTACCAATTAATGACGATGAGTCGTTGAACACCGTATTAAGTATTGATGGAAGTTTCCAACCACCAAATTGTTTGGAAGTGTACATTGAGAAAGAGGTTGTACACAATCTTCCGAATATGACACAGATAGATTCTCATCTGTTCACTACATTGCTGACACATGGGATTGACACGGCAGCGTTTCAGTCTCCTATGTATGAATCAAATGAATGTTATGCAGCGGGCTACACACAACAGACATTTCATGGCCATGGTTGAGAATCAAGTTCACGTGGTGGATATGAGACTGAATTTCACAATAACACCGAAGATGTGCCCACCTACAGCCATCATACCACTCCAGTTGAAGTTGCTGGTAATATGGTTGAAACGGTTAATTCTGTGCAGTTTGCTGACAGTGACATGTACGGTCCTGATGTCCCCCTAGACAATGATGAGAATGAAATGTGTGATGAAGAAAATTTATTGGACGAATTAGATGATGATGATGATGAAGAAGATGATGCCGACGCTCCCGTTGATATTTAGAATGCCCCCATTCCACCTAGACCTGAAATCCCTTTCTATGAAAACATTCACATGGGTGGTGATTTTGACATTGGTAACCGCGATGTCGTTCCCCGTAACCGAATCTGGAATGCTGAAAATCCAAAGTTGGACAAAGGGATGGTTTTCGTTGATAAGAAGCAACTCGTATATGCTGTGAAATTGTACCATGCAACAAATAATCGAGAGTATAAAGTCGTAACCTCCAAGCACGATTGTAGATGGTGGTTGCGTGCATCTATTAGTAGGATACATGGTCTTTTTGAAATAAAGCAGTATAGGCGTCCTCACCATTGTTTATACCCACGAATGAACAAGGACCACACTAATATTAGCTCCAGTTACATTGCTTCTCATCTTTTAGGACAAGTTGCGGTGAGTATACAAAATAAATGTTTACATTTATATACATATTTGTTTGTTTAAAGTGTTCACACCAAAATAATCTGACTCATAGGTATTGTCGTATGTAGAATGAATCTGATATGCCCATTAAGAATGTCATCGAAGATATCAAAAAGACCATGAACTATAGTATATCATACAAGAAGGCGTGGCATGCAAGGCAAAGGCAATTAGAATGGTATTCGGGGATTGGGATGAATCATATATGATGTTGCCTAAATTCATGCATGCATTACAAACATCTAATCCTGGTACCATCGTGCAATGGAAGCATAGATATACCAGAAGTACAACCATTATGCCCGTCTTCCACTTTGTTTTCTGGTCTTTCAAACCCATCATCGATGGTTTCAGACATTGTAGGCCTGTTATAACCATAGATGGTACATTCTTATATGGGAAATACACTGGCGTGTTGCTTGTAGCAACGATTGTCACTGCCAATGGCAAAGTATTACCGTTTGCATTTGCTGTTGTCGACAGGGAGAGTTTGGAGTCTTGGTCGTTCTTCATTTTAAATATCAAGGAATATATTGTCATGGACCGATAGGGAGTGACTTTGATATCTGATTGAGCTGGGAGTATTTTAGGCATTGGTGAGGCATTAGATTGGTCAATCCTCGCTCCAATTTGTTGGATATCATCGCCTTCGCTTCGACATGTTTGTAGTAACTTTAACACTAAGTTCAAAAATAAGGAGCTGAAACAACTTCTATGGAAAGCAGGGAGTGCTCATCAACGACGAAAGTGTAATGGTTACTTACAACAAATACAGGCTATTGACCAAGAAGCCATCAATTGGGTTCACAAGATGAATCCTGTGGAGTGGGCCCTTTCGTATGATGGTGGATATCGGTGGGGGGTATTGACCAGCAATGATGTAGAGTGCTTCAATAGCGTATTGAAAGGTGCAAGGAACTTACCTATCTCAACTATGGTTGAATTTACATTTCGGCGGCTCGTAAAATATTTTGACGAGATGGGAGCCCAAGCTGAAATAGATGTACGAAATGAGTTCCAATACCCTAGAGAGATGCAAAAAACTATTGAGGATGGCATCGCAAGGGTAAATACTTTCAAGTTGATATCGTATGACAGGTTAGTTTGTAATATAAACTAAATTGTTGTTATTATGTTGTGAAGTTAAGTACACCTAAAAACATGAACTTGATTAGTTTCTATTACAATTTTCTGATAGGCCACGCCGTGTATTTGAGGTGCAAACATCTTTTCGCCATGGACGAGGTCGCAATACACAAATTGTGCGGATGAATCAACCCACGTGTAGTTGTGGGAAATATGAGATACGACACTATCCATGTTCCCATATGCTCGATGTAATGTCTGAATGAGATGACAATCCATTCGAGTACGTTGATCTAGTATATAGGCTTCCTGTATACATGAGGGTTTGGGAAACTAAATTCAATCCAATACCGCATCAAGATTATTGGGATGATCTGCAGTGGACCTTAATGCCTAATGTACTTTGTCTGCAAGAAGTAAAACGGGGTCGTGCATCTATGTCTCGTATCTCGAATGAGATGGATATATCAGATAGGCATTTGACCGCTCGTTGCAGTGAGTACCAGCAGACAGGTCATGACAGGCGAACATGTCCGGCGCGACTTGGTCGATGAAGACTATGTAATACTTACATATTGTAATAGATCATTTTTTAATTCTTTATTGGTAATAGATCATTTTATTCTTTATTTTGTAATTCATTATTTGTAAACGGGGTCGTACATTTAAATAGATAATTTTTTTATTTGTAATAGATCATTTCTATTTTTTAATTCTTTATATATTGTAATTGTTTGATTTCCTTGACAAAATTTATAACTAACATACTAAACAAATAAATTAAACTAAATGACAATGCAAAAACATTTAACTATATCCCATAGGCCTATGTTTTTTATTCTCAACTTGATTGAAAATGTCTATTACCAAAATTTAGTGAAAATCACATAGTTCTTCTACTATTTTAAGATTTTAATATTTCGACTGATGCAAGCATTTTACAATTTATGAATCAGATCTATGTAATTTACAAATTTTATATTTTATTGAAACTTTTACCATTACAAAATCAATATTGAAGTTTTGTCAAATATGCCATAAATGTAATTAGCAACCGGTTATTGGAAAAAAAATTCTCATTCCATTTTTTCGCAAATATTCATGTACGAAAACTATCCATATGTTACTGGTCATTATTAAGCTTATGTAACTGAGACCCTAAAATGATTTTGTAAAAGATTTCTATATTAGTTATAGCATAGATAACGATAGGTTCTGTTGAATTGCTTATCATATTTAATGGCACATAAATTGATAAATTTAGATTTTAGTGAAT
The DNA here is from genome assembly GCA_025200525.1 of Camellia lanceoleosa. NCBI lineage: Eukaryota > Viridiplantae > Streptophyta > Magnoliopsida > Ericales > Theaceae > Camellia > Camellia lanceoleosa. The sequence goes on from CM045759.1 coordinate 148,895,098, forward strand.
TGCTTCCATGTTAATGGCACACAAATTGATACTTTTAAAATAATCGACCACATTTGTTTTTCAAGTCGTCATGTACGGAATAATTTGAGTTTAATTGTTATAGTTTAATTACATGCTCACCAATACAGTTTTTTAAAATGTATTTGTTTTTCAACTGTACAGGCTTCATGGCACATCTACCTGATGAGGTCCCACTTTTTAGTCATCCACATTGGGCTGACAGTATATGGGAGGACCCGGTATGCAATAACGTTTGTTGGACTTTACGCTTACAATGAAAATACCCTGCATTTTGTTTTATATTACGTGATAATGTTATAATTTAAACTACTCATTCTGTTATGCAGGACCAGGCACGCACCGTGGTGACATGCTGGCGGGGAGATTCCGGCCTGTGGGAGCGTCCATTGGACCATAGAGTCTTGCAGTGTCTACTACGCGCGGGATTCTATGATGTCTATCGTATAGGCCATATCAGACTAGACCACCCACTCATTACTGCTCTCGTCGAGAGGTGGCGCATAGAGACTCACACATTTCATTTCCCGACCGGTGAGGCCATCGTCACATTATAGGACGTATCTGTCCTATACAGTCTACGGATTGATGGGCAAGCAGTTATTGGACCTGACCCACCATTGACGAGGGACCAGTGGATAGCCCTATGTACTGAGCTATTGGGAGTAGCACCTACACCTGCAGACTTACAAGCAGGTAGAGTGAGGGTGAGGTAGCTGTCCGAGCAGTTTCAGGGCCATCTTCCAGATTATGCTCCAGATGAGTTAGTACAGCAGCATGCCCGAGCATATATTCTGTGGCTTATTGGGGGGGTACTTCTCCTTGATAAGTCATAAAACCTGCTCAAGTTGATGTACTTGCCACTGTTGAGAGACATTGACGTGATCGGCCAGTACAGCTGGAGCACCGCGGCTTTGGCATGCTTGTATAGGATGCTATGTTGAGCAGCTCAGGTGGGTGCGAAAGAGATCGGAGGACCCCTTGTCTTGTTACAGGTTAGTAGGAATTTTATTACATGTCAATTCATATTGTATGGCATATATCAGTATTGTAATTGCGTTCAAACTATTGCAGATTTGGGCGTGGGAGAGATTGATTCGCATTGCCCCGTCTAGGCGGCAACTGGTTGCTCCTGGTGAGGTTCCCATCGGCCAGGGAGACATGCAGTTGCCGGCCAGACCTCGAGGTAGCCGGTGGAGGGTTGACATGGGCCATGAGGTCGTATCGACCCACGTAGTCGTCGTGTATAGAGACCAGCTTGACTGGATGATAGAGGGCGAGGTATGAAATTTAAATACCTAAATTTTAATTGTCATATGGAGTGTATATGTTCATGAGCGATTTTTAATAGATTCGTTGTTATTGTAGTTTATCTGGCAGCCTTATGCTGGGGTCCTCGGTACACTCCCAGACTATTGCCGACTAGGTGAGGAGATATGGATGGCGAGAGTGCCACTCATTTGTTTTGACGTGGTTAAGTGGCATTTCCCTAATCGTGTCCTCCGACAGTTTGGTCGGGTCCAGTCCATGCCAGATCGGTGCGACACCAAGTGGCGGTTGTATGCGACTGATAGACGTGGCCGAGCCGGTACTGACTAGAGTGTGTATCATATGCTATACATACAGCTGTGGGATGCCCGTCGCGATAGTATTGTACAGGCTGACTGGAGCGATGGCGTCCTTCCCTCTCCCAACCCTTACATGCTGTGGTATTGGCAACATACACACCTACTAGTCGGTAATCTGAGCCACCTGTCTGAGTCCGGATATCAGGGAGTTGGGCCTTCTCTCGAGGCATTGGTGAGTATCATAGTATGTGTCAGATAATTGTTAATATCATAATTGATTTACTTTCAGTCAACTATAGCCTAATATATTTGATTTTTTGTTCAGGTGGTTCGAGTTGGAAGGTCATATCACTTGGCTGAGGACGCCCTTTTCAGACGTGATGGACAACTTGGTCTGCAGGCCCTTGTAGAGATCTGAGAGTTATTGTACGAGGGGATCCAGCATGCCCTCGGGTAGATCGTCTGCATTTTGGGGACTACGGTGTACACAGTGCAGCAGCTACTTTAGACACATCAGTCCCGTCCACGTCAATGCCTCCCATTTCAGCGCCAGCCACAGTAGCTCCTTGGACTTCAGTCACCCCACCGCATGATACCCCATACATTTCTCTAGATTCCCTACACGTCCATCCTACCCAGCATGCTGATCCTGATTGGACACCGCCCCGGTACATGCATGATGTTGTTACCCCACCCACCCAGTTACCACCTTCTTTTCTGGGGACTACTTCGACCGCGCCCATGAGTACACATGATGCAGTTCTCACTGACATCTCCCACGTTGACGATGAGGCCCATATTGAGCCCCCCTAGAGCGCGAGGGAGAGGCCGAGGTTATGGTCATGGGGGATGTCACGGCCGAGGTCGGGGTGCGGGCAGAGGCAGAGGCAGAGGTCGAGGTCCAGCAGCAGATCGTGATACAGTTGCACCAGATGAGGGAGTTTTACAGCTCATAGCAGTATCCGATCTTTAGGCAGAGACAAGATCAGGGGCAGCAGATGCAGGAGAGGGGAGGTCACACTCATAGGCTCCACAGATAGTCAGTGGAGGGCCACATGCAAGGGAGGAAGTGCCAAATATTCAGAGAGTCTACTGTAGGAGACCGAGGAGGGAGGTCCACGGTCGGGGTTGTGGAACTGGGAGCAGGTTAGGGCATTAGCGGTTGCGATATAGACTGTATAGTTTTTTTTTTTTTTTTGTAGGAATTGTTATAGTTTTTGTAAATCAAACTTGTACAGCTGATGTAAATGTGTCATGCTTATTTATTCGAAATTATAATTTCACAATTTTTTATTCTTACTTATTTTGATGAATCACACAAATCTCTTTCACATCTCTACCTCTCTCTCATTCTCCGTAATCTCTGCATTATTTATAGTAATTTACGTTTTTTCCTCAAATTTACAAATTGAGACAACCATTTATAAACCAAAAAATTTATCGAACAAATTGAGACATCAATTTATAAAATTGAAGTTCAAATAAATTTTAAGAATTGAACTATAATCCTAAACCCTAAAATAAAAATGAATAAGGTAGCGTTTGGTAATGTTTACCTTTTTGGTTTATGTTTACAAAAAAATTAAAAACTAGTTTTTGTTTATTTTTAGAAAAACATAAATTACAAACGCGTTTGGTTTGAACAAAATGTTTAAACAACCCATAAAAAATATGTTTGTTCAGGCCTAAAAAATATGTTTATTCAGGCCTAAAAACAATTGAAATATCTCCCTTCATTGATAAGTTGTGGATAAGCATTACAAATCCATTACAACATAAATGGTTTGGTCATTCATCCGAACAATTTCATTCATTATCATCATCATTTGACATCTCAATATCAGATTCATACATAACATCCATGCTCCAGGCGAAGTACTGATGTACATCATCCATTAACCCATCTTCCGCACGCTCATTTGCGGTCTTCATTAGTGAGGACCTTTGCAAACGTTGGGCCATGCGATTAACTTCGTCGCGGATACGATGCAATGCCCTTTGCAACAACTGTGAAGTGTCAGTTGGCATACGCATGGCTAACCGGTGAGGAAATTTAATATTAACTTCACGACATAACTCAACGAGAACATTTGCTCAAGTTATGCAAAATTCCCACTCAACTCTCATGGTATTGACAATGGCACGTGAGTAACGCAAATTTGGATTTAATGGGTATTGAAATTCATCTCCATCTGCAACCCAATAGTGACCCATTGCTGAATATAGATCAACCACCGTATATCTCATGATGATATCACTTGAAATAGCTGTAAAACTTTTGTTGTGGTATGATGTGATATTTATACCATATATACACATGGTAGTTGTATGTATGAAATTATTGTAAACAACTATGACAACTATGCATCAGAGTTGTCACGTCAACTTTGATGACCTGAACAACTATGCATCAACTTGATAGGAGTTGTCACTTCGACTTTTATGAATTGTATAATTTATTGTTATTTCAAAACAAAAAGTACAAAATTTGTGAAAAAATATTTCAAAAAATTAATAAATACATAAAAATACAAAAAATGTACTGAATGCTTGTATTTTTAAAAAAAAATATTTTTGGTATTTAGTGAATTTTTAAAAGATTTTTTTTACAATTTTTTTTTTACTTTTTAAGTGTATTTATGTTAGGTGTGTCTAAAAAGTAAAAAAAATTGGTTAAAATATTAAAAAAATTCAGCAAAAAATAAAAAAATAAAAAAATTAAGAAAGTAGAATTTTCTAAAAAATCTTTTCTGAAAAATGAAAACAAGCAAGCTAATCAACCGACTAAACATCTGAATTAGTCAAATTTCTCTGCCTGAATTTTTTTAAAAAAAATAAATGTGAAATTATAATTTAAAAATCCAGAACAAACACCACGCCCGTAAAATTGGGTAAAAATGTATTTGACAAATATAACTGAACACAGCCTCAATTTTGACTATAATATTGCATTGAAATATACTTCCAATTTCAAGTACTAAAATATTTTAATTGACTATAATATTTTGTCTCAACCAATTTATGAGCATTTCCTGTTCGATCACATGCATGCCACTGGCCTTATACAGTGCATTTGGCTGCCAGGACTCCACTTTTGTCAAGTCATAAACAAATCAAAGGCCTGTAGCATCGGCTGTTGTGCCGCAGATGGTGTCAACCTGGCTACTGTAAAAATGTAACTTTACCTTCTTTCAAAGGCAAGTTGAAAATTAAGAGGTTGTTTGGGATGATCTAAATAAGTATATTTTTTGTCTTTTTACAATATTTTTCTACAATATATTTTTCTACCCATTGTTCAAACCACTTTTTCTACAATATTTTTTACTTTTATGTATTTATTAATTTGTTGAAATATTTTTTCACAATTTTTTTAACTTTTTAGGTGTATTGAAATATTTATTAATCTATTGTTATTTTGTTTTGACACCCCCTCAAAATTTGTATGAATTGCATAATTTACATGGACACAGTAGGTATGGTACGATAATAAATTGTAGTTCGGCGCAGTGATACCTCCAACATTTCTCAGTGATGCTCGCCAACGACTTGAACAGACGTAATAATTTGGATGCTTTGTTTTTTCCTCAGATGCTATGTGACTTTGTGCAGCAATGCAGTGATGTATCTGACTTTGTGCAGTGATACAGTGATGCATGTGACTTTGTGCAGTGATGCATGTCACTTTATGCAGTGATGCAGTAATGCATGTGACTTTCTGACTTTGCTACGCTTATATACGTTGTGACTTTTTTCCTCACATTATGTGATGCATGTGACTTTGTGCAGCGCAACTTACATGCTTTGTTTTTTCCTCACATTTCAGAATTCATCTAAGTCACATTAATACGACTGTGAAAAGAAGCAGAAAATGCATAACAATGAAAATGGGATGACTGTGAAGTTCATTAAGTGAAAATAAGATAAAATATAGGCTGCAAAGTTCCAATCGTGTTTACATATCAGGTGACCATTTTATTATTTTGGTGAAAAAAACAACAGTTTTGTAGGTCGAAGTGAGTTGGACGGCTGAGTATTTATTTGCACACTGTTTCATAGTTGTTTATGAACAATATTACTTTAAAACAAAGAAAATTAAACCCGTTGTTTCATTTTATGATTTCATTTGTAATTTTTTTTAAAACACCTATGTGTACTGAAATCGTCAATTTCAAGTGACTACTTACTGTATTACAAAACTAAGTATGAAAAAATAGTTTCATGTGGTGATGTGACAATTCACTGCATTTTGTTTTATTTGACAACTCACTGCTCGAATATGAAGGGATTGCATTGTGATCCTCTGGCCTACAATTATGATTTTATCTGACAACTACGTCCGTGACTACATCACAGGTACACAAAGTCACAGGTACTCAAAATTGCATGAAATGAATAACATAAAATAATATCACGGGTATCACTTCTTCCATAGTGCCCCAGCATGCATTATCGTCACTAGATCATCTCTAGTTAACCCCCACTATGATGTCTATAAATAGCGATACCCCCAGTATGATGTTTGTTGAAGTCATAACAATAGTAATATATCTACAATTACTATTATTATTAATTTTTTTATTTTATGAACAATGTCTTCAAGAGGTGCAGGAAGTTCACGCCGGCAAAGAAATCCGAAAGTGTGGTTGCTACCTCCATTTACCTATGACTACAAGAGCGAAAAGTACTCGAGTTCGAAGGATTATTATGCTGGTATCTGAGCAGAATGGGCGTTCAGGGTAACAGAGCAAGAAGGATTGTTTAATGATCTATGTAACTTTGGGGCACCGGTACCTCATCGTCGTTCATTGACCATGGGTAGACGAAATGTGAGTGACTATGAAAGAGATGTCGACATTTCATGCTTCAGCTAGCCACCGAAATAGCAGAAGCAAGCAACAGAGATTTGACAGTGACTGAACGAAATAATGTCTTAAACAATGAAAAATATCTCTCTGACTACTACATGTCAGATGAGGAATGAGAAATCAAACACCGTTATCTTTCATATATGTTTGTATGTATGTTGTGTCGTATCTTTGTTACTGGAGTGTAAGACAATGTTGTTGATCACCTAACGTACAAATGCATTTCAAGTATTTGTTTTATGAACCTGAGGTTTATGAAATAACTACATTTATAACTACACATTTATTAGTTCATGACTTTCTTTATTGAATTGCAATGAGTTAATGAATGTTTTGGATTAATGAATAGATTAATGTATGTTGAATTATGTAAATACTTAAAACACATAAAACAGAACAGGTAGCTCGGTGAAAAACTTCCCTTAACTGGGGCTCGTGAAATAGGGATCAATTTACAAAGAATTTCAATCTCCATCTGGAAAGAAGAAAGAGTCACCTTCCAATTCCTGGAAATCCAGTAAAAATGATGACTCTGGTAACAAATGAGGGGTTGACAGAAAACTAAACTCGGTGAAACGAACTACCGCCTTCAATAACACATAAAACAGAACAGGTAGGTCGGTGAAAAGCTTCCCTTAACTGGGGCTCGTGAAATAGGGATCCTCTACGTAAAGAATTTCAATCTCCATCAGGAAAGAAGAAAGAGTTGCATTCCAATTCCTGGAAGTCCAGTAAAAATGATGACTCTAGTAAGGAATGTGAGGTTGATAGAAAACTAAACTTCGGGGGCTGGACAAACAAGCTCAAAGCCAAGTGTTTGGTCCAGTTGGGGGACTAATAAAGTTCAGACAAACGAATTACCTCCTTTAATAACACATAAAACAGAACAGGTAGCTCGGTGAAAAGCTTCCCTTAACTGGGCCTCGTCAAATAGGGATCCTCTACGTAAAGAATTTCAATCTCCATCAGGAAAGAAGAAAGAGTCACCTTCCAATCCTTGTAAGTCCAGTACAAATGATGACTCTGGTAAGGAATGGGGGGTTGACAGAAAACTAAACTTCAGGGGTTGAACAAACAAGCTCAAAGCCAAGTGGTTGGTCTAGTTGGGGGACTAAGTTTAAAACCCAATTGGTTTTACTTGATTTGGTTGGGATGAATCACTATTTACAATTAATTATACCCAAACAGATTGTTTTCTGCACCTTTTTAAAGAAATTGACGATTCTTTTAGTATAGAAACTAGAATTGTAACCAGTTCTAATGACGCTGATTTGTTATTTTTCGGATTTATACCCAAAGAGAACAACACTTCCAAAATTACTGTGTAACACCAGTTTTCTAGACAGATTTGAATGCACCAGTTTTCTGGACAGACTTGAAGGCACCATGATATTCACAAACATTGGTGGCCAAGTACTCTTACCTAACCCACGTTTCACTCACAAGATCCACCATTATTTTAAAGTTGATTTCAAAAGTTGAGATTGTAAATGTTTCCCAAAATATTACAAATTGAATATTCAAAAGTTGATTTTAAAATAATTCCAAATGACAACAAAAATTCAAATAGTCATACTTTTCAATGAAATACAAATAGTAGGTCGTAACAACGAATGATGCATAGCTGAGTAAAGCACAATATTGCCTACATAAGCTTCATTTTTTCACACATTGAGTAGTCAAATCGTGGAGAGACTTGTCAGTATATGCAGATGGATTGTGAAGTCATATGATCTAGTGCACAGGCTTTTGTTTTCTCGATTTTTTGCTCGATTTTTTGAGTGCAGTGACAACTCATCTTTTATTGATATATGTGGGATTCTCAATTCATAAAGTCACATGGTAACAGTGAATTCACTGATTTACCTTATAGTGAGCATGCCCTTATTTTGTCCGTATATGCAGATGGATTGTCAAGTCATATGACTTGGTGCACAGGCTTTGGTTTTCTCAATTTTTTTATTACAGTGACAACTCATCTCTTATTGATATATGTGGGATTCTCAATTCAGAAAGTCACATGGCAACAGTGAATTCACTGATTTACCTTACAATCAGCATGTCCTTATTTTATCGGTATATGCAGATGGATTATGAAGTCATGTGACTTGGTGCACAGGCTTTGGTTTTCTCGATTTTTTGCTCGATTTTTTTATTACAGTGACAACTCATCTCTTATTGATATATGTGGGATTCTCAATTCAGAAAATCACATGGTAACAGTGAATTCACTGATTTACCTTACATTGAGCATGTCCTTATTTTGTCGGTATATGCAGATGGATTGTCAAGTCACGTGACTTGGTACAAAGTATTTGCTTTTCTCTGTTTTTTCAGTCTAGTGACAACTCATACCTTGTTCATATATGTGGGATTGTCATGCAGAGACATCTTTCTAAAGCCGTTCATAACCAACTATATAAACGACTAAAGGTGAAGGCACAACCTTACAACTCATTTCGCCCTACGAAATTATCATTCATTTGTTTTAAAAAATTAGCATGGCTACACGATTCATGGGAGGGAGTGGGAATCGCAGAGGTGGTAGGAACTTGCAAAGGGGTGATAGTTCACGACGAGGAGGAGGAAGGGGCCGTGGCGATGCTGAAGACGATTCATGAGAGGGAGTGGGAATACCTGTTTTAGATTATGCTTGTGGTTATTGTGATAGGTTTGGGAAGCGACATTTTTTGATGCCCAAGTATTATCCAGTTCAAGGAGGTTCATGTATAGAACCATCTGATAATCAAACAGGATATGGTTTATCTGACGCTGCTCGTCTCCAGTGGCCCGCACTATTTATAGAGCAGGTATAGCTGAAAACCTTAAGTCGGGAAAATCAACTTAAGGTGCCAAAAGCACATTCTGTTGAGATCCAAAAGGAAGATCCTGATAATGTTGATCGACTATGTGAAAGACTACAACGTGAGATTTCTCAAATGCGCCGTAGGTTAGCCCGCGATATGCAGCTATACATAGTTAAGAAGGATGCCCAGAAGAACAAAACATAACCAAATGTTGCGGCTATCAAGGGTATCATGGAGGATCCTGAACTTGTCTCTGACGTTGAGCTTTTGGATTATTCAGACTCTGAGCCACCTGCCGATTTAAGCGCGAATTGGGTGTTAATGTCTACACTTCGGCAATATTAGGTCATGCCTTAATATGTAATGTCTGTGTTAGACTAAGTGTTTCCGTAATGAGTTTGTCAGATTGTTTGCCTAATATTTGTCTGTCTAACTGTTATGTTTATGTATTGTGTGTTCAGTTAGGGTGTCCAGGATGTATGTAATGTGTGTTCAGTTCATGGTGTCCAGAATGTATTTTTGTGGGAGACTTATGTCTGTACTACCAATGTAACTGAAAACTATTACATTTGCAACTTCAGTTATGTTGTTTTCATGCCTGTATGAGTATTTAGTAAGTTAGTGACTTCGTATATTATGTATTAAGTTTTATTACAAAAATGTTGACAAAATTTATTTTAGGAGCTCTTGCGGTGGCCTTCGTCTTCTTGGCCTACTCCACGGTGCTCTTCGCGTCTCACCCTTCGTCGTTGCTCGTCGAACTGCACAGTGTGTGGGTGTGCTTCGGACTGTAGAGCATGCATATCACCTTCTAACCCAAAACAAAGACGAAAGAATTTTTTTTATTTTTTTTAATGAAAACGGGTACAAAACGGTTTTACTAAACTGGTTTTCTGAATTACATTCTCACCTTCTAACCCAAAACAAAGACAAAAGGATAAATATATATATATATTTAAATGAAAACGGCTTTAGTAAAGCCAAAATAATTTTCTGAATAACACATTCTAATCCAAAACAAAGACAAAAGAAAAAAAAAATTTACATGAAAACGGCTTTAGTAAAGTAAAAAAAAAATTATTAATTACCTTATCACCTTCTAACCCAAAACAAACACAAAACAATAAACAAAAAAAATTTATATAAAAACGGCTTTAGTAAAGATAAAAAAAATTTCTGAATTACACTTTCTAAACCAAAACAAAGACAAAAGAAAAAAAAAATTAACATGAGAACGGCTTCAGTAAAGCCAAAAAAAATTTATGAATTACATTATCACCAAAACAATGACAATAGAAAAAAAATTTACAAAAAAAAATTAAATATAATTTAAATGAACAGTGAAAGCGTGGTTTCAATCCATGCTTACTGTAGTGAACAGTTAAAGCATGAATTTTGTAAATGAACATGATTGGCTTAATAATATCTAAATGAACATGATTTTAAAATTATATATATGAAAAATATTATGTAAAATTAATATATGAAAAGATGCTTTTCCCATAAAAATTTAAATGATATATAAATTGGCTTAATTCCCAAATGTTTGGTAATTAGTTAAAAATATTATGTAAAATTAATATATAAAGAAGAGGCTTTTCTCATATGATGTAATACAAATTAATATATGAAAAGAAGAGGTTTTTCCCATATTATGTAAAATTTTTGAATTACACCTTCTAAACCAAAACAAAGACAAAAGAAAAAAAAAAAATTTAACATGAGAATGGCTTTAGTAAAGCCAAATTTTTTTTATGAATTACATTATCACCAAAACAATGAGAACAGGAAAAAAAACAAAATATTAAAATAAATAAATAAATAAATGAACAGTGAAAGCGTGGTTTCAATCCACGCTTTCATTTATCAACAGTGAAAGCGTGATTCCAAATAGCGTTTTCTGAACAAAAACAATGCACAGTGAAAGCGTGATTGTGAATCACGTTTTCTTCGGGAAAAAAAAAATTTTATATGCACAATGAAAGCGTGGTTTCTTCAGAAAATTTTTTTATATTAAAAGCGTGATTTGTAACCACGCTTTCTTAATTAAAAGCGTAGTTTGCAATAGCGCTTTCACTATTCATCATATTTTGGGCTCCAAACAGTGAAAGCGCGATTTATAATAGCGCTTTAGCCTAGTTTGGGAATTAAAATACAAAATAGGCTTAATATGGGAAAAGCCTCTTGAGAACTTGTTAGGATTTTGTGAACAAGTTTATGTAGATGAGTTATATATAATATGAAATATGGGAAAGGCATAGTACACACCCCTCAAAAGATGTGTATCATATGCATTTTATGACTACAGAAGAAAATAGTATAATTTTATATTTTTTGAGTCACAACTAAAAAAAATAAAAAATAAAAAGTCAACCAAATACACAAAAAGTCATAATCAAAATTTTAAAATAATTTCATAATTAAATAAGAAATTTGATCATAACTAAAGAAAAAAGATGGCGCAGCGTAGGATTAATATGGTATAGGGATGTGGATAATAGAATTCTCCACAAAGTATATATGATGTATGTGTATATATATATATTTTAATTAAAAAAATGAACTTACGATGGAAAACAAATTTAACTAAGTTTATACCTAACATTTAAGGACTAAATATTAAGTTTTTATATGACTCAATTACAAAAATATTAATTATTAATTTTTATTTTTATTTAATTTATGGATTTGTTGGATGCCTTCGTGATTGTAATATTATTTTAGTGTTGGATTTGGGAGAGACTTTTAGACTCAAACTCGGGCTAGTTGGGTTTGAGCACGAGAAATTTTTTTAATTGTCAACTTAAGCTTGCCTGAACTAGACCCGTCCATCTTATTTTCAACTGTTTCATATGTATTCTTGCTTTGATATAGGGATGTGGTGCTTCATATTGTGTCATCTTGTGTCAATCGTATTTGTGGTGTTATTTTAGATTCGTGTCAGTTTAAAATTTTCTCAACACTAATCCAATCTGATTTTTTTTCCTTCTTCTCAACACTAACTCATGGCTTTTACAAACATTTCAACTGCTCTGATAAATTTCAATGTGAACTTTTTTCTTCTGTGTGAATTCTATTGCCGCGGCTTACATAAACGTTTGAATAGTTCAAGGTATCATATGATTAACTAATTAGTTCGCTAGTCTGTCACTAAAAATTACATATTCCGATACAGGATATTTTCATTTTATACTCTCTTTATTTGTGTTTGCATTTCATTTGCATTGTGTCGTCAATTTTATTCATGTGAGGAATTGTTAGAAAATTTAATAGTGGATGGGAATTGACTCTATTTGAAATAACAACTTTTCATCTAAAACGGCCCATTCGAATGAAATGTTGCTACTCTTCATGTTGTCTCTCCCGATGAAAGGGTACAACCCTTCTCTTTTTAAAGAGTCATTGTCAAACACGTTCCAAGCCCATGAAGGATGAAGGCAATAACACGATAAAATAAGAAACACCAAAAATTCAATGGAGAATCATTGGGTCAAGGGAAATACTGAGAAGATAATAATAAGTGAAGGACGAGATTCAAACTTATAACCCGCTCTCTATTTCCATTTTACACAATTCATGTATTATATCTTTTACATACATCTTATATTGAATCTCTTTGTGATTCAAAATGTACAACATGTGATTCAAAAGTAACTTTATTCATTTCAAATTTGTGCCCCGTGGACTTACATCAACAAATAGGGCTCAGCCCTTTGCCTTTTTCATCTACCTATGAATCATCATATATATAGAGTTCAAAAAAATCATATATATATAATAGTTCAATTCATTATTTTTCAAAATTATAAAATAAATAAATGGACTTCAGCAATATGGTTAATTTTTATCTTAATTTTGTTTACAATGATGAATAAATAGGCTTTGTTCATTTACAGTCTTAAAAGTAAAAGATATGATACAAAATAGAAGTGATAGAAAGAGAAGTGGAAAAAAAATGGAAATTTTGTTTTCTAACATGCATTTGGTTAAGATGAAAATTTTGAATTTTTTTTTTTTTAACAATTAGCTACTTTAATGATGAAATATTTTTTCTCTGCAAAAGTAATTTACCATGTTGATATGTGTTGTACAATAAATTTAGTTTTCTTTTATTTTTCATCATTTTCATTCTAAACCAAAGCTGGAAAAGTTTTAAAATTTCTTTCTTTCAACCAATTTCATCAACACTCTTCAGATATTAGTCGGATGAAGGTGATCAACGCCATCAAATTCAAATCAGCACTATGGCTTAATTTTAGGGTTAGTTTTGGTGATCTATCAATTTTGGCCTGGTGGCTTCTTTTGAATTCTCTAATCACTGCTAGTGTTCTTGTTTATAGTTTCTGCATTGTTTCCACTCAAAGTAGGTACCTTGTTTTTTCTCTTTGTAGATCTGTAGTGTTGCATATGATTGTCAAGGCAACCTAGTTGGGTGAACATCACAAAAAGTAAGAATCATGGAGGGTTGGGAATCATGAAAATCAGAGAGTTTAATGACTGCTTGTTATCAAAATGGTGGTGGAGATATGGCAATAAGGACAAGGCCTCATGGAGAAAAAGTTGTTTGTTCTAAACATGAATCTACTGGTGGGAGATGGATGCTATTCTTGGAAGATATTAGAAGAGTTTCAAGAGTATGGGGTGACATTCTTTTGGTTGCTAGTAGTAATCCCCAATTGGGGAATTTTTCTGTCAAAATGTAGGGTAGTTTCTGGAAATGGTTCTGGAATCAGATTTTGGATTGATAGCTGGGTTGGTGAACAAAGTTTGAAAATTCTGTTTCCAAGACTCTACTTGCTGTCAGTTGAGAAGGATGACTCTCTTGGGATGCTTGTGGAAAGGAAAGGTAACTCAGAAGAGTGGGTGCTGGCATTCAGAAGACCATTAAGAGCATGGAAGGTGGCTGAGGTTGGTAGGCTTAGCACTATGTTAAATGCAGTCAGAACATCAGTGGCAGATTCTGCACATTGCTAGAGATGGATTGCATCCTCCTCAAGTGAGTTTAATGTTGCTTCTATTTACAATAGAAATGAGGTTGGTGTTTCTAATGTTCCTTCTCTGATATGGAACAATTTTTCTCCTCCTAAATCGCAATTCTCTGGGGTGGTTGGCTTGGAAGGGGATGGTCAAAACCGTGGACTACCTTCAAAGTATTGGTGTACTTAGTGGGAGTATTTGTAACACTTGTATTTTTTGCAATTATGATATTGAATCTGTTAATCATGTGCTTTTGTTGTGTCCATCAATCTGGAAGGTGTGGTCTAGTTCGGTGGATTAGTTGTGGGGACATATTTTGTGAATGACAACACGTGGCTAAGGTGACGCCTAAGTGTCAGCCGAGGTGCCACATGTCTTGGTCATAACGCCGAGGTGATCTCGGTTAGGCCGGGGTTATCTGCGGAGATATCGGAATCCGAGATGAGCGGATAAGGGACAAGAGTCCTAGAATGGGGAGGACCTTAGTCTGGATAAAGATAGAGCTCTTAGGGAGTTCATCTCTATCTAGATGGAAGTCCAAGATAAATATTGAGCCAAAGTCCATTGAAGCTAGGGTTCTACCGAGATCAGGTTAGTGCTAGTTATAAAAATAAGGCATCTTCGTGGGTCTAAGGTATGCTTTTGGTATTTTGGCTAACGAGTTAAGCACTATTTGCTATCTTTTGAGAGATAATTAAGTACTGACTTGATCGTCAGAGTGCTCCTGAGTAGACAAACTATCACCGGAGTCTTATCTTTCTGTGACAGGTTGTTCAGACCTAATCTATTCTGTTTGTGCTCTCCTGCTGAGTTCTTGTTTGACAGTGTAGTCGGAAATCAACACCCACATGTGCGGTATTTAGTGGGTTGTGCCTAGGTCAATTGAGGGGTTCCTTAATTGGTGGGTTGGATTTAAGTTTAAGAAGTTTGAATGGCTGATATGGAAAACTATACCAATGGCTTTACTGTGGTCCATCTGGAAATGTAGAAATGAATGTGTTTTTAAAGGAACTCATGCCGCAGTTGGAAATGCTTTGTGATTTAGGAAAAGTCAGGATTGCATTGTGGATTAAGTATCATCAAAGCAGGTGTGTGTTGTCCGTATATGACCTGGTTTCCAATATGCGTCAGATTAGATTTCCTGCAGTGTGAGTATTGAAGCAGCTCTGAAATGCATTGTTGTTGGGACTGTTACACAGGTGATTGGGTGTTTTGCGCTTTTATTATTTATACTCCTTGTGTAGAATCCATGCAGAGTGTGGATGGTTCTGGGTAGAAGTTTATGGGTGGCTGCTCAGTTTTACATTGTTGCTGGGATTGAATTAACTGATCTGTTTTGCACTATTGTTGGGGTTAAACGGCTGCTATCTTTGTGTTGTTGGGGCTGCTGCATTGGTTTTTTGTGTTTTGTTGTTTTTTGTTTTCTATGTTGCTCTTTCCTTGTTTAGTTGGTTTCTCATCAACTCTTGATGGTGTGTTAGCATATGATTGTGCATTATTTTCAGTGCCAACTTAGTTGAAATCTTCTTGTATGCGTTGATATGCGTTGATGCTCTTTACATTCATCCTTCTTTTTATTGATGTATTCTTTTGATTCCATCAATAAAGATTTTGTCTTTTTGCTAATAAAAAATAAAAAATAAAAAAAGGTAACTTAGTTGGGTTATATTATTTCGTTGTGACGTTCTCACCCTGGTCTTTTTTATTGATGCATTCTTGATGTACTTCTTTTTATTCTTTTTACATCAATAAATTAAAAAAATAATAATAATAATAATAAATTCAATTCAATGTACACTTTGTATTCGTATACTTTTTGTGTACTTTTTTTGAATACATTGCTCTTTTCATAATGTTCTTTCTTTTTTTTTTTCTTTTTTTTTTGGGTAAACTCCGGGCCGAAGCCAAAACTAAAGAATAACACTTCAAATACTCCCCATTGATCTATTTTTCATAGTAAAAATCCAGGACATTAGACTTTCCATTTCAATTTAATCAGATTCCCCCAACCAATTAGCTTTCACTAAAGATAGAGATCAAGAAAAATTATCATGAAATTTATCCCGAAAAGTGATGAATGGTTAAAATTTAACTCCCTAATATTGTGTTTGGTTAGGGGATTTGAAAAGGAAAATGAAAAATATATGTAAAATTAGGTGAAATGTAAGCATATTTTATTCACATTTCACCTATCTTTTCCTTTTTCCTTTCCAAATCCCGTCGCAAATCTCTCAACCAAACACAACCTAACATAATCTAACTCCTAACATCACTAATTAGTTTCATATGCATCAAACTGAAATGCAGGAAGAGAATAGCTTTTTCATCATGTAGATTTATTATCCATTTTGTCTCTTGAAAGTCCGGTCTTGTTGACAATACATGGCATGTTATATATAGACAGAGAACATACATGCTAGATAGATACATAGCAAATAGAAGGAAGATCCTCCCTGATCAGCCAATGAGGCTGATCCCTTGAAGGATCAATGCATTGGCAAGAAGCTGATTAGCAGCCTGCGATGGATGGACACTGTCCCAAAACACATACTCAGTAGCATTCCTTCATGTTCCTATCGACTTTGGATTGCACAACAACCATGTCGTTTCTATTATTCCTGTTCCGCAGCAACCTCTCCTTGCTTCCGCAAAACCTGCAACCACCCATTATTATCCTAGTTGACAGACAAATCTTACAATGTGGATTCCGTGATAAAAGTTGCGATTTTTGTCGTAAAAGTTACGAAATTTTTTGATGAAAAGTTACGATTTTTGCAGTGAAAATTATGATTGCGAAATTATAGTGTGCACTCTTAAAGTTATAAATAGCAAAGTTATTTTTTGGTGATGAAAGTTGGAGTCATGCAAACCATAATCTCATTTCTTACCTCATTTTCTCACTCTTTTACACAAAATAATAGGGCTCACATTTATAAATGCATATGGGATTCACTATTGTGTCTTGGAGTGAAAAAAAAAAAAAAAAAAAAAAGAACAATACAAAACAAAAACAAACAAACAAACAAATGTAGCATTTTCCTAAAAGTTATGTTTTATAAGAGTGATGCTATACATAATATTGTTTCTTACCTATTTTTTCACTCTAAGATAGAAAGTAATGTGATCTACATCAATAAATGTGCGCGAGACTCATTTACTTGTGTATACAGTAAGAAAATGAGATAAGAAACAAAAATATATATATAACATTTTCTTTTTTTGTAAAAAAAAGTGATAATATTTTTTTTTTTCATTCATAAGATTAATCAATTATTGATCAAAGGAGAATAACTGTTATGTGATTAAAATCTTAAAGGAACTCAATATAAATTCAATGTAATAATATCAAAATTATAAGACTTCTTGTATGTTTTGCAAACCTCAAGATAGGTCAGTCTAATTTAGAACTCCCCCCAAAAAAGTACACAATTAAAAATCATAATTCAATTCAAAAATCACTTTTTGGCATCGTTTGACATTTAGCTAAAATAATCAAAAAGTCACTATAAGTTATTATATCATTCTCTCTAAATTCTTACACGTTCTTTTCTAAATAAATTAAAGGGTAAATTACACTGACACCCTCTAAGGTTTATTTTTATTATAGTTCCCCCCTCACCTTTTAAAAATTACATCTCTCACCTTAATGTTTAAAGTTTTATTACAGATTCCCTCCTCAACAATTTAATTTTTTTAAGTAGCAATTTTTCCCTCGCTGGGTAAATTACATTGACACCCCTCACATTTTAGAAATTACAATCTCCTCCCTAAGGTTTAAAGTAGTATTACCAATTATCCGCTTGGTTAGTATTAGTTAGAAAAAAAATTCATTGAAAAAAAAATTTTAATTGGAAAAAAAATTAATTGAAAAAAAAATAATTAAAAAAATTAATTGAAAAAAAAAATTTGTTAATAAAATTTTTAAATTTCTGTTTAAAAACCAATGTAAACTCATTTTTTGAATTTACGTTTTTTCTTCAAATTTACAAACTGAGACAACAATTTATAAACTAAATAAATTATCAAACAAGTTTTTATGACAGTTTTTAAAATTTTTGTAAATATAAATTGAAAACTGAAAACGAAATGATTACCAAACAGGCCTCAGATGGTAAAAATGTCGTAAAATTAACAAATAATTAAATAAGTTACCAACGTAAGAAATGACTAGATTCATAAGCTATGTACGGTATGATTTTTAGAAATTTTTTTAAAAAATTAAAAATTAAGAGGCCTAAATTCAAAAAATGAGTTTACGTTGATTTTTAAACAGAAATTTGAAAATTTTACTAACAAATTTTTTTTTTTCAATTAATTTTTTTTCCAATTAATTTTTTTTTTCAATGAATTTTTTTTCCAACTAATACTAACCAAGGGTACAATTGGTAATGCTACTTTAAATCTTAGGGACGAGATTGTAATTTCTAAAATGTGAGGGGTATCAATGTAATATACCCAGTGAGTGAAAAATTGGTATTTAAGAAAATTAAATTGCTGAGGGGAAAATCTGTAATGAAACTTTAAACCTCAGGGATGGAGATGTAATTTTCAAAAAGTGAGGGAGAAAACTGTAATAAACATAAATCTCAAGAGGTGTCAGTGTAATTTACCCTAAATTAAAATAATCAATTTCCAAACAAGATCTTAGAATCATAAAATCCGATTTAATTTTTTATTCAAGTCAAACAAAAATACTCGAATCCATAATAAATAAATAAATAAGGATATTTAATAGTCTTACCATAGTTAGAAGGAGTCTTGACAAGGTCATGGAGGGATTTGTAAATGTCAAAGACGACAATTTTGAGTCCTGGAAGTTGCTTTTGGAGGTTAGTTGCAGAAGAGTTGATCATCTTGTTGAAGGATTGAGCATCAGTGTTGATCCTTGACACACACCCACTCTCATGCATTCCAAACAATGTGATTGCTAATGGAACACACCCCAGTGGTGGGAATGATGTCACTCCTATTCTTCTCGCCCCCAAATTATACAGCCTCTGTTTGTCAAACAAACAAAATTAATACGTCTACCTGTGAAGGATGAGAAATCATATAGGTACTTGGATTCTCTTCTGTTTACAATCTAAATTAGAAGGTATTGTCCGAATTTGTCGGTTCATCATGAGTCCAATTTTATGAATTTGAATGGGTTCATCCATATAAAAAAAAAGTCAATTCAATAATCGTAACATATTCAATTTATTATATTTGTGTCAAAAAAAATGAATGAAAAATATATTTTTAAAATAGATTACGATTATAAGATTGACCTATTTTTATTTTTATTTTTTTATTTTTGAGGATGATATATATGTTGAATCCTTCAAAATAAACAGTTTGAATTATCGAAACATGACTTGAGACAACACCTGAATGGAATCCAAACTTAAATTATAATTTGTTTTGAGAGCAAATTTAGGTGGCGTCTCAACTTGTATATTTATTAGCTAAAACAGGGGCTCCACCACCTATTTATCTCCTTTTAGGAAACAACAGAACACTTATCTAAACATGAATTGTGTGGAACAATACTATAAGACCATGAAATAACTTTTTTGTGAAGGATATATTTTAGACCCAAAATTTTTATTTCATGTACCTAATGCCTAATCTAAAATGTTAGATATACAGAATTAGAATATAATAAAGGGCATTGTATAGTTTAATGTAAGTGTGACTCACATCACACTTAAAACAATGAATCCAAATGGCCCCGTTTGGCAAGAGCTAAACGGGGCTTTTTTGGCTATTTTAGCCACATAAGACAAAATAGGCTATTTTAGCCACAAAAGACAAAACATCACATTCAACCCATAATCATTACACTCTTCTCTCACAAAAAAATTCAAAAAAGTCAAAAGGCCAAAAAGCCCTTCTCAAACCAAGCTTTAAGTCCAGGCTAAAATAGTCAAAAAAGTCAAAAAGCCCTTCTCAAACCAAGCTTTAAGCCCAAGCTAAAATAGCCAAAAAAGTCAAAAAGCCAAAAAGCCAACTCACTTCCCAAACCTACCCATAGTGCGACTTTTGTGTACATTGTATTCTAATTCTGTACACCTAATAAAGTGCAATTTTTGTGCACTCCTGGCCATTCGGTGTAATGAAAATTTTGAAATATGCAAATCTTAAGATACAAATCATGATTAAGGTTGTGTTTGCGCGCGCGCGCGCACACAAAAAAAAAAAAAACTGAGTGGAGATTTGTGGAGCAATCCAAATATAATCTAAAGGGGTAATTACACCCCAATGGATTTGTTACCTAACGAATATAGATAAATGATTTAGATTGAAAATAAATCAAAAGTTTAGAATTTAAATTGACAAAATTAAGAACTTAAAATTTATTTTAATACTAGACCCAAATTCTAGGATTATTTTGTAATTTTCTTCAATTTTTTATTATTAACCATTTTCTCTCTTTTCTTTTCTTTTTTTTCTTTGATAAATTTTTTTTTGTTAAATCTTTTACTTTTTGTTTTTCTCTTCCATAAATGGATATTTTAAAAAGAAACATAGCTAAAATAAAAGAGTATTGTTGGCGGTGTAAATTTAAAAAGTGGCCAGTTAAAGTAAGGAGGGTCCCTCCAGTTCACTAATTTAGTGCAAGCCCATTTTGGGTTTGTTTCAGTGATTTCAAATTTCAGTGTTTTCTGAGTATGTCATACATTTAAAAAATAAAATTAATTAAATTTAAATAATTATATATTTGAATCATATTTTTTGAAGAAAAAAAAAAGACAAATAATATAATATCAAGAATAGATTATCCAATTTTTTTTAAGATAAAAACGATGATCCAATCATGTAATATTAATATCCAATCAATCTAACCTTTTACGTAAAAAATACTAAAAGGCACTAAAATTTAAACGTTCAGGAGGTGGATCCAAAATAGGCCCACAAAGCACTAAGCTGGACACTTAGGTCAAATTAGTGTACTAGAAAGGCGTCTCCTGCTGAAAATAATAAAGTAAAATTTTGACTAGATATTTTGATTAGCATGGTTGGAGATGCTTTGTCTCATTAATTTTTATTACAAACCTGTAAAGAGTAGTATTATCAAGGAGGTAGGAAGGTACCTTAACAAAGCTTGAAAATATGGAGACAATGTATGAGGAATACTGATATGGAGTGTAGACTTTGTAGAGGAAAGGATTGACATAATAGTTCTGCAGAAAGTCACTATTACCAGCACTCAATATATATAATCCATCCTTGATTATGGATCTTGCTTTTTCATTCCCTGCCACCTTTGCTAGCTTAGCTTGGTACTCCTTGTAATATTCCAACTGTTGTGACAAAGGGATTGCATGCTGCACAAAGTTTGACAATAAAAGAGTAAGTAAAGTCAAAAGAAAGAAAAGTTATAGATCAGCTTGCATTTATGATGCATTGAAAGAGAGAAACTGAATTTTGTTTGGTTCCTGAGAAAGACAAGTGAAAAGACCATGTAATTATTTTTAAATCTTGGAACTATTTGAAGAAAGTATCATGCTATTTTATGATCATTTTTCCTTTTTGTTTGATGTTTCATTATACAGCAAGACCACAAATTCAGAACTATCTATCCAGAATCAAATTCATTTCACTCACCCCACAATTCATCAATTTAATCTCCACCACACATACTTATTTTAGATAAATTTTGGATCCCAAATTCTGGGACCCTAGCTTTTCCGTTCATTATATTACATATGCAGTTAGGTATGAGCGAGAAAATCTTAATCGAACCACTCTTTGAAGAATTGATAATTCTAAATTCGCTACCAATCTGACCATCCTCAAAACCAGAGGATTAGTTGAATTTTTTTCTAGTTTCAACTGAGCTGTTTGAGCAGGTTGAATGAGTTAGAAATACAGAATTAAAAAAAACATCTGTGATTATGCAACTTTATCTTTTTCACAATTTTAACCATAAAAATTATTATTTCTTTCAAACCCCAACACGAGACCAGTAATTAATCAAATGCATAAATTTATTCAAATCAATACACAAAACAATCTAAATTAGAAAAAAGAAAATATGCGATGGAAATAAGAGACGAGTGTCATTGATTAATGGTATTAGGATTATGAGGAGATCATTTGTGTGTAAGTGCAAGGTAATTTGTGAGGCAAATTACGTTGGTTTGCATATTGACAAATTTTAAACTGCAAGCTAATTTTACCTGTCAATCTTGATCATCTAACCCACCTTCTCAAACCATAAGGGGCCATTTGTTTCATGGAATTGAGGTGTAAGATTGGATTTTATATCCAATAAAGTTATTAATTCATCATTAGGTTAGAAAAGTGACGGTTGGACTAATAGTCAAATACATATCATTTCCAGCTAAATATTCTAAGAACTATCTATATAGGACTAATAGTTCATTTTATTACAATCCGCTCTTATTTAATCTGTCCAAACAAACACTGTTTGAGTTAGTTTAAGTTAAAAGTTGGCGGGGTTTTCACACACCTTATTCTAAGCACAAGCTAAAATTCTTACACTCAAGAATGCAGTTTTGTCATCATAGCCAGATCCAGCAGAAGCAAAATTGGCTCCAAGAAGAAGCTTTTTCCCTGAGGCCTGTGGGCTAAGATATGCTGGCGGGTATGCGGTAAAGCCCAGTGTATCAGCTGCATGCAGAGAGAGAGAGAGAGAGAGAGAGATTAGAATGACAATTAGTAGTATTAGATTAGATATACACTGATTGAACTTGCAGAGACAGGTTAAAATGACAATTAAGTAATAATATTAGATTTGATACACAGAGATTTCCTTGACAAAGCCAATATTCTCAAGCTGTTGAACAACTTACCAGTGATATCAGTGGCTAGTTTGCCATTGCAGAACCTTCCAGTTGGTTTGTGATTGATGAAGTCTCTGCCATAAGGTGGCAAATTAGCTTTGAAAATGGTGTGAATATAGTCATTGTTCCCAACATCTACTGCAGAGTCACCAAATGTTAAGATTGCTGGAACAAGAGTTGTTGAATTTTGAGCATCCCCACCACTGATTGCAAAGGCCAATGCAACAATCAAAACCAATGCCCCTCTCAATCTCAAGTAGTTGTTGTTGATACCCATATTTTATAGGAATGGTGTGTTTTGAGGCTGCTTTGAGCGAGGGTTATGTTATGTTATGATCTTTTATAACCAGCAGAAAAGCTACTAACCAAAAAACACTTAAAAATTATCATTCGAGTCAAGAACAACACGTGATCGTGTGCCTATTTAATAATACTTTTATTTTATTTTATTTTTCTTCTTTGTAGGGTCATGTAATTCTTTAGATCTCTTCTATTGATTGGGCACATTGCCATAATAAAATTCCCATAACACATAATATAATTATTCAAATAAAAGTCTAGAAATATTATTCAAAACAATAGTGGATGGTGTAGATTGAATTTTGTATAATAGGACGCATCTTTGAAATGCATCTTAACCATTAAATGCTCTTTTTTGGTTTTTTTTTTTTTTTTGCAAATATTATAGGTTTCTAGTATTTCTCATAACTAGTAGAAAAATTATCAACCCATAAAAGCAATCCAGAAAATTTACCCAAAATAATAGTGGACGCTGTAGATTGAATTTTGGACAATGGATTCGTTTGTAATGCATCTTAACCATTGAATATTCTTTCTCAATATTTTTCTAGGTGAATATTGTGGTTCCTAACATTGTTACTTAATAAAATTAGAATGAGGATGAGAATGAGAATGATATCTCATGCTCAAGATAGGTATCTAATATTAATTAATGGAGTCTTGGAAGTAGACACATAGCATTAAAAATAAATAATATTTCGAGACTATTAAATAATTTTGATTTAAACTGATAGAGTGGTGCTACATGTACCAATTAGTATACTAACTGTTGGTGGGAGTGGGGTGCAAACCACTGTTGGTGATTCACAAGAAGAGGCTTAAAATTGAACCAAACTGAACTTTAATTTATTGAAACAATTCTGAAACAAAAACAGGGAGCTCTCTTCTTCTACTTCTCTCCCACACATTTAACTCTCATAATACATAGCTATTTATAGATAGCCTAGACAACAACAATACAATGTGAAACCATAGTGTGAAGGCCTACAATTTATGCAGCCTTTGTAGACCTCCTATCTTCAACAATGGTGGCTTGTCAAACATGGTGGATGGTTGGCCACCTACCATTTAGCAAGCTTATTTTCAACATCCCCCCTTAAGCTTGATTCTCCATGCTGTTTCATTCCAAGCATTATCTTCATTCTATTAAATAGATCATTTTTCAACGGCTTCGTGAAAATATCTGCAAGCTGATCTTGGGATTTGCAAGGAAATAATTCCACCTCTTTATTTTTCACATGCTCTCGGATGAAATGATAGCAGGTGTCAATATGCTTACTTCTTTCATGATAAACTGGGTTCTTCGCCAATGCAATTGCTGAGCGATTATCAAGAAAAATCTCAGTGGGTTTTTCTTGTGGAAATCCCAAATGCTTCAGCATGTTCCGTAACCATATTGCATGACACATAGCTGAGTTGGCTGCAACATACTCAGCTTCGCAAGTCGATAATGTCACAATGGCTTGCTTCTTGGATGACCATGTGAAAGCTGTATCTCCCATAAAGAAAGTAAATCCTGTAGTACTTTTCCGTTCATCCAAGTCACGTCCCCAGTCGCTATCTGAGTAGCCAACAAGACTGAAATTATCAGTTGGTTTATTGAATAAACCATCATTGACTATACCTTTGATATAGCGAAGAATCCTCTTTGCTGCATAAAGGTGTGACTAATCCGGTGTTTCCATATATCTGCTAATCAGTCCTAATCCATAGAGTATGTCTGGCCTGGTACAAGTAAGATAGCGAAGACTTCCAACTAGGCTCTTGAAATAAGTTGGATCCATATCACTTGCCTTCGTACCTTTTCTAAGCTCCACTCCACTGTCTACAGGAGTGTTCACTGGATTGCAATTTTCCATTCCATATCTCTTGAGACTTTCCTCGGCATAGCCACTTTGGGAAATGAAAATTCCATCTTTTCTTTGTGCAACTTCAATGCCGAGAAAATGAGCCATCAATCCAATATCTGTCATTTCAAATTCTTGGACCATACTTCTTTTAAAGTCTTTGAATATGGCTGGATTGTTTCCGGTGAAGATTAGATCATCAACATAAAGACAAGCAAGCAACATGCTTCCATTAGCTTCCTTCTTCAAATATAGTGCGTGCTCATATGGACATTTTTCAAAACCATTGTCATGAAAATACTGATCAATTCTAGTATTCCATGCACACGGAGCTTGCTTCAATCCATAAAGTGCTTTCTTCAATTTGTACACTTTGTCTTCATGCCTATTCTGAACATACCCCGAAGGTTGTTCAATATAGATTTCTTCTTCAAGGAAACCATTAAGAAATGTAGATTTCACATCAAGTTGATAAATCTGCCACTTGTGCTGGGCAGCCAAAGAAATCATTAGCCTGATTGTCTCCAATCGGGCAACTGGAGCAAACACCTCTCCATAATCAATTCCAGCTCTCTACTTGTAACCTTTTGCTACTAACCTTGCCTTGTAACGTTGCACTTCGCCTTGTGCATTCCTCTTTGTCTTGTATACCCATTTCACTCCAATGGGTTTGTGCCCCTCTGGTAGACTGGTAAGCTTCCATGTGTCATTTTTCTCAATGGCATGAATTTCTTCATCCATTGCTTTCTTTCATTTATCTTCTTGGATGGCTTCCGAGAAGGTAAGTGGATCACTATCTGCAAGTAGGCAGAACAAAGTCAGATCTGCTTCTTCTGTAGCTTCATATATCTCCTGCAAATTTCTCATTGGTCTTGGTTGTTTGAAAAAACTATCAACTGATGATGCTGATGATGATGATGATGCAGCACTTCTGTGAGAAATTGGCGATCTAGGTGCAGGAATTCTATGTGGAGGAGTTTGTAGCTCATCTTGAACTTCTCTTGTGATTTCAACATGAGCTTTTGATGTTTCATCTTCGAGAATGAGTTCTGCATCTTTGACAACTTCATCTTGATTCCAGTTCCAAGCTTTTTCTTCTTCAAATATCACATCTCGACTCATGATCACTTTTCTGGTAATGGGATTATACAACTTGTATCCCATTGTTCTATCTCCATATCCGACAAGGATACATTTTTCTCCCTTATCATCGAGCTTGGTTTTTCTTGCTTCTGGAATCTTGGTGTATGCAACACACCCAAATATTCTGAGATGATTGACACTTGGCTTATGTGAACTCCAAGCTTCTTTTGGAGTCATAGAATGAAGGCTTCTGGTTGGGCATCTATTCAGTAGATACACAGCACATGATATAGCTTCAGCCCAAAATTGCTTGGGCAGTCCCTTTTCTTTCAACATGTTTCTTGCCATATCTAAGATTGTGCGATTCTTCCTTTCAGCAACACCATTCAGCTGTGGCGTATAGGATGGTGTTGTTTGATGCTTGATTCCCTGCTCTTTGCAATACTTCTCAAAAGCATCTGATGTATATTCTCCACATTGATCTGATCGCAATGTCTTGATGTAGTAGCCGCTTTGTTTCTCTACAAAAGATTTGAATTCTTTGAAGATGCTGAACACCTCCAACTTTCTTTTAAGAAAGTACACCCATGTCTTCCGGCTATAATCATCAATGAATGTAAGAAAATACCTATTTTGTCCATTTGACATTGGCTTCAATGGACCACACACATCAGTGTGCACTAGCCCCAACGGCTTTGTGGCTCTCCACTTCACCTCTTTAGCAAAACTAGTTCTATGATGCTTGCCAAGAATGCAGTATTCACAGACTTCATTAGTATGAGCAATATAAGGGAGCCCTCTCACCATATTCTTGCTTGACAACAGCTTCAAGCTTCCAAAGTTGAGATGTCCAAACCTCAAATGCCATAGCCAGTCTTTGTCTTTGATGATGGCACTTAAACACTTCGCAGCATCATGTTGGATGTTCAATGCAAACATCCGATTCTTGGACATTCTCACCCGAGCGATCAAATTGCCATGATTGTCTTTGATGGTAAGATGACAATCTTTCATGCTGATGTCGTATCCTTTCTCTAGGAGTTGTCCCATACTCAAAATGTTATTCTTCATGGAAGGAACATAATATACATTGGAGATGTAATCATGATCTCCATTCTTGAGCTTGATTAGAAAATTACCTCTTTCTTTCACTAGAGTCTTTGAAGAATCACCAAATGAGACTTATGCTTGTACAGTCTCATCAAGCTTAACGAACAGCTCTCTTTTACCACACATGTGATTGCTGGCTCCCGAATCTAGATACCAAACATTGTTTTGGTTTTCAGTGTCTCCATGGTGGACAAACAGGACTGTAGGTCCAACTTTGTTTGTTTCCTGCTCGGCAAAATTTACTTGCTCGCTGGCTTTTGTTGTTGCTCTACTTCGGCATTCATTGCTATAATGCCCGAACTTGTGGCACTGGTAACACTGAACATTACTTTTGTCAAAACCTAGTCGGTTGTTGTAACCACCTCCTCTACCGCTTGCTCTTCCTCTTGGAGCAAAGTGTGGTTGACTTTTCCTCCTCTGGCTAGACTTCTTCCGCCTCTTCCTCGAAAACCAAAATTTCGGTTATTGTAACCATGACCTCTTCCTTGGTTTCTTTGTGATGTTCCTCCTTGCTCGTTTCTGTTATCTTTGAAAGACAGCTTTGATTGAAGAGCTTGCTCTAGAGAACTTGATGAAGTCTTCTTGTTGATCCTTTGTTCATGAATCTCAAGTGTGCCCATCAACTCATCAGTGGTCATGGCACTGAGATGCTTGGACTCTTCTATTGCTTCAACCACGTGCTCAAACTTGGAACTGAGTAATCGGAGAATCTTCTCTATCACTTGAAGAGATTCCATCTTCTCTCCATATCTTCTCATCTGATTAACAATGGTCAATATTCTGTTGAAGTATTCAGAAATTGACTCATTCTCATTCATGTGCTGATCTCGAATTCGCCACGTAACACCTGTAGTCGAACTCTGATCATCTTCTCAATTCCACGGTGTGAATTTCGAAGAATACTCCATGCCTCTTTAGAGGTTGTTGCTGCTGAAATCTTCTCAAAACTTGATTCATCAATGCCTTGATAGAGTAGATACAAGGCCTTTTTATCTCTCTTCCTTGAATCTTTTAACGTCGTCTTCTGAGTATCATTTAAATTTCCTTCATCTTCGAAAATAGCTGGCTCGTCATATCCTCAATCCACTAACTTCCACAAATCTTGTGAGGCTAGTAGGACTTGCATTTGAATACTTCAATTTTTATAGTTCTCCTTGCTGAGTTTTGGAAACTGGAGCTGAAAGAAGTTTGTGTTGGCCATTGATTGTCTTTAACAATCTGCAAATTTTCAAAATGGAATTTGCAAATTCTAACCGTACAAATGTGTCCGAAATACTCCAAATAATTGGAAAGCACTATTGGATTACCCAAAACGAACTTCGAATAGCTTAGATAAAGCCAAAACAAGTTGAACGGTTCAGATCTGTGGCTGCAACTTAGCCGCGGCACACTGGATTAATCTCCGTGCGGCTCAGTCAACGGCTCCGGTCAACGGCTTGGACCGGCTCGGGTCAACGGAGGCTTGGCTAGGTCAAACGGCTCCGGTCAACGGCTTGACGGCTCAGCTTGGCGACTCGGCCCGGAGGCTCGGCTTGGATGACGTCAGTAGATGACGTCATCAATGACGTCAGAAGTTGGATCCGGATCTGGGTTGATGGATTGAATCGTGTGCTTCAGGTCAAACTCTGCAATCCAGGCAAAGAAGACGCGTGGAGTGCGTGTGCGCGTTTCGGCGCATGAGAACGACGTTAGGGAGGCGCGTGTGGCGCGTGAGTCGTCTGTGAGGCTCGGTTTTCGACGTTCTTTTTTTCAAAAATTGATTTCGACCACTTTAATTTCTGGGCAACTTTCGAAATCACACTCTGTTTTTGCAATTTTGCAGAATTTCTGCAAATTTAAGCTACCTTCGGGCTCTGATACCACTGTTGGTGGGAGTGGGGTGCGAACCACTGTTGGTGATTCACAAGAAGAGGCTTAAAATTGAACCAAACTGAACTTTAATTTATTGAAACAATTTTGAAACAAAAACAGGGAGCTCTCTTCTTTTACTTCTCTCCCACACATTTAACTAGGGCTGCAAATGAACCGAGCTGTTCGTGAACAGGCTCGACTCGGCTCAGTAAGGGCTTGGCTCGGCTCGGCTCGTTTAGTAAACGAGCCGAGCTCGAGCTCGATTATTGGGCTCATTTCGTTAACAAGCCGAGCTCGAGCTTGCATGTGTTCAGCTCGGTAGGCTCGGCTTGTTTATCTTTAATTAAACTATATAATAAATATATTATTTATATATTAAAAATATATAAATAATAATATAAATGCATTTTTTATATATTAAATAATATAAATAATTTTTTTTATTTAAATATTATAAATAATATTAAAAAAAATTTATCGAGCTGAGCCGAGCCGAGCTCGAGTTCAATAAAAATTAACGAGCCGAGCCGAGCCGAGCTCGAGCCCAGTCCCTTATCGAGCCGAGCTCGAGCTCAATAAACGAGCTCGATAACTTAACGAGCCGAGCTTGAGCCCAGTAAAGCTCGGCTCGGCTCGGCTCAGCTCGTTTGCAGCCTTACATTTAACTCTCATAATACATAGCCATTTATAGATAGCCTAGACAACAACAATACAATGTGAAACCATAGTGTGAATGCCTACAATTTATGCAGCCTTTGTAGACCTCCTATCTTCAACAATGGTGGCTTGTCAAACATGGTGGACGGTTGGCCACCTACCATTATCACCTATCATTTAGCAAGCTTATTTTCAACACTAACTAGTGTACCAATACTATTTATGACATTATTATTCACCCTCACTAATTATACAAATTACAAATATCAAAAATATCTTAAATTATGTCACATCATCAATTAATACATTAATTAATGTACTAATTGATACATATAATATTATTCTTATTCAAATTGATATCTGTCAAATTTTTTAATAGTATTACATGGAAATCACAATTATGAATTTTTATTCTTCTAATTAATAAAAGAAGAAAAAGTGGTTGCGGGATAATTAAATGATACATATGGAGTTGCAGCCACGAGAATAGTTGCCTGCACGTGCTAGATTGTGATTATGTTTTGGTTAAAACTTGCCAACTCAAAAATTAAAAATACAAGACACGTTACGGTTGTGTAAAATACCACTTAATTTATTAAATTTTTTTAATTTGTATTGATCTACATCGATTTATTTGTTAATTGTGGATTAAAATGTTAAATTTATAATTTGATTTTGAAATCGTTCTACTCCGTTATAATTAATACATACATTTTTTAAAATTCTTAATAAAATATCAAAATAAAAATGAGTGTGCGAGAGATCTAAAATATATAATTTATTACAAATTGGTAGTTATATATAAAAAACATATATTATGCAAAATTTGTTTGTATTATATATGAAAAATATTATGTAAATTAAGGAAAACTATTCAATACTCCTAGAGCACCACGTGGCTATACTCTAAGTTAATCACCAATTACTAAGCTTCATGTTGTTCCCCCATTCCCAACATAAATTATGAGTTTTTACGCCTCTCTACCAATCAAAATTTATGAAATGCCATGTGTCCATACCCTAAAAATACTGAATAATCATCCATAAATTAATGTTATATATTATATAAATAATTAATAATTATTTAAAAATATTTTTTAATTTATCAATACGTCATTTACAATTTAATTTATAATTTTACTTTCAAATTATTCAAACTGCAAAGCGGCACACACTTCTACGCACAATATATAGATGCGAATATTTTAAGTTACATCTGTGTCTTATTTTTTAAAATAAAAAGCTTATTTCCACTACATAGACATGTAAAGCTTAATAACATGATCTATTAATTTACTGCATTTACTTTATTTTTTATTTTTTTAGGGTAAATTACAAATATACTCTTTGAGAATTACTTACATTACAAATTACCTCATGTAGTTTTAAAAATTATATTATGCCCCCAAAAGTTTCTAATTACATAACAAATATATCTTTTTATTAATAAATCATCAGGTTAATTAACAGTTTTTAATAATGTTAAAATTTTATTTCAATTAATAATTCAAAAAAATTTATTATTGTATAGGTGAACAATTAAAAATTTTACTTTTTTAATTAATTTTGTTAAATAAAAAATTTTGATAGGGAGGTATTTATAATTTTTCAAACCACAGGGGGTAATTCGTATTTTAAGCAAATTACAGGAGATTTATTGTAATTTACCCTTTTTTATCTAGAACTTCCTAGAAGACTCGGGAAGTTGTGAGAATATCATGCATAGTTATAAAATTATAAATATTCTCCTTATATATTTTAGAATGGATATTTCGATTCATAAATTCAAATTTGAATTTTGTTGGTGAAAAATTCAGGCGTAGAAATACTTTGTCTATAAGGACATGGTAATGCAAAATGTCCAAACTACCCTTACACACACACACATATATATATATATATATATATCATAAACACGGTTAAAATTTCACAATTCCCTCACTGTCTTTTCAAACCCTAACTCACTCACTCTCTATATATATATACCATTGCTATCAAAAGACGATGACCTGCTGGACTCGGCCTCCACCGCTCGACGCTGCTGTGATGGAAGACGTGAGGGTTTGCTTGGCCGACACAAGGTACTGGATGATTAGGAAACAGATAAATCCAACAAATCATTAACAATGCAATACTAGCCTTATTGTATTAAATAGAAGCACAACACTTCAAAGCAAACCAAAAAAAAATGTCAGAAAAATAAAATTGGAAATGTTTAGCAATATGTTACTGGACATGTACATTTTGTTCGATAGCAAGTTGTTGAACAAGTATTTTTGTTCGGAAGTGGGTTACCGGATATGTATTTTTTTTCGGTAGTGTGATTCTGGACTATTTGATTTTGTTCGGTTCTGGTATACCAAACAAAAGTCAAACATCCCTCTTCAAAAATGAAACGAAAAAATAAAAAATAAAGAAAAAAACTCATCATTTTACTTTTTTGTTAGTCTTTCATCACTATTTCTTCGTCTATTGCTTTCTTTTATGATCAAAATACTATAATGCTCACTTTTTTAAAGTAGATGTATAATGAAGAAGAAGAAATGAGAAAAATAAAAATAAAAATAAAAATTAAAGATTGAAATGTAATAGGTGTAAAGAAATAATCAAATCTATTTAATTTTTATCTTTTGTCCTTACAGATAATTTTTACACATGGGTAAAATTGAAAAAAAAAAATACATATATATCTCAAATAAAAAGTGTAAAGAGATAAATATGTTGTGTAAATAGAATTTTTTTTTTTTTTTGTAAAATGTGCTAATAGCGGGAGAGTAGTAGTTTCAAAAGTAAGACGGGTCATTGTTATTATTGAAATCTCAAAGAAGAAATCCCTGCAATTATGCTAAATCTCAAGGTTAGTTAACTTCCTCAAAAATAGTATATATTTAGGGTGCTTTTTTGATAAATCCATTTTCTAAGAGTTTTATTCCATCCAACCCATATTCTTTTTGACTATTCCATTAGGTCCAATTTGAGATAAGAAGACCAAAATATCCTTTTCATCTACTTATGTTCCATTTAATTCACATTATTTTCTTATGTTTCAATAAGTCCTATAAGTGACATAATTACCAAAATACCCCTAATGTGAATGTTCACATCGTCAATGTAAATGTTCATATCGTCAATGTGTAGGGGCCCGGCCCATGTCGATCCTCGTGGGTGCCCAAAAAAATTTGAGTTGGGCCGGGCCGGCCCACAGGCCAAAAAAATAGGCCCAACCCGTTGATAATGTGAATATTCACATTGACAAAGTTAACATTCACATTGATAGGAGTGTAAAATTGGCCTGCGGCCCGTGGGCGGCCCGAAACCAGCCCGCCGCCCGGGACGGGCCCGGGTCGGCCCGTTCACAATGTGAATATTCACATTGACATATTAACATTAACATTAACATTGTAAAATTGGCCGTGACCCCGCGACTGACCCGGGCACAGAAGAAACATTGACCGGCGAATTCGTTGATAATGTGAATATTCACATTGACATGTTAACATTCACATTGATAAGAGTATAAAATTAGCCCGCGCCTCGTGGCTGCCCGAAACTAGCCCACAGCCCGTGGGCGGCCTGGGGTGGGCCCGGCCCGGCCTGTTGACAATGTGAATATTCACATTGGCATGTTAACATTCACATTGATAAGAGTGTAAAATTGACTCGTGTCCTATGGGCGGCCCGAAGCTCGTGGCCAGCCCGGCCCGTTGACAATGTGAATATTCACATTGACATATTAATATTCACATTGATAGGAGTGTAAAATTGGCATGTGGCCCGTGGGCGGTCCGGCCCGCATTGCCGGGGCAGTTCGCCCGTTGACAATGTGAATATTCACATTGACATGTTAACATTTACATTGATAAGAGTGTA
Organism: Camellia lanceoleosa; assembly: GCA_025200525.1. Taxonomy (NCBI): domain Eukaryota; kingdom Viridiplantae; phylum Streptophyta; class Magnoliopsida; order Ericales; family Theaceae; genus Camellia; species Camellia lanceoleosa. The sequence goes on from CM045759.1 coordinate 148,928,843, forward strand.
AAATTGGCCCATGACGTGGCGGTCGAAAACGGCCGGTGGCGCGCCCGGCATTGACAATGTGAATATTCACATTGACATGTTAACATTCACATTGATAAGAGTGTAAAATTGAGTCGCGTCCCATGGGCCCGTTTGGGTCCTGCCTACGGCACGGGGCGAGCTTCGGGCAGCGGACAAATTTTACACTCCTATCAATGCTAATGTTAACATGTCAATGTGAATATTCGCATTGTCACGGGTCGGGCCAAGCCTGCCCCAGCCCGAGGTCGGGCTTCGGGCTGCCCACGGGTCACGGTCCAATTGTACACTCTTATCAATGTGAATGTTAACATGTCAATGTAAATATTCACATTGTCAACAGGCCGGGCCGGGCCCGCCCCGGGCCGCCCACGGGCCGTGGACGGGTTTCGGGCAACCACGGGGCGCGGACTAATTTTACACTCCTATCAATGTGAGTGTTAACATGTCAATGTGAATATTCACATTGTCACCGCCTCGCCCGGCCGCGGGTCAAGCTGCCGCCCACGGTCAGGCCAATATTACAATCTTATCGATGTGAATGTTAACATGTCAATGTGAATATTCACATTGTCAACTGCCGCAAGGCCAGACGCGCCACGGGCTTTTGGCCGTCCATAGGCCACGTGCAAATTTTACACTCCTATCAATGTTAATGTTAACATGTCAATGTGAATATTCACATTGTCACGGGTCGAGCCAAGCCCGACCTCACGGGCCAATTGTACATTCTTATCAATGTGAATATTAACATGTCAATGTAAATATTCACATTGTCAACAGGCCGGACCGGGCCCGCCCACGGGCCGTGGGCCGGTTTCGGGCAGCCACGGGGCACGGGCTAATTTTACACTTCTATCAATGTGACTGTTAACATGTCAATGTGAATATTCACATTGTCACGGGTCGGGCCAAGCCCGCCTCGGGCTGCGGTCGGGCTTCGGGCCGTCCACGGGTTGTGGGCCAATATTGTACTCTTATCAATGTGAATGTTAACATGTCAATGTGAATATTCACATTGTCAACACCGCAGCGGGCGAGCGCCGTCATGGTGGGCTTTTGGCCGTCCATGGGCCACGGGCCAATTTTATACTCTTATCAATGTGAATGTTAACATGACAATGTGAATATTCACATTGTCAACGGGCCAAACCGGGCCCGCCCCGGGCCGCCCATGGACCGCGGGCGGGTTTTGCGCCGCCACGGAACGAGCACCAATTTTACACTCCTATTAATTTGAATGTTAACATGTCAATGTGAATATTCACATTGTCAACGGGCCGGGCCGCTCTGAAATTTGTTGGCCAATTTTATACTCTTATCAATGTGACTGTTAACATGTCAATGTGAACGTTCACATTGTCAACAGGCCGGGTCGGGCCCATCCCGGGACGCCCACGGGCCGTGGGCGGGTTTCGGACAGCCACGAGGCGCGGGCTAATTTTACACTCCTATCAATGTGAATGTTAACATGTCAATGTGAATATTCACATTGTCAACGGGCCGGGCCGGGCCCGTCCCGGGCCGCGGGCGGGCTTTTGGCCGCCCATGGACCGCAGCCCAATTTTATACTTTTATCAATGTGAATGTTAACATGTCAATGTGAATATTCACATTGTCAACGGGCCGGACCGGGCCTGCCCCGGGCCGCCCATGGGCCGCGAGCGGGTTTCGCGCCGCCATGGGACACGGACCAATTTTACACTCCTATTAATGTGAATGTTAACATGTCAATGTGAATATTCACATTGTCACCGGGCCGGGCCGGGCCCGGCTCGCGGCCGGGTTTCGGGCCGGCCACGGGCCAATTTTATATTTCTACCAATGTGAATTTTAAAATATAAATGTTCACATCATTAAATTGCTAATCATTCAAAAAATATTTATAAGAGTATCAAAATTAAATATGAGGGCATAAGTGTCCAAGAAAATAGTGTAAATCAAGAAAATGGACTTTATGGAATAAAACTATACATACATGGAACTAAATAGGTTAAAAAATTTCTTCATGTACTTCTTGGGTTAAAATACTTCTAAATTGGACTTATCAATAAAAATCTCATATATTTACCATATGAAAATAAAAAATAAAAAATAAAAAAAGATTAAAAAATCATATAACGAATTCAGTATGAGCTAAATGATTATTAAATAAAAATAATGGATTTAACAAGACTATTATTTTTCTTATCTTCACCTAAACAATCAAAAGTTTGAACATTTTGCCTAAAAGAACAAGAATTTATGACTTCATATTTGCTCTAACTTTTCTCACGAGAAATATCATGCTAACAACAGCTTCTTTAGAGTGAGAAAAATGAGAAGGGTAAAACCATCTTATCTTATTTTAAAAAATAAATAAATACATTTGGTGGTGTTACTTAATGAATTACCAAAACATTACTTAAAATTTTGAAATAATGATTTCAAAAGAGAAACGGAGATTAAGGAAATGTGAATAAAATATAATTATATTTTATCCATCTTCTGCCCTTTGCCCTTCTAAATCTCTACTCAAATTCATGAGTCAAACACGGTCTAAAATGTAAATCATTAGCACAAAGGACTTTTGGTCAGTTTATCATTAAAAAGAAGTCTAGAAAGTTGCAGCCCAAGCGGAATGCATCACAGTGAAATTCATGTTAAAGGTTGTCAGTAAATGACTTAGGCATTGCTAAATCGCTACAACCTCATAGCCATGATGCATCCAGAAGGACTCCAGAGCTCTTGGATTTTTAGAAACCTTTCGAGCATTGTTTTAAGACCTTCCAATTCCAGTTTAAACCAAGATGAGCCTAAAGCTAGGCTGACAGACAACAAACCAACACAACACAACACAACACAACGCAATCCAATCATTAACTTTGGGCTCAAATCATCAAACAGTCCAGAAATCCCCAAAACTTAGTGCTCAACCAAACAGGTCCTAAGAAACACAAGCTTCAGGAAAACAAAGTTATCACAAGCAGATCCGAGCACTAATCTCCTTTTCATCTTTGTGTCTTAGATATGATCCATCAATTGCAAAGACCAAACCATGCATTTGATCAAGCCCGGAAGCCTTTAAAAGACCATGCTAACTTGTATGGCTGATTAATGTAGACAGTTTGGTTCAGGAGTACCAACTAAACATCTTTTTACATCAGAATCAACTTAAAAGGGCCCTCAAGTTTGTTCAAGCACTTAACATGTAATATAAAGTGAATAAGGTGAAACCAAACTCATGTACTTTGGAACTGTCAACCAATATTTTCAGCGAAAAGGCTCAGAATGCATTTCCTAGCATCTTCCCTCTCAGAATGGCTTCTGCTTTCCTCACCTGCTTCATAGGTCCAACGATCGCCACCTACATAAAGAATACATCAATTGGCATTTATACTACAATATGCAGGAGCAGCATTTGATATTGGAAGTTAAAATAAATAAATAAAAATTCAACAAATGGCACAGGTGGAATTCACGCTTTAGTTTTTGTTAGATAATAGTAAGAATGCAACACTACGCACATGGAGTTTATATCTATGAGAGAGTAGGTCTTTGGATCAATGTGGGTGGTAATTACAAAAGTATATCTTAGGAATAATGTAAAGCACCACACAACAAAGACCGAATGAACACAAGCAATGAACCAACATGTCCCTTGTTTGATACTATAAATATTATGTGAAAGGAGATGGCAAATCCTTCTTTCTATCATCATCCAACAACACACACACACACACACAGAAAAAGAAAAAGTGGCAGTCAAAACCATTCACTTATTTCAATAAAGTTCACAAACTAACCTTGTCAGGTGGTCCCTTCGCTCCTCCAATTAGAATTTCAGCACTGTAGAATGCATTTCAAGTCATGATCTAGAGGAATCAATGGGGAGAGAGAGAGAGAGAGAGAGAGAGAGTTACTTGCAAGATCCTTTGATTGACAAGATTGAAGATCCCTTTCTGCCAATGATGCATCCCATTTTTCCCGGAGGGACATCAAGCACAGACAAGATCTCCTCCTCCGGACCATTCCCTTCTACAATGAGGTTATCTGACAGGACAAATCAAATCTTAGCATTTGATATATGACTAGACTACATCTTAAATCATCAAGCAATTCATGAACAAATTTGAAGCTTATTGCTATATTACACAGGGTTCAGGAATACTTTTGAAGAAAACATGTGGAAACTTCTATTACAAAAACACTGACTTTATACACACAAGCCTGTCCTGACTCAAGAAACTCATCCCCTGTCAACACAGCTACCCATGTTTGTTCACCCCACTCAACACCCCTCTTGAGGTGCATAGTCAAGATGAACTTGTCGTTGGTGGTTGACATAGTGAAGATAAGGCACAAATAGTCCCCCATGACACGGAGTTGGAATATGGCATCCTAGTTGTATTCCTATTCCTCAAGAACTCTATAACCTAAAAATAGCCTAGAAATCATTCATTAGCACTGTAGTCTACAGTGAAGTTCACCTTGCTTTCCCATGGGCACCACTGACCTAGCAATCCCATAGATTGGTTAGGTTGCTAAGTTAAAACCCTTGATTCTACTAGGACCCTTCTTCCAATGACAACCCAATACTCACTACTTCAATACCCACAACAAAATTGTCATATGCCCATGTTGACCAATGTGCGGATGGGTTTGCCATTGAAACCTTGCTTACTACTAGAGCTTTTCTTCTCCATGGCATTTATCATATGGAAAGTACATACTCCAAAACCACCAGATTTTGAGACCCTTGAGTGCCTAGACAGCAAGTCTTCCTACTAACTATTAGTGCTACCACAATCAGACAAGTAATTCAACAAACTTATGTGAGTAGTTGAGAATATAATATAAATAATGAACTTGCGCCTCTAATTGCTTAAGCCTTTAGATGAGTTGGTGGTCAACAATTTAATATGGTATCAGAGCAGGCAATACATCCAGTGTTTGAACCTCACCATCTATCTGATAATTAAAAATGCATGTACATGTTTGGCCTGCTACAAAGAAAAAGCATGGCCATGCGTGAGGCAACGTGTTGAGAATATAATATAAATAATAAAGTTGTCCTCTCTAACAACTTAAAGTTTTTAGATAAGTTAGTGGTCAACAATCTAATATGATCATTCAACAACCCTACATAGCTCATTTCATAGGTAACAAGAAATGGGGCCACACCCCTTGTCCATTGGGTGTTGTGTCTCTGACAGGCATAATGCATTAAAGCTCCTCAAAAATTTGAAAAATCATGAAATATTTCCCTAAAAATGTAGTTTTCACCCTAAGGTAATTTTAGAAAATTTTTAAAGAAAAACTGACTCATTTGATCCTTGGCTGTGTAACCGAAGTGGTTGATTGGACTACCGCACAAGTTAACTTGGCGTACTCAAGTGAGTGGGTGTTGATGTGCACACACAAGTGTTGCTAGGCTTGCCACACTCGTGACACTAGACATTAGGCTTGGTTGTGTAGGTGTCACTTGAGCGCTGCTAGCTTGACATGGGCCATCTGGCTGAGGGCCATGGATACTTTTCCTTGGGCCATGCTTGACTTGTTCTGTGGCTGGTTGGGGTGCCGCTTGTGGCTAGTTCTGCATATGAACCAGTTCGAGCTTTGGGGCTATGTTACCAAAAACGCTGATACCTTAGCGAATTACATATTGGTGCGCACATTCCAAAACATGGTACACTTCCGTTTCAAAACAGTAAATTTAGTGATCGAAGGCGTTCCCAAATGTTTTTTCTAATATACTTCCTTAAATGTTACTTTAAGAGGAAAAAAAAAAAATCAAATATAATGAATTAAAATCTAAGATGAGTTAACCAAAGGGCTCTAGCCTAGTTGGCTAGCCCTTTGGCCACCAAGTCTCTCTTAACAGGGAGGTCTTCAGTTCCACTCTTAGAAGTGGAATGGGATGGCAAGATTTTCTTGCAAGGTGTATAGGTATGAGTTTCAACTCCTTGAGATGCTAATCTAATAACTAACCACTGACTTTCAGTGATCAAAAAAAGTCTAAGATGAGTTAAGTTTTAACAAGACAAAAACATTAACAATGAAAAGAAAAATAAAATAAAATAAAATAAAATTATTGGATGCCTAATAATTAAAAAAAAATTATCCTAGAAGTACCTTAAATTCTTAAGTGTAATATATACTAGTCTACTCTTATCGTACCACATTTTAAAACATGTGGCATATCCCGTTCCCGTTCCCGTTCCACGTACCAGAACGATCCACGTTCTAGCTAACATAACTTCAGGGTGTACAAGCTCAGCCTGCTGAAAATTAGTCAAGCTCGAGCTTAACTCAAGTTCGAGCTCAGCTTGTTTAGGGTTTGACAAACTCAAGCTCGGCTCAAGTCAACTCAATTACATAAACAAGGCAAGCTCGATCTCGAGTTTAGAAAGAAAAATAAAAACCTAACTTAACATGTACATGTTAACAAAGAGAAGACTCTGAACAAAGTATAAATGAATGCTTCATATTGTTAATAAATTTTATCAATCAAATATGTAAATTTGCATAAACACCAAACATAAACAAAATAATAATAATTAATTTATATATCCTTTTGTTCACGAGCCTATTCATTTGATTCTACTTGAGCTTTACTTGATTAAGCAAGCTTAAAATTTTACCTCAAGCTTATCCATTTAGCAAATGAGCAAAGCTCAATTGAGCTTTAAATGAACCAAGGTCAAATTGTTCATGAACAGCTCGATTCGTTTGCAGTCCTACTAGGGTTGCCTTGAGCCAAGCTTGGGGGCATGTCATGAGCCATCCCCAAACTTGGATTCCAATATGCAGACTCTGTCAAACATTCGATGCCCAATACTCAAAGAACAAAAGAAACCCTCGACCCATACACTTCGATGTTTGTTGCAACGTACCAGACACCTAAAGAACCCTCTCATCCCCATAGAGTAATGGATCTCTATAGGCCTCTACCTCATTCAACCACCATCTCAACCCCATTCTTGCATTCTTCAACAACTTGATGTTGAAGAACTTCAACCCAAGTTGGGTGAACTTACACTTCTTCTCAACCCACTCTTTTGAAATTAGAAGAGCTTCAATGGAGGATTTTAACTCTACCCTGCACCTATCTTTGGAAATATCATATTCCTAATCAAAGCCCTTCAACTCTTTTATTTCCTTAGTATAACAAATCTAGTGTAACCTTCTAAAGTCCCTTCTGCACTTTATGCAACCCTCCCTCCCATCTCCAATTTTAACTATTATTTAATTTGGATCATTTAGTGCCTCATGCTCCGTCAACTTCTACGTTATCATTGTGAATATAGTTATAATCTATAGGACTTGCAAATTTCTGTAATTGCTAGCCATGTTAGAAGTGCACAATTTTTTTAGCAACAACCAGGACTCACAGCATTGCAAATGCACACAAGAAACACTAAGCAATACCAAGCCAACCTTGGCCTATTATTCACTATATCAAAAATAGAGTTGAAACAGACCGTCTTTCACAGGCAAAATTGATCTCCAGACAGTTATTACATGGCAGTTGCCTGACTCAACAAATGTAATCCATATAATTATAACAATGTGAACATTGTGCAGTCTTTTTTAGAGGGGCTTGAAACAGCAGTATATGAACAACAGATGTAGACTAGCCATACCCTACATGAATGCATGACCTTTGTGTGTGTATAATATCTTTATGCAAGATCTTTGCAGTTGGGAAGAGTGAGTAAAACACCTGGAATAGACGGAATAGATGGCCAATCCACATATTCATTATCACTGATGCAGAAACATCGACTATAGAGTGCACCACGAACAGCCAGTTGCCATAAGGATCTTTCATTCAGCTTCTCCATCATCTTGTGGTAAATATAAGGAAGAAAGCGGACATCATCTGCAGCTGCACGGACCATCAGTTCAGACAAGGGTCTGTACATCCAAAATGTTGGATCCTGGAAATAAATATAAAAATCACACATCTCTCCAAAGAAAAGGGAATTAGGAATGAAAGGACATGCACGAAAATATGAATTATACACATTTCGTTTTTGTAAACAAAAGAAACAACATACAAAAATTTCTAAGCAACCAAAAAAAACCCAAGCAAATATAAGTACCAAAAGGACTCTAAAAATTGTAGCAGCTAAAATTATTGCTTATTTGGGAGTTAGCGTTTAATATTTCTGTGAGTTTCTGAACTTAACAACAATTTTAACCAAGCATTTAAGCTCCCTTGCATCAGGTCTAAAAATAGGGGGAGGGAAGGGAAAAATAACATTAGTAACTCCAACAAAGTTCTGCATCATGCAAACAGTTAGGACTCAAGGAAACCCACTTAATTAATGATAATCAATTCATTGCGAGACTGTTGCCAAGAAAATTATACTTAAGTTGACACTAAGCACTCAAATACATTTCTTCAAAAGACAAATGAGAAGAATGATACATCTTACAGTTAAGAAGCACGGACACGGATACGGACACAACATGGACAAGACACGGACACGCAAATTTTCAAAAAATGCATTGCACGACACATTGGGAACACGTGCAAAACGTATAATTTTCTATTTTTATTATATGTCATATTTTTAAATATTTAATATGTATGTTATGTCAAATATTTAATTTTATCAAATTTATCAACCTTTGGTATGCTATTTTAGTAAAAAGATTAGAAATTTTAATTTTTTTGTAAAAGAGTCCTCAATGTGTCCTTAATGTGTCTTCAGTGTGTCCTCAGCATGTCCCAACATGTCCGACTCTTTCTAACGTGTCCGACATGTGTCCAGAGCTTGTTTGGCATGTGTCCGTGTCTAACATGTGTTACACACTCATACGTGACCTTAGTTGCACGAAGCGGGAGCGGGAGCGGGAGCGGGAGTGGGGGAACGTGGCCACTTAGAGGAGTCGTAGATTAAGAGTGCTCATGTATTATTTTTATTAATTATATTTTATTTATTATAATAAATAAGGAATAATAAATTATGTTAAAATAAATAAAAATAAAAATTAGACGATTTATTTTATAATTTTTTAAAGATTTTTTTATTATATATGATTTAGGGTTGGTTTGGGGTGTCCTAAAAAAGTGCACTTTTTGACTTATTGGTGGATTTGGGTTGGATTTGGGTTGGGTTTGATGTGATGTGTTAGAGAGGTGATGTGATTTAAGTAGGATGATGTGACTTAAATAAGATAGTGACTTTTTGACTTTTTGGCTTATTTAGAACATGCCAAACCTAGCCTTAAATAGATTTCTTTTAAACAATTAGATGATTTATTTTATTTATTATAGGTCAAAAAGTTAAGAAATAATAAATTTTGTTAAAAAAATAAAAAAGAAATAACAAAAAAAAATTATATTATTTATGATATATTATATTATATATGATAAATATTACTATTTATAAATTATATTATATAATATATATATATTATATGATACTATATATGATAAATCATATTATATAAGACAAATATGAAAACGGAGAGAGAGAGAATAGAGAATAGATCGAGAGAGAGAAGCAAACAGAGATCAACAGTGAGAGAAGAGAGGGACAAAGACAATCGAAGACTAAGGCTTCAAAGAGAGGGACGAAGACTAGGGCTTCAAAGGGAAGTCAAAGGGCGCGAGATCAAAGTCGTTGAACAGAGGATTGAAGCCAACGACCAGGTTCTCTCCTTGCCCTCTCAAGAGTGCTTCCTTCTTGCATCATATTCGCTTTTCCCTCTCCTCAGATTTGCAATTCTGCTGCGATTCTTCGTCAAAAGCGCAGAATCACACTTCTTTCTTAGAACCATCACCATTTGAGACAATTCCTACTACTAAGTACATGACCTCCGAAGAGCTGCCCGTGCTTCTTAGTTCTTACATAATATGAAAGTGTAAAATATTCTTCTTTGTAATTTTATTTCCTTCTCTTCAACAGTATATATGAACGAGGAAGAAAGGCCTTTTGGAGTAAATCCATTTCTTAAATACATCCCTGTTCACCAAGAGAACCTTAAAGGCATAGACAATCTCCATAAAAGCTAGGTCAATCCTCATTGACCAACGTTGAAATACACATAGTAAGTTGTCTACTTCATGCAGAGACTGAAACAACAGATAACTGATATCCTGAACACACTGGTTGACCAGTCAGTTACAAATATCAACATTCAAAGTATATAGATCTTAAATATCCCAGGCTCCAGAAGAACAACAGAACCATCAATAGTTACCATGGAAAGTGTCATGTAAAGGTGAAAATTAACAAAATAAAAGCTTAACAATTTGATTCAATTGTACATCCTAAAGTTCAGTAACTTTATATATCAGAGGGGCTTTGAGGGTTGAAAGGCATTATTTCCACAAAACAGAGGCCCCTAAAAACTCACACATGAGAACCCAACCACTTATCATTGCCCAAACAAAAGCCCCTCTAGACTGTCAAAAGTATTTAAAATAAAAAAATAAAAAATAAGCTCACCCTGGTATCTAAATAAATCAAGACATACATCTCTACCTACATTCCGCATATTAACTAATAATGAGGAAACACATGCAAATTTGTTAAGCAATTACTGGAACAATAAACTGAGAAGATTAACTCAATGACATAACATGACACAATAATACTACTACATTTAGATAGGTGTGGACATACACGACTATACTCACCTCTCTTAGACAGGTGCGGACTTCTTTCTTCTCAAGATATGATATACCTACATTCACAAACTAAAAGTTAAAACCAGAGAGAGGATAAAAACAAGAATGTCAAGATGCTGATTTTCCAGTCCAAGCTTTTAATTGCTATATTTAACAACAAACATTAAAAAAAACACCATCTGTTATCTATTAGAAGAAATATAGATGTCCTCATTAATAACCCATACAAAATACTTCAATGGCAACTAGACAAGTGTCCTGACAAACCCACACAAATTTGAGATCGGATACAAAGTAGAAAATTGATGCAAACACAATCATAAAGAAGAAAACAGATAATTTACATGGTTTGTCTTAGGCCTACATCAGCTAGAGAAGACTTGACTAACTGAGAAGAAGAAGATGGTATACAACAGCAGCTGCCAAACAAAGCTCCCAAACTCTTATCCCTCCCTATACAAAAATGAGCTCTCCCAAAATCCCCAAAAACCTGCAAGAAAAATAGCCCCAAAATTTTGTGGCATTCAGCCCTCGGAAAGGCCCCCAGGAACAAGAGTTTTCTTTGCTTTGGATTTTTTTACTTTTACTTGGGCATATGTATATTGGCCAAATCTAGTCCAACTCTACACATTTGTTGTCTAGGTAATACAAGTGGTAGAATAAATACTAGTTCTGCAAAATGTTTCTCATGGTATTTTGCAGATTAGATGGAACAGACCAACCTTATTTGATGACCACAAAACTACAAAATTGTAAATCCGAGAACATTAGTGTTGCACACTTCTATAAATACACAAAACTCAAATTGGTGATGATATTACAATTACATCAACCGAGGAATAGCCCTGCACTCTCTATTCTGCACTTTCTATTACAAAGTGTTCAAATTATTTCTCATCCATTTAAATTTGAAATATAAAAGGTGAACATAATTGAGTTCATTCAAAAAGATAAAACTCTTACTTGATGGAGAAAGTGGACAAAATGGTTAACATTGTTTTTACATCATGTTAGCAACACCTTCTAATTTAGTAAATCATAACCCTAGGTATGTTTCCAAATTTAAGATAGAAATGCTACTGTAAAATTATTGCACGATTTTTACCAAACTCATAGTCAGTTGGACAAAAAATATATATATATAAATAAATACAACTCCTCCAATTAAGTTGTAGCTGAAAACTTGTAGTCATATAATTTTGAATACACACTCCATTTTCTTTTCTTTTCTTCTCTTTTTAAATATTTTTTGATTTTATTAAAGACTATGTGAATCCCATTCAGAGGTAAGATAAGCACAGGATAAAATTGCAACCAGGTCAATCAATCAACATAAATACAAGTCACAAATTTTTTTTTTTTTTTTTTTGAGCAACAAAAAATTTTTATTAAAAATGTGAAAGAGGACAAGGAGTCCTCATACAAAGAGAGAAAGAAAAAGAGCGAAACAAAAACGTAAAATTCATAGCCCTAGGGAAGGCAAACTGTGGCCCAATCCCTAGAGATCAAGAACAAGGGAACTCCTTTAAAAGGAGGGGATACAAATGCCCAAAAAGACGACAAATAATTCATCCTATCCCACAAAGCCTCTACACTTGCTTCCTTGCCATCAAAGATTCTAGCATTTCTCTCCAACCATATGGCCCAAAAAATAGCAAAAACAATGCATGTCCACATTGTTTTGGCTCTCTTGGTTCTCCCAAACCCTATAAACCGAATAAGAAGCATTTGAATATAGTCCCGCGGAGCAACCCACTGCTCATCACATAAGCCAAACAACCGTTGCCATAATACACGAGCCACCGGGCAATGAAGAAATAGATTACCCCTAGATGAATCCCATTCAATGGCTAATTCATGGAATTGGTGAGCCATACCCTGCTTGGAAAGCAATTTGGCGGAATAAAGCTCCTCCAAAAGGTAATGTTCTTTGCTAGGATTGTTTTATTAAACAGTAGTTTAACTATCGATAACCTTAGGAGCAGATGCAAGATCATCATAGATTGGTGTTGTGTGTGCAAACAGCCGGGAAATCTATGACTCACTTGTTCCCAGTGTTTTAAAAGGCTCCAGGCGCACCGAGGTGATGAGGTCTCCTGTAGCCTAAGCGCGAGGCGCGAGGCGAGGCGCACATAATAAAAGCAATGCAAAATTATAAAATAGGCAAAATTTTTAACATAACAAATATATGTAATATATTAAAAAGTATAATATCCAACAAAAGGTATAAAGTATGACATTCACATCCACCAAAAACCTTATGTACTAAAATCATCATCCACATAATTCAATGCAACTAAGCTTCTAATATGTACCTATTGAGACTATAAGCACTGATTCAGTGTTCATTTTATTATTATTATTATTTTGACAGGGAAAAGAAACAGAGTAGAACAGAGGAAAAAAAAAACAGAGCAAGAGATGAAGAACAAATTAGAGCAAAGCAGAGCAGAGAAGAGGAGAAGAAGATGACCAAAACAGTAAAGCAAAAAAAAAAAAGAGGGAGAGTAGAACAGAGGCAGAGAAAAGAACCAGAGAAGAGAAGCAGAACAGTCAAGGCAGAAGACAAGAACGAAGCCAAAAAAAACAGAGTAGAATAGAGGCAGAGAAATGAACTAGAGAAGAGAAGAAGAGAACAAGAGAAGTGGAGAAGAGAAGAAGAATCGAACCAGAGGAGAAGAGGAGAAGAATCAAACCAGAAGAAAAGAAAAAAAAAAAAAAACAGTGTATAACAGAGGCGGAGAAGAGAAGAAGAGGACCAGAGGAGAAGAATCGAACCAGAAGAAAGAAAGAAAAAAAAAAAAAAAACAGGGTATACCAGAACCAGAAGAGAAAAGAAAAGAATAGTCGAAGCAGAAGAGAAGAGAACCAGAGAAGAGAAGAAGAGAACCTGTGTATTTGGTGTGTTATTCTCTTCTTCACGTCGCTGCTTCTTCTTCTTCTTCTCCACTAGGGCTTTTTTAAATGTTTTTGCTCTGTTGACCCACGTTTGTATCATTTTATAATGTAAATGAGATGTTATCCCATGTGGGTATCCACACAGTAAACAAATGGGGGCTGCTGGAGTGAAAAACATGTGAAGCGCATGAAGCGCACGCCCCAGGCTTCATAATAAAGCGCGCGCTTCGTCGCCTAAGCTGCGCCTCGCCCATGTCGCCTCGCCATGCTTGAGGCACAATGCTGCGCTTCATCTCGCCTTGGGCTTAGGCGCGCGCCTAAGCGCACTTTTTAAAACACTGCTTGTTCCCAATTGCCTGGTGGCAAACAAGCTTTGGAATCTATTGAATTCAGTTAGTGGGACGATGCGAGTAATGCCTTGATCAGTGAAGGAACTCCTTTATCTCTTGGAGTTTTTGCCTGGTAAAACTGAGACGGGTGGATGACAATTGCTTGGTGTCTTGTGGATAGTTTGGAACGGACACATGAGATATTTTGAGGGGACTCAGCACCCAATTCGTAGGTAGTATCAAAGGGCCTTTGCTTCTTGCTTTGTTTTTGTGGTTAAGACAGGAGTGCCCTTTTCTATTGGTTCTTTTGTGCAGTTCATTAGAGATCTATACACGCCTCTAAACTATGATGCACGGACACGGACACGGACACATTACACGACACGGATACGCGGACACGCAAATTTGTTAAGAATTGACCCCGCAAATTTGTTAAGAATTAACCCTTCCTAACTAAGATCCATGAGACACGAAATAACAAACAAGGAAGAAAAAACGAATCAAATAAATCACACATAAGAACATAAGGATTTACATGATTCACCACAGAATAGGGCTACGTCCTATGATCAGAAAAATACAGCCCTCTCTTAACCTAAAAAAGGCGCCCCCTCATCTATTTATAAGTATAGAATTGGGGTTACACAAGCAATATGGGAATTACGAAAGTACCCAAAAAATTTCAGCCCACGGGGGTAAACCCCCCTTCCCCTTAGGGGGAGGCTCCTCCAAACTCCCCATTGGACCCGGTGTTTGAGTGAATAGTAAGGTTGAGTGAACAGTACTTATCAAGGTCCACCAACCCAACAAAATTTTCAAATAAATGGGGATACGACACGCTAGGGATACGTTCAATTTATTTATTATATGTCAAAATTTTAAAAATAAAAAATAAAATAAAATCATTGGAATTTATCAACCAAAAAAAAAATCATTGGAAGATAAATTAATAAACACGGTACCGAAAAAGATTATTATAAAATTTGATTTTTTTTTCTTCAAATAAAATAAAACTAATTTGTTCTATGCATTTCAAGTTCAACAACAAGGGATACCCAAAAAATAGAGGGAAAAAAAAAAAGGGCAACTCAGAAGAGAAGCGGGGAGGGGGGAACTAAGAGGAGACCGAAACAAAATCATAAAAGGAAAAATGAAGTAAAGAAAATAGAAAAAGAGAGAAGCATAATCAAAGAGAAGAAGATAGAAGCACAAGTAGGATCGAAGAGAAACAGAAACACAAGGAGAATCGAAAAGAGAAAAGAAGCCCTAACCAGTTGGAGAAGAGAGAGAGAGAGAGATCAAAGGAGAGGTGGATTGAAGGCCTTGAAGCTGTTCAAAGAGGTGAATCAGAGGTCGATCGAAGGCCCTTTTGAAGTACTCTTTCTCTCTTCGTTTTTCTGTCTTCTCTTCGATTTTGTTTTTCTCCTCTTCGATTCTGCTTCTGCTTCAGCTTCAGCTTCAGCTTCAGCTTCAGCTTCAATCACCTCCTCTCTATTTCTCAAGTTTATTTTTCCTCGCATGTCCTCCCATGTCCAAGACGTGTTCGATTGACAAAATTCAAAAAAAAAAAAAGAGGGGACCCCTCTTGTAGAGTGTCCGACACGTGTCCACCACGTGTCCAACGCCTGTGCGTGTCCGTGTCCCACACTTGTACGCTGCCTTCAGAGAGGTGTCCATGCTTCATACCCTCTAGATGTATAATTTTAGCTTGGTTTTGTACAAGGTCGCCCTTTATGGCAATTTTTGGTCTATAATAATTTATGAATCAAAAAAATTATGTTTTCAATTGAGAAGGTAAGATTAAAGTTTAAGGATTTAACTATGGTTAGGAGAAGGGGAAGGCCTGCACTGACATGGATATGGTAGTAAGAAAATATATGAATTTATTTAATTTGACTAAGCATATAACTCTTGATAGAGTGGAATAGTGAAAAAAGATTCAACTCCGCCTAATTAGGACACAAAGCGTTATATGCTTAGTCAAATTAAATAATAATAATAATAATAGTAGTAGTAGTAGCAACAACAACAACAAATGACAATAATAATAGGAATAGTTATTATTCAATGGCAAGAAGACAATAAGAGAAATGAACTCCAGCAAAGATTTAGTACCACAATAGCGCGGATCTGCAAGCAGGCCAACAAAAGAAATGTAGTCATCTGGTGATCTTTTCCGCCCCTGCTGTTCCTCTATAAGATAATATGCTATCTGCACACACACGAGAGAGAGAGAGAGAGAGAGAGAGAGAGAGAGAAGAAAAGAATAGACAAGAAGAAATTAGCAACACCCCTTGATCACTAGTTGCTTTCATGTAAAGAACACATTTATTACTACAGGAGGAACAATTATAAACAAACTAGCAATCAGTTGAGCACAGAATAAATTAGCGTGAAACTTCAAATTGTGCAAGTCCGTACTCCAAATCTAAAAGCATGGATATCATTAAGGATGAGAATATATAGAATGACCTCTAATAGCCACAAGAATATTCCTAAATGGTAGTCTTACTCTTATGAAAACGCAAAGTTGGTACATCTCCTTTCAAGCTCTGAAACAGTTGTTTTTTAAATCAGTGTCCCAAAGTAAGTTTTGCTTGCTGCGATGATTAATTACTTAGGCTGTGTTGGTTCAAGAATTTGGAGAAGGATTTGGAAAGGGAAAGTGTAGGAAATTATATTATTGATTGATATTCAATATCTATATATCTTACAAGACCAAATGACACTCCTTATATAGGAGATTTTACAAACATCATCATAACCCATTAAACCCATTATATACCACTATATATTTCCACTATCTACCACTATAATCACTCACCTAACACACTCACACCACACTAAACACTCACCTAACACACTCACATCTACCTTGGTGGAGTTGGTGGAGTTGGTGGAGGTTTTACATTTACATGTGGAGTTGGTGGAGGTTTTACATTTACATTCAACAGCCCCCCTCAAACTCAAGGGGGTTAGGAACTAACCAACTTGAGTTTGGAGAGAGTAACAAAATAGGAAAACAAATAAAATAAAAGTGAATAGAAGACACGGTATGGTCGTGTCAGACCGTTGTAGAAGACAGTTTATGGGGTCATGTCGGACCGTTGGAGAAGACAGTTTACGGAGTCTTGCTGGACCCTTGTAGAAAACAGTTTACGGGGTCATGTCGGACCGTTGTAGAAGACACTATATGGCTGTGTCGAACCGTTGTAGCAGATAACCGAAATCAATGTCGGGACAGTTTACCGAGTCTTGTCGGACCCATATAGGAGCAGTTTACCGAGTCTTGTCGGACCCATATAGGAGCAGTTTACAGAGTCTTGTCGGACCCATATAGGAGCAGTTTACAGAGTCTTGTCGGACCCATATAAGAGCTAACCGGAATCAGTGTCGGGACAGTTTACAGAGTCTTGTCGGACCCTTAAAAGTCGCACCCTCAAAAGGCGTGCCCATTCTTATCAAAAGGCGTGCCATCAAAAGGCGTTCCATCAAAAGGTGTACCCGACAGCCATCAAAAGGCGTGTCATAAAAAGATGTGCCCGACAGCCATCAAAAGGCGAGCCATCAAAAGGCGCGCCGATTTGTCGTCTGGCGTTGAGAGGCGCGTGAGGCGCGTGTCTGCTTTGCCTATTTAACCAAGGCGAGGCTGCTGCTGATGCAGAACAAACCAGCTAAAAAACTTCAGGAAAAAGACTCTTCGATTTCTGAGAGTTGTATCGCTGAAACACTTTGTTGTTTTCTGAGAGTTGTATTGCTGAAACACTTTGTTGCCCTAAAAATGGCTTCTTCTTCCCGCCCCGTGACCCAGAACATAGCCTCTTCGTCCCGTGGTCTCACTCTCTTTCCCGACCTCAACGAGGCCACAACCCAGAATATGGCCCTTGAACCTCAACCAAGCGCCCCTGGTTTTGCGCCGGTGAACTTTCCAATGTTGTCAGTGGAGCAGAAAATGGCTGCTCAATCTGATATGGAAGCCAATCATTATACTTTGAGGTCTTGTGTTGAGACAATGACGGCGGTCAACAACCTGTCGCACCGGCTTCAGAGTAGAACAAATGAGGTGCAGCAGGTAAAAGCGCAACTGGCTCTGCTCCAGAGCATGTATATGGATGCCCGAGCAGAGATATGTATGCTGAAGGCAGAAAATAAGGACCTGAAGCGGAAGGCCACCGTGATGCTCAGATTTGGAGATCCGCCATATGTGACGGTTGAGGAGCAACGGGAAGTGAACGTGCTCGGCGGCGTGGGAAACACGGAGGCAGAACCGGCAAGAGCCGCCCAAGACAAAGGCAAGAAGAAGAGAACAAATTAAGAAATAAGGCCGGTTTTTGTTGTGGTGGTAGTAGGTTGTGGTTGGAGATTGTTTGGGTTTTTTTTTTTTTTTTTTTTGTAAAGTGGTGATCGGGTTTGATCCCCGGCATGAATAAAATAAGGTTGGTGTGCAAATCTGAATGGTATGAATTTGATTTGAAAAAGATTAAAAATAATGTGAAAGAAAAAATAAAGAAAGAAATTGGACGGATGAGCATTGCCGACTCATGAAACACTTCGTTTAATACAACTTCTTTAGCTGCTGGCCTCTCAAACCGTTCCAAAATGCAGCTGCATTCACTACTTTCTTACCCGGAAGCTGAACCTCCAGTACCTCAAGCGCTGTGTGCCTACTGCATGGGAATATCAATGCACCTTTACTGAAAGTCACATTATCAACTTCGAGACCCTGAACATTGTCACTGCTGCAAACTCTTGTAGTAATAATTTTAAGCTCCAGAATATTCTGCTGACCACTTCCACTGTTGACGGCCACTACTCTAGCTCGGGTCCCCGGCCACCCTGAAAATGCCTGAACCTTGTTATGTAGGACTATGGCTTCTTGATCAAAGGACAGCCATGACTCCTCTGGACTAATCTTTGGAGCCAAAGTAGCTTGAGAGTCATCCTGAGGTTGTGCTTTCACCCTTGCTGATCCGTCAAATATAGAAGGAACCCTAGAATTAGAGGAAGATTGTTCACCAATCTGCTGCACAGATACAACTGAGGTTGTAGTCTGGCTTCCAGTCAGCAGCCAAGGTTGTCCCCCAACAGCAAAATTAGACACATTTGTCTGGGATATTGGCTGATACTGGGACAAAGCATCAGCATTTCTTTGTAGTTGGCCTCCAGATGAAGTGCTAAAAGTATATGATGAAGAGAGAGGCATTCGTGGGCCACTTAAACCAGGCACATAATTATTGGGAATCTGGGCATTTTGCGGGGGTTGTGGTGATACGGGTATACTTGGCCTGTTTGCCTGAACTTCTGGGATCATTATTGCCTGCGGTGGCTGCAGACCCAGTCTTGCAGGTAGTTGCTGCACTGGTTGAGAAAACTGAAAGTGTTGACTGTGAGAAGACAACCCAATGTTTGTGCGGCCAACCTGCTGAAATTGTTGAGAAGACACTGGATTGTAAGGCTGTGATTGCTGTGCTGGTACCACAGGTACTGGAACCACAGGTCGGAACTGCATGCCAGGAAATTGAGCATTATTGGCCATACCAGGAATGAGGAAACACTCAGCGATTATAGGGTTGTTTGAAAGAGGAGACAGAATTGCAGAATGCTAAGTAAAGTAGGCAACAGTGGCTTGGGCCTTGGCCGGATCTTAGCGAAGTTTTGAAATCAATATACAGAGGAATAGGTTGAGGTCCGGCGGGCGGCCAAGGCGAGGTTGCCGCCCGCCGGTGAAGCTAAAATATTAGGTTCTAAACCTGCTCTGATACCATGTAGGAAATTATATTATTGATTGATATTCAATATCTATATATCTTACAAGACCAAATGACACTCCTTATATAGGAGATTTTACAAACATCATCATAACCCATTAAACCCATTATATACCACTATATATTTCCACTATCTACCACTATAATCACTCACCTAACACACTCACACCATACTAAACACTCACCTAACACACTCACATCTACCTTGGTGGAGTTGGTGGAGTTGGTGGAGGTTTTACATTTACATGTGGAGTTGGTGGAGGTTTTACATTTACATTCAACAGAAAGGAAAAAAGTGTGTGAAACTAGATGAAATGTAGGTATATTTTATTCACATTTCAGAGTCATTTTCCCTTTCCATTTCCCTCATCAAATCCTCCAATCAAATACATCCTTACTGTTATGAAATTATGATCAGATAACAAAAGAAACAAGTTTGACCTAATACTTTCAAGTTAGAAGCCATTCCTCCATCAAATTATTCCACTCAATATAACTATTAACTAAGAAGTGATCAGATAACAAAAGAAACAAGTTTGACCTAAAACTTTCGAGTTAGAAGTCATTTCTCCTTTAAATTATTCCTCTCAGTATAACTATTAACTAAGCAATGATCAGATAACAAAAGAAATGAGTTTGAACTAAAACTTTCAAGTTAGAAGCCATTCCACCCCATTCAGATGCCCAGTAAACCCTTGATTGGTGGCTAATAAGACTTTTTATGGAAAAGGAACAGTCCACTTCAGCAGCCTTGATGCCCTCAATAGAGTTACAGGCCTGCATTACCAAGACCGGCAAAACAACCCACTTGCCATAAAAGATGTGGAGACACATGGCTGATAATCTGAGTTGGTAGAGTGTAGCGATGGCAACCCATTCAATTGAACACAAAAGGTGTATAATGGAACCACAATAGAAAGACTTATACTCGGACTATAAAAATTTCTTGCACTGAAAATGAAAGGCGGAACCCCAAATGAAAGAACTATATTCAGGCCACATAAAATTCTTGTGCAATAAAGCTCCAGTAAAAGGCTATGTTATTGCAATGTTGAATAGCATGGATAGGGAAACAAATCGGAAAATTAAAAGAGGAAACAAGTAGCTTACTGAGGTTAATGTGGTCAAATCAGGCAGGGAAAAACAATTTAACCAATGCATGTTATTCTACAGACCATTTTCTCTCAAAAACTAGCTTCTCCTGTTCTATAAGAGTTGCAACATCTAGCTGTTTTTTTTAATGCAAACCAAAAGCCACCCACCCACCCCCAAAAAAAGTAAAAGAGATGAATAGGTAACTAGAAATTCCCCAAGTTTTCCACCCTACGAAGCACGGACACATGACACAACATAGGCACGCCAACACAATAATTTTCAAAAAATGTAAGACACGACAAGTGGAGGGGACACACAAAATATATAATTTTATTTCTTTATTATGTCATGTATATGAATATATCATTCAAAGATAATAATAAAAAAATGCAACACAATACTAATTTCTATAAATCTACATTATTTTATCATTGTATCCTAAATTATTTTATTCAAATTTATAATTAATTTCATGTGCATCTAAGTGATGGACATGTGTGTCCACAAGTGTCTAAAGTATGTTCAGATCAAAGAAAAAAATAGGATGACACGTAAGGATGAGTGTTCAACAAGTGTTGGCAAGTGTCCAATGAGTGTCAATGTCTGACACAAACACGTCATGCACATGCCAGTTTTATAGAACTGTTTGTGCTTCTTAGCTTTCACCTATTTAGTACCAAGATACATGGACCAGACCAAGTTGTCTAGAACAATGTCTGTCCTAACCAGACACCGTGGTCTGGTTTGATGACTGTAACATGCATTGAAAGGCTATTTTTAAAATTAAAAAAATAATAATAATAAAAAAAAAACTTGAAACTCACCTGGGTGTCCACAACATTGTGCAACTTGATTCCAAATTGAAAATATAGAGCCTGCAATAAGGACAATATACAGGAGTAGGCATAACATGTAATAACTGAAATACAAAATATGCAGACAAGTTTTAAATCAATTCAAAGACCTCACTGTCCCGTTTGCAGTCGTGAATAACTTTTGTGATGTAACTAGATTCAAGAGCAGCCTTACAGGCATTCATCAGCACTTTCCCACCTTGAATAGCATCAACCAAATAGATAGCATCTGGAAAAGCAAGCTGCCACAGAAAAAGGATGTATAGCAATGAATTTATACCGTCATGATTACCTAAGGTCCCTATTGAATCACAAGGAGAGGCCCCAAAATAAAAAGCAGTTACAAATTTTAAGACTAAACAAAACGAAAAGTAGCCAAACTCAAAATTAAAATATATCTAGCAAAGCACTATTCATACAGAACTTTATTTTAAAAGGTATAAAGTTCTGCATGAATAGTCACATCCCCAAGGACATCGCTCATCACATCCTCAAGGACATTGCTACACATCCTATTTCTTTATTTTATTTACAACTCATTGGAGACATAAAAGATAACTGCACATCATTAAAACTGGGTTAGCCTTTAACTATGAAGTTCACTAAGGTAGTCCAAAACCATACTCACCTAAAAAAGGGCAATAATAGACTAATTTTACCAATTGTTTCTTACACAACAAAAGTATAAATCCCAAACAAAACTTTAACTGCTTATACGACATAAAAAATATGATGATGCCGCTTACAAAAAATTAAGTGGTAAAACCTCCATTGGAAAATTTTATTATTTTTACTGTAGCAAAAACCCATAATCAAATGTTAGCAAAAACAAATTTGCTACTGTCTATAAATTTAGATAAATCACATTATTCACATTAAATTATTTATTATAGGTTATAACAAACACAATCCTAATATTGTGACTCTTCACAATGTCGCAGAAAAGGGAGTTGCATGTTCTGCAATGTATTTCAATATTTGCAGACATACTGTCAATAGGAGTGTTATGACTAAGATGTTTGACTTTGCCTTTGTACATAACTCATGAAATGTATATGTAAATTTCATACAGGCAAATAAAATTTTAACTTGACATATTTACATAGCACCCTTAGTAACTCAAAAATCGTCATGGGATAAAATTGGGAAAATGGTCCAGCATATGAACCAGAGGCTTGTTATCTAATCTAAATGTTATCAAAGTAGACATTACACCTGCATGATACAAAGAGTTCCATATCGACAAAGGTCAACACCCTCACAATCAAATCCAATCACCAGCTGCCTTTCAGGAGAGGGATAGAGAAATTCAGTCGGAAGTTGAGATGCATAGGTGACTATATGAATAGGCACCAATGATAGAAGCGCTTCATTATCTGGGTGCTTGCCTCCTGCAGAACATGTGTAGCAAGTAATGCAACAAAAATAATACAGTGACAGATTAAACAAAAAATCCCAAAAAGAAAAGAGCCAGCACGTTGAAAATAGAAAGGTTCAACAAACCAAATATCTGGTCCTAATGCAGTTACTAATCTTTGATTGTTTTTTGGCAGCAATGATCCTCACTTGCACAAATTACACTTCCTAATTCATGGATGGCCTGATTCACTTTTACACAAAACATTAAGCAAAGAAACCTGACGGTTCATACCATCATCTTTTTCATTTGTCCCATAAAGTTCAGAGCAATGAAAATGTCAAAATTAGATTACTAACCTTTTTGTCATTTCCTTTTCCCTTTAAAAGGTACATTAGTTTTATAAAACATTATGAAACATATTTGAAACACATTGAATTTAAGGTTTAATAAATCATTTAAAATTGGGTAAAATTATTTTACCCCAATGTGGTGTGACCCGATAGCACTTTACCTCCCTAACTTTTAAAAATAGCCACACCCCTCCCATGTGGTTTTAGACTAAAATGCTACAGTCACATTTTCCATCCAAACTAACGGAGAGTGTCTCACATGCCTATTTTGAGAGTGGGAAAGGGGAAAAAAAAAATTAGTCAAAGTTAAATTTCAATGTAAGAAGACGAAACTAACCTTGTTTTACATTTTTTTTTTTAATCTAAATTTCTTATTTAATAACATTTCAAATTAAACATACATATTATATGTATATATATATCAAATTAAATTAACCTAAATACCTTAATTTAGGCCTCGTTTGGGAACAGACTAATTTAGTAACTTTTTGGCTAATTGGCTAAAAAGGTTAGTAAGAAAAACCTGTATGTTTGGGCCAACTTTTTGGCTAATTACGAAACGACGTGCAAAAAGTAAAGAGAAAAGGGAATCTTTGACTTTTTGGTATGGGTTGTTAGCTTTTTGGCTAAAAAGGTAACTTTTTGGCTAATTGGCTATTTTAGCCTCTTGCCAAACGAGGCCTTATTATTATAAAAATTAATCATCAAACTGCCTTAATCTAATATTTAATTTTTAACCCATTTTGTTTATTTAATTACAGTTTAAAATAATCATAAACATACATATATATAACAAATTAAATCATATATTAAACTAAACACCCTAATTTATTACCATAAAATTGCCTTATTTAACAACATTTTAAATTGAACATATTCACACACATATATATATAACAAATTAAATTACAAATTAACCAAATAATTTAATTTATTACCATCATAAAAGTACCTTAATCTAATTTTTTATTTTTAACCTAATTTATTATTTAATAACATTTTAGAATAAACATGTACATATATATTTAACAAACTAAATCATAAATTAATTACAGTGTCTATATATATAGGGTATATATACATGTACATCATAATTAAAATTAAAAATTAAGTTTGTTATATATATATATATTTCGGAAACTCTAGTTTCTTAAATGATTTTTGTATTATATTTTTAATTTTTTTTGCTTAGTCATTGAGATAAATTTATTTGTTTAATTACAAAGAGAGCCAAAAATAGAATAACACATAAAGGGTATAATTGTCTTTTTATTGTTAACATTAATAGGGTTAAGGTTGCATTTCAATCCAAAACCACATGGTAGGTATATGGCTATTTTTAAAAGACAAGGGGGTAAAGTTCTATTGAGTCATACCACAGGGAGGTAAAATAGATTTTTCCCTTTAAAATTTTCAGTTTTTTGGACTTCAAAACCAAAATGCCATTCAAAATAAGAATATGAGCCTTTGAGGATAAACACGAGAATACTTTGGGTTTCTAGTGCAAATTTACTACCTCGTATTTGAGATTGGTTGATTTTTGAATAAAAAGTGCATGAGCATCATTTTATTTGAAAAAAGAGAAAATGACGAATTTTATCATAACATCGCATGAGCATGATCATACTTATATCAGATGTTCATATACTCTGTTAAATGTACTTCTACTGGGCTATTTTGCACATTCCTATAAATCAACAATTTCAAGTCAAGACGATGGAGTGCCACCCTGTTGAGTAGATGATGGGGATATTTTGGTGGAACAAGGACGCTCTTTTTGTTGTGCTATATGTGATAAAGCTTCGAGCTAAATTGTCCGAATAGTCTTCCTATTTTGTGTAATCAAGACCCTCGTCCTGAAAAGACGTAAGCCATTAGGGCACTTTATTTGTTTTTCTCTCTCTAGCTCTTTGAACTACTAATGTCAGATAATTATATTTTGGAACAATGCCATTGCAATATGAACATGAAATATTTTGAGGAAGTTCAAGGAGAAAGAGAAGTATTTAATCACTACTTGATGTACTCCAATCATGTCTTTATCTTGCATCAATTTTTATTATGAAATGGATATAAGTTATAAAGAATTGAATATTTTTATTATCTAAGAATCAGAGTGTTATAGGGCTACGCCCGCGGCTATTACGGTTTTTACTATGATCAAAAAATGATTACAAATCTCTTAACCAATACAAGAGGCGGCCCCTTACCTATTTATAAGCATAGAAATTAGGGCAACGCGGAAATGCACCCACAAACCTCCCATCCCTCGGGGGAGGTATCCCAAACCCCCCATTGGACCCAGGTGACCCAAGGCACTAGTGTACAGTACTTATCAGGCTCCTCAAGACCCAACATAATTTACCCTTTTTTGTGCAAATTAATATGGTTAGAAATGTTGATGAGAAGAGTATTTTTTTCCCTCTTTTATTTTTATCACCTCCTTTACAAAAATCTACACGACTAGTATTAAATTATCAGATGTTATTGATTTACGCCCACTTACACCAATTAAAGCCTAAAGTTTTCTAAAATAGTGAGTTTAGACAATATGAAACAAATATATTACACAATTAGTAAGATTGAGAAAATTTTTGAAAGTAAATTTGACTCAATAATACAATCATGTACTTGGAGTGTTATATCTTTTGTTATACCTATTTTAACAATGCATGCATATCTTAATTCAAAGGAACTTACTTTTGCAATTTTAAGAATCGTACATTGCTTAATGTTTTGTTCTCAAGGGATATTGATGTTTTCCACAACTACATTTATTTTCTACCTATTTCTAAAGATATTAAAAAATCTTACAATACAGTATTTGATTCGCCACGCGCAAGGAAGGGGGAAGGGGGGGGGGGGGGTGGTTTCATACTCCATTCATATCCCGATTTGACAACTATGATTTTAACCATTAGGAACTATATTTATTTTTTTACCTATGTCTAAAGATATTAAAAAAAAAAAAAAAAAACTTACAATACTCAGATTGAGGGGGAAAAAACCAAAAAAAAAACACATACAACATTCGTATGCCGATTTGACTTTTGGATCTTACTCCATTCATATCCCGATTTGACAACTATGATTTTAACCGTTAGGAACTATATTTATTTTTTTACCTATGTCTAAAGATATTAATAAAATTAAAAAAAAAACTTACAATACTCAGATTTAGAGGGGGAAAAAAGCAAAAAAAAAAAAAACACATACAACATTCATATGCCGATTTGACTTTTGGATTTTAGGTTTTGGAATGAATTTTCAAAAACCCTAAACCAAACAAGTTTTGGGTTTTGGGTTTAGAAAATTTGATTAAAAAATTGAACCAAACGCACCCTATGATTTTAACCCTTAGGAACTTTTCAAGAAGTATCATAAAATTGAAACAAGAACTCTGAAATAAAAACAAAGAAACCCAAATGGGCAACAGTAAGAAAACTGAATCCTCTGATAACAGCAACAAAAACAAAACAAAAAAAATCAACCACCCCCCATCCACACCCAATATCAACATTCAAGAAAGTAACAATGGTCAAAACCCAGAAGAAAAAACCTAATTAAGCCAGTTACTGACAACCCAGAAACCAAAGCAAAAACCCACGTTCAGGAACATTTAATCATCAAAACCTAAGAGCAAAAAGCCAACATAACACCAAAACCCATGTTGAAAAACAGATGATCAAAATAAAAAAATTACCTGAGTCAGAAGGGAGAGGAATGTATGTCTTATGGGGAGTAGTAGCAAACGCCATGTGATCAAGAACCCCAACTAAAACATATAAACACTGTTGATGTTTAATATGTAATAAAAAACAATTATCTGAAAATTCGAAAGTTCCTAGAACTTACACTGTGTGTAAAGGTTTCCTCTCTCAGGCCATGCCCCTCAATTTTCGTGCGTTTTCTCTTTCTCTCTCTCACGCAATTGCAGAGCTTTTTCGCAATTTAAACATGATTATCTGTATATATAACAACCGCTTAAGTGTAACAGATTAGTCCCTTTTTTTTTTTTCTTTCTTTTTAAGGGTAAATTATACCAATAGTCTCTATAGTTTAAAACTCGTGTTATTTTAGTCTTTAATTTTTTAATTATGACACATTTGACCTTAAATTTTGAATCTTGTTTGAAATAAAGAGAATTGAAGATACCATTATTTAATTTCAAAGACAAAATCGTTAATTTAATAAAATATAAACTAATTTAACAAAGATAAATGTCAAAAAAATATTTTTAATTTTTTAAAAACCATTTTTATCCACCAATGATAAAATTATGTAAAATTGATAAAAATTAATAAAAATTACATGATTAATTTTTTTAAATTAATTTTACATGATTATCATCCAAACACATAATAAAAATTAATTTGGTAAAAAAATAAATAAATATCTAAAAGATTTATCAATTTTATATAATTTTATTTTTAGTGGGTAGAAATAATTTTTAAAAATTCAAAAATATTTGTTTGACATTTATTTTTGTCAAATTAGTTTATATTTTATCAAATTGACGATTTTACCCTTGAAAAATCTAATGATATCTTCAATTGTCCTTATTTGAAACAAAATTCAAAATTCATGATCAAATGGGTCACAAATAAAAAGTCAAAAATCAAAGTGACACAAGTCCCAAACTATAGGAACTATTAGTGTAATTCACCTTTTTTTTTAATGATTTTTTCTTCTTATTTTAAATAATTTATTAATGGTGATCAATTTATTAAGTAAAGATTTTTCGTAATTACATAAATATTTTTAGTCAATTATAAAATAAATTTTTTCGTAATTACCCAAACATTCTTAGTTAATTATCAGACATATTTTTTCGTAATTATGCAAATATTTTTAGGGGTTGTATGGGATGATTTAAATAAGTGTATTTTTTTACTTTTTATGAAATATTGGTTCAGTTTGAAGTGATGTGATAGAGAGGTGATGTTACTTAAATAAGATGATGTGACTAGTTAAATAAGATAGTGACTTTTTGACTTTTTTAATTTATGCCAAATAAGGCCTTAGTCAATTATGAAACATAAATTTTTTATTTTTTAATAAATTACAAATACACTCATAAGATTTGTTTAAAATATGAATCAGTTCTATAATATTAGAAATTACAATTATCGTTTGTTATAAATTTTAATTTACACAATAAAAAAAATTAATTCTCCTATGCAATAATAAATTATCAAAATTGTTTATTGAAAAAAATTTATCACATCATTAAAAATTATAAATTGACTTAATGATTTATTTATTAACAAAATGATTAACTAAAAAATATTTTTCATATCATTAAAAATTGTTAATTTACTTAGTAATAATTGATAATTTGTTATGCAAGTATGATTTATGTATTAATAAAATTAGTCATTTGCATATATACGTATCTTCTTTTACTTTTTTATTAATTCAGTGAATTATCTTAATAGTTTTTTTTTAGATAGGATTAACTGAAAAATACTTTTTTATGTATTTATTTTATATTTATCTGTTGAGAAAATCTACACACTATAATTTTTTTTTATAAATTTGGAAGAAATGTTAAAAACTCATAAATTCATCCAAAATGATATGGTAATAGAATTGGAGTCTACATTATTAGGTGCATAACAAGTCAAAAAATAATATATATCATATCACATAATTCTATCATATATCTAATGATTGATTATATTTAATTTCATAAAACAATATTCTAATTTTTACAAAACTATTAAAATATAAAATTTAAACATACTGTAATAATAGCTCATGCCTTACACAAGCCCCTTTAACTAGTATTTTTATAAGTTGTCGTTTGGCAAAAAAAAATTCCCTAAATAAACACAAAAAATAAAATAAGTTAATAAGATAAAATGTCATATCTAAACTATAATTATTATATTTTTTTTCTCACAACTAGCACATCTGAAGAAAAAAAAAACACTAAAAGTTCCTCCTAAACGGAAATAATTTAGTTAGACTAAATTAGTCAAAAAATCAGACTGTTGTTTAGAATTATCTAAATAGGTATATTTTTTGACTTTTTGTGAAAAGATATACAGAAAAATACAGAGGTGATGTGACACAAATAAATGCACTTATCTAAATAAGTGCACTTATTTAGTTTTTGCCAAATAGTGCCTTAACTATTCCCAAACGAAGCCTAAGTAACTTATTGATTTATTGACTTATTTGGGTTATATCACATCTTTATTTTTCAACACTTCTTTTTATAATAAGTAAAAAAGTCAATTTATAAATTGTACCCAAAACAATTTAAATTTGAGACATTAAATTCGGGCCACGTTTATGACACCCGAAAATTTAAGGACATCATAATAAGATTTAGAACTTAAAATCAATATTGTCACCAATATTACTAACATCCATTAATTAACAACCCAAAGATTTAAAGTTCTTAAATTACAACTTAGACATCGTTTGGGAACAAGCTTTTTTAGTAACTTTTTGGCTAAAATATGATTAAAAAAAATTAGTATATTTGAGATGACTTTTTAATTTTTTACGAAAAGATGTGCAAAAAGTAAGGAGAAAATAGAATTTTTAACTTTTTGGTATAGGTTGTTGTATTTTTTATTTTTTTAGTGACTTTTTGACTTTTAGGCTAAAAAGTGATATTACCAAACGAGACCTTAGTCTTAGTACGTAAAAATAACACAAATATAAAAAAGAAAACTAGAAAATTCATAAAATAGTTCATGGAACTTGGGGACACTCTTTAAGCTAACCAAGGTTGAATGTTGCCTTGCAAGGCCTCGATGTTCCCTTCGGTTTCTTCGGTACCTGGCATAAAACGCTAGGGCAACGGGAATATCAATGAGCGACGAGCTCAATAATATACTACAATCCAAAAATACCCACCCCGATAATAATACTCACAATTAATGAATAATGTGTAGTAACAGAATAACAAGTAGCATTTAATAAGTATAACAGAAACACTGTCAATTGAAATAATAACAATAGATAAATAAGTAAAAATGGCAAACGGAAGTAGTATTTCATCATAAGGAAAATGCTCACCTTTCTTTTTAAATTCTCATAGATTTAGTTTATCAGATAAATTTGACTCCCCGCGGAGCATTATTTCCACTCAACCGCTAAGCAATGGCCATGGGCAATTTTGACTCCCCCTCAGGTAAATATTCAAATGTTACTTGCTGTAACTACCAATGATGCCCACGCACTAGGGTTACATACCCGAGTCGTGACATCATGGTCTACCCCAAGAGAACGGTCTATGTTGTGACACCCGCACCACCAACCTTATATCGCCTATATTGATAAGAGCCGAAATACCTTCCCGTGCCATGTTAGGGTTCACTTGTGCAAGATTCTAAACCGGGCTCACCCCATCACTTTTAAATTTTAATGTATCATCGGTTCAATTTCGTGTTTCTTTACTTCGTAGAATTCACATTTTGATGCATGTGCGAATTTTAGTTTGAAAACAACAGTGACATAATGTTTATATAGTACAACACAATCATGTATGGCAACCAAAATAAATATGATAGAATGTCTTGGAAATCATCACAAAATTTCGTAAGAATTCACACACTTCTTCTTTCAGGACTGTATAGTCAGACAAGAAAATATGAAACCCATACCAAACGAAGTTCAACCATTACAGAATTTTAACTGTTGCTAGTTCATCGAGTTAGGAATATATTTCGAGAAGAATACCAGGGCTAAAAACGATTTTAAAATGGAGAAATAAAATTTGGAGAAAACTGGTTTTTCTAGAACAGTGAGTTACATTAACTTCCAACACAGGTGATCTATGTTTGAAAAAGGAAAAGGGGCCTCAAACAGTGTCAAAAAGAGGTATGGTTAGAACGGTTTGCTAGATATTTGAGTTTAGAACATATTTCCAGGAGAGTTTGAAGGCTAAAACCCAATGAAAGATGGTCAAATAATGTTTCTAAGAAAACTGGACAGATTCTGTCACATTTTAGAAAAATTGACGTTTCTCTCTCAATGCTTAAAAAACAATTATGAAATCAGCGGCATTTGAAAGGTCACTTAAAAATATAACTTTTCCAATTTAAATCACATGAAAACTCATTCTGTAGAATAAACGGTGACCTGGTAAAGTCAGCATTACTGCTGCCTCCAGACAACAATGAAGTTAAAAATATGTTTCGACCATGAAATGTTGTCAAATATTTTTTTTTTGATATTCTAGCACCATGAAAACAGTGTAAACTAACTCTAGTAGTTTCAAATTTTATGAAAGTGTTCCCACAAGTTTGTTTGGATTTATTCAAAACGGATTAAAAATCTGCTTTGATGGAAGTTCATTATTTTGTGAAAAGCACACTTTGTATTCACCATGAATCATACGCAAGACTATAAAAATTATTTCTTGCTACTATTTCCATGTGAAACTTTAATCCTTCATATTTACTTTCATTAGTGGTAACAGAAAATAGATGAAAATAATATTTATGAAGAGTAAACACAAATCCATAAGCATGCAAGATTAATTCAAACAATGAAGAATATTTGAGCACATAAGAAGAAAAATCAATAACTAGACCCTCTAATCTATACTTGCGAGAAGGATAGAAATCATATAATCATAAGATCATCATTCTATCAACATGCATTGAGTTATTGTGTATTAACAATGCACTCTTGTATATTTTTTATATATAGATTTAGTAAAAAAAAACATATCTAAGGGAGGATAGAGGTTGAGTATTCCTACCTCTTCTTGTATATTTTTTATATATAGATTTAGTAAAAAAAAAACATATCTAAGGGAGGATAGAGGTTGAGTATTCCTACCTCAAGAGCTTTTATAAACAATTCTCAACACTAGTTTTGAATTGGTAACCACCAAGCAACCCTCTCATCTTCCTCTCTTTTTCCTTTCTTTTTCTCCTCTCTTTTTCTTTCTTTTGCTCAGCTGTGTGTATGTAATGGAAGGGCTGAACAGTGCTCTTAGTTATAGGAGTTTGAAGACCTATTTTATTTTATTTTTATTTTTCCTCTTAGCTGGGGAATTATTATCTACAAGCATAGGCTTAGAGTGTAAAGGTATGCATAGGCTTAGAGTGTTAAGGCATGCTTGCTTCCAGCAGCCCCCTTCCTTGGGAAAGAAGGGTGGCCGAATTCCTCTGCCAAAAATCTGATTTCAAATTTTTTATTTATTTCTTTATTTTATTTTTTTTTACATTATGAAGATCAATGTTTATATATAACATAGTCACTAGATGTTTTGCTTCCTACTATCATCTAACTAACTTAGTTATTATTTGTTTAAATCATTTAGTTTTCACAACTGTATTTAGATACAGAAATTTAATCACATAAAGATAAATAAATTTATTTAAAGAAGTTCAATATTGGTATTAGTTGTAATGTTATTATAATTTAATAATCACTATTAATTGACTTAATATTGTTATTATCCAACTAATTAGTTGTCCAAAAATTCAGATTCTTACAACGTTTGTTTGGCTCCATTAGATGGAGGGATGAAGAAGTGTGGTGGGATTGAGTGAGGAGATTATTAATGTAATGATATTAGGTTAGAGATGTAGGATAAAGAGTATTTGTTTGTACACTACCAGATTAGCAATATTATAAATAGTATTAATATATAAAATTAATATTTTTTAATTTTTAGTAATTTTTAATATTATAATTTTTTTTTTCTTTTGGGTTCTAAAAATATGATTTTTACTTAAAAATCATTTAAAAATTTTCTAATCCCCTCAATTTCTAATCACAATCTTCCCATAGCTTTGTTAGTCCTACTACATGGGGGGATTATTAGTCCAAGAGAATAGCTAATCCCCTTACTTATGTTTCTAACCAAACATTCTTTAGGTAAATCCTATGGATTATTAATCCAATCTCACTTCCTAAAGAGCCAAACAAACATAACTTTAGTTTTGATCATTCAAATGTTTATTCTGTAAGACTACCTATTTATATTATCATTAAAAAAAAGTACATTTGATAATTATATCATTTTTATTTAACGTATTGTTCTTATAAAAAGTACATGATTTATTTTTAAAAACATATTGGTCGTCCATTTTTTTTTTTAAAAAGTAAAATAAATAAGTTATTATTATCAGATCGACCTAATTATTATTATTTTTTTTATGTATGATATAAACTAAAAGTCTTACTAAATAAACGGTTCGGACGGTCCTTTAAATTTTCTCAAATTCAAGAACTTGAGAAGAACTTAACTCACAAAAATCTATGTATATATAAAGGGATGACTTCTCTCCAATCCATATCGAATTGAAGGGTGTTGTTGGGCTTCCACGGGTCAGTCACGGAGCCCGCATCGATGATCTGAATTGTTCAATGTGTAGGACTCGTCAAGTATTTTATCCTTATAAAAAATCAAGTTAATTGGATATCGAGAGACACTGATCAGACAACATTTGTGTTAATAGTAAATATGATTTTAAAAATAAATAGTTGACACAAATGTGATTTAATCAAGTGACTATCGATATCTGATCAACGTGATTTTTTATAAAGATAAAGTGAACCCTACACATTTAATGATTCGAATTATCAATATGAATTTCATAGTGGGCTGACGGAAGTTCAACAACAACCTCTAGTTAGTTTTTCCAACTGAAGAGAAATTTCTCCCCATGTACAATGCATGCAAAAATAATAGTTGACTAATAAATTAGATGACTTTGCAAGAATTTCTTAATTACAAGATTGTGCTAGTTTTTTTCTGAAAAAAAAATAAAAATAAAAATAAAAATCCGAAAAAAAAAAGATTGTGCTAGTTTAACGACAATATAAAAAATATTGTGACTAAAGTCTTCTATTTTTTAAGCTTTGTTTTGAACTAAAATATTCTTATTGGTTGTTAGCTTTTAAAATGAACGAATACATATAACACATACATTATTTTTATAAATTAGAATGATTTCAAAACTTAAAAATCTAATAAATTTTCATCTAGATCTTTGTTTTTGCAAAATTTTTATTTATAAAAAAATCTTCTTATTGAGATTATCAAAACCTATACTCCAATGAAAAATGAGACTAATATTTTGAAATGGAGAGAGTATTAAATATGAAATTTGAAAAAAGAATAATAACATTTTTACTGAATTTGATATGCTCAGATAAAGTTAATGAAATTTCACTCATTGACTAAAAAGTAATAAAATTTTATTATTTAAAACATAGGAATTTCAAATTCATTGCAAAAATGGAGGCAAGATACAGAAATTAAGTACCTAATTCCAAATTGAAGCCTAAATTATTCATCATTGAGTATTCAAATTCAATTATTAAAAATTCCTCAGAATCAAGACATTTCTCTTTTTGACAACAGAGAAATTTCTTTGTTAAGAGAAATGTCTTTGTTTTTAAATGTAGCAATTTCAAAATTGAAATCAAAAAATTACAAAATTAAGAACAACAAACCACAACCATCGAAATTTCACCATTTTCAAACAGTGAAATTTCATCAGAATGGAAAGACTTGAACTTACAAACTAAAATAAAAATTTTCTTTTGTTATTGAATTAAATTCTAGCCAATTATTTTAATACTAGCAATTCATTTGTGGCAAATTAACATTGTATTTTTTTCTCGTGTATATGTCATGCTTCTTCTTGTTCTTTTTTTTAGGAGTGAAGTGAACCATATCTTGATTACTTGGCCTCTTTTGGCAAAGAGGTTAAAAGCAGTTTTTTGATTTTTAACCTCTTTTAGATCATATCACTTCTCTACGATTTTACACTTTTTTTTAAAAAAAAAAAAGTTAAAAAAAAGCCAGAAAGCTAGCTTTTAACCTACGTCTTAAAACAATTCT
Organism: Camellia lanceoleosa; assembly: GCA_025200525.1. Classification (NCBI taxonomy): domain Eukaryota; kingdom Viridiplantae; phylum Streptophyta; class Magnoliopsida; order Ericales; family Theaceae; genus Camellia; species Camellia lanceoleosa. The sequence continues at coordinate 148,963,969 of CM045759.1, forward strand.
TTGTACATTTGAAGAAAGCAACATAGTAAGGCAAGTGAAGGGTAATGCGACATGACAAATATACTTTACAGCATAAAGAGCTTACTTTCAATACGACGTGAATTTGTCAAAGGAACCATCAAGCTCAACACATAAGGAAAAATCAAGTAAAAATAAACGTACAAATGCATATAGTGGACTTACACAAAATTTTTAAAACCCAAGGATCTCAACTATGAAGCATTTTAAAGTAGAATCCAAAATTATATAAACTTATGCTACCACTACAAGAATTCACACATTTGCCGACCACTTTTGCCGACCAAAAAAATTTTGGTCGAAAAAAATGACATTTGGCGACCAAATATTAATTAGTCGCGAATGATCATTATTTTTGGCAACCAAATATTATTGGTCGCAGAAGGTTATATTTTGGTGACCAAAAAATGAGTTGGTCGCAGAAAGTGGTATACTTTTGCCGACCAACTACAAATTTGGTTGCGGAAGGTCACATATTTTTTGGTGACCAAAAATTTGGTCGCGAAAAATTTATTTTCAACAACCAAAAAAAATTAGTCGCCAAATTAGTACTTTTAGCGACTAATATTTTAGTCGCCGTTGATTGAGATTTGGCGACTAAAAAAATTTGTCGGCAAAAGAACCTGTTTTTGCGACTAATTTGATCTTTTGGTCGCCAAAAGTTTGGGGGGAAATTTGAAACGTGGGGCGGGAATTGAATTTCAGAAAAAAAATTAAAGCCCTGATCTCGCTTGTCTCTATCTAAAAAAAGCCCTAATCTATGTCTCTCTATGTTGGCCCGCCCCTCCCTCTTTCTGTGTTCTCTCTCTCAATCGGTGCCCACTCTCTATAGCTCACCGAAGTCCCTCACCAACATTGCTCACGTCGGTCGCACGTCGCCACCGCTGCAAATCGCCATTGCTAATAATTTTCTACTTCACACTATTGATGCATCAATCGAACCCAGATTGGGATAATCTGGTTTAATATGGTGATATGTAATAAGTTTCTCCTAATATTGGATCTCTAGTAATCAATTTCCTTTGTTGAGAAAGAACCCAGATTGGATGTCTCTCTCTCTTTTCTTTCTCTCCATCGGCATCAATTTTCTTCCTATGAACGAAGATCAATCGAAAACGACGACATCGATCGCCTCCTTCTCGTCCATTCCGATCTCTCCTCTCTCATTCACCAGGTAACTAATTCGTACTTCTAGAGAGAAATGAGATAGCAATTTCATATTTGATCGAACAATGGTTTGGAGGAAATTGATTCACTGAACTGCATCATTCTCTCTCTCCTTCAATTTTGTCACAAATTGCATATATATATATATCTGCTACGTGATCAGAAGGAAGACTACAGATGATTAATCTGCATATATATTAATCTGATAGATTTTACGTGATCAGAAGGAAATTGTTTTCACCGAGTTCGACGTCTTTTTTGTGATACAGATGATCAATTGCTTCTCTTTCAACCTCTTGGCCTCTAACCTAGGTAATAAATTCCCACCTGAACAATTTGATCTCTTCTTCTTGAACTTCACAATGATTTCCCTAAATATGTTTGGTTTTGCTGTTAAAATCATAAAGAATATTTTATGTTATTAACCTTTTCTCTCTATTATTACGTTGCATTCCATTTCAATTTCAAGTTTAGAGTTTGTATCTATGAAGAATTTATATCTACTTCATTGTGATAGAATTTTCTATGGACTAATTTTCTTGTACGCCTAGTTTCAATTTTTCTGTTGATAAACAATATGGGCACAAATTTGTATGAAAAAGGAATTTCCTTATAAGAAGATGAAAATCTTCTCAGTTTTTTGTAGGTTCTTTTGTGTTCAAATTGAGTTATGACAAAATGTTAATTATTAATCTTTGCATAAAGGGGGTTTCAATGTTCTTCTTTTTTCCTTTTTTGCTCTGTTCTTTGTTTCTATTGGTATGCTTGAATTTTCCTTGTGGTTAGGCCACTGCTTTTCTATTGGAGCCATGTAGTTATGGTTGAATAGAATACCACCTTCTATTGTTGCTTTAGTCTCCACACCAAAAGCTAATTTAACCTACACACCAGCAAATGTGGAGCAGATTACAAATTTTCTCTCCTTAGTCACTTTTTAATGCTTGTTTTCTCTTGGTGATTAGATGAAAAGTTGGTAGGAAAAATTTGTATATGTTGCATATAAATAGAGCGTGGGAAAAGCTTTATACTTAATAATAAGATTACTAATTTTATTTTTTTCTAAATGAAGATCAAATGTATCTACCTTGGGAAAGATTTGATTCATTTTGAATTCTTTAATTTAGAATTAAAAAGCTTATCTTTATTTGTTAAGAGTAGACAATCGATTTCCTGTCTTTATTTCTATTGTATTATATCTCATTGTATCATATTTAATTTAATTATGCAATATTTAATGTTAAATTTAATAATTATGATAGTCTTTGTTGTATTGTTTATTATATCCCCATTATGGTGTTCTTTCTTAACTTGGTTAGTTATTAGATTGGTTTTTAGAGTTTTTACAACTATTGGACTATAATTCCGAATGTAATTCTTTTCATATTTTTCTACCAATTAAAAAAGAAAAAAAATATTCCATGAACATTCATGATTTGTTCGTTAGATTTCATAAGCATTTTAATGTGATAATGGGGATGCATTTAAGATTCACAGTCACATATAGGTTCCATGAATCACATAGCAGAGATTGATATATACGAGCTTTTTGCTTTCAAACATTGCAAGGGAAGGAACGTTAAGCTTGCTCTTTGTGAAGGTAATTTCTAATCTTTGAATACGCAAGCTTGCATTGTTAGGGAAATTATCTTTGTGAGTTTTTGGTGTAGGCTACGGATAAGAAATGATTGCTGATATTTGGTACTTTCATGTTATGTTAATTGATTGGATCTTAATTATTATACACCAAGATGACTTGGTAGCGAAAGTAATAAAGTACTATTGATACTTGTATGTGCTGATTGTTAGTTGATATTGATATTTGTGTTTAGATTTTTGGGGGCTTGAGGAACCATGAACTAGAACAAGAGACAAAAGAGGGACAATTAATCAATAGTCTTTCGGAAACCCACAAGACAAGAGAGAGATATCCCTTTTAAGTTGTAGGAGAATAGGGCTGGCTTTGATATGGAATTAATGGTCCCATAGGGGGCAAGGAAGCTCTATTTGAGAACTTTGATGGTTTTGTTGAGGGGACATAAGGCAAAAATTATGGTATTCTATTTTATTTTAGTGTATTCTATTTTAGTGCTTTCGCTTAATAGATATGAATTGCTGTAATAATAATTTAAAAATTGCTCCATCAGTTCATCAGCCTCGATAAGAGATTATTCTATGTACAATTCAGAGTTTGAAGAAAGGGAAAGGTAGGGACAAGGTGCCTTTGGTTTTTAGGGGTGTGGGGGTGTGCATTTGAGTGAGTGAAATTTTCTTCAGGATAATTTTGGTATTAGCAGCACTCAGCTTCTATTTCCACACATGGTTTCCTCTTAGTGCACTCATTTTTTTTTTTTTGGTTTGGAAATCAACTTACGTGGAAAACTATTTGATTCAGCTCTATATTTGGTTCGGACTTCTGAACTAAAAATTTAGAAATTAAGTGTGTGAACTGAGATAATGTAGTGTGTGGAAATAGAAGCTCCTGAGACATATCATTCTATATAAATTTTTTGTATAAAAAGTCAGTTTGTATAGCATTACCCATTTAGATATAAGACCATAAAATATGTAATGCATTAACTTTTTACGTACTTTTTTTTTCTTTCTTTCCACCATTTATATGATTGCATTTGTTCTGCTTTCTTTTTTGATGCATTGTGGTGATCTTCTGTGTTGGCTGTAGACTAATGTTGTAAACTAATAACTAAAAGAAAACCAACTCATATTGCTGGCATGAATCAGTGATTGAATTGTTGATGCTATAAAGCTGAAACATTGGAATGCTGCTTTTCTTTTTCCTTTTTTTTAATTGAAGGCATTCAATGATGAACTCAAACACAAAACCCACAAGTTCTCTCCTTTAAAGTCGTAAGGGAATTTGGGGAATGAGAGATCGATTTCAAATTTCATATATATGATAATGGTTTTTAGGATATAGAACTTGATTGAATTTTATAGTTTGTGCATTCAATTTACAGAGATATGTAGATAGATTTTATACTGTTCCATTAGTGACATTGTTTGGTCATTTTTAGGTCTGTGGATAATTTTTTAGTCAGAATTTAATAGGATTTACAGACTACAGGTCTTCATACTTTTTATGTTTTGGGAAATTTAAGAAATTTTAGAAGTAGGTTGTTTGACAGTTTAGAAAGGTGTTGTTGGATTCTTTGGTTGTCATTATTTTGTGTGAACAATGTCTGGTGGAACACCAGTTGGGGGTGTCATATATTTTCATTCATGTATTTGATTCGAGTTGCAATGGAGCTCCTGTTCCACAGGCATTGGACGATGCACCTCCTGAAATTCTGTCTAGAGCTTCTAGAACTTCAGGCAAGTAAACATAATTTTTCTCAATTCTTAGTTCCTAGAGAACTTACTTTCATGTGCAAAACTACGTTGACTTCATTTGGTTGATTATATTGGCTTCTATATGGTGTCAAACACATTTTTTGCATTTTCATCTAATTTAGATTTTATTGTGGACGAAATGTTGAAGAGCTTGATGACAAGGTAAAGCCACTTGTTCAACAAAAGGGACGTTTCAAAGTTACCTCTGAGAATGTCGACTTAGAAAAGGTACATTTTGCCTTTTGTACCCCATGGCCCTGTATACTACTGTTCAGAAGGATAACATTCACCATTTCTTGTCAGGTGGGACCAAATCCTTTGACGCAAAAGAGTCACAACATGCATGTTTGTACTTTTCAAGTCAACTCAGTCACTAAGAGTATTAGTTAAAATAAACGGTAAATTACATTGACACCCTTGCCATAATAGAAAATGTCACTTGGCATCCCCTATTATGTGAAATATCATTGTCCTGCCTTGTCTGAGTTATTAGACCTGATGTTTTGTTGATAAGCAGGTAGATCATCTATATAGCAATTAGCAATTAGTCTATATAGTAATTATTGATAAGCAGGCATATGCCTCGGGAAGGGTAGCTAGGGTAATAAGGCTCCCATAGCTCTGTTCACCCTGCTTACTCAAATGTAAGTAAAAAAAGCTTTGGATTTCTAAGATCACCCAGTTCCATAAAGAAAAGAACATGAGAAAAAGAGCACTTCACACATCAAATGTCATACAATTGCTCAATAATTGTTCTAGTTTCATTAATAAATGCATTCTAATGTAGAAGCAACAAGCTGTTGATTCGTGTGGAATGACTTATCACCGTGATAAAATCTAAATTTATTTGCTTGGTAATTATATTTGATTTCATTAATTGTTTCCCAACAAGCACTCTGGGGCTTTTCAAGGTATGTTGTAGTGAAGTTTGTTGAGGTTTTATTATCTTTGTTCGGTAGTGCTGTTTCATAGTGACATAATTTTTCTTTGTTCCCAGAAAACATTTGAAGTGGCTAAAACAATATCGATGGGGCCATCATTGAAAAGTGGATCAAAAGTTGGGAAAAGTGGATCAAAAGTTCACGAACCAGACGAGCACCCTCCCCAACATATTTCTTAACAAGTTCACGAAGCTAAATTGTACAAGACTACTTGGCAGTATGAGCATTTTTGGGAGGATTAAATATTTTTGGATGGATGTATATGGATAACAAATATTAGTAGTTTTATTTGTTGATAGCTGCGCATGGATAACAAATAGTTATGTTTCAAATTGTTATGCTAGATGGATGTTACTTGTGAATGAAAACTTAGAATAGTTATATCGTGTCGAATGTTAATGAATTATGTATTGTGTCGAATGTTAATGATTCAGTTAATTTGAATGATGCTTTAAAACTATAGGTTTATTATGGATTGAATGAATTATTAGGAATTACAGGTGTATTGTTTTCTTGCTTTGGCGACCAATTTATTAGTCGCGACATCCAAAATAATTTTTTTTTGCAAAAAATGACAATTGCCGACCAAGAGTTTTGGTCGCAAAAAATACATCTATTGCTGACCAAAACAGCTCTTGGTCGTGAAAACTCACTTCTGCCGACCAAAAGTTTTGGTCGTGAAAAGTAACAAATGGCGACCAAATTTTTTGGTTGTGGAATGTCACAATTGGCGACCAAACTTTTTGGTCGCGAAATGTGTCAATTGGTGGCTAAGATATTTGGTTGGAAAAATATCACTTTTCGCGACCAAAGTGTTTTAGCGACAAAATGAATTAGTCGCGGTAATTAAATATTTAGCGACCAAAAATTTAGTCGGCAAATCCAACTTTTGCCGACCAACCAAAATTTTGGTCGCGAATTACTTTTGCCGACCCTCAATTGGCGACCAAAGTAGCGACCAAAAAAATTGGTCGCGGATAACTTTTGCCGACCAAAAATAGACTTTTAGCGACCAATTTTTTTGTTGCCAAATGTGTGAATTCTTGTAGTGTATAAGAACATCTCTAGAATCATTTCCATTCTGGTAAGTGTAATGCTATACGGAAAAAAAAAAATCTACATATAATTTATTCAAAATAATGTGCCAAATTATATTCATTCATTCCAAACCAAAAGCCCATCAAAATGACTTATTATTTAAAAAATGTCACTACGACATGATTCGGATTGAGTTTTCTTTACAATTTGCTGTTTTTAAATCATTTTCCTTTTGGCAATAACAAACACATATTTTAGCATGTTATATACATCATCTAATATGTTATAGTTTAGCAATCATGCTCTAATGGTTCAAATATTATTTATCCTAATTTCAATTACAAAATGCCAATATAAATGTCATTTGTAGCCCCATCGTAACAAAGATGAAAAGAAAATTTACGTCAATTTTCAAACCTTATGTCAAATTAGCAATGTTATAATATGGTAAGAGAAATAAAAGATTGTTGAAGAGTTAAAAAGTTGAACTCTTGCCAAATTTTTATTATAGTAGCTCAAGTGGCACACTACTAGAGTTGCTCTAAAGTCACACAAAAAACAATTTAGAAAATTAAATCATTTTTCTTAAATGGACATTTTTCGGACAGGTTTGTCTTTGAATTAAATAGCAATGAGAATGTTGTAAGTGCATGACAAACGTTTTTGTTTTACTTTAAAATATAACTTCAATTTTACGTATTCATTCTTTAATAATTGATATTTTTGGAATTTGTTTGCTGCTATCTATCAATCAAAAAAATAAAAAATAAAAAAAATCTACCAATCAAAATCCATATTGCAGTGAAAAACATATTTTAAAAAAAAATTCAAAAAAATTCGATTATGAAATTTATTGGTTTTAAATTGTGAATTTCTCAATTTCAAAAAATGAGAAATTTTCTCTAATTCATAATCATAGTGAGTGAAATTTCTCTCCAGCTACTTCATTATATTATCATCCAAGTGGTGATTGAATATATTTTTTTTAATATTAGCCATGCACTTTCTCCTCATTGAATCTTTCAAGGCAAAAACCAAATTTCCAAACCCATCAACCTAATGAATCTTGGCTATCAATGCTCATGGTAGTTCTAGTCGTCGCTTAAAGTTGTTGCTGGGAACATGTATGTCGAAGCCCACAATGAGTTTGGGCACAACAGGCTTTGTTATGCCCTTTGGTGGGCACATTATAGGCTCTCCAAGATTATTCAAACTAGGGATGAGAAATTGGGACAAAGACAAAGTTAGATAATAAATGTGATTTCGGTTTACTTTTTTAAGGCAAGCAATATAGCGATCTCGGGTTTTATCTCTCATTGTACAGTGATCCGGACTTGTGTCCGTGGATGTTAGCAGTTGTTTAAATCTTGTTTACGTCCTTTCATACTTTGTGTTTGAGTTATAGGACGTGTTGGGCAGGTTTGTTATAGGTTGGTTGTGTTTGGGAGTAAATAGTTGCTGTCCAGATTTTTGGTCCTTCGCTCGAGCGAGCAGTTTGTCGCTTGAGCGAGCTCGTTGTTTTGGATCCTTCGCTCGAGCCAAGGTTTGGTCGCTCGAGCGATAGTTGAGTTTTGTGTCTGGTGGCTTGAGCGAGAAATCTTGCGCTCGAGCATGCGTCTGCGTCTCATTTTGACCTGAGAGTTGTGTTTCTTGGCTCGAGCGAGCTTTCCTTCGCTCGAGCGAGCGAGGTGTATGTTTTGAGTTTCCTCGCTCGAGCGAGCATTCTCTCGCTTGAGCGTGCTTCTGGGTTGCAGACCTGAAGCTTTGAGTTTTTGGCTCGAGCGAGACTTTCTTCGCTCGAGCGAGCAATCTTTGTGTTTGGTTGCTCGAGCGACCAATCCTTCGCTCGAGCGAGCCTATTATATATCAGATCGCAGCAGCAATTTTAACTTCACTTTTTCATCCCCTTCTCTCTTTCAAACCCTAGATCCAAGACCCTCTCTCTCTAAACTTGTCTTCTCTCTAAGATTTCATCTCCCTCTAGTGTGAATCTATCCTAGATCCTTTGTTAAAAAGATAGAGGGTGACTTGGGCTTTGATTTAATCTGAAAAACTTGGGATTTGGAGCACGTTGGTCTTTGGTCTTCATCTCCGTTTGAGCTCAAACTTCGAGGTAGGGATATCCTACTCCCCTTTATGAGCTTTGTCTTTAAATTTTAGCATTTTGATATGTTGGAAGTTGTTGAGTAATTTTGATAAAGTTTGGGCCTTTGTGTAATTTTACAAAAGTTGGGGTTTTAAATATATAAAACCTATATGCATGTTTGGCATGGAGAAATGGGATTAATGTTGAAACATTGATGAAAATGGAACCTTAGGGTTGTTATCTAATTGATGGGAAAATGCCTTAATTACATTGATAAATTAATTTGTGAGATTAATTTGAGAAATGAGAAATGGAATTGAAAATGTTGGAATTGGGAATGTATGGGATTACAGGGTGTAGTTGGATTGTTTATCACTCACTAAATTGAAATGTCGATATTTTATCCATTTGGTGCATTTATTTTCTGTTTAGAAATAACTGCTTTGGGCTATCGGTGGAGGATAGTCTTGATTGTTGTAGACAATGCATGATGATTAGGCAAACTAAAATTAATCGATTGAGTGTACTATTAAATATAGCGAATGGAATAATACATTAACTTTATGTATTGATTGATTGTATATGATAACTGTTTATATACATTGCTTGTGTGGGAGGAGATGTGGGATGTACTCCACGGTTTATTGGAAGATGGGGGATGGACCTCTAAACCGGATTTTGTGTGACATTGATACAGCACTACAATGTGTATCAAGTGTTGATTATGAAGTGTTTGAATTGATTTGATATAGCACTAAAATGTATATCGTTATCAATTGTGATGTATAGAAGTGTTTCTATGTTATGTTGATACAGCATCAAAATGTGTATCTTCGGTAAAGTATGGAAGTGGTTTAAGTGTTATTGATACAGCATCAGAATGTGTATCCTTTATGAATGACGAAAGTGTTTTAAAGATGAGTTACAATCTCACTAAATTATTTGGCTAAGTGTTGAGCCTTGTTTTCAAACTCAAAGTTGAAAAGAAACGGAAATGAAATGAAACATGGACTTTAAGGTCATGAAACTGAAATGTGTTTTGAAAGATTGCAAGAGTGTTGACCATCTATCATTTGCTAATCTTTTAGTCATTGTTCATAGCTGGTTTAGTGTATTTCTACTGGGCTGTGGCTCACCCTATATGAGAACATCATTTTCGAGGACAGGTAACATGCCACCTCCAAGGACATAGCTTGGAAGGCTAGAGGCGGACAGACTTTTTGTTGTCTTACTTTCTTTTGATGTATTACATGTAGATTCAAGCCAAGGGCTTAATGTGTAATTGAGTTAGCACTCTCCTTTTTGTAACCAAGTGTTAACTTGGAAAGCTGTAAGCCCATAGGGCATTTGCTTTTGTTGTTAACATGTAATACTCTTTGTAATGAATTACTCTGATGAATAGAAGGATGTTGATCTGTTATATATCGATGCATGTCAATATTGATGGTTTTAATGTTATTTTTTTTTAGGGCGTGACAACTTGGTATCAGAGCGTACCGGGTTCGAATACTTTGGGTACGTGGGAAGTGATTAGTATCACAATGGGTTTGTCTCGTTTGTTAGAGACTTAGATGTAATGTTATGTGCTTGTGTGATAACATGTTTATGTGCTTATTTGGGTATGGGATTTACTTTCCAGGATGGCGATTGGATCCTTGGGTTTCTGTGAGTCTTGTTGGAAAAGCACTTGATTAATGCTGTTTCTAACCGGAACTCTAGTAATGCCTCGGAACTATCATTATCCGGAAATGAAATTCGTAAGTGCTTATGTGTTTATGTGTTTACGTGGAATGAATTACAGTTGTCCATGCATTAGGACGCGAGTGTTTAGCTTCGGCACATTTATGAATGTGCTAACGTTCTGTGTTACCTTTATTAGGATGTCAGGGCGTGGATGAGGAGATAGGCATGGTAGGCCTAGGAGGCAGGAAGTGCCTATACCGGATGAGATTCCAGCAGTGCAAGAGGGAGTTGGCCAGGCCAATGTGGCCGAGCCAGCAGGACAGGAGGCTATGGGTGCTTTAGCCCGTGGGATAGCCGATGCTTTGAGGGAGTCTATGGGTATTCTCCGAGCTGAGAATCTAGTTCAGGCTCCAGTGCAGACCCAGGTTGTTGATGCAGGGCCTTCCTTCTTGAAGAGGGAGTTCTTCCGGTCTAATCCGGACGAGTTTATCGGGGATCCAAAGGAGCCACTCAAGGCTGATGAGTGGTTAGAGCAGATGAGTAAGACGTTCGAGATGCTTGGCATCGAGGACAGAGCACTGAAAGTGACCTTGGCATCTTTCCAGCTTAAGGGGAGTGTGGGTCAGTGGTGGAAGTACATGAAGAGCCGTCTTGATGGCACGTGGAAGGCTTTTGTGGATGCTTTTCAGGAGAAGTACTTGTCTCCAGCAGTCAGAGAGAAGTTGAAAGAGCAGTTTAGCCAGCTTCTTCAGTTGAGTTCTTCAGTAGCCGAGTTTGAGGCTGCTTTTACTAGCTTGTCCAGGTTCGCACCTAAACTTGTGGCATCCGAGGAACGCCGTTGTATCGAGTTTGAGAAGAGGTTGAGGCGTGGCCTCAAGATGAGAGTTGGAGGTTCTATGATCTGAGATTATGGGCGCTTGGTTGATGCTGCAGCCCATATGGAGATCATGATGCAGGAGGAGGAAGGGCAGAGAGGCTCCAAGAGGAGTCAGGAGGGTCAGGGTGATGGCAGGAGACAGAAGGGTGCTAACCCTCAGCAGTCTCAGGGTGGTGTTGCTAGATCAACCTTTCCAGTGTTGAGTGCAGGCTCGGGGAGAGGCAATCAGGGAGAGTTCACCTGTTACAAGTGTGGCCAGCTGGTCCACAAGGCGTCAGTTTGCCCATAGAGGGGAGGTGGTCAGAGAGCTGCTTCTTCTTCAGCTAGACCGCAGAGCCAAAGTTAGGGCAGGGGCCAGCCTTTGTCTTGTTATCAGTGTGGTCAGCCTGGGCACCTGAAGAGGTTTTGCCCACAGTTGAGTGCCACTTCAGGGGTGTCTGGTTCTAGGCAGACGCAAGGTTTTCAGCCGGGTCAGTCTGTGTAGGCCTCGAAGGCCAATCTGGGAGCTTCGTTTTCCCAGTCAGTGCAGCAGTTGTATGCTCCGAGGGGTGAGCAGGTGGATCAGGGGCTTACAGGGCGCGTGTATGCTGTTACCGCGCAGGATCTTGTACCTGCTCCATCAGTAGTGAGAGGTACTTTTCTATTTTGCAACTCGGTTGCTAGTGTGTTGATAGACACGGGTGCATCTCATTCCTTTATATCTGCTGCATTTGCATCTGTATTGGAGTTGGAGTTGGCACAGTTAGCATCTCCTATATGTGTTGTATTGCCTGTTGGGGGTGAATTGATTTTGAAACACGGTTATAGAGGTTGTGATATAGAGGTCGCCGATCATAGGCTTCCGTTTCCTTTTGTAGTTATGCCCATGAAGGGTTTTGATGTTATTTTAGGTATGGACTGGCTATCATCATACCGGGCTGTTATCGATTGCTACCGCCAGAGGGTCACTGTTTGTACCTTGAGCGGGGAGTGTTTTCATTTCTTGGGGGACCGGGTTGGTAGTGTTTTGCCACCGGGGTATGATCCGTGAGGGCGGGGTGAGCTTAGTGGTCTACTTGCTAGCTTTTTGAGTGGTGAGTGTGATGAGACCCAGATTGTGTTGCCGAGAGTGGTTTGTGAGTACTTGGACGTCTTTCCCGAGGATCTCATTAGTTTGCCACCTCACCGAGAGATTAAGTTCTTTATTGATTTAGTGCCCGGCACGGCGCTGATTTCTATGGCACCTTATCGTTTTGCCCCAGCAGAGTTGGCTGACTTGAAGGTTCAGCTCCAGGAATTGCTTGATAAGGGCTTTATTCGCCCTAGTGTTTCGCCGTGGGGAGCACCGGCCCTCTTTGCTAAAAAGAAAGATGGTGCCTTGAGACTTTGTATCGACTACCGGAAGTTGAATTGGGCTACGGTCAAAAATAAGTACCCTATGCCCCGTATAGATGATCTATTAGACCAGTTGAAGGGTTCCCGTTGTTTCTCTAAGATAGACTTGAGATCGGGTTATCACCAGTTGAGGGTCAGGGAGGAGGATATTCCGAAGACGGCATTCCGTACGCGGTATGACCATTATGAGTTTTTGGTGATGCCATTTGGGCTTACCAATGCACCTGCAGTCTTTATGGACTTGATGAACCGGATCTTCCGGGAATTCTTAGATCGCTTTATGGTTGTCTTCGTGGATGACATTCTGATTTATTCACCTTCAGAGGAGGAGCACGAGGAACACTTGAGAGTGGTGCTTGAGTTGCTTAGAGCCCATAGGTTGTATGCCAAGTTTGGGAAGTGTGAGTTCTGGCTAGGAGAAGTCAAGTTCTTAGGCCATGTGGTTTCCGGGGAAGGGGTGTCTGTTGATACATCCAAGACTGAGGCAGTGCAAGATTGGGCACAGCCTAAGAGTGTGTTTGAGATCCGCAGTTTTCTGGAATTAGCTGGGTATTACCGCCGGTTTGTGAAGGACTTCTCTAGACTAGCTTCACCGTTGACTAGACTGACTCGGAAGGGAGTCAAATTTGTATGGAGTGAGACTTGTGGAAAGTCGTTCCAAGAGTTGAAAGTTAGATTGACCACCACTCCGGTTTTGATTATTCTGGAGAGAGGGTTGGGTTATGCAGTCTATTGTGATGCCTCACGAGAAGGTTTGGGTTGTGTGTTGATGCAAGAGGGGAAAGTGGTAGCTTATGGCTCACGTCAGTTGAAAATACACGAGAAGAATTACCCTATACATGACCTAGAGCTAGCAGCAGTGATCTTTGCCTTGAAAATCTGGAGGCACTACCTTTATGGCGAGAGATTCGAGGTGTTCTAGGATCATAAGAGTTTGAAATATCTGTTTACACAGAAAGACTTGAACTTGAGGTAGAGAAGGTGGATAGAGTTTATTGAAGATTATGACTTCGAGTTGCATTACCATCCGGGGAAGGCCAATGTCGTGGCCACTGCCCTTAGTAGGAAATCCATACGGGATATAGCTTGTATAGTCATCCGGGAGTGGAAGATGTTGGGGGCACTTGGCGAGTTTGATTTGCATCCGGGCGAATCCGTTGAGGCTGCGACCTTGTTTTCTGTTGTTGCACAGCCTATACTTGTGACTAGAGTGTTAGAGGCACAGAGAGGTGACCTTGAGGTAGAATCTCTCTGAGAGAAGATCTCCAGTGGGAAAGTTGAGAAGGGTTTGACGGTGTATCCTGACCAGAGTGTGAGATACCTAGACCGTTTGTTTGTGTCGGAGTCTTGCCGAGAGGAGGTACTCCGAGAGTTCCATCATTCGCGCCTTGCGGTGTATCCGGGAGGTACTAAGATGTATCGGGATTTGGGTCGCCAGTTTTGGTGGCGGGATATGAAAAGAGATGTGGCAGTCTTCGTATCTAAGTGCCTTACTTGTCAGCAAGTGAAGGCCGAACATCAGAGGCCAGCGGGTTTGGTGCAACCCTTGCCTATTGCCGAGTGGAAGTGGGAGCATGTCACTATGGACTTCGTTGTAGGTCTTCCGAGGACTCAGCGGGGTAGTGATGCTATTTGGGTGGTTGTAGACCGGTTGACTAAGTCGGCGCACTTCATTCCTATGCGCGTGAGAGATTCGGTAGATCATCTTGCCGACTTGTATATTCGGGACATAGTGAGGTTGCATGGGGTCCCAGTGACGATCGTCTCAGATAGAGATCCTCGTTTTACTGCTAGGTTGTGGCAGAGTTTGCAGAGTGCCTTGGGCACTAAGTTGACCTTTAGTACAGCTTGTCGTCCTCAGACTGATGGGCAGTCTGAGCGTACTATTCAGATCCTTGAGGACATGCTTCGAGGTTGTGTCCTTGACTTTAGTGGGACGTGGGAGAGGCACTTGCCCTTGGTGGAGTTTGCCTACAACAACAGTTTCCAGTCTAGCATCGGTATGGCACCGTTTGAGGCCTTGTATGGCCGACCGTGTAGGTCTCCAGTTTGTTGGGCTGAGGTGGGTCCTGAGTTGGTGAGGGAAACGACGGAGAAAGTTGAGCTTATCTGTACGAGGCTTGTTACAGCCCAGAGTCGTCAGAAATCTTATGCCGACCGTAGGAGGAGACCTTTGGTATTTGAGGTGGGTGATCATGTCTTTCTGAAGATATCACCTAGGTGGGGATTGATGAGGTTTGGGAAGAGAGGGAAGTTATCCCCTCGGTTTATTGGCCCTTTTGAGATCCTTGAGAGGATTGGCGAGGTTGCCTATCGTTTAGCTTTGCCGCCGCAGTTGTCCGGAGTTCATGACGTGTTTCAGGTGAGTATGCTTCGAAAGTATGAGCCGGATCCATCACATGTATTGGATTGGACCGACTTAGAGGTTGATGAGGATGCCTCGTATGAGGAGAGACCGGTTCGGGTCTTGGATATGCGGGATCGAGTCTTGCGAGGCAAGACCATTCCTTTGGTAAAAGTTTTGTAGAAACATCACGGAGTGGAGGAAGCCACTTGGGAACGTGAGTTGGAGGTCCGAGAGAAATATCTGGATCTATTTGTGAATATTTGAGCATGTATTGTATATTTTGTTGTATTGTTGAACCTTAAGAGTATTAGATATATCTTAGGTTGTAAAACATGGTTTATGTTCTGGTTTAATGGAAGTGTTTTGAAACTTGCCTCAAAATGGAAGTTTGATATAACATTGCATATGTTGAACATTGTAGAATTGGAAATGTATCATGAACATTAGTTATGATATGAAATTGTTGAAATTGGAAGGAAAATGCATAATGTTAATGCATGTTGAAATGTATATTGCTTTACATATTGTGAAATGCCTCTTGATAAGAGATAGAATGACCGGGATGGGTCGAGTTATTGAATGTTGAATGTAACATTGTTTAAAATGGAGAAAAAAAAACTTGTTTTTGAAAACTTGTGCTTAATTTCGGGGACGAAATTCTTTAAGGGGGGGAGGTTATAGCGATCCCGGGTTTTATCCCTTGTTGTACAGTGATCCGGACTTGTGTCCGTGGATGTTAGCAGTTGTTTAAATCTTGTTTATGTCCTTTCATACTTTGTGTTTGAGTTATAGGACATGTTGGGCAGGTTTGTTACAGGTTGGTTGTGTTTAGGAGCAAATGGTTGTTACCCAGATTTTTGGTCCTTCGCTCGAGCGAGCAGTTTGTTGCTCGAGCGAGCTCGTTGTTTTGGTTCCTTCGCTCGAGCCAGGGTTTGGTCGCTCGAGCGATAGTTGAGTTTTGTGTCTAGTGGCTCGAGCGAGAAGTCTTGCGCTCGAGCATGCGTCTGCGTCTCATTTTGACCTGAGAGCTGTGTTTCTTGGCTCGAGCGAACTTTCCTTCGCTCGAGCGAGCGAGGTGTATGTTTTGAGTTTCCTCGCTCGAGCAAGCATTCTGTCGCTTGAGCGTGCTTCTGGGTTGCAGACTTGAAGCTTCGAGTTTTTGGCTTGAGCGAGACTTTCTTCGCTCGAGCGAGCAATCTTTGTGTTTGGTCACTCGAGCGACCAATCCTTCGCTCGAGCGAGCCTATTATATATCAGATTGCAGCAGCGATTTTAACTTCACTTTTTCATCCCCTTTTCTCTTTCAAACCCTAGATCCGAGACCCTCTCTCTCTAGACTTGTCTTCTCTCTAAGATTTTATCTCCCTCTAGTGTGAATCTATCCTAGATCCTTTGTTAAAAAGATAGAGAGTGACTTGGGCTTTGATTTAATCTGAAAAACTTGGGATTTGGAGCACGTTGGTCTTTGGTCTTCATCTTCGTTTGAGCTCAAACTTCGAGGTATGAATATCCTACTCCTCTTTATGAGCTTTGTCTTTAAATTTTAGCATTTTGATATGTTGGAAGTTGTTGTGTGATTTTGAGAAAGTTTGGGCCTTTGTGTAATTTTACAAAAGTTGGGGTTTTAAATATATAAAACCTATATGCATGTTTGGCATGGAGAAATGGAATTAATGTTGAAACATTGATGAAAATGGAACCTTAGGGTTGTTATGTAATTTATGGAAAAATGCCTTAATTACATTGATAAATTAATTTGTGAGATTAATTTGAGAAATGAGAAATGGAATTGAAAATGTTGGAATTGGGAATGTATGGGTTTACAGGGTGTAGTTGGATTGTTTATCACTCACCAAATTGAAATGTCGATATTTTATCCATTTGGTGCATTTATTTTCTGTTTAGAAATAACTGCTTTGGGCTATCGGTGGAGGATAGTCTTGATTGTTGTAGACAATGCATGATGATTAGGCAAACTAAAACTAATCGATTGAGTGTGCTATTGAATATAGCGATTGGAATAATATACATTGCTTGTGTGGGAGGAGATGTGGGATGTACTCCACGGTTTATTGGGAGATGGGGGATGGACCTCTAAACCGGATTTTGTGTGACATTGATGCAGCACTACAATGTGTATCAAGTGTTGATTATGAAGTGTTTGAATTGATTTGATATAGCACTAAAATGTATATCGTTATCAATTGTGATGTATAGAAGTGTTTCTATGTTATGTTGATACAACATCAAAATGTGTATCTTCGGTAAAGTATGGAAGTGGTTTAAGTGTTATTGATACAGCATCAGAATGTGTATCCTTTATGAATGACGAAAGCGTTTTAAAGATGAGTTACAATCTCACTAAATTATTTGGCTAAGTGTTGAGCCTTGTTTTCAAACTCAAAGTTGAAAAGAAACGGAAATGAAATGGAACATGGACTTTAAGGTCATGAAACTGAAATGTGTTTTGAAAGATTGTAAAAGTGTTGACCATCTATCATTTGCTAATCTTTTAGTCATTGTTCATAGCTGGTTTAGTGTATTTCTACTGGGCTGTGGCTCACCCTATATGGGAACATCATTTTCAGGTACAGGTAGCATGCCACCTCTAAGGATATAGCTTGGGAGGCTAGAGGTAGACAGACTTTTTGTTGTCTTACTTTCTTTTGATGTATTACATGTAGATTCAAGCCAAGGGCTTAATGTGTAATTGAGTTAGCACTCTCCTTTTTGTAACCAAGTGTTAACTTGGAAAGCTGTAAGCCCATAGGGCATTTGCTTTTGTTGTTAACATGTAATACTTTTTGTAATGAATTACTCTGATGAATAGAAGAATGTTGATCTGTTATATATCGATGCATGTCAATATTGATGGGTTTAATGTTATTTTTTTTTGAGGGCGTGACAAGCAAGATTTGATCATGTAATTATTAATATTTGATTAATCTAATTTTTTTACATAAATAATTTTTTAAACATCTATATAATAAAATAGAACGGTTTTTGAAAATATATAAAATGTGTGACAGATACATTTTAAATCAATGGTCTATATCAATCCTGAGTACATATCAATGGCTCAAATCTATGTAGTTCCCATCTAAGCATTAGGCTTCCACCTACTCCCATCTCCTCTCCATTCTATCTTTATCTCTCTCTGCCTTTCTGCTCTCACCCACGTCTCTTCCTCATTCCCTCTTTATCTCATTCTCTCTCTCTCTCTTCTTCTTCTTCTTCTTCTTCTTCTTCTTTCCTACCCTCTCTCTTCGCTCGCTCCTGACGCTGCTATCTAGTCTCGGCTCGCAAGGTAAGATTTCCACCTCTCCAACTCGGCTTTATCTCTCTTTCTCTCTCTCTCATTCTCAGTCCTTCTTTCCTACCCTTCCTTTTCACTCGCTCCCCTTCTCTTCCCTAGAATTTTTTATCTTCCTGTTGTCTTTATAACCTGAGGTTACCCTCCATCTTCCGGTCATTTTTATAACCTGAGGTTGGGTTTGATTGTTTATTTGGGTTTACAACATGTTTATCTGGGTTTGATTGTGGACAAACTGATTTTGTGTCTATACATACGTTTAAAATGGGTTTGATTGTACACAAACTGATTTTGTGTCTATACATATGTGTCAAAACCCTTTAATAATAATTCTGCTAACTGTTTTTGACTTGCTAATTAAACAGTTTGATTGGGGTAAATGATTTCTTTTCATTTTTATATTGTTGGGTTTGATTTATGTGGTGCTTCTAGGTAATCTCTTTTGCCCAACAAAAATCCTTAATCGATTGTTAACTTCCGAAATAGTCCCAAACCCACAAATTTTAGGGTTTTTAATCAATCTAATACATTCCATTATCCCAAACCCACAATTTTTTAATTTTTTTTTTTCAAATCCTGAGGTTTTTTAATATTTAACTTATATTCTGATTTTTTTCCCCCAACAGTGGCTTCAAGACCCATCATTCAACACCAAATCAGAAGTATTTTACATTGTCTCTTTATTGGTTTTTCTTCAGTTCTTTAGTTCTTCAGTATTTTACATTGTCTCACACACATTGAATGGTTTATATTTTAGCAACGAATTTGATAAAACAGTAGGCACGGTTTATTTGATAAGAAAACTGGTTTGTCTATATGGTTTGTCTGACATTCATCATATTGGTTTCCAATTTTGTGTAGAACACTCAATGGTTTATAGTTGGTTTTTGATTTATTGTAAAAAAAATCAATTTTTACCAAATAGGTTTTTGTTTTCAAGCTTCTTTTTTTTTTTCTTCCTTGAAAGTTCAAACATTGAGTTTGTATGTGCTTGATTGTTGGAAAACTTTGTTCTTTACCTGCTCGCAAATAGAGAAAATTGGTGAAAAGTCCATCTCAAAGGAGACACCGAAAAAGGTCAACAGAAAAAGTCACTAGAAAAGTCGTCGGTCACCGGAAGCAACAGGTGATGGTGAGGTAGACAAATGTGTGATATTCAATACATAAGTTGTTGAATGAGTGATATGTGTTACATTTTAATAGATAGTTTGGTGAATTTCAGCAGATAAATTAATTTCAACATATAGTTGTCATTTTGTACAAATTGTATCATTTTAATGCAAAGATATTAGACCTTGGCCTAATAGCCTAAAAAATTCAAAAATTGACTTATGCCTTGAGTGCCCTTACAAATAAGCATATCATATTAATGCTATCAAACATAACAAATAAACAGAAATTTTATTTGGTGTGTAATCCAAGTCCACCTTGTTTAAAATTGTCAATGTTAAAATGTTAAAATAGATAGTTAAAGTTAAATTTTGATGTGAAAATGTCAAATTTTAGCAATATTGATCTAATGGCGCAGTAGTTATCTATTTCATTTTCATTGCAAAAAGTCAAATTAACATGTCATTTGTGAGTCTAATATGAAAGACTGAGGGGCCTATGGCGAATTTTTTAAATTGGACCCTTCATGTAACATTACCTTAAAAAAAATTTGCTTGGATAAAACAAAAAGGATAAAAATTTATTTCTATTGCAGTACAATTTAACAAAATTTAGATAACAAATATATATATATATATAATAGTTGAACTTCAATTAGTTGAATCGAATCTTTAGTTTTAGCTTACCAATGCTGTAAGAACTAAAATTAATTGGGAGTAAGAATGAGAATTTTTGACACAACTCAAGCAATATATAAAATTAGTAAGTTAGGGTTGACTATTTTTCAACATGAATCCAAGTATGACACGACTCAATAATATGAATTATTAATTATATATTTTAATGTTCACTAAGGGATGTGATGACATTTTTTTAATCTTTTATTTAACTCCATCTAACTGAATAAAAAAGCATGTAAAATAATAATTAAGGCTAATATCTTTTTTTCATTTAAGATATGTATTTTTTTGTTACCTATTTTAGAGTCAATCTAATAAAAAATATATAGTAATAAGGTACAATTTTTTTAATTAGAAAAATGCAATTGAATTAAAATCAAACATTCTATGAATAATTTCATTTAGTAGAAATAAATTTTATAAAATTCAACTTATGGGAAAAATTTTAATCTCTTCATACACTTGCTAAGTTATTTTTTAACTAAAAGTAAAAGTTTTTACATTAAATATCAATCGGACACGAATCAAAATAACATCATATAACAGCATGAAAATAAATGAATTGAACTAATATTAAAGTAATTATGAAATAACACGACATGATATACTCCCCTAATTAGAGGCCCTAAATTTTGTTCAAAATTAGAGGCCCGAGGCGACCGCCTTAGTGACCTCACCTCCGGGCCGGCCCTGGAAAGAGAAAGATAAAAAATGGTATTTTGTCAAATCGTGTGCCAAACTCTTTGGCCATCAAGTATCTTCTAAGGGGAGATTTTGCTTAAAATACATTTCATGAGATTCGATTAAAATATAAATATTTTATATAATGTTAAAAATTACAAATATTACATTGTTAGAATTTTTTTATTTAGTAAAATTAACAAAAAAAATAAAATTTCTAACTACCCTTCTATATAATAACAAAATTACCAAAATTATTAATTAAAATATATTTTTGATGTCATAAAAAATGATTAATTGACTTAATGATTTATTAATAAAAGGAATTATTTGTTATGTGATTATAAATTTAAAGGGACATGATGTAATTTTTAAAATCACAAAAAATAATTCATATTTTAAATAAACCTGAAGGCTGTGTTTGGTTGAGAGATTTTGAGAGCGATTTGAAAAGGGTAAGGAAAAATATGTGTGAAATTATATGAAATGTAAGTATATTTTATTTATATTTTACCCATCTTTTCTTTTTCCCTTTCTAAATCCCTCTCTAAATTTCCAACCAAACACAGTGGAAGTGTATAATTTATCCAAATAAGATAAAATGTGCTATAAACTTCCCCAACAGTAAATTTTAAAAAATTAAAGGATTTTAAAAATATTTGAAATTAGTTCTTAGGTGTAGCCGTTTTTTAATTTTCCACTTTTTTTTTTTTAATCAAATACCACATGCAAAAGTGCATTGATTGCATTTGCAACCTCATGCAACTGGTGTGGGTCAAATGCAAGTTACTGCATGAAGTTCGACAAGTTTTGCATGTTGCTGTTTGCATGAGGTTTTCTCACCACTCGCATAGGGGGAGATATTCTAGGTGTATGTTATTGTTTAAGGCAGAATTTGATTGTCTGTTTAGTTTGATTTTTTAAAACTGTAGTGTTATATTCATATAATTTCTTTTCTTTTAAATTTTTCTGAATAAGGTAGGCACCGTTTGAGAAGATAGTTTAGGAGCTTTTTTGGCTATTTTAGTCACAAAAGATAAAATAAGTTATTTTAGCTACAATAAACAAAACATCACATCCAACTCATAATCATTACACTCTTCTCCCACCAAAAAAGTCAAAAAGTTAAAAAATCCTTCTCAAACCAAGCTTTTTAGCCAGGCTTAAATAGCCAAAAAAATCAAAAAACCAAAAAGCCAACTCACTTCTTAAACGACACCTAAGATAGAATGCGCATATAAGGAGCGTTTTGAGAGAATATTAAAATGTGTGTTAATTTTTCAAATTTTGTTTGTCACGTTATTTGGAGAATTTAGGGGGGAAAAATTGTGTGGATGAATTATTTTTCTTTTTAAAAATTATTTTTTTGGATTAGTTTTGGGTGAATTATACTAATGGTCCTTATAGTTTGAGGCTTGTGTCATTTTGGTCCATGACTTTTCAATTGTGACACATTTGACCATGAATTTTGAATCTTGATCCAAATAAGGACAATTGTAGATACTATTGGATTTTTCAAGGGTAAAATCGTCAATTTGATAAAATATAAATTAATTTGACAAAAATAAATGTCAAAAAATTATTTTTAAATTTTTAAAAATTATTTCTAACTACTAAAGATAAAATTTTATAAAATTGATAAATCTTTTAGACATTTATTTATTTTTTTTACCAAATTAAATTTTATTATATATTTAGATGATGATCATGTAAAATTAATTTTTAAAAATTAATCATGTAATTTTTATTAGTTTTACATAAATTTATTTTTGGTGGGTAGAAATAATTTAAAATATTTTTTTTGACATTTATTTTTGTCATATTAGTTTATATTTTTATCAAATTAACGATTTTGCCCTTGAAATTAAGCAATGGTATGTTCAATTGTTATGATTTGGAACAAGATTCAAAATTCAGGGTCAAATGTATCATAATTGAAAAGTCAGGGACTAAAGTAATACAAGTCTCAAACTATAGGGACTAAAGTGATACAAGTCTTTTTTTTTTGTTCGTTTCAATGATTTTTTTTTTCATAACTTAGTTTACTTTTTTTTAGTACTTTTTGGATGTGTCTAATCAAGATGTATCAAAAAAGTTATAAAAAAAAGACTTCAATATTCAAAAAATACTAAAAATAAAAAAAAAAATTCGAGCAAAAATATATACATTTTTGTTTTGATTTTTGGTTGTTTTTAGTGATTTTTTTTTCTTCATATTTTACTTAACATTTTTATTTTTTAGATGCATCTAATCTTGATGTATCTAAAAAGTATATATATAAAAAAATTAACTAAAATATGAAAAAAAATATCAATGAAAACAAATAAAAATTTGTATAAAAATAATTTTTGAAAATTGAAACATACCATGTTTGGTTTCAGTTTTCAAACACAATTTTTTGAGTTTTTAATTTGTATTTTTATGTTTTAAATAATTTTTAAAAATATTTTAATCATTTTTTTAAAATTATTTTTAGATTCACTTAATCTTAATATACTTAAAAAGTAAAAATTTGGGAAAATTATTTATAAGTCCTATTAGGGAGACTTATATTACATATGGTCCTTCTAAAAAACTTATGTTCCCGTAACTCCTGTAGGAAGTTTATTGACACATTTACCATCAATATTAGTTGTTAATATCATAGTAATGGCAAAATCATATATAAGAAATTGAATGTTACCATAGATCATATCTATATGAATGTGAATTTGAATTTGAAAATACACATTTACCCTCAATATTAATTGTTAATATCATAAATAATGGCAAAACCATATATAGAAAATTGAATATTATCATAGATCGTATCTATATGAATGTGAATTTGAATTTCAAAGTACAAGAACAAGCAACATTTTCACATTCAATTTAAAAAATAAAAAATTTAGTAAGTTTACGAAACGTAAAGTGACACGTACATAAACATTAAATACAACAACGTCACGACACAATTTTAAAGAAAAAATACAACTGAACGTAACATGTACAAAACATGACAACATTATAGATGTGGGTTAACATTACAACCTAAATGTAACGTCATTGAAGGTTAATGAAAGTGTGCCAATATATGGATGTATCATTTTTCATAACTAGCAACATTTTCACATTGAATTAAAAAAATTAAAAACCCATTAAGTTTGCGAAATGTAACGTGACACGTACATAAACACTTAATACAACAACGTCATAACACAAATTTAAAGACAAATACAACCAAACGTAATATGCACAAAACATGACAATATTGCAGATGTGGGTTAACATTACAACCTAAATGTAATGTCATTGAAAGCTAATGAAAGTGTGCCAATGTATGGATGCACCATTTTTTATAAACCAGTAACATTTTCATATTTAATTAAAAATCCATTAAGTTTGCGAAACGTAATGTGATATTTACATAAACGTAACGTAACGTGACCATATCAGATGCGACATTTAGATGCAAAAAAACACATTCGCATTGTAAAATGGTATATCCATACATTGGCACACTTTCATTAGCCTCCAATGACGTTACATTTAGGTTGTAATGTGCGTGTTACGTTTGGTTGTATTTTTTCTTTGAATTTGTGTTGTGACGTTGTTGTATTCAGTGTTTACGTATGTGTCACGTTATGTTTCGCAAACTTACTAGGTTTTTGATTTTTTAAATCGAATATGAAAATGTTGCTTGTTCATGTATTTTGAAATTCAAATTTACATTCATATAGATATGATCTATGGTAACATTTAATTTTCTATACATTATACCATTTATTCACAACTCATAGGATCTTATGGAATACATTCCTATTTAAATAGGACTTGAAACTCTATAAGAAATTCACATAGCATAAGTTCTCCTAATAGGACTTATAAATAATTTTTCCTAAAAATTTTGTACAAAAATCTTTAAATATTCATTTAATACAACAACTTACAAAAATATATTGAATTTTTATATTTTTTTTTTGTATTTTTTGTATTTGGTGAATTTTTTTAAAAACAATTTCACAAATATTATAGTTTTCAAATGTCTTTTGATTAGGTGTATCTAAAAAATAAAAACAATAAGAAAAATATTAAAAAAAACAAAAAACAAAAAATTCAATTTTTTAAAAAATAGACATATTTTTTTAAACCAAACATGGTGTATATTTTTATTACAAACAACATTATTGACAAAGCCTCTTTTGCTCAACCTTGCAAGCTTTTCAACATCTCAAATTAATAGAGCACAGTACAAGGACGAAATCAAGAATTTTGATTAAAGGGTGTGGATACCACGCCTTTTTATAGGCGTATTCCCCGCGTTGTGTTTTATCTTGAATTGTCCCATATTGAATATGAATCATATAATTTATATTGATAATGAATTGTTTATTTTGTAGTTATCAAAATAGATTGATTCACAATAAAAAGCTGTCACTTAGTCTTTTTTGAAAAACTAAAAAATCATTTGACTTTGAAACTAACATATAGACACTTATTTATCATAACCAAAGGATTTGACTCCGAAGTTCATGTACGAAAGAAGAAGATTATTAATTGAGCACTCTTCACGTCCAATCAATTGATTAGCCTCTACCAATCATTTATTTTATGAGATTATATTATTTAATATTGAGTCTCACGAACTCAATTATTAACTCTAAATCACTTACTAAATTATCAACTAAGTGATCAAACAAACAAGATGACAAACAAATTGGATTCATAAATAAAACCATATATGACAACAAAATAATTTTCTTACATAAAAATAGATGGCTTAACCACATATGGCCATAAAAATGATTCCAACTCAAACAACATCACAAAATCACACAATTGAATCACATAAAGCATTTAATTTGCATTATTGAAATAAGAATGCATCAAAAAGCAACAAGCAATATGCTATGAAGAGAGAAGACTCACCTAGTACTCCTCAGCACTACACCAATAAAAAGGTGCAACAATAATATAAAATAAATCCAAACATGACTGCACCAATAAAAAGATGCAACAATAATATAAAATAAATCCAAACATGGCAACTAACACACATAATATGAACATGATGAATATGCATTAAACTAACACTTAAATTTTGTTTGAGAATATATTATTTTAGTAACTTTTTAGTTTTTTAACTAAAATATGATGTAAAAAAATTAGTATATTTGAAATAACTTTTTAATTTTTTACGAAAAGATGTGCAAAAAGTATAAAGGAAAATGAATCTTTGACTTTTTAGTATAGGTTATAGACTTTTTGATTTTTTAGTAACTTTTTGACTTTTAGGCTAAAACAAACATATACCAAACGAGGCCTTAACACATAAAAATGTTAAATAATCTAAACTAAGATACATGATCTAACCGTGTTAATATGCATGAACTACAACAACTGTAATATTCTAATCAAGCATAATAAGATGATATACAATCCTAAAAACATTCACTGATAAAAAACAAAACAAAAAACCCTAAATGAAACAGAGCCAAATCTAATCTACATGATGTTATGCAAGCATGAGAATTAACTAACCATTGTCAAACATGACAATCATGATTAAAAGATATCGATATTAACAATGAATAAGAATAATACCTAAGGTTTAAATATCAAACTGAAGAATGTATCCAAAAAGGCAAGAAAGCTTGCTTGGGTTTGCTTGAATGCTTCTCTCAAGTTCTGGTTTCACTTTGATCAACTCTTCTTTAACATTAGATCAACTCTTTGAAGTTATTTTGCCGCTATTAGGAATCTTGGATTTGGAGACTAGGGTTTGAGTTTCACTCTTCTAACTCACCAAAAACACTATTTTTCATTGTTATGATGCCCTAAATTAACCTCAAATTTACAAAATCTAATTTGTACAATTGTCTTCAAAAATATATAATGGTGGGGTTAACTCAGTAAATTCTTTATTGCTTCAACTTTAATCGCCATTAAATTTCTGCACCTGAAAAAATAAATTAACTTGGGAAGTATACAATATGATAGGAATAACAATACTCGGATAAAAAATAAATCAATAGGGATTGTCGACACCCCATTTTGGCTGATCCTAAGACTTCGGACGCTTGCAAGTCTCCTGATGATGAAATGGTACTTACTTCATCTTTAGAATGTTTAAAAGATGTTTGGAGTTATTGTGTAAACCCATTTTTAGTTGAAAACCAACTTTTTAACCCCGAAAATGAGAAAGCAAAGCCCGGTTGTCCTTCGATCAAAAATATTTTCAAAAATTATTGGCCGGTTTTATCAAAACCATTGATCATAATGCAATTTGGGTTTACTTGTGCTGCAAGCAAGCTAAGAGTATGGACCCTGCACTTGTGCATACATGCATGTCACATGTACCAAGACAAAGCATGTGTGCACATGTTAGATGTGATTGCGTACATTTTTTGTGTGTACGCACAATCATTGTGCATGCACACGAATTTGGTGTGTGCACACATCGTAATGTCGCAAAGCTAGGTATGGAAACACAATCTTGGTACATTTTTTGTAATGCCCCAAATTTCGAGCCTAAATGATAATACAACAATTATGGCTCTTTCAAGGAAAAATGAATATAAATCGTCAAACTTACATTACATCATACAATAGTTCTTCATGCAACAATACATTAATCCAACAACAAGTAAATAAACAAATAAATACCCCCAAGGGGGTTACAAGTTTTCAAGGCTTGAGCCTGGTTACACAAAATGGTTATTCAAACCTACACACATACAACCCTTGGCTTATACACATAGTCACAGCAAAATGAGAGTCTTGTACTCTCAACACACATTTCCTCGTCTCTAGTTAGGCGGCATCACCACATCTTTTCTAGCACAAAAATTGCGTAGGGTGAGCATAAAGCCCAGTAGGAAATCCTTAATAAAGTATATACATTTTTTACAAGTCTCAAGAGATGAAATGCACATGCCATGCTATGCCCTTTTGAAAGAAAATCACATCTTCATCTTTGAAAACCATCATGCTCAATGATGTTATGCAATTTCAATTCTTCAAAACTTAATAATTCATTTCAAGAGCGATTGTAGACACCCTATTTTTGACCGTCCTCAAGACTCAGACGTCATCATTTGAACACTCGATGATCATCCACGTTCGTGTTCGTCTTGAGTTCTCGGATGTTTCAGCCGCGCGCCTTGCCTCAAAACCTCTCGACTTGTTTGTTTTGTGTTTGGTTTTGCACCAAACACTTGTTTTTTTGCTTCTGAGGGTGGGAAATAGCTTGTTGGCCATCCCTACACCTCACCGGCCATGACTTGAGGCCACCGACCTTGTTTTCTTGCTACCGGCCAAAGGTGTTGGTCAGTCGGCATTGTGTTTGGTCGGCCGGCTACTGATTTTGGGCAATAGGCCACTTTTTCTGGCCGAGACCACTAGTTTCTGACTTGGGTATTTAGGTCAGTTTTGTTGTTTTGAGTCTGCCTCTTTGTTTTGAGTCAGTTTTTTTTTTGTTTTGGGTCTGTTTTGTTGTATCGAGTCAGTCCTATTGTGTTAGAGTCAGGTGATTCCGGGGGTGTTACCTCGGGCATCACTATTTTGTTTTGTGTTTGTCTTTTTGCTTTCTTTTGAGTCTGTTTTTTCTAGGGAGCTAGTTGTGCCAACAGTTATGAATGGAACAGTAAGTGATTTTGCACACCCTTGTGTTTGCTTCTACTTTGCGCCAATTGTGCTAGAAGTTTGAATGAAGCGGCAGTACTTTTCACCTACTTTTTTGTGCCTCGAACTCATTGCATTGACCTGAATTTTTCAAAAATTTTTGAACATTGTGATGAAAACAAAGAGGAAGGAATTCCTCGGGATTTGCAAAAAATTTTGATCAATTGAGAGAAAGAGAGGCATGCTAAGCCCTTAATGAATGAGATCATGCTTGTTAATATGAGTACTGAGAAGGACCCTGGCTTGATCCAGATTGGTTCCACACTATCTTCAGTGCGAGCGATTTGTTGCTTTCTTAAAAAATTTCAAAAACAAAATGTTTTGCGCGGTCTTGCGAAGACCTGTATGGAATCGCTGTTGGGATTGTGCAGCTTAGGATCGCTCTCAGCTTCGAGACTTAACCCCTTTTGATTTCAAACGTCGAACTTGGATTCAGAATGTTGCAAGGCCAATCATGATGTGAGGCCTGTGTGGCCAGATTCAAAGAAGCCTGTGAACTAGGGGCAAGAAAAGTCAGATCAAGAAGATCAGATGTCGTCAAAAGAAGCTTGCAAAGCTAGATCAGAAGCACCCCTCGAACTAGGGACAAAAATGTCAAAGGTGCTCGAAGAGTCAAAAAATTGGGATGTTTCTCAAGCTAATGAAGATCAACAAGAATGCCAAATCCCAGAAGGGAAGAAAGAAGAAGACATTGCTGAAGGACAACCGAGTTCCTATCCACAACATTAGGGGTAAATTCAGCCCTCATTGGATGGACTTCTGCATCGTCAACAAACAGCAGCCATTCTCCTAGATTCAGATGACTTTAGGATCTCAAAACCATTTGGCATGGACATATGGACAAAGCTACACTTTTACCCTTGAGAGGCTCGCTGGGCCAAAAACCCGGAAGGACGACCCAAGCAAAAGTTACAGCAAGAAAAAGAAGAAAAAGAGCAAAAAAAAAAAAAAGAAAAATGCAAAAAAAAAGAAGAAGAAAATAAGAAAAAAATTCTGAAAAATGAAAAAATGCAAAAAGATGAAAAAGGAAAAAAAGAAATGAAAAAGAAAAGAAAAACATAGCTCACAAGGTTGAAAACTCAGAAAGGGCGGCCTTGGCAAAAATTAGAGCGCAAAAGGAGAGCAAAAATACCCGAGTGTACCTTACCCCCGAACTACGTAAGGCTTGATTCCCATGTTTGGGATACGTAGGCAACTTCATTCTGAAGTCTAGCCACAAACACCTCTAAAATTGATTGTGTCCATGTAATGGTTTTGATCGTCTTTGCCTTCTCTGTATCCGAGAGTTCAGTTGTGATCGTCACTCTGAGGATTGATTGCAGTGTGCCACGGCGCTGTCCAAACAAGGGGCAACTTTTCGTTGCCATTCAATGCACTGCGGTGCCGTTCAAACAAGGGGCAACTTTCTGTTGCCATACAGCTCTCTTCGAGCAAGGGGCAATTTTCCTTCAAAATCCGAGGTTGTGCATCTCAAGAGTAGGTTCCGTGCTTGTTGAGCATTGGCCATTTGCAAAAATAGTTTTTGAGAATTTTTACTGAGGTTGACAAATTTTCTCGAAAATTATTTCATTTTTTTCCAAAACTGAACCTTTTTCTTGGACCCAAAAAAGGAAAACTTTCAGTGCTCATAACCTAACTTACATGATTTTAAATCAGAAAGTTGAACAAGCATGTTAATCAAACTCTTATGTTGATCAAAATTGTTTTAGTAGAAAACCAAAACAAAAAATGGTCAAAATGATGAACTAGGGGCACAGTTGAGTCAGACTTCCTGTCTTTCCCCCATTGTCAATGCATTTGGCAGAAAGGGCATCATACTTGCCAATAATGGCACTCTACCTGCCAGAAAGGGCACCACTGAAGCTGACCGCAAAAGGGCTATAAGCTCTCAACATCCTCCAAGCAACGAGGTATCAAGCCAAGTGCGAAGCATGAACTGGAATGGATCAAGATATTCCACTCCCTCGTCTGGACACATTTGATCATGTCCAAACTCCCCAACAGAACATCGTCAACCGATGTCAGTTGTAGATTTGCTACACACCCAGTTGTAGCGCAACCCCTCTGCGGGAAAGTTCACTGTTGTGGGCAGAAGAAAAAGAATCTAGCAGAATGCTAGGGGCAAGAGCCCGCAACTTCTTGTTTATTCATCAACCACCCTGGGGAGGGATGAAAAATGAAAGATTAAAGAATAGAGAGATGTGCATTGAGAGGAAAAGCGAGAAAGGGTTTTGAGAGAAAAACCGAGCTTGAGGGCCGAGTGATGTGAGAATCACAAATAAGAAAGGGTGGGAAATAATACCCAGAGAAACAGGCTCCCTCTGCACGTCTGAGTGTCGTGTCTTTTTGTTTTATCTCGATTCTTGTTTCGAGTCGTTTTGAGTGTTACTTGATGTGTTTAGGTTGTTTACCTTTTGTTTTCCATTGTTGAGTCGTAGTGCGCTGTGTTCAGTTGAAGGCTCAATACCCCGGTCAAGAACTCATCTCTCAATTTCAAAAATAAAATCGTTTTGTACTCCGAGTGCTGTGCCATTCTCTACATTTGTGCAAAACAGGATCTGTTCTTTCATAAAACTGCAGGGTTCAACCCAGGTCACATAAGAACAGTAAAACCAGGACCTATCTGAAGCTATATGGGTTCCATACTGCAAAGCAAAAGAAAAGAGGGAAAATGTCAGGTATCTGAGTTTGTTTCAACTTCAGTAAGTTCCGAGATTGCATTCCGTGTGTACCTCTTCAGGTCTTGCCAATGCTCCGAAGTATGAGTGTGCCTCTACCTCGAGCTCAAGATCAAGTCTGCTTCAAGCCAGAATGGCGATCAAAAGTGCTCTCCCTGAGTACCATTCCCTGCCAGAGGCATCTCGGCTGTGTTCGCAATGAGTTCCTAGGAGATCAACTACGACGGTGGAAACTAGAGTTTGAATGGCTATTGCCTAGAACGCAAAGGTTTGGGATTTCTGAGACTAAAGTCTGGTTTAAATACCCAGAGGCGTGTCCTCGGCTTGAAATCTGTATGGAAGCCCCATAGGTTGAGATAGCGTGTATGCACCTCAATTCTGGATATTGAACCAACCTAGTCTGTCACTCCGTTGGAGAATAGGGAAAGTTGTGAATATGATCAGGAACAATGTTTTAAAAACCGGACCGGTGAACGAACCGGAAAAGGCATCGGGTGGACGGGTCACCGGTTCAACCGTCGGGTTGAACCGGAATCGAACCGTGACGTAATAAATATATTAAAATTATATTTAAATAAAAATATAAGTAATAAAATTATAAATTAAAAATATTAAATTATCTTAAATATTTGTCCTAATATATTTTTTACTAAAAACATAATAATATATTTTAAAATATTATTAATTTCAATTTTGGAAGATGAAATCAAATATTTAATATTCCCTCCATATGATTTTAATTCAAATAATTTGATTGAAAGAAGAGCTAAAATTTTGGAGGGATATCAAAATTTCAATATTCCCTCCAATGCATTTGATTGAATCCCACATGGATTTCTTGAGTTTTTTTGAAAGAGTTTTTTTCTTATAAATAGGTGAAGACTTTCACAATAATTTCATTAAACTCTTCATGGGATTCCTCACAAGAGGAGACCCTTGAAAAAGAGTTTCAAATTAAAATTTTCTTATATTCTTATATTTTATATATATATATATAAAATAAGAAAGAAAGAAAGAAAAGAAAGAAAGAAAATAAAAAAAAAACAAAGGAAAAAAAAAAAAATTGAGACCGGTCCGGTTTGATCAACCCGTGACCGGTTCACCGGTTTAACTGGTGGGTTCACCGGTTTTCAATAAATAGGCCGGTTTTTACAAATGGCCGGTTTAAGGGGGCTGACCGGACCGAAACCCCATCCGGTCACCGGTTGAACCGGCCGGTCCGGTCCGGTTTTTAAAACCATGATCAGGAAGAAAGGCAACATCCAAAGTGTTCTACATGAAGAACCCTTGTCAGTATTCCAGAACCTTTGTACTGTCAGTTGAAGATAAGTGTTCGAAGAGCACGAGGGGAGATCCCCGTCAGACTAGAGCGGTTCATCGCCACTCACCCCATGAGGTGCTTTCTAAAGCGCATCTTTGTCCATTTATTGCTTTCCTTAAGCATCATGCATTGTAATCCATTGTACCTATCTCGTCTCTTTCCCGTTCATGCACGATATTGTCTGTACGGTTCATTCAAAGAAGTTTCATTTAAGATCATTTATTTAGTGTATCAATCACACCTCATTCACCCTTAGTGTATCTATCATACTTTCTTCATTTACTTTAGTGTATCAATCACACTTCATTTACTTTTGTGTATCTATCACACTTTCTTCATTTACTTTAGTGTATCAATCACACTTCATTCGCTTAGTATATCAATTACGTTTCATTCATTTTGTGTATCTATCACACACATTCTCACTTTTGTGTATCACACACATTCTCATTTTGTGTATCTATCACGCACATATTCATTTTTCTGTATCTATCACACACATTCTCACTTTTGTGTATCTATCACACACATTCTCATTTTGTGTATCTATCACGCACATATTCATTTTTCTGTATCTATCATACACATTCTCATTTTGTGTATCCATCACACACTTCATTTACTTTAGTGTATCCATCACATACATCATTTACTTTAGTGTATCCATCACACTTCATTATCTTTAGTATATCAATCATACTTTGTTCACTAAGTGCATCTATCACACTTCGTGTTCACATTTAGTATATCAATCATACTTGTTCACTAAGTGCATCTATCACACTTCGTGTTCACATTTAGTATATCAATCATACTTTGTTCACTAAGTGCATCTATCACACTTTGTGTTCACCAAGTGCATCTATCACACTTTGTGTTCACCTTTAGTGTATCCATCACACTTGTTCACTTAGTGCATTGATCACCCTTCGTGTTCACCTATTGTGTATCCATCACACTTGTTCACTTAGTGCATCTATCACACTTTGTGTTTGCCTTTTGTGTATCCATCACACTTTGCTCACTTCATTCATTTAGTGTATCAATCACACTTTGTTCATATAGTGTATCTATCACACACTCGCTTTGTACCTATCGCACTATGCTCACCACACTCGCTTAGTGTATCTATCACGCGCTCAGCTACTGTATCTATCACATTTTGCTTCATATAGTGTATCTATCACATGCTCACTTTGTGTATCTATCACACATTCGCTTTTTGTGTCCATCACACTAAGCTCACCACATTCGCTTTGTGTATCAATCACACACTCTCGCTTTGTGTATCTATCATACCTTGTTCACTAAGTGCATCTATCACACTTTGTGTTCACCTTTTTTGTGTATCCATTACACTACATCCGCTTTGTGTATCTACCACACATGCTCACTTTGTGTATCTATCACACGTTCGCTTTGTGTATCTATCACACATGCACACTGTATTCGCAGTGAGAATTGCAGTAATTCTCTTACACCCTTTCTGCATTGTAATGTAGCTTGGTTTCTACTTGCTTAAAACTGTTGCATTGTTATGCTTCGTTACAGCTTTCTTTGCATGATCATAAGTTATGCTCGGCTTTGTGCATTGTTCTTGCATTTCGCCCATGCCCTCGGGCGCATATCTTTGTCTGTAGCTTGTATGCTTTGTCTAAGTCTTCGGCCTTGTCAAAAATAGGTCGTCTCTAGGCTTTGACATTCACTCCCGTCATTGTTATGACTTTCGAGTTCTGTTAAAGAGGGGCAACTGTAGACACCCCATTTTTGACCGTCCTCAAGACTCGGACGTCATCGTTTGAACACTCGATGATCATCCATGTTCGTGTTCGTCTTGAGTTCTCGGAGGTTTCGGCCGCGCGCCTTGCCTCAAGACCTCTCGACTTGTTTGTTTTGTGTTTGGTTTTGCACCAAACACTTGTTGTTTTGCTTCTGAGGGTGGGAAATAGCTTGTTGGCCATCCCCACACCTCATCGGCCATGGCTTGAGGCCACCGGCCCTGTTTTCTTGCTACCGGCCATAAGTGTTGGCCGGTCGGCATTGTGTTTGGTCGGCTAGCCACTGATTTTGGTTAATCGGCCATTTTTTTTGGCCGAGACCTTTTCTTGGGGAGGTTTGAACCTTGGTTTTAGCTTCTTGAGGACGCTTGAACCTTTTGAACCCTTGTTCTAGCTTCTCCAAGAAGCTTGAACCCTTTTCCTAGCTTCTCGAAGAAGCTTGGCCCCTTCGCTCCAAGCTTCTAAGAGAAGCTTGACCCTTTCTTAGCTTCTTGAGGAAGCTTGACCCCTTTGCTCTAGCTTCCTCAAGAAGCTTGGCCCTTTTGTTCCAAGCTTCTAAGAGAAGCTTGGCCCCTTTGCTCAAGCTTCTAAGAGAAGCTTGCACCTTTGTTCCTCTATAAAAGAAGAGCTCCTCTTCCATTGCAAGGGTTCCAAAAATTTTGCTAAGGCAAAAACCATACATATTTCACTACTTTGAGCTCCAAAGTCCATAGTTCTTGGCCCCTTTGCACACCAACTCTTAGCCTAACACCTCCATCATCAACCTAAGGATCTTGGAAGCCATTTTCAGAGGCTAAGGGACTGGTTTTCTGGACCAAGAAGCTGCTGTCCCCTTTTGGCTACAAGGGTAACACACTTTACCTTCTTTTGGTCTTTATTTTGCTTCATATTTTGGCCTTACTTGTAAGCATTTCGAGCTTTGTCATAAACTAAAAAAAGTCTTATTTTGAGCTTCTTTTTAAGTTTGTTTAAGATCACTTTTGTGTTTGGGGTTGTTTACCCCCTCTTAGGCCTTGTTTGGCCTCATTTTTGTGTCTTTTTTTGTGAGCTTCGGGACCATCTTGTATTGGCATTCTCACTACTAAAATCCAGAGGGATTTTAGTGGTGGGGATGGTGTTTTGAGGTCCTAAGAAGGAGAGGGCCATCCCCTCTCCTTGTTGTCTTGTTTGTATTTCAATTCCAAGTTGAATACATGTTAATTGTAGCATCTCACATGCCATCTTAGAATAGCCGAGCCTGTTGTAGTTGCATCTTGCACGTGTTGCACTAGCCATCTTAACATGAACTAGGATCATGCATTTGATTACTAACTAGTTTCTGTTTTGGCTTGGAGTACTAGGTAAGCATTTACGCTTTAGCATCCTTGCACGTGTGTGAGTGTTGCCATGATAGTATGCTTACCATGAGGCTATGTGTTTATGTGATATAACTGCCTGAATGCCTGTGGGTGGAGGTTGGATTGCTTGAGTTGGAACAACTCGTTGAAATCCGTGTTTTAGCCTTACTTGCGAGTAGCAAATTTCAAACTGTCTTCCAAACAAGCGGATATGCAATGCTTTGTTCTAAATTAGGCGATCTAGTCTATACTTTTGTGTTGTGCACATCACATAGTAAGATTAGCTAATTAACCGGAATAAGAATGCATAATGTTTTCAAAACTAGATATCATGGTTAGTAGAGGCCGATCTTTGATCGGGAGAGCGGGGGTGCTCATAGCTGACCTTCCCCAATCGTACCCAAGTTCCCGAGCCGAGGCAACTTTGGTGATGACGGACACGTGGCCTTAGGAAAACAAGTCAGGGTTTCCTAAATTCCCCAAAATAAAATATTTAGGTGGCGACTCTGTATCTGGCAAAGCAGTCTATGTTTAGCACTTCTTTCTAAAAATCTATTTTTTCAAAAACGATTTGCCGGATTTGGACTCTTTGATGATTCATCGGTCTTGCATTGCACTCTGCGAGATTAGATACAAGACTGTGACACGGAGTCCTGAACTGTAGTGAACCCCAAAAAGAACAAAACGGGATTCCCTCCCGGGACGTTCGGGGACGTCTATAGCGGTAAATATGACTCTGGTAATCCCTAGGTTGGTGTCTACAAGTAGACTATACAAGTACTACCAATTTATCATTTTTACGAACATTGGCTGGAAGGCTCGACACCTATAATCTGTCATTTTTACTAGTATTAACTAGAAGGCTCGACACCTATTCAATTTCATCTACACCACCTGTCAAGACTTACTACCGTATTTACTTCAAAACCAATTAATGGAAACTTGTTTCTCAACATTCTTTTCTCAATGCAAGTTTTCAAATCAACTTTCAAAGTTTAATGTAGTCAAATGAATTGATATGCCAATAACACAAGATGATTATAAATACTTTTATTCAAATTCATCATCCAAGGAATAACATAATTCCCTCTTCTCAAGTATCCTCAACAATTAGTCATTTTAAGACTATTTCAACGTTTTGAACAATAATTTCTAAAATGAACAACAATTCTCATATTCCCTGAAATTCATCATTTATATAAATATAAATAATAATTTTTCCAAACATCCATTTATTTTGACACAGAAAATAAATATAACAATATCATTCATGAATTTTCAGTCTCTTTAAAAAAAAATCCAAAATTTTAGGTTTTCTCACCAAAACTATACCACTCAAATCTTTTGAAACAAAACTTTCCAAAATCATCTTTTCTTCAATCAACGAAAATCAAAACCCATAAGATCATTTTAAAAGAACAAGAGACAAACCCACTTTCAAAATCGCTCAACTTCTTGAATTAACAATCAATTTTCAACGCCATCGAAGGATGATTTCGAAAATCATCTAGATCTTGCAAAAATATATATATATATATATAACGCCAAGAAAATCCCTACCTCAAGTTTTGAAGAAGAAATAAGATGAAACCCCCAAAATCAACGGTATCAAAACTTGATCTTCATTGCACACAACGAAGCCCTAGAGAAGTTAACCAACTTTGATGAAAAACTTATGGTAGAACTCTAATGGGTCTTGAGAAATCAAGGTTTTGATCCAATTTGGCGTAGGAAAATGTAAAGAGAGAAAGAGGAAAGGGTTTTTAAAGAGAGATATACAAAAGTAATTTGAAATATCAGATTTACGAACTGATATAACATGGTCTGCTCGAGCGTGGAAAGCCCCGCTTGAGCGTCAAATACACCTTCCTAGTACTTTTGCAGACAAGTCAAACTTTTGAAACCAAACATTCTCCACTCGAGCGCATAAAAGCCTCGCTTGAGCGGACAAGCAACTCTGAATGCATTTTGTATTTTTGCTTCAGGGCCTCGACCCCGCCAGGGCGCTGCCCTCAGACCCGCTAAGGGGCGTTGCCCTCAGACCATAAGGCACGCCCCCTGGACCCTGCGGTGACAGTAGCTCGATCACGACTTCTTGATCAGTAGCAAAACATGAAAGACGGGTCGAAACTGGGATCGCTACATTTTTTGTGAGAACAGCAGAGAGGGAAGTGATGAAACCCTCGAAGGGTTCCAGAACCTTCACCCTTGTCTATAAAAGAGACCCCTCTCATTCCCTTTGAAGGGGTTAAGGATTTTGAACCTTTGTATGCTTTCGAAAGCAAAAAATCCTCTCTTTTCCCTTATAACACTCTATACTTCTTGGACTAGTGGATTTGCTCTTGACACTCTCATTATTGCACTTAGAGCCTCTTTGGTTGATTTTGGAATATTGATTGAGGTGGTATCATAATAGTAAAGTAAGATTGAACCAAAAACATTGATTCGGATAATTCTCCCTTGAGTAGTCTTCACTCTTTTGCCCTTTTATTTTTTCACATTTTGAATTTGGATGTGACGCTAAAACCATTGGAAAGCTAGTTTCTGAGGCTTTGATTTGGACACAAGAACAACCTAATACGGAGTCCGGACGAGGGAGTTATGCCCGTTTGAAATTTGGGTACCTGTGTTAGAAGCAAGTCTGCTCGAGCGAACTTTTGATCACTCGAGCAGTTTGTGAGAATTTCAAAGATTCTGGGAGCTTCTTTTCATCGCTCGAGCCAAGCTTTGACCACTTGAGCGGTCTGTTTGATATTAGGCACTTTAAAGTGAGTTTTTGGCCCAAATTTTTATTCTTTCTTCCTCTCTTCTTTTCCTCTCCTTCATACTTGAAACCCTAGACCTCAAAACCTTGATTTTATCCATTTTTCACCAACAATCCACCATGGATCTTGTATCAAAGATGAAGAACAAGTGAAGATCAACATTTTTAATCGATTGTATTTTGGATTTTTGAAAGAATCCTCTTGATCTAGCATCTCTACTCTCATCTTGGAGGTAGGATTACTTTTAACTTTATATCTATTTACTTTGAGGATGTTTATTTGATATTATTGTGACATTGGTTTTATGATTGATGTTTGAGTTTACAAAAATTGAGTTTTGATTTCAAAATGGAATTTCTCTAATATTTTCTCAAAATTTATATTAATGTTTGTGGATTATGAAAACCTTAGTTGAAAAATAGCATTTTACATTATGGAGGGGCAAAAGGCCCAAGTTTAATGAAAACCCTAATTCTTGAAATTGAACAATGATATACTCAAATGGAATTAGCTTTCAATTCTTTAAATTTATGATTGAATTATAAGATTGAGATATATTTTGATTTGAGACTCGTGTAATTAAAAGCTTTTGAGATTTTTCTTGAAAACATAATGATTGTATCTCCATAATAGCTCAATTATTTGAATGGTGATAGTTATCTTTGTTCTCATGGATGTATAAATTATTGGAATTTGTGGAAATCTTGGAAATGTTGTTTAAGAGGGGTGGTAAATAGCATGGGAGTTCGGGTAGTGAGTTGGGTTTGGTTTGAGTTATGTTGTATTTAGCACCTGCACGGGGAGTCAAGGTGCCCAATTGCACTGTCTGCGCATATTGTCGGACAAATGTGGGAAAATATTTTTGGCTGTCTACTGATCTTGCCGTATTGTAGTTGGTAAAAGTGAAAAAACGGATAATTTTGGGTGTCCATTCCCTACCGTATTAATAGCTGGAAAATGTGGGGATATTTTGGATATAAACCTATGTATATGTACATATTGGGACTCTCTTCAAGGACTTCATGGTGTATTTACCCCCTGGTGTTGAAATATAATTTTCATGGAAATTATAATATCTTATTTTTGTTACTTGAACCCCTAACATGAGTTAAACAAGAAAATGTTTTGGCTATGATAATGCCATATGAATTTTCAAATAATTAGATACTTTGTTAAAAGTATTTATACTAGGCATCTAGCTCATTTCTATCCAACAATTTCCGGAATTGATGTTGTGCAATCACCCTTATGAGAAGGAGGTGGATTTCTTTGTTTTGTTGGGGCACGAAGGCTTATGGTTGTGTTATGTGGAAGCTTCGAGCTTATGTGTCTGGGACCGCGTGTCCATTTTGTTGTAACAAGGCCTTGCATTGATGTTTGTACGCCATTAAGGCATTATTATTTTTATTGCCTAGTTTCTTGAACTATGTAAATGTTATTATTACTAAGACACAAATATAAAAATTGTAACACTTCATATGTAGTTCAATGGAAAAGAGGACTTTTGAGATGAATGTTATTGTCTGGCTTGGAAAGATTTCGGATTAATCAGGTTATGAGAAATGTTTTAATTTAATTATTTTGGGGGCGTTACATGTAACGCCCCGAATTTCTAGCCCAAATGATAATACAACAATCATGGCTCTTTTAAGGAAAACCGAATATAAATCTCCAAACTTACATTACATGATACAATAGTTCTTTATACAACAATACATTAATCCAACAACAAAAAAATAAACAAATAAATACCCCCAAAGGTTTACAAGTTTCCAAGGCTTGAGCCTAGTTACACAAAATGGTTATTCAAACCCACACATACATCCCTTGGCTTACACACAGAGTCACAGCAAAATGAGAGTCTCGTACTCTCAACACACATTTCCTCGCCTTTAGTTAGGCGGCATCACCACATCATTTCCTGCACAAAAATCGCGTAGGGTGAGCATAAAGCCCAATAGGAAATCTTTAACAAAGTATATACATTTTATACAAGCCTCAAGAGATGAAATGTACATGCCATGCTATGATCTTTTAAAAGAAAATCACATCTTCATCTTTGAAAACCCTCATGCTCAATGATGTCATGCAATTTCAATTCTTTAAAACTTAACAATTCATTTCAAGAGCGGCAAATATGACTATGGTAATCCCTAGGTCAGTGTCTGCAAGTAGACTATACAAGTACTACCAATTTGTCATTTTTAGTGGTGCTAACCAGAAGGCTCGACATCTGTCCACGCAGGTTTTCGGTCTTTCACCCTGGACTCTCAGGCCAACTTATTCAATATTATCTACACTACCTATCAAGACTTACCAACGTATTTACCCCAAAACCATTCCATGAAAACTTGTTTCTCAACATTCTTTTCTCAATGCAAGTTTTTAAATCAACTTTCAAAATTTAATGTAATCAAATGAATTGATATGCCAATAACACAAGATGAATATAAATACTTTTATTTCAATTCATTATCTAAGGAATAACACAATTCCCTTTTCTCAAGTATCCTCAACAAATAGTCATTTCAAGACTATTTCAACGTTTTCAACAATAATTCTCATATTCCTTGAAATTCATCATTTATATAAATATAAATAAGAAAATTTTCAAACATCCATTTATTTTGACACACAAAATAAATATAACAATATCATTCATGGATTTCAGTCTCTTAAATTTTTTTTCCAAATTCTAGGTTTTCTCACCAAAACTATACAACTCAAATCTTTTGAAAAAAAACTTTCCAAAATCATATTTTCTTCAATCAACAAAGATCAAAACCCATAAGATCATTTTAAAAGAACAAGAGACAAACCCACTTTCAAAATCGCTCAATTTCTTGAATCAACAATCAATTTTCAAAGCTATCGAAAGATGATTTCGAAAATCATATAGATCTTGCAAAAACATATATATATATATAACTCTAAAAAAATCCCTACCTCAAGTTTTGAAGAAGAAATGAGATGAAACCCCCAAAATCAACGGTGTCAAAACTCGATCTTCACCACACACAACGAAGCCCTCGAGAAGTTAACCAACTTTGGTGAAGGTAGAACTCTAATGGATCTTGAGAAATCAAGGTTTTGATCCAATTTGGCGTAGGAAAAAGTAGAAAGAAGGGAGAGGAAATGTTTTTAGAGAGATATACAAAAGTGATCTGAAATATCAGATTCACGAACTGATATAACATGGTCCGCTCGAGAGTGGAAACCCTCGCTCGAGCATCGAATACACCTTCCCAGTACTTTTGCAGACATGTCAAACTTCTAGAACCAAACATTCTCCGCTCGAGCGCATAAACAACCGCTCGAGCGGACAAGCAATTTCGAATGCATTTTGTATTTTTCTTTGCGGCCGCCCTCGACCTCGCCAAGCGCCGCCTCGGACGCCAAGGGCGTACCCTGGACCTCATGGTGACCGGGTAGCTCGATCCCCAAGCTGCCCAGTCGAAGTGGCAAAACATGGAAGAAGGATCGAAACCGGGATCGCTACAACCTTCTCCCGTTAAAGAATTTTGTCCCCGAAATCTCAAATCAAACTACCCCAACAAAGGGGTTTATAGCAATCAAAGCCATGCTATTTCATTTTCAAATCACAATACTAACTCTTAACCAAATTCCACAATTTCCACCATGGTTATCTCATTAACAACAGCCTCCCAAATA